>JAWHQI010000134.1:2400000-3057500 GCA_033032865.1 Dactylorhiza incarnata
GCCTACTCCGTCAGACCGCCCAGCAGGGGCGGCCTCCTCCGTCAGACCGCCCAGCAGGGGCGGCCTCCTCCGTCAGACCGCCCAGCAGGGGCGGCCTCCTCCGTCAGACCGCCCAGCAGGGGCGGCCTCCTCCGTCAGACCGCCCAGCAGGGGCGGCCTCCTCCGTCAGACCGCCCAGCAGGGGCGGCCTCCTCCGTCAGACCGCCCAGCAGGGGCGGCCTCCTCCGTCAGACCGCCCAGCAGTGGCGGCCTCCTCCGTCAGGCCGCCAAGCCGGACGGCCTCTTCCTTCAGACCGCGCAGGTAGGGATCCAGTCACCGGCTCACCGGAGGTGACGACATCGACCCAGAGCCTATAAATAGGACCCTCGACCATGAACAAAGGACAGGCAAGTTGGGGGCAAAACTAGCGGCTAGAAACAGCCAGACCGCACCTTGTTGCGGCCTTTCCGAGCGACCTCAACAAAGCAGCCCGGGCGACCTCAAGAAACAGGCCGGGCGGCCTCAGCAAAACAGCCTGGGCGACTTGTCTTTCTTATCTGTCATCCTCTTGTACTCATTTCATTTCCATGTACTAAAAGTGGCAAGTTGTAAGACAGATTATTGAATAAAGGGAAAGCCCGTCGCAGGAGTGGCTTTTGCCGCGACGGGCGAAGTCTGGCCTCGCCGCAAGCTAGCGACCCTCTCTTCTTCTCCCCTCTTCACTCGCGACCCAAGTAACCAGCTGCTCGCGGCCTCCTTTTCCCCCAATCCCCTCGAGTAGATCGTGGAGGTGCCATTTTGGATTCAACATTACGGAAGCCCTTCTTCCTTCTTTTTTTTGCTTTCCCATTTTGCTTTGTCTTGCAGTTTATTTGCTTTTTCTTGTTTCTTTTTCTTCATATTTAGTTTTAAACATTGGGGACAATGTTTAACTTTAAGTATGGGGTGTAAATAGTTCTTAGTTTTTAAATTAGAAAATCTTTCATAACAAAACAATATATCTTCTTATGTCTTCTTTTACTCAAGCACTTTCGAAACTCAAAAATTCAAAAAAAAATTAGAAAATCGAAAATTTAAATCTTGGAAAGGGACGTTTGGAATATCATCCCATCATACCTCCTAGTACCGTTGAGAACCCTTCATGGGGTATACCTCGGGAAGTCCAAGAGTTAACAGAAAAAAAGTGTTAGGTTTAAAACTAGTTTCTTTTCTTTCATTATCAAAATACAAAAAAATGATAATACCAAAAATTCAAAAAAAAAAATGAAAAACTTGGAACAAAAACAGAAAAAATTATAAAACCCCTACTTGTTGTTTTTGCAATTTCTTAGAAATTTAGTTAAGAACACTTATAAGCATTTTTATATTTTTAATTTGCTAAAAAATTGTTTATCATAGTTTGTTAAATCTAAATTTTAGGTAATCTTGTTTTAAGAATCATTTTATGATTTGAGCTTGATTAGAGAATTTTGTTAGCATGACTTCTCTTTTTATTTTTAATTGGCTTCATTTAGGAGTAAATTTTCTAAACCTCTTTAGATTTCTATTATATTTTCTTCTAGCTTTTTAGATCTTAGGAAATTAAAATTTACTAAAAGTTGCTCTCAAAAGAATTTAATTTACAAGCTAGAATTCCCTTTTCCTTACCCTACCCCTTTTGATGGCATAAAAAAGAGTGTTTTAAAAAATCATATGCATGGGAATAAGATGATAAAATTCATTATTCCCTAAACACATGCACCCAAAATAATTTAAAAGATTATGTGGCATGGAGTAAGAGGATAAAATTCATTACTCCTAAACATATACATTTTGGGTTTTTATTAGAAGAGAATTTAAAAGATTATATGGCATGGAGCTAGAGGATAAAATTCATTACTCCTAAACATATACAAAAAAATAGAGGTGGGAGGATAAAATTCATCACCTCCCTTCTAAGATCTCTTATTATACCAAGCTTTGTAAACCTCCCCTTAACCAATATCTTTGATCTAGATTTAATTTAAGTTATGGAGAGAGAAATATTTAGTAGGTTATTTTTCCTTAAATTTTCTTTTAAGATAGAGTTCCTATAATTTTAATATAATCTAGTTTTATAATTTCTACAATTTTGTTTGTTAATTATTTATCTTGAGAAGTCATTGCCTAAACACTCCTCCTCTTTTCAAATCATCATCATAATTTAGGACTTAACTCCTCCTAGAATTTATTCTTAACTTAACTTTTGATCTTAATGAAATTTTAGTTTATAATTAAAAATTATATGAATAGATATGAATTATGTCTTATACTTTTGCTCTAGAATAGCAAAACCTCAAGTATGGGGGTATTTGATAAGTAGTTACTATATAATCTTGTTTAGTATTGATGCGATTTTGGCAAGTGCACCGGTCGCTGCCAAGTAATAATGGGAATAGCTTCCCCAAATGTCGATCTCTTGAGGAATGCGAATTGTGGTGAAGTAATTCGTGTCGTGAAATGATTATTACAATGAGCGAAATAAACAAAATAAGGGGTCTTTGGTTGGTTGGTCTAAACTAACAAACACGAAAATAAAGATGCGTGTCAAAGCCACCGCTTCGCTTGGCGAGGTGAATGCATCGACCGCTATGCCGGGCTTCGTTAGGCGAGTGGATGGAAAGCAAGTGTGGAATGTGAGGGTCGCAATCACCTCTTCGCTAATCGCCGTTAGCCTTTGCTAACATGAGTCTCAAGTGAGTGAATGGAGTGGATGCAGGTGAGTGGTGTTGAAGCGCAACACAACACACATTACAAGATTAAGAAAAACAATAAACACTTTCATTCATAGACAAATGAGAGTATTCATGTTCTTTACACACTAATAACAACAATACGAAAGGGAAAGAGTAAACCAATAGTGAAGACTAGCCGTCGATCTCGGCCGGAATAGTGGGTTGTCAAACCACTTCCGGGATCAGTCGAAGTATGCTTCTGAGACCAAGAGACTGTCACTATCTCTGATCTTTCCCCATCGTCTTCGTTCGTCAGGTTTTCTTCTTCTTCTTCCAAACTGAGGTTGCACAACTCGGCAATGGTGTTGTTGAAGGTCGGGAATGCTTCTTAACTATTGGAATCCACTAGGGTTTCACCGTAGAATGGTTCCCGGATGAAGGAGATGAGTGGAGATGAAGGAGCAGCGAAAACGGCGATGGGTGGAGCTTAAAATCGCGGAATTGAAGAAGTCCATCAGCCGGCAGATTTCCTGGCTTATAAACAAAAACAACAGAAATTAAGTCACGCACGGTCTAATGCACGACCGTGCATAGACCGTGCAATATTAACGAAGGAGCAGTGCCTTGCGGAAGAAGCAGCAGCACCCGTGCATCTTACTCACGCACGGTTGAAGCCGTCCGTGCGTAAAAACGCACAGGCTAATTCCAAATGCACGAAAGTAGGCCAACGGAGGGGCTCGTGCGTTTTACTCACGCAAAGTCGAAAAGGATCGTGCGTAAAATGCACGGGCGAATATAGATCACCATTTTTGCCAGTAGATAAGCACGCACAGTCGGATCGATAGTGTGTCAAGAAAATGCACGATCGTGCGATTCATGCAGAAATGCGATTTGGGCAAAATGGAGATCTGCCCACATTTACAGCACAATAATCAGCTGGGAATACACCTCCAGCAACATCCAAATACAAAAAAAGGGTTGGGGTGCACCATGTGCTTACCCCCAACAACAAGGAGTGCAAATGCACATCAAAACGGGCCTAAAAGTGCACTTAGCATGGAATGCAGTATTGAGAACAAATATGAGTGATTATGGATCAAATATGCAGTGCAATGACTATAAAACTGACACAGATGAGTCAAAAAATGTGTATATAAATGGGACTCATCACACCCTCAAACTTAATGTTTGCGCGTCCCGAGCAAACAAATCCAGTGGAAAATGAAAATGGTAGTTAGCGTAGAGAATTGCAAAGAAAGAGTAAGATGTGAAGTATCATACTCAAGCAAGTAGAAATTCAGTAAAACAAAATTCTAACTATACAAGCTAATTTACCATAGTGTAAATGCGTAAGTAGAAATTTAAGTTTACTCAGAAGGTGAATCATGGTGAATTTTGTAGTCGTGCACCAGTGTGAAAGTAAACAAGCCACTAAGGAGGGGGTTGCTAAAGACCGAAATTCAGGGGTAACTCCACTTAAATCCATCAACGTCGTGAGCCATAAGCTTGCCCGGTCACACCCTCTCCATGGTGCTAGCAAACTCATAAGGTGAATCAGAAGGGCTTTTGGGTTTTTACGAGGCTTAGGTTATAGAATGATATACAAAGATAAACTTGAAGGTTACGCAACCCAAAAGAGCAACAACATAATGCTTACCCGGAACAAACCCACAAATGCGCTAGTGTGACACACCCCCAGACTTAGCTTGAAAACTGGGTGTGCACACAACCTACTCCAAACAAATACCAACTGAATTTTTCTAAAAGGCCCAAGGGGATTTCTTTTCATTTCATTTTTTTTTCAAATTTTACTTGTAACTACATTTTTCTTTCTATCTATTTTATCACCCAATTGGTTTACAAGAGTGTATTCAGCACACAATATAATTTTTTCTTCACATCACAAAAATTCCAAACATCACACCCAAATAAGAAATATAATTTCAGTTAACTCTATACTTGGTTGCGATAATAGGAAAAGCTTTAGGCTTTGGTGATTGAAAGAAGAGCTGAAACAAAGGAGGGGTACACTACAACAAAAGAGGGCTACAGCGGCGCTTTTTTGGGCTTTCCGCGGCGCTTTTCAAGCGTCGCGAAAGGTTCCACGACGTTTTAAAAAACGCAGCAAAAGCGTCGCGAAAACGATCGCCGCCGTAGCTAAAGTTTCCGCAGCGCTTTTTCAAAAAATGAGGGCAATGCTAAAAAGTAAGAGGACATCTTCACCCTATACGGTCGTTTGTGAGCGCCCGACCTCATCTAAGGAACTTCATCCACTTCTATGTTCAAAACTAGTTTTCTTTTCTTAGTGGCGGTCATAACCGTTGCCATGCCAACATACATTCTATAACGGTGGAGTTTTTGTCCAAACTCACCGGAGCAAAAACGCCGTGCCAAAGACGGAGCCTTAATTAAAAGCATGAGCTGCCAGAACATTAGAAATGTTTGAGAGCTAACTAGTAAGACAAGAATTTGTATTGAACATCAACATATATACAAACAAACATTACTGGTAATAATTTTGATTCATTACAGAGAAATCGTTCAGCAAATATTAACATGTTATTCTAGTATCTGAGCATGCGTGGAAATTAGTAATAGTATACTATTATCATAATTTGATTGTTGATCATAATTCGTATTGAACAAAACCCTAGGTGAGTAATATGCAACGCAGATCCGAGAGGTAAAAAAGAGAGAGAAACCTAGGGTTCATCTTCGCCTGGAGATTTTGCTGGGTTGTCTCCCAGAAGGGGCATATCTCTCTTAAGGGCGCCCTTGAGAGCAGGAGGTGGTGAGGCGGACAGGGGAGATGGAGACGAGTGCCTCCTCTCAGAGGTCGAAAGCCGGTGTCGCTCCGCCATCGCATCGTGCGATGCGAAAGGAGGTGGAAGCCCGTCAAAGATGTCATTCGCCATGATTGTAGGCCAATCGGACCTCTACGCTTTCGCTGGAGGGATCGGCGAAGGCTTTCTCTTAAGGGAGCAATTTGGGGGCTGGGGGCGTGGGGAGATCCGCTTGTAGTTAGGTTAAAACATTATATAAAATTTTTGGCGGCGTTTGTTAAATAAAAAGCGCCGCGAATGTCGTATGTAGTTATTCGCGGCGCTTGTTTATTGAAAAATGCCGCTAAATATAAATGTTATTGCGGCGCTTTCAAAAGCGCCGCTAATAAAACGCCGCTGTATCCATGTTATGTTGTAGTGGTAGGCACAAATTGGCTTGCAAAGGTAAGCGCATAGGTCATGGAAATCATGCTCTAACTAGCCAACAAGATGTCCTACGTCACGCTCAACTTATTGAGTCGCTCTCACCCATGCTTCAAGAGTCGCTTGGGGCAAGTTCTTATCCCACGAGAAAGATAAACCTTCCTTCCGACTCGAGCAACGCACAATTAGCGCTCGCTTACACACAACATCGTGCTACCGCAAATTTCATCCATATTCACCAAATGAGTAAATTAAATTTAAAACTACGCAAAAACACTAATTGTAGATTTAAAAGCATAGAGTTCAACTAATTTTACTCAAATTTCTATGGGAGAATGTGGATGTGACTAGAGCACTACAAGAGTCTACATCGCACTCTGATTTGAAATTCCTAAGCTAACATCCTATTTCACATTCCAAACTAAGATAAGCGTGTACGGAAGTAGACAAACAAGTGAGTGCATGCTTGTGCAGGTGAATTGGTGTATGCTAAAATATGACATAAATGAAAATACACTTCTGGTATGCTAAAACGTGTACACATGTAGTGGGCACTCGGTACACTCCCCCCAGACTTGAATTGGACAATCACATGAAATGTTTTTTTTACAAAGAAAATAAGAGAAAGCTAGGGAAGAGGGTACCAATGCTCAGATATGAGCATACCAGAAGATTGGCGTTAGTCCTTGGAAATCACCAGGTTCGCTGCCCAAAAAACATCACTGCTCCTACAAATAAATCACACCAGAGACAAAAATAGAAAGAGAACATAAGCATAAATAGATTAGGAAAAGATACAACGGGAACCGAAAGGTCCCCCAATGGGTTGTCTCCCAAGAGCCATTTTGTTTAATGTCCTTAAGGTGGACGAAATACCTGTATTAAGCAGTTTAAAGAGAGAAGAATTTAAAAACAAGTTCAAAAACATACATTCACAGATCAAGAAAGAAAATAAAGCTCGGCTATACGCAAATAAACATTCAACCAAATCACAAACAAACATTGGCATTCAACCTATTGTTTTCAGTTTCTTGAACTCAATAAACAAGTTCACAAACAAAAAATTCCACCAAATCAGGATAACATCAATTATTCATGCTCTGGATCTACAAGAATCAAACGTTGGCATTCTTCGACGATTGGCTTGCTGTCATATATCTTCAGACGATGCCCATTAACCTTGAAGCTGTCCACATTCTTCCCAACTACTTCGATAGCACCGAAAGGAGAGACTCCCGTGACAACAAAGGGGACACTCCAGCGCAACTTTAATTTCCCTGGAAATAGACGGAGGCGGGAGTTATAGAGTAGTACTTGGTCGCCAGGCTTGAATTCCTTTGGGATGATATGTCGGTCAATCCATTGCTTTGTTTTTCCTTATAGATGCGCGCATTTTCATAAGCGAAGTGCCTGAGTACGTCTAACTTATTTAATTGCGTGCGGCGTTTATCAGCAGCGGCCTCGAGATCCATGTTCAGCATTTTGGTCGCCCAGAGTGCCTTGTTCTCAAGCTCCACGAGCAGATGGCAAGCTTTCCCATAAAATAATTGGAAAGGTGTCATGTCGATGGGAGTTTTGTAGGCGGTATGATATGCCCATAAAGCATCGTCAACCTTTTTGGCCCACTCCTTCCTATTTGAATGTATAGATTTTTTTATTATTCTTTTGAGTTCACGGTTGGACACTTCCACTTGCACGCATGTTTGCAGGTGATAAGCTAGAGACACCTTGTGGCTGACCCCAAATTTCTTCATCAATTGTACGAACTGCTTATTACAGAAGTGACTACCTCCATCACTAATTATAGTCCTCGGTGCCCCGAACCTTGAGAAGATATTTTTGTGAATGAAATTTAGAACTATGCGCGCATCATTAGCTGCAACTGCTTCAGCTTCCACCCACTATGACACCTAATCCACATCTACAATGATATATTGATTACCATATGACATTGGAAAAGGACCAATGAAGTATATTCCCCAAACATCGAATGGTTCGCACACTAATATATTATTAAGAGGCATATCATTTCTCCGTGATATATTCCCAGTTCTTTGACACTTGTTACACATGGAGATATAGGCGTCAGCATCCCTGAAGAGCGTGGGCCAATAAAACCCACATTGCAATACTTTCCGTGCTGTCTTGTTAGCTCTGAAATGTTCACCGGCTTCCCGGTCATGGCATTGTTGTAGAATATATTGAAACTCAGCTTCTAAGATGCAATGCCTAATAATCCCGTCACTGCATATGCGAAACAAGAGCGGATCTTCCCAAAAATAGTATTTTGAGTCAGAAGACAACTTCCGTCTCTGCTGAGGGGAATGATTAGGCGAGAATGTCTTGCACGCAAGATAATTTGCAATATCAGCTTACCATTTGGTTGTTGGAGCATGCGTAGTGATTGCGAACAGCTTCTCATCCGGGAAATAATCAATCATTTCCTCCCCTTTGCTGTTGTAGATTTCACCCAAATTTTCATGCTCCAAACGTGATAAGTGATCAGCTATTACATTCTCCACCCCTTCATATCTCTGATTTCCAGCTCATACTCTTATAGAAGGAGAATCCAGCAGATTAAACGTGGTTTGGCCTCTTTCTTCTTGAACAGGTACCTAAGTGTGGCATGGTACATGTACACTATTAGCTTTGATAGCACCAAGTACGAGTGGAATTTTTTGAAGGAGAAAATCACGGTTAACAAATATTTCTCCGTGGTGGTGTAATTTGCTTGGGCGTTGTTGAGAGTCTGACTGGCATAAGATATGGTGTGGAAGATTTTATTTTTCCTTTGACCTAGCACTACTCCCACAACCACGTCACTTGCATCGCACATGATAATGAATGGCAGACTCCAATCATGTGCCACCATGATCGAGGTAGAGACAAGTTGGCCCTTAAGGTCTCAAAGGATCGCATACACGCTTCATCAAAATTGAAATGGACATCCTTGGCTAGCAAGTGAGAAAGAGGTTTCGAAATAAATGAAAAATCCTTAATAAACCTCCGATAAAATCCTACGTGTCCCAGAAAACTGCGGATACCCTTCACAGAAGACGGAGGAGGAAGGTTCTTGATAACACTTACCTTTGCTTGACCCACCTCAAGCCCCTGGCGGGAAACCTTATGCACCAGCGTGATTCCCATGCGTACCATAAAATGGCATTTTTCCCAATTTAAGATGATATTGGTATCCTCACACCGCTTCAAGGTCTTGGCTAAATTGGTGAGGCACGAATTGAAGCTGCTGCCAAATAAAGTGAAATCATCCATGAAAACTTCGAGGAAATCTCCACCATGTCGTCGAAGATAGCGAGCATGCTTCATTGAAACGTTGCAGGGGCATTGCAAAGTCCAAATGACATTATCTTAAATGCGAAGGTGCCTGAAGGACATGTTAATGTTGTTTTGTCTTGATATTTAGGGTCGATCAGGATTTGATTGTACCCTGAGTATCCATCAACAAAATAGTAATAGTCTTGTCCTGCCAACTTTTCTAGCATCTGATCAATGAAAGGGAGCGGAAAATGGTCCTTGCGCGTTGCATCATTTAGTTTGCGGTAGTCAATACAAACTCTCCACCCAGTGATCATTCGGGTGGGTAGCAACTCATTCTTCTCATTTGCGACAACAGTGATCCATCCCTTCTTTGGCACCACCTGAACACCCACTTGCTATCGCTGATTGGGTAGATAATACCAACATCCAAAAGATTTATCACCTCCATCTTTACTACATCTTGCATCTTCGGGTTCAGCCACCTTTGGGGTTTTTTCCTAGGTTTGTATTGATTTTCGAGAAGGATCTTATGCATACAGACAGTGGGGCTGATTCCCTTAATATCTTCGAGGGAACGTCCGAAAACTCTTTGGTATCTTCTTAGCACCCCTACCAACGCAATTTCATTGGCTACTAACAGAGTTGCAGAAATAATGACCGGGTGCGTAGTATTTTCTCCTAGAAAGACGTATTTCAGAGAGTCAGGCAATTGCTTGAGGGCTGGTGAGGTGTTCAAATCTGCTGATGCAATGGATGACTCTCTAATCATGTGCGGACCTTTGGACTCATTCGAATGTATACCTTCACTGCTCATGCCTTCTTGCTGCCATAATGCCTCGCTATCATCCAGGGCCATATCAATCTGACCATCAAATTCATCAGCCGGTTCCACCGGTCCGCGGTCACTGATTTCAAAAATTTCTGTCAGATCGTGAACATTGAAGGACATAGTGTCATGTCCCAATCTGAATGTGAGCTCCCCTTGCTCCACATTAATGATGGCACGAGCCGTAGCAAGAAAGTGGCGCCCCAAGATAATAGGGTACTTTGCATCGGCCTTCATGTTGAGGATTACAAAATCAGCTGGGAAGACAGGTCATTAAACACTATTGTAAGGTCTTCTACCATCCCTGTCAGTTTCTTGATCGATCTGTCAGCTAGCTGTAGCATCACCTGTGTAGGCTTCAAAGTCGCTACACCTAGCTCTCGAAAGATGGAAAGCGGCACTAAGTTGATTGAGGCTCCCAGATCATAGAGCACCTGACTGAATCTGTGATGACCGATTCTACAAGGAATTGTAAAGCTGTCGGGGTCCTTGCACTTTACCAGAACATAGTTGGTAATCAGGGCAGAGCATTCCTTAGTGAGCTCAACGGTTTTGAGGTCCTCCAATAATTTGCGCTTTGAAATTAGGTATTTAAAAATTTTAGAGTTGCCCAGTATCTGGGAAATGGCCTCAATCGGCGGTATACTTACTTGCACACCCCTCATCATTTCCAGGAATTTATGAAATTGCTTCTCGGCCTTCTCATTTCATAACTTGTGGGGTAATGGGGGTTTTATAATACTCGTCAAGGGTTGTGGCACACTAACAGGGTTCAGCTCAGCTGGGGTTGGTGTCGGTTCCTCTGTCGCCTCTGCATTAAGCTTGTCCGTAGGATTCACAGGTTGTTCCTGTCGTGGATAATTTTCTACACTTCTGCCACTTCTTAACCTCATGGTGTTCACAGGCTCTAGTTGCTGATCCACAATGCCGGAAATGACATCTGCGAGAATCCTTATGGTTGAGTGAAGCTGCTGAATTGTTGCAGACTGGTTATTCATTGTCTGAAGCACCTCGACCACAAAAGTTAAAAGCTGCTCCGTCTGCTGTGACGACAGACAATTCACTGCTCCATTGAGTGCTACAGTGTTGACTTTGGCTGCGGTGGAGGGGTTAATAAAATGACTCCAATGCTGACTAGTCTGAGCTACATTCATTACTATTTCCCAGCCTTTTTCCTCGATTTATTAAACAAAGCACCTCCAGCTGCTACATCAAATAGCAGTCAGAATCTTTCAAGCACGCCAAAATAAAAAATCTGAATTAGGAAGTTTTCTGACTAGTCATCACGGTAACATTCCCTGTGCAGGGATTGAAAATGCTCTCATGCATCAACTAACGTTTCCTCCTTTCCCTAAGCGAAGGCAATGAGTTTCTTGTACTTATCCATAATTAGTACACGGTGTTGAAAGTTATACAGGAATCTCCCCTCGAATTACCTCCATGAAGTCGTCTCTCTCTTCTGAATAGTCCAGCACATGCTTTTGGCTTTATCGTGCAATGAGAATTAGTATGCCAGGATTTTTTTGGTCATTTTTGACTCCGTTGAATATACACGTATAATAGATTTCTAAGAATTCTTATACGTGGTACACTGCGTATTCAAGTCCAACCCCATTGAACTTTCAATTCTCAGATATATACTCAATGATGTTGGTGGGACTCTCGGAATCATGATTATTCCTTCTCGCCTAAAGTCTGAGATACTTCAAACTCCCCTGGTAGATATGTTGCTTAATAGAAGTCATGACAAACTTGCTTGCAAAATAATGGATTAGCGCACAATTAAAAGAATGCAAGCAGCTAAATGTGTGTATCCGACAAAATAGGAAAATGGCAGAGGTGAGCACAAAGAATAGAGACAATAGCTCTTGCAACGATTTTTCACAGACATCAATTCATCATGCCTGCATTCCCCGGCAATGGCGATAAAAACTTGATGCGATTTTGACAAGTGCACCGGTCGATGTCAAGTAATAATGGGAATAGCTTCCCCTAATGTCGATCTCTTAAGGAATGCAGGTTGTGGTGAAGTAATTCGTGTCGTGAAACGATCCTTACAATGAGCAAAATAAATAATACAAGGGGTATTTGGTTGGTTGGTCTAAACTAACAAACACGAAAATAAAGATGTGGGTCGAAGTCACCGCTTCGCTTGGCGAGATGAGTGCATCGGCCGCTATGCCGGGCTTCGTTAGGTGAGTGGATGGAAAGCAAGCGTGGAATGTGAGGGTCGCAATCACCTCTTCGCTAATCATCGTTAGCCTTTGCTAACGTGGGTCTCAGGTGAGTGAATGGAGTGGATGCGGGTGAGTGGTGATGAAGCGCAACATAACACACATTACAAGATTAAGAAAAGCACTAAACACTTTCATTCATAGAAAAATGAGAATATTCATGTTCATTACACACTAATACCAACAATAGGAAAGGGAAAGAGTAAATCAATAGAGAAGACTAGCTGTCGATCTCGGCCGGAATAGTGGGTTGTTAAACCACTTCCGGGCTCGGTCGAAGTATTCTTCCGGGACCAAGAGACTGTCACTATCTCTGATCTTTCCCTGTCGTCTTCGTTCATCACGTTTTCTTCTTCTTCTTCTTCTTCTTCTTCTTCTTCCAAACTGAGGTTGCACAACTCGACAATGGTGTTGTTGACGGCCGAGAATGCTATGAAACTCTTGGAATCCGCCAGGGTTTCACCGGAGAATAGTTCCCGGATGAAGGAGATGAGTGGAGATGGAGGAGCAGTGAAAACGGCGCTGGGTGGAGCTTAAAATCGCAGAATCGAAGAAGTGCATCTGTCGGCAGATTTCCTGGCTTATAAACAAAAACAACAGAAATTAAGACACGCATGGTCGAACGCACAACCATGCGTAGACCGTGCAGTATTAACGAATGAGCAGTGCCTTGCAGAAGATGCAACAATGCCCATGCATCTTACTCACGCACGGTTGAAGCTGTCTGTGCGTAAAAATGCACGGACAAATTCCGAATGCACGAAAGTAGGCCAGCAGAGGGACTCGTGCGTTTTACTCACGCACAGTCGAAAACGATCGTGCGTAAAATGCACGGGCGAATCCAGATCACCATTTTGCCAGCAGATAAGCATGTACAGTCGGATCGATCATGCGTCAAGAAAACACACGATCGTGCGATTCATGCAGAAATGCAATTTGGGCAAAATGGAGATCTGCCCACCTTCACAGCACAGTAATCAGCTAGGAATACACCTCAGCAACATCCAAATACAAAAAAGGGTTGGGGAGCACCATGTGCTTACCCCCAACAACATGGAGCGCAAATGCACACCAAAATGGGCCTAAAAGTGCACATAGCATGGAATGAAGTATAGGGAACAAATGTGAGTGATTATGGATCAAATAGGCAGTGCAATGACTATAAAACTGGCCCAGATGAGTCAAAAAATGTGTATACAAATGGGACTCATCAAGTATAACTTTAGTAATTATTTAATATGAAATTTTCTTTTTCATGTCAATTTTAGCTTATAAATAATTCTTTTGTAAAAATTATTTCTAATTCAGCTTATTTGTATTTTTGCAGAATTTTGGGACAAATTTGGAAAATTTTGCATTACACGCCCTAGGTCACGCCCATGACCAAGGGCGTGTAATCATAAGATCAGTCCAGAATTACTCCCGCGTGGTTTGAGCTAGTCCACGACAAATCACGCCCTCGGTCACGCCCGTGACCCATGGTCACGCCCATGACCAAGAACGTGTAAACATAAAGTGATGCTCCTGGAGATGCCATCGAGACATGGAGATGTCATCGAGAAGTCAACTCAAGTCATGCCCGTGATCCAAATGTCACGGCCGTGACATTCCCGCGTTATCCCTGCTCGCCGCTGGGCCGCAGTCAAGCCCACACAGCATTAAATAAAGTCATCAGAGGTCACGCCCGTGACCTAAATGTCACGGCTGTGACTTGTCCCTTTTCGCCGCGTCATCACGCAAGACACACACCGCTGTCGGAACTTATCAGAATAGTGGTTACACGCACTCGGTCACGCCCGTGGCCGAGGGCGTGTAACTTGAATTTTTTTTCGATAAATTCAGAAGTTCTCCTTGATTCTAGGGTTCAGAATTTTGGATAGGGGGAGGTGCTGCTAGAGCTGCTAGTGAGCATTTTCATGTTTTTCCTTCCATATTCTCTTTTTCTCTTCCTTTCATGGAACGTTCTAGTTTTCTTTTAATGTAATAGTCTAGTGTAAGTCGGTAACCTATATTATTCTTGCTTTGTAATCTCCTTTCAAGCTTGTAATTACTTTTAATTTCAATAAAAATTAGTTTTATTTTATTTACTTCTCTTTCTCTTTTAATTATCTTTTCTTCATGCAATTTTATTTTTCTCTCCCCCCCACTATGATTAAATAATTCTCAATAGTGCTCGATCGAAATGATCCGAGGATGAGATAATAAAGTTCTGATTTTCTAAAGCTCTCTTTTTCCATTTTTGTAAACACTTGATTTACTCTTGATTTTTATTTAGCGAAACCATATTTTCGATATATGGTTCTCGTTTATATTTTCATACTTAGCTAGCCGAGAGGCACAAATTATGAATCGATCATTCAAGAGTAAAGAGAGTTGCACGCACCCCTAGAGAGAGGATGATGTAAATCTCCCGGATTGGAGTCAAGTCCAATAGAGTGGTTCACAATGTAAAGCAAGTTTTTGGTAATCGATTATAGAACGAGAGTTCAGTTGATTTTTCCTAAACATAGTTGGGCATTTCTCTCAAGAGAGGCATGTTCTTGCTTTGGGAACCTCCATGGTCAAGTAGTTTACTTAAATAGAATTAGAATTATTTTTTTCTTTCTTTTGATTATTCTCACTCCAAGGTGACTTTATATTGAGCACTAATCCTTTTTACCATCGTTTAAAACCTTCTTTAGTTTGCAAATTGTCTCTTTCAATTAAGTAAAAAAACCATAAAAATTTCATTAGATAAGATAATAGTGATCTCCTCGAAGTAGAAGTAATCAACTTGCCCCGAGTAATACGACCTTGGTATTTTCAAAATATCATATACTATAGACGATAAGGTACACTTGCCTTCATTGAATATAGTTTGGAAAGCACCATCAATCTTCTTCGCTTTTTCTTAAATCTAAATCTCTAAGTAAGAAGTAGATTTCTTCGTATCAATTGCTTAGTGACTCCTAACTCCCAAAGTATTTCTAGGCTGAGGCAATCCATACTGCATGTTATGTTCACAATAGAGCATCCTTCAATAAGGCCCTTGGTAAAACCCCCTATGAGATTCTGAAAGGCAAAAAACCAACTATTTCATACTTTAAAATCTTTGGTTGCAAATGCTACATTTTAAATAATGGAAAATCTCAATTAACCAAGTTTGCTGAAAAATGCAATGTAGAGGTTCTTGTTGGATATAGCTCACATAGCAAGGTTTATAGAGTATTCAACAAGAAAACTCATGTTGTAGAAGAGTCTATGCATGTAGTTTTTGATGATACCAGCCTCTTCTATAAGGGTTGGTCCAGTTCTCCTGTTTTGACAGGTGATGAACAGAGAATGCAGTATATGTCTCTCCAAGACATACCCAATACAAGCCAGATCAATTTAGAGGTAACCATCCCTGAAGTTGAAGATCAACAAGCTGTTGAAGATGTTGTTGCTCAAGAAGAAGAGCTGTAAATTACTGACAGGTTGCTTGTAGAAAACAGGCACCTAAGGGATCATCCAAGAAATCAGATTGTAACACCCCAAATCTTCATGTGCTGCGAGCTAGCCGAAATTCGTCCATTTCTATGAAAATTAGTCTAAAGGCTTTAGCGTCATTTATCTAATGGATATAGCCGAATTAGTCTAATGGATATAGCAGAATTAGTCTAATGGATAGAACACAATTAGTCTAATGGATATAGCATAATTGTCTAATGTATAGCCGAATTAGTCTAATGCATATAGCTGAATTAGTCTAATGCATATAGCCGAATTAGTCTAATGTATAGCCGAATTATTCTAATGCATATAGCCGAATTAGTCTAATGCATATATCCGAATTAGTCTAATGTATAGCCGAATTAGTCTAATGCGTATAGCCGAATTAGTCTAACGCATATAGCCGAATTAGTCTAATGCACATAGCCTAATTAGTCTAACGCATATAATTGAATTAGTCTAATGCATATAGCCGAATTACTCTAATGTATAGCCGAATTAGTCTAATGCATATAGCCGAATTAGTCATGCATATAGCCGAATTAGTCTAATGTATAGCCAAATTAGTCTAATGCATATAGCCGAACTAGTCAAATGCATATAGCCGAATTAGTCTAATGAATAGCCGAATTAGTCTAATGCATATAGCCGAATTACTCTAATGCATATAGCCGAATTAGTCTAATGCATATAGCCGAATCTGACATTTCGTCAAATACGGATAGAAAGCTGTATTTTTGCGTGTTTCGATTTTTATGGTTTTTTGACAGAAATTTCTAAGTCCGTATGACTACGATCTTGATGAAAACCAAATCGGACATCTAGGATTAATTCAAAACCCTTTAAGGAGGCTTGAGAGATAAGTTTTAGATCATTCTTACCTATACGTTCTCTCTCCAAGCTGAGGAAAGCTGCGAGGAAGAAGAAGAAGGCATCTTCCGCCATTGCCGGAGCTTTGGAGCTCCGAATCGTGAACCGTTTCAGATCTGGAAAGAGCAGCCCGTTGCGGTTCTTTCTACCCGAGTGAAATATCAAATATATGGCGCCGAAGAAAGCTGCATGGGAAACGATCCTTCCTCCTGGTCTTAGGACGTGTTTTTGGTCCTCTCATGACTTTTCTATGCTTGCATAAGGCATCCCTTTCACCAAATGGGTGAAGTGTAGGATTTCTTTAAGTTCTTCGGAACTCCGAATCGATTGTGTCCATCCCCGACATTTTTACATGTAGAAATCCGGTAGACGTACGGATTTAGGCATTTTGTGTGAAGCATATTCGCGGCCGTGATCCCGAATCGGTGATGCTTGAATTGTGATTTTGCATTTAGGTTACGCCTAGAATGCGTGCCGGAGAATGACTACGTGAGATCGACTATCGTATTGTAGGACTAAAGATTAGGCATCTTTTGAGACCCTAACGGAAGCCTCATGCTTTAGTAGTGGTTGAATACAAACCTTCACCACAAAATTCAAAGTGAGTCATCTTTTACCTCCTTCGTTGTTGGGCTAGTGAAGCCTAAGCCCTTGTTTGGTTTAGGTGCGTAGCTTGTTGATTGATGACACCCTTTGGTGTTTGTTAGCGAACGAGCCGAGGTAAGGCTACACCCGCATCGTGCTGTTAACGTGATGGTTTGAGCGACGGGCATAAGCTTGTACCGAACCCGCACCATGCAGATCGACGAGAGGGGGAAACCCCGGGACGCCGTGTGATCATGGGATAGACCTGTTTGGGAGTGTTTTCTCCGATAGGTAAAATGCTCAAGCGATTACTAATTACACTACAACAAACTGCACTTATAGTAAGGACCTAAATTGTTACAATAAGTGCCAAAAATCGTTACAAAAACCCTTTGGTAACGAATAAAACTTTAAGTAACGGTCCTCCTCTAAAGCTCGACGCTAAAGGTTCTTGTAACGAATGTATGCATGTCGTTACAAATAAATTAATTATAACAAACGATACTTTCTCACCAAAAAGAGATTCTTCCTTACAATAAATTGGTCACAATAAATATTATTTCGTTACGAATGTTTTTTTCCTCACAAAAAAACAGTTACGATTAAAACTATTTCGTTACAAATGTTTTATTTTTTCCTCACTAAAAATAAACTAACTTCGTTACAATAAAGTATAATAAACATTATCTCGTTACAATAGATTAAACAATAGTAACGAAAAAAATCGTTACATTTGTTTTTCATTCTTCTTACTACAGCCAATTCATTTATATATTAAAAATATTTCATTTCTATTTTTTTTGTACCTGAGATTTTATTACAAATAATAATCTTGAAAACACACATATATTTAATATTTCGTAACAAGCTTAACATGTATTTATTCACACCAAAAAGTATTACATAGAGTACAAGTTATTGTCATCTCTTCTAAAATAATACAATATTACATTACAAGATTAACATGTTTCTAATAAATCTTCCGTCATTTCTCGAAAAATGAATCGTCCATCACTTTCTGACTAATGAATCTTTCGTCACTTGCCGGTCAATGCTCGAGCACCCTACAAATAAAAGAGAGCAATTAAGATCACTAATATATGTACAACCATTTTGAATTTTTACACCATTTATTTCATGTATTTGGTATGGGATTGCACTCAAACAATCATAATAAAGATATTTTTACACCAATATATGTATGTCCAACATCTCAAACAATCAATATTTGTAAATGCGTTAAAATTGAGAGTGCAAATATTCAACTTATACAGTTTAATTGAACGGATGCAATAATTTCTCGAGAGGACTTTGAAAAAGTTGTTCAAGTTTCTATATCAAAGCCAAACACATCAATACACGATCTGTGTGGCCATCGGATCCTTAAAAAGAACATAAAGAAACAACTTGTTAAGCTTTGTTCTTTACAAAATTGAAGAAATGAACATCTGTGAAGTGGGACAATACCAGTAGAATAAGCATCGCGAAGAGGCCGATGCTGATAATGTGGGAGGGATGAACCAGCTAAACCATGTGACATCATACCATAGCTGAAAAAAATAAATAAAATGTAAACCATAGAGTTAAACTGAATACAAAAAGATAAACCATTAGCTATAATAAAGTATTATAATATAACTAAAAGTAGTTGAACCAAAAAAGAGAGGAAATGATAACAGTGAAAAACAAATAATTTGAAGAGCATTTGGAAGAATATCACAAGGGACTAGGTGATGATTGATCCCTGCTGGAAGCATGACCAACAGATCCATTCTTAGAGAAATATTCATCCAGGATTTATTTCAGATACTCAACAACATCCTTTGTCCATAATTCAGTGCGGGTGAAGTGAGGTTTATCTTATAAACCGGAAGAAATGCTAGTGGAAACCGGATGAATCTACAGAAATACATATAGAGAGATATGTTTACTTTGCATAAACAAATTGAAATTCATGGATCCAACAACTGATAACAACTAAAATCTAGCCTAGAATGGCAAGTCAGAAAACACAACTTTATAAGTCTGCTTACATGGTTTAGGTAATTAACTTTAACTAGTCAGGTTGCTCGTAGCAATGGAACTTTGTGCCGAATAAAAACTTTAAAAAGGACAAACCCCATGGACTACTCAATTTTAGTCTAACCATCAACAATAATACCAGTTTTTAGGGAGAGTGTCAACAAAATGGGACCAAAGTTGGGCATAATACAACAACGAAAAAACCTGTTCTAAACCAAAAGCTTAAATCTAGCTATGAAAATCAACAGATTTCTAAGCCAACATATATTTTAGCCTATAAGATGTGAGACTAAACCCACTATTCACACTGCCCGACACAATTGCTAACTGTATATTTTACATGTGTGCAGCATGAACCCTGTCAACCTTCTCTTCACCATAGGGAAGACAATGTAGCAACATAGTGATGTCGCCAACACTTTTTAAGATATCCAACTCCTCATATTTCTCATCTCCAGGAACAGTTACTACCAGACTTGTACTTGTATAACACAATCATAAAAGAAAAGAAGCTTCCATGCATGTTCAGAAATTTAGAAAAAGAGAGAATATTAAATCCGTGTTGGGTTCAAAAATTATGTAAGACCATTAAAATTTAGCTAATCCATGAGATTAACTCCAATAAAATGACCATAATTTTTTCTATATTGTATAAATGGATGCAAATCTGCATCAAATCCTGAAACAAAAGCCAATAATTGTCTTAAAAGAGGAGCCATTTAGATTTTTTTGTGTAATTAGTAGACCTTAATCTGCATATAATCACAAAACAAGAAGCCCTACATGAAATAATATTGATGATAATCTCATCATTATCTTAAGTTATTTCCCTAAATCACACCTATAGTGTTCGTGATGTATTTTTTTCTGTTGAACAAAGCATCTCTCTACTCAATAGAGTTAAATTGTTCAACGCGCAAAGCATCATTCCGTGCAAATTTTTTTCTTCGATGAACCTCAAACATAAATTAAGCCGCATTATTTTGAGTTCTTGACTTACGCAAATCTCCAAACTTAGACAAAACCGTCCTCAAACAGATTTTAGTTCAAGTCGCAATGATAACTGAAATTTGTGAACAAAGCTTATGGTAAAACTAATTAGATGTGGTAGAAATCAATCAATCAACCACTATTAATGACAAAAAAATAAACAATTAAATGTTACATGAGCAGGAGGCAACAAGTCGAGCATTAATAGGGCTTTCTGCGAGCTTCTTTGTTCGGGACTAGCTCACTACAACAAGAAGGGGTCTTCTCAAGACTTGAACTCTTAATTTCAAGAGCATGTATCAAAAATTAATGGAGGACTTCAGTTAGCAGGTGCATATAATGGATGTTTGTGTCATTAGAAACTGCATGCTTTGTCATTTTTAATTGTAAACTTCTGCCAGAAACATCAACGTTTGCAAACTACTGCCAGCATCAACAAATTTTATGACAAGAAGGGTTTTGATATACAATCAATCTAATACAAATGCAAAGTTCTGAAAATCACAAAATAGCATATTCACATGAAAATTAATACCTGGGATTTGAATTTCCTTTAACAAATTTCTGTCCGTACTTACGCCATCTATATTACTGTATCCATCACTTCCCTGCCCTGCAACGGCGGTTTGCACAACAATTTTTGGTTACTTTACTGTTCTGAAAACTGGACCAGAATTTGTCATTACTAATAATTTTGAAATCGCGTGATGATGGTGTCATTACTAATAATTTCACTATTGAAACAAACTTATCCAACGAGAACCTAATTAGAAAAACGCAGCTAAACACGATACGTCATTGGCAGCGTTTTTAAAGAAAACGTCGCTACATTTGACCACGTTTTAAAAAAAAACGTGGCCAAACATGATTTATTTAAAAAAAAATATTATTCTACACAATTGACATCGTTCTTTAACAATGAATAATGGGATGAAAATTAACAGAATTGAAAGTAATGAAGCATATATCTTACAGCAGCTCTGCACTTGCAGGAAATAATAATGAAGACGGAGACATTGTAGCAACAGTCAAGATGCTATCAAGCTATAATTCTTCTGAGCAAAATTTTAATATGTTTTGTGATGATGCTATTAATATGTTTTAAATTTTTTGATTTGTTTTGTGCAAAATTTTATAGAGGGAAATTTCCCTCGATATATTTCATTAATGTGAGAGGGAGGAAATAGACAAAACTTAATAAACTAGATGAAGAGAACGGCGCGCAGCAACGGCCGAGATAGAGAACGACGGTGGCGGCGGCCGTGGAAGAGAGAGGCGACGGCGGCGGCGTCCGTCGAAGAGAGGGGCGACAACGGCGGCGGCCGTACGTGAAAGACATTGCTACAACTCGCAAATGGATGTTTGTGTGTTTGGTTGTCCGTGTCTGTGTGTGTGCATGTGTCTGTGTTTGAGCCCCGACACATGCAATACGCGCTAGCTCTCAAGCAAAAAAAGGAAAACTACAGGCACGAGAGTGCATTTGCGTGCGCGTGAGAGTGCATTTGCGTGCGCGCGAGAGTGCATTTGCGTGCGCGCGAGAGTGCATTTGCGTGCACGCGGGTTCGTGTGTGATTTTATTTTAATTCCAAAATTATATTAAAAAATTAATGTCATATTAATTTGCATTCATTTTTACATTTAATATATTTTTAATTTTTAGTTTTGTTTTGTTCAAAATTTTATGGAGGGAAATTTTCATCCATATATTTAATTCATTCATTCATGTGTGAGAGAGAGAGAGAGAGCTGCATGAGAGAGAGACAGAAAAACTTGTATAAAAAGTTAAAGATTTATCAAAAACCCGGTACGCCCAAAAATACATGTCGCAATAGTACCACATATCTGCGACAGCCGCGCACGGATGTTTGCGAGCTGTAGGAGTACTGTCGCCGCGTTAGAGCACTATCGAGGCGGGGTACTGTCGCGCGCATACAATTTTATTTTTTATTTTTTTTTCAAAAAAATAATAATAATTCAAAACTTTGATAATAAAATAGTACAAAAATTGAAAATAAAATATGATATATTTTTTGTAACTAAACTTTAATAATAAAATATTACAATTAGTAAGGACAATGTTTTTGTCACAAAAAACTTTCATGATGTGGTTACAATTGATACTTATTGTGAGAAAAGTTTTCTATTTGTAACGTAACATTAGTGTTGTTATAAATACTTACAGTTATAGTAACGAATTAATTATTATTGTAACAAAATTTAAAGTATTCGTTACAAAAAAGTACTTTTTTGTAACAAAAAAAATAATTTGTTACTAAATATAACTATTAGTAACAAACTGTGTTTTAGTTATATTTCAGTCCTTACAACAGGTGCAGTATGTTGTAGTGTAAGCTCTTTCGCTTAGCCTGTTACGTGCGGTCATGAGTACCCACGGTTGTGATTTATGGATTGATGTTATGTTAGCCTCATGCGTTGCTTAGGCGGTTGTGGGGAACCTTCGGGTGAACCCAACTAATATCATGTGCATGCCTAGGTTCAACTTTATTTGATGCTACACCTAAAAGATTGAATGTGCTTGAAACCTCACCATGATTAGTGTAGTTGCACTTTCTTTTGATTTCATATTGCATGTACGGCTTGCTTGCAGGTTAGAGGTGACTCGCCCCTGAGCCGGCTAGATGGTCGGGGGTGGGGTCGTTACGCGGTTTATGGTCAGCTCATAGCTGACCCTTGATTCCCTCTTATTTGATGTCGGTTGCAGGTGCTGGTGAGCCAAGCGAAAAATAGCGGTTGGTTTCCCGTTGCTGAGTTGGCCCTCGAAGACCAGCCCCCTTTTCTGATTTTCGTGTATTGCCGGCCTGCGTGCCGATGTACATTTATGGAGTTTTGTGCATTTTGGAATGTAAGGCCTTAAGGCCGTAACTCTGCATATTATTTCCTTCCCGAGATAGTGGACAGTTCTAAAAGAAATGTTTAAATAAAATGCTTCCGCTTATGCTATGAGTACTCTCGTGTAGTTATTTTCTTTGTATCACCTTATAATGCCTAGCTAGTGTGTTTTATATGGCGTGGGGTCCTGGCCGGACCTACTATTATATTATTTTTACTAGCAGGGTGTGTTACAATTTGGTATCGTACTTAGCGCGTCGATCCATAGTTTTGCAAATTTGGGACGAATTCCTTTTAAGGGGTGGTGTGCACGGGATGTGCGCTCACCCAAAACGACAAAAAACTAATAAGAATGTCCACTTAGGAAGGGAAAAAACATACTTGTTTGCGGAACCTGAGCGTTCCATGATTGTTGTTAGCTATGTTTTCGGTCAATAAATTGTGCTTTGCATGATTATAGGTGACTAGGAGTGGTGTGGGGCTGTATCAACACCATAACACCACTGAGAGTAGTGCGTCGGCTGAGGTGTCAGCGACCACACCTTTGGCAGAAATGATCAGATTAGTCGCAGAAGCTATCTTTGCGATGATCAACACTCAACCTCAAAGGATTGCATAGCCTGCTACGCCTACTCCGGATGTGGCTCCGGAGGTAGCTGCTGTAGTGGAACCTTCGGTGGAACCGAGGGTGGAGACCCCTGCGCCAGTGGCTGCAGTGGAACCCGCGGTGGAGCCAAGAGTGGAACGTCGAGTAGAGAGAGTAGCTGTTGCGTGAGCGCGTGATCAACAACTTCAGCACTTTCTAAGTTTCCATCCTCCAACCTTTTCGGGGACTGGATCCCCAACGGAGGCGGAGGACTGTCTATCAACAGTTAGAAAAACTCTAAAGGTGACAGCAACGGAAGAAGCTATGATGGTCACCCTTGCCACCTTCCTCCTTAACGGAGAAGCAGAGCTTTGGTGGGCCGAACATGAAGTGCATAAGTTTGTAGGTAAGGATATTATCGAGATCACTTTGGCGGAGTTCTCAAAGTCGTTCCTTCAGACATATATTCCCTCTGGCCAGCGCATTGCGTTGCTGAACCAGTTCTTGAAATTAACTCAAGGCGATAACTCGGTGGACGGGTACTTGCACGAGTTCACTGGACTGGGCTGCTATGCATGGTCTTTGGTTGAAAATGGGGAAACGAAGACGAACAAGTTTTATGAAGGTCTTCGAGATGAGTTGAGGCTGCTCCTTGCAGGCCCAATGACTTTTGGTTTCCATGTGATGGTGCAATCTGCCAGATCTCTGGAATTGGACATGAAGAGAGTGCAAGCAAAGGGCGTGGCCAAGAAACCTGAATTTCATGCGTCGGCCTCTCAGTCCAAATCTGAGTTTAGGAGGAACAAAAGGAAGTTCAAGTCTGCGGAGCCAACTCGCTCTAATATGTCAGGAGCTACGACAGCACATGGTCCTATAACATGTTTCACTTGCGGGAGGGTGGGGAAAAAGGCACGTTCGTGTCGAAGTGGTCTTCCGAGGCTGGATAACCGAGTGATGGACTACGCTCGTGCTGCAGGTCATGCGGAAAAAGGCAAAGCTGCAGAGTCTTCTGCTTCCCAGCATATTCCAACCCGAATGAGAGTTTACTCGCTTGGCCAGCAAGAAGCCATACGACAATCTGATATCATCACAGGTACGAATTAGAAGTTATCTTTTACAGCTATATATAATTCATATTGTTGTGCGACTATATACTTTACTTGTGTACAATTAGGCTTCGTCCTAATTTTCAACTATCCGGCGAGAGCTCTTTTCGATACGGGTGCATCGCACACTTTTCTGTCTGAGGACTTCGTGGTGCGAATCGGAGTGCCGTCTACCTTAGTATATGATAGATTGGAAGTACTGCTACCCAATGGATCTCGCATGAGTGCGGATAGAAAGAGTCGTATGAAGGTGCAGATTGGAAATCAAGACTTCGACTTGGAAGAATCGTTATTACCGTTAGCTGAATTTGACATAATCTTCGGCATGGACTGGCTCTCGGAGCAGCCGGCATGCATAGATTGCAATTCAAATGAGATCACTCTGGGAAAGAACACCGGAGACGAATCCATATTCGTGGGCATGCAAGGAGCGAGCAAGACACTGATGTCTGCTCTCTAGGTGGTTAGGGCGGTGAGAAAGGGCGCAGAGTTGTTCTTCACTTTTTGGAGGCTTCGGAGCCAAAGCACAGATTATGTGATGTCCCAATTATAGCGGAGTATGCCGATGTATTTCCTAATGAACTCCCTGGGTTCCACCTCAGCGAGAGATTGATTATTGTATTGAGCTGGTGCTAGGTGCCAAGCCTGTAGCACGCTCATCATACCAGATAGCGCCAAAGGAATTGGCAGAGCTTAAGGTTCAGTTGCAAGAGCTACTAGAGCAAGGCTACGTACGTCCAAGTTCATCACTTGGAGTTCTCCGGTCCTCTTTGTGAAAAAGAAGGACAGGAGCTTGCGTCTATGTATTGATTATCGAGAGCTGAATAAGCTGACCGAGAAGAACCGTTATCCGATTCCGAGAATCGATGACTTATTCAACCAACTGGTTGGGTCGACGGTATACTCTAATCTAGACTTAAGGTCCGACTATTATCAACTTCGTATAAGGGATTGTAATATTCGAAAGACAGCGTTCAGTACCCGCTTTGGACACTATGAGTTCACGGTTATGCCGTTCGGTCTGTCTAATTCACCATCGGTATTCATGGACTTGATGAATAGAATGTTTTGAGAGTATTTGGATCAATTTGTGATCGTCTTCATCGATGACATTTTGGTATACTCTCAGTCGAAGGAGGAGCATGCAAAGCATCTGCACACAGTTTTGAGCACCCTGAGGAGGAGTCAACTATATGCCAAGTTCTCCAAGTGCAAATTTTGGCTATCGTCAGTAGCGTTCTTGGGTCATGTTGTTACTGGGGATGGAATCGCGGTTGATCCGTCGAAGATAGAAACGATCCGAGCATGGCCTGTGTTGAAAAACATAGCGGAAGTCCGAAGTTTCTTAGGACTTGTCGGCTATTATAGGCGCTTTGTGGAGAACTTCTCGAGGATTGAACTTCCTCTCACTAAACTGACTAGGAAAGATCACAAGTTCGACTGGTCACCTGAGTGCGCACGAGATTTTGAGGAGCTGAAGATCCATCTGACTACGGCGCCCATTCTATGCTCGCCATGTGGAACGGAGGGCTACGAAATATATAGCGACTCCTCGGGGACTGGCTTGGGTTGCGTCTTAGTGTAATTCAGTAAGGTAATTGCCTATGGCTCCCATCAATTAAAGGTACATGAGAGCAACTACCCGGTCCATGATTTGGAGCTAGCGGCCGTGGTATTCGCTCTTAAACTCTAGAGGCATTACTTATATGGCGTGAAGATTGACATCTTTACGGACCACAAAAGCCTCAAGTACCTGCTAGATCAAAAAGAGTTGAATATGCGACAAAGGAGGTGGATTGAGTTCCTTGGGGACTACACCTTCGACATTCGATACACTCCTGGGAAAGGAAATGTAGTCGCGGACGCGTTGAGTCATCGGGCTCCTGCACAAGCTAATTGGATTCTGATGCACGATGAGCGTCTAATCCGCGAGCAAGAAGCCATGGAGATCATTTGTGTCGATAGGAGAGCGGCTCCTTCAGCATGCTTGAACTGGACAGAGGTTCAATATGACCTGGCCGACCGAGTTCGCCAAGCATTGGAGCTGGATACGAGCATGAAGCGGTATAAAGCGGAGACCGTTGATGGGTCAAACGCTGATTTCTCCTTCAAAGATGGTCTTATGTGGAAAAATGACAGATTGTGCATCCCAAATAATGTTACATTACGGGCGGAATTGATGTACGAGGCTCATCATCCCAATTACTCGGTCCATCCGGGTAGCACAAAAATGTACATGGATATGAAGAAACTCTTCTGGTGGCCGGGTATGAAGAAAGATATAGCCCTCTACGTGGCCAAGTGCCATACTTGCGCGTTGGTGAAGGCCGAATGTCAAAGACCTGATGGGTTTCTGAAGTCTTTGCCGATTCCGGAATGGAAGTTCGACGATATTTTGATGGATTTCGTGCACGGATTGCCGAGATCACAATATGAAAACGACACCATATGGGTAATCGTAGATCGTTTGACGAAAGTATCGCATTTCATTCCGAACCAGAAGGACTATTCTGTGGAAAAGATAGCAAAGTTATACGTTGATAACATAGTACGGTTGCACGGGATTCCCCGTAGCATCGTTAGTGATCGTGATGGGTGGTTCACATAAAACGATTGGAGACTGATTCATCAATTATTGGGTACCAAGCTAAAATTTAGCACGACCCTCCACCCACAAACAGATGGACAGACCGATAGGACCAATAAGATGATGGAAGACATGCTAAGGATGTGCGCCCTGGACTTTGGAAAAAGATGGGAAGATCATCTCTATATGATTGAGTTTGCCTAAAACAACAGCTACCAAGAAAGTATAAAGATGGCACCTTTCGAGGCTCTTTATGGTAGAAAAGGTCGTACAATGTTGGCTTGGGCTGAAACGGGCGACACGAAGTTGTTGAAACGCAAGGACGTGGATAAAGCAAATACATCAATCTGGGCAATATGAGATCGGTTGCTCATTTCCCAGGATAGGCAGGCAAAGTATTACAATACAAATCACTGGAACGTCGAGTTCACCAGTGGTGATTGGGTTTACCTAAAGATCAAACCATTCAAAGGAGTATCGAGGATCCGATGCTTGAAAAAACTAAGACCGAGGTACTTAGGACCACTCGAGATCTTGGAGCGCATTGGTGAAGCTGCCTACCGGCTTGCTCTATCTTCGGAGCTGAGCGGGCTGCATGATGTATTTCATATCTCTGTGTTGCGTAAAGCTGTCAAGGAGCCTAGTCTGGTTGTTGCGGTCAACGAAGTGACGGTAGATGGTGGTCTAGCGACGAAAGTCAAGCCCATTTGCATTGAAGACACCGAAGTGAAGCAGTTGCGGAACAAATCCATTCAGATGGTAAAGGTCTATTGGAATAATTGCGGGAGAGAGGAACTCTCTTGGGAAACGGAGCAAGCGATGCTTACAGATTACCCCGAGCTATTTCTCTCAGGTAATATATCCTTTAAATTGGCTGCTATTGTTTTCGTAATTTCGGGACGAAATCTTTTAAGGGAGGTGAAGTTGTAACACCCCAAAACTTCATGTGCTGCGAGCTAGCCGAAATTCGTCCATTTCTATGAAAGTTAGTCTAAAGGCTTTAGCGTCATTAGTCTAATGGATATAGCAAAATTAGTCTAATGGATATAGCAGAATTAGTCTAATGGATATAGCAGAATTAGTCTAATGGATATAGCAGAATTAGTTTAATAGATATAGCAGAATTAGTCTAATGTATAGCCAAATTAGTCTAATGCATATAGCCAAATTAGTCTAATGCATATAACCGAATTAGTCTAATGTATAGCCAAATTAGTCTAATGCATATAGCTGAATTAGTCTAATGCATATAGTCGAATTAGTCTAATGTATAGCAGAATTAGTCTAATGCATATAGTCGAATTACTCTAATGCATATAGCCGAATTAGTCTGATGCATATAACTGAATTAGTCTAATGCATATAGCCGAATCAGTCTAATGCATATAGCCGAATTAGTCTAATGTATAGCCGAATTAGTCTAATGCATATAGCCGAATTAGTCTAATGCATATAGCCGAATTAGTCTAATGTATAGCCGAATTAGTCTAATGCATATAGCCGAATTAGTCTAATGCATATAGCCGAATTAGTCTAATGTATAGTCGAACTAGTCTAATGTATAGCCGAATTCGTCTAATGGATATAGCCGAATTCGTCTAATGGATATAGCTGAATATGCCATTTCGTTGAATACGGACAGAAAGCTGTATTTTCGTCTGTTTTGATTTTTACGGGTTTTTGATGGAAATTTCTAAGTCCGTGTGACTACGATCTTGATGAAAACCAAATCGGACGGCTAGGATTAATTCGAAACACTTTAAGGAGGCTTGGGAGATAAGTTTTAGATCATTCTTACCTATACGTTCTCTCTCCAAGCCGAGAAAAGCTGCGAGCAGCGAGGAAGAAGAAGAAGGCATCTTCCGCCATTGCTAGAGCTTCGGAGCTCCGAATCGCGAACCGTTTTTAGATCTGGAAAGAGCATCCCATTGCGGTTCTTTCTATCCGAGTGAAGTCTCAGATCTATGGCGCCGATGAAAACTCCAATGGTAATGATCCTTCCTCCCGGTCTTAGGACGTGTTTTTGGTCCTCTCATGAATTTTCTATGCTGGCAAATGGGTGAAGTGTTGGATTTCCTTAAGTTCTTCGGAACTCCGGGTCGATTGTGTCCGTCCCCGACATATTTGCATGTAGAAATTTGGTAGACGTACGGATTTAGGCATTTTGTGTGAAGATTATTCACGGTCGTGAGCCCAAATCGGTGATGCTTGAATTGTGACGTTGCATTTAGGTTAAGCCTAAAATGCATGCCGGAGAATGACTCCGTGAGATCGACTATCGTATTGCGGGACTTAAGATTGGCATCTTTTGTGACCCTAACGGAAGCCTCATGCTTTGGTAGTGGTTGAATAAAAACCTTCACCACGAAATTCGAAGTGAGTCATCTTGTACCTCCTTCATTGTTGTGCTAGTGAAGCCTAAGCCCTTATTTGGATTAGGTGCATAGCTTGTTGATTGATGACACCCTTTGGTATTGTTAGCGAATGGGCCGAGGTAAAGCTACACCCACATCATGCTGTTAACGCGATGGTTTGAGCAACGTGCATAAGCTTGTACCGAACCCGCACCATGTAGATCGACAAGTGGGGGAAACCTCGTGACACCGTGTGATCATGGGATAGACCTGTTTGGGAGAGTTCTCTACGATAGGTTAAATTCTCAAGCGATTACTAAGCTCTTTAGCTTAGCCCGTTACGTGCGGTCGTGAGTACCCACGATTGTGATTTATGGATTGAGGTTATGTTTGCCTCATGCGTTGCTTAGGCGGTTGTGGGGAACCTTCGGGTGAACCCAACTAACATCATGTGTATGCCTAGGTTCAATTTTATTTGATGCTACACCTAGAAGATTGAATGTGCTTGAAACCTCACCCTGTGTAGTGTAGTTGCACTTTCTTTTGATTTCATATTGTATGTACGACTTGCTTACAGGTTAGCGGTGACTCGCCCCTGAGCAGGCTAGATGGCCGGGAGTGGGGTCGTTATGTGGTTTGTGGTCAGCTCATAGCTGACCCTCATTTACCTCTTATTGGATGTTGGTTGCAGGTGCTGGTGAGCCGAGCGGAAAATAGCGGTTGGTTGCCCGTTGCTAAGTGGCCCTCGAAGACCAGCCCCCTTTTCTGCGTTTCATGTATTGTCGGCCTGCGTGCCGATGTATGTTTATGGAGTTTTGTGCATTTTGGAATGTAAGGCCTTAAGGCCATAACTCTACATATTATTTCCTTCCCGAGATAGTGGACAGTTCTAAAAGAAATGTTTAAATCAAATGCTTCCGCTTAAGCTATGAGTACTCTCGTGTAGTTATTTTCTTTGTATCACCTTATAACGCCTAGCCAGTGTGTTTTATATGGCGTGGGGTCCCAGCCGGACCTACTGTTATATTATTTATACTGGCAGGGTGTTACAAAGATAATTAGAGATTTAAACCAAGGAGTGGTTACCAGGAGCAGAGCTTACAATGAAGCCCTATTCTTGAGCTTTCTATCATAGATGGAGCATGAGAAATTTGATTAATCAAATGAAGACACCATTTGGATTCAAGCAATGCAAGAAGTGTTGATTCAGTTCAAGAGTTGCAAGGTGTGGAAATTGGTGCCAAATTCTCAAGGACACAACATCATTGGCACCAAGTGGATATACAGGAACAAGCTTGATGATAATGACACCATTATCAAGAACAAAGCTAGACTAGTGGCCAAGGGGTACAGGCAAGAAGAAGGTATTGACTTTGATCAAACCATTGCACTAGTTGCTAGGTTAGAAGTAATAAGTCTATTCCTTGCCTATGCTGCTCACAAAGGGTTCACAGTGTACCAGATGGATGTCAAATCAGCATTTTTGCCTGACAATCTAAATGAAGTGGTATATGTGGAGCAGCCCTCTGGTTTAATTAACCCAACCCTCTCCTATCATGTCTAATTGCTTAGGAAAGCACTATATAGTCTAAAGCAAGCCCCTAGGGCTTGGTATGATACCTTGTCTAGCTTTCTCATCAAGAACAAGTTCTTGAGGAGAAAGATAGATAGTACATTGTTTCTTAGGGAAACAAAGGGCAAATGTCTTCTACTCCAAATTTATGTTGATGACATAATCTTTGGGTCTACAGATGACAAACTTTGCAAAAGGTTTGCCAACCTAATGCAGGGGGAGTTTGAGATAAGCAGTATGGGAGAGCTCAAGTACTTCTTAGGCCTCCAAGGGAAACAGTCTGATGAGGGGATTTTCATCTCTAAGACCAAGTACACTAGGGAGCTTATTAAGAAGTTTGGGATGGAATCAGCTTCCACCATGAAAACTCCCATGGGGTCCAATATTTCCTTGGACAAGGATGAAAAGGGTTAGCCCTTTGATCAATCCTTGTATAGGTGCATAATTGGGCCCCTGTTGTATCTAACTGCCAGTAGACCAGACATTATATATGCTATATGTGTTTGTGCTAGGTACCAAGCATGCCCTAAGGAATCTCATTACTTAGCTACAAAGAGGATTTTTAAATACCTTAAGGGCAGCCAATATCTTGGCCTTTGGTACCCTAGGAACAATGATTTTGAACTAATTGGCTTTTCTGATGCAGATTTTGCAGGTTGCAAAGAAGATAGGAAAAGCACAAGTGGAATTTGTCAATTCCTAGGAAGAAGGCTGATCTCATGGAGCAGCAAGAAGCAGACCAGTGTGGCAATATCCACTGCTGAATCTGAGTGCATAGATGTAGGGAGCTGTTGTGCACAACTATTATGGATACAACATCAGCTAGAGGACAATAACCTCAAGGTAAGTAATTCTCCCTTGTATTGTGACTCATCCAGTGTTATCTCTATAGCTAAGAATTCTGTCTCAAATAGCAGGACTAAGCATATAGAGATAAGGTATCACTTTATTAGAGAGCATGTTGAAAGTGAAGATATATGCCTTGAATTTGTCCCCACTGACAAACAAGTAGCTGATATCTTTACAAAGCCATTGGATGAGGGAAAGTTTAAAACTTTAAAATTGAACTTGGTACGTTAAATCTGGAAAATATTTTATACTGTCAATTTATCTAACTTGCTCATTATGTTATTCCTTATATTTAGTAAAACATGTAAACATGTGTAACAAGATTTGATAGGATAAGTTGCCATCTAAATGATTGGTAGCATGCTTAGGTCTTGAAACAAGCCTAATTATATAATTCACTGATAGGATGTGAAATCAGCTGAAACAACTGAGAAGGTTTCCACTGAACCGCTGAGAGAGCTGAGAAGGTCTCAGCTAATCCACTAAGATGACTAGAACGGTCTCAGCGGTTGACAATACTTTGTCCCAGCAGATAACAACTCCATCTCAGCGGTCCCACTGAGATGGCTGGCTAAATTAAAACATGCCCTAATTGACACGTCAGCAATGTAAAATCAATCAAACTGATTAGTAAAATCAATATATATACTTAGGGCAAATCTAAACCTATGTCAAGGCCCTATAAATATCAGAATGCTGATTAATTAATTACACTTTGTTGGGAATATTGCTCTCAATGTTCCTTTGATTTGAAGAGGCATCACTCACAATACTAAGTACATATTGTATTTGATAAAATCTATTTTGTCTCAAGGTTTGTACAGGGAGATGATATTCCATACAATGGATTAGGTTCAAAGGTGTGCTGATTAATCAGCTGAGAAAGATTCCCTGTCTCAGCTGAACCGCTGAGACGAGGACAGGTGCCACTAAGAAGCAGCATATCTCTACTGAGCTGCAGTTTAACAGAATCCGCTGAGAAGAGAAACTGTCTCAGTGGATCCACTGGGAAGACAACCGCTCAACTGCTGAGACTGAAAGCTGTCTCAGCCCCACCGCTGAGACAGATTCAAATATTGAAGAATACAGTGGCGCGATGATGGCGCCTCCACCACTACTTGATGATGATCCGGTTGCTGATGCACAATGGCATAAGGATTTTAGGCGCCATGATGACGCTAATGGAAGGCAGCATTACAACCTCCGCCCGCGGCATGCTAAGTCCGCTTGAAGACCATGTTATCTAATTATTATGCGTTTTATTTTATATTTGTGAATATAAAATTATTCCATGTTTGGGTAATAATTTTATATTCATTTGAGTATTTTTATTGTTTATTTCCTGCATTTAAAACATTTGGTGTGTATTTAACCGTGCAGATGGTTGAGATTACATCTCCATCTTGAACGGTTGTATGTTGTTTGTAACTCCTATATAAGGAGGCTATTATGAGGATTAAAGAGATTAGAAAAGAATTAACCCTAAATCCTCTCTTTGAGAATTTTGGCCAAGAAAATAATTACACTTTGTTGGGAATATTGCCCTCAATGTTCCTTTGATTTGAAGAGGCATCACTCACAATACTAAGTACATATTGTACAGGGAGATGTTATTCCATACAATGGAATAGGTTCAAAGGTGTGTTGATTAATCAGCTGAGAAAGTTTCCCTGTCTCAGCTGAACCACTGAGACGAGGACAGGTGCCACTAAGAAGCAACATATCTCTACTGAGCTGCAGATAGACAGAATCCACTGAGAAGAGAAACTGTCTCAGCGGATTCACTGGGAAGATAGCTGCTCAACCGCTAAGACTGAAAGCTGTCTCAGCCCCACCGCTGAGATAGATTCAAATATTGAAGAATATGGTGGCGCGACTCGCCTTTGGCACAAACAACTGTAAAGGGAGATTAGAGCCAACCATCTGGTCCCAAGGTGTCAGAGCTTTCCCTTGAGTGCCGTTAGAGATGTACAGAGTATAAAAGAGGAAGTTATGGCATTTTTGAAGGAGGTGGTCAAGTGCTAAACATATCTGCTACTGTTCCATTGACGGCCACAAACTTCTCATTCTCCTCCTGCTCACTGAACAAGGAAGAAGAGACTGAAAGATAAATATTGATCTTCTACAAGAAGGAGCAAGGTGATCCTTCATCCTTCAACTGAAGAGGATGATCAGACAGTAGCTGGCTCACTTATCATCATCCAGTCAAGCTACTAGAAAGCACAAGTTGTGCTAGAACTACAGAAGACACCTTCTTTGTGATGTTTGTTGTTGTAAGCATAAATAATCTTTTACTGTAGGGCTATTTGGCCTGAGTTGTAGGGCTGTTAGGCCTGAGATTGTAGGGCTATTTGGCCTGAGTTGTAGGGTTGTTAAGCCTGAGATTGTAGGGCTATTTGGCCTAAGTTTTTAGGGCAGTTAGGCCCGAGTTTGTAGGACCAGGAGGTGGTCTGAGTTGTAGGAGGAGGATGAAAGTCATTTGATACTTATTGAATGTGAGGTTAGATCTTAGATTTACTCTAGAGGGGGGTGAATAGAGTATTAAAAGTTTTTAACTTTATTTTATAGTGGAATTGAAATACTGATATATTTGTGTATAATGGAGTGAGTGTAAAAACAAAATACAAATCACATCACAGCACAGTACAGAAAATAAACACAAACACAGAAGACACAAGGATCTATAGTAGTTCCCCAATAAAACTGGGTACATCTACTCTTCTACCACCCTTGGTAGGAATCCACTAGGTTTTTGATCAGGTGCCCTATCACCAATGGGTTTTTAATCAGGTGCCCAAACACCAATGGATTTTTGATCAGGTGCCCAAACACCACTGAGCTTTTGACCTGGTGCTCAAACCAACCACAGGTTTTTGATCAGGTGCCCTGCCACCAAAGGGTTAACTTTTGAAGGGAGTTAGAACCCTGTACAAGATGGGATAAAGAGGGTTTATGAAGTTCTTTTCTATCAACAAGCTGAGAGAAGACTAGTGGATTTGTTGTTGTGAAGCTCCCACTGTCTGATAGAATTTCTTGACAGATAATGGATGGAGCTTCCTCTTGAATATAAATGATCTTCCCTGATAGCTGAAGAATCTGAGAGACAAAAGTTTCTCAGATTGTTGTTGCTCTTTGAAGATTAAGAACTGAGAGAAGATTTGTGTTGATGTTCTCAGAGAATGAAAAATGCAGCTATAGAAGATGAACTCTGAAAAACTTTTTGACTTCCTGCATATCTCTTTCTATCGACTGTTTTCTTCTCTATTCTTTCTATCTGCTTGTTGTAATACTGTAAATCTTTTTCATCATCTTTCCTTAGAGAATATCTGACTGATTTGAAATTCAAAATTTTTAATTAAGGAATAAAATATTCTGAAAAGATATTCTTGGAACTGCAATCTGATTCAGTAAATAACTTTAATCCTTTTTCCTTTTCCATGAAAGTGTCCTTTTCCAAAATGTGTCAACAGCTACTTTCTCGAGAGAAGAGAATGGAAAGGAAATAATAAAAGAAAAGATCAAATATTGACTTATCTGATAGATGAATAAGTCCAAATAAATGAATAGATCCGTTGCTGATTAGTCGATTTGAGTTCAGAGAATAATATAACTGATCCTTCTGATATTTGAGCTGAGTAGAAAATTCATCGATCTGAGAGCTGAGTTCGTCGAACTGAATGTTGAGTTCATTGAACTGAATCTGGAGTTCATCGAACTGAATCAGGAGTTCGTTGAACTGAATCTGTAGTTCATCGAACTGAATCTGGAGTTCGTCGAGCTGAGAGAAAATCTGCTGAATCTGGCTGGAAGAACTGAGTTCGTCGAGCTGAGAAGAACTTTCATCGAACTAAACATCTTGTTACTTATTCATCAACCACAGAGCTGAGTTCGTCGATCTCTAACTGGCGTTCGTCGAACTGAAGATAAACTGCTGGACTGGTTGGAGAACTGAGTTCGTCGAGCTGAGAATGGATTTCTTCAAACGCAGAATGAAGTTCGTCGAACGCAGAGAGTTGGCAAGTTCATCGAACTGGAACAAGACATTCATCGAACCCAGGATGGAGTTCGTCGAACGCAGAAACTTAGAGTTTTTCCTAACTTCTAGCTAACTCAGACAGCCTAAAACTTTGACCCTTAGACTATACATTGGGATAAACTTAGTCCTAGTCAACAGATAGTGATCCTAGCCCAAATCAGTAATAGGGTTGTTCCAACAATCTCCCCGTATTTGGGTTAGGACACTATTTGACAAAATTAAAACAAACAAACATAGAGCATAAATATCTGATAGAAATAAATTTCATTTCAGCAGATAAGAAATATAGTACTCTAAGTTTAGAAAACTTTACACTTTAAAAAACTTACTTTCTGAATTCTGACATGTAGAAAACTTAGAAAAATCCTTGCCTTCAGCTTTTGGCTTTGTTTATCCGAGCTGCATCTGTCATATCTGAATCTTCTTTATCAAAAACTATATCTATTATATCAAACACCATAACTGAATCTGCATTTGCATGATCTGGAACTTTTTCAATTAACTGAAACTGCTTCTATCAAAACCATATCTGAAACAATACCAATCATCACTGAGTCATCATTCACTGCATCAAAAGGAGCTTCTTCATTAAGCATCTCCCCCTGAAACTGGAGCTTCTTCATAAAGCATCTACCCCTGCCTAGTTTCAGGAAGACCTGATGCTAGGCCCCTAGAAGAAGGGACATTTGTATAGGAGGTAGGGAAGGATGCAATTTTAGAAGAAAGATTGTCATTTTTCCTGCAAAATGAAAAAGAGAGATCAAGTGCAAAGAAACTGGAAGGAGAAGCAGATACTGTAGGCATAAAGTCAAAAAAAATCAAAATTTGATTATAAGGAAAGAGATCAGAGTCATAGGCTTCATCAAACTGCGTTCGACAAAAAAATTAAAATTTCAGCGATCTAAGTTCGACGATCTAGTTGACTTCGTCGATCTATGAAGTAGGCTTCGTCGATCTCCGTTCGATGAACTACTAGATTTTGTCGATCTCCGTTCGACGGAATGAGGGGATAAGTAGAAAAAATAAATTTTTAATTGATTGAATCTCCATCTATCATTCCTAGCTGATTTATAAAGAAAATATGCTTCTTTTCATCCAATTGTTTGGTGAAAATATCAGCCCTTTGTAAGTCAGTAGGAATAAATTGTAGGTAAATTTTATTTTTGTCCACATTATCTCTGATCTTGGTGCCTAATTTCTATGTGTTTAGTCCTACTATGGAGTACTGGATTTTTGTGCTATAGATATTGCACTAGTATTGTCACAAAATATAATTAATGTATTTAGATTGATGTCATAGTCTAGAAGTTGCTTTTGTATCCACAATATCTGTGAGCAGCAACTGCCAGCAGTAATATATTCTGCTTCAGCTGTTGATGTAGACACAGATGTTTGTTTCTTACAAAACCAAGACACTAGCCTATCATCATGGAACTGGCAAGTTCCTGATGTGCTTTTCCTGTCTAATATGCATCCAGCATAATCAGAATCTGAGAATCCAGATAATTCAAATTCGGATGCAGTTGGATACCAGAGTCCTAGATTTGGACAACCCTTTATATATCTGAAAATTCTTTTTAATAAAATTAGATTAGATTCTTTGGGGTTAACTTGGAACCTAGCACAAATAAATATAGCAAACATTATGTCAGGCCTACTTGCTGTTAAGCAAAGTAAAGAGCCAACAATTGCTCTATATACTTTCTGATCATCAGGTTTCCCTGATTCATCATTGTCAACAACAACATTGGAGGGCATGGGTTTTTTCATGGTAGAAGCATCAGACATACCATATCTTTTCACTAATTTCTTAGCATACTTGTATTGCGATATGAATAAGCCATTTGGAGTTTGCTTCACTTGAAGATCAAGGAAGTAAGATAACTCACTCATACTACTCATTTCAAATTTAGATTGAATTAGGTCAGAAAACCTTTTGCATAGATTTGAATCAGTAGAGCCAAATATGATATCATCTACATATATTTGAACTAGTAGAGTTTGATTTTTACGTATCCTGAAAAATAGGGTTTTATCAACATTGCCTCTACAGAATTTGTTCTCCAAAAGAAAATTAGCTAAGGTATCATACCATGCTCTAGGAGCTTGCTTGAGACCATAGAGAGCTTTATTAAGCTTAAATACATAAGAAGAGTAAGTTGGAGAGATAAAACCTGGTGGTTGTTCAACATAGACTTCTTCTTTGATATCTCCATTCAGAACAGCACTCTTCACATCCATCTGATATACTTTGAACTTCTTGAATGTAGCAAAGGCAAGAAATATCCTTATAGCTTCAAGTCTAGCAATAGGAGCAAAGGTTTGATCATAATCAATTCCTTCTTCCTGAGAATATCCTTGGGCTACCAATCTTGCTTTATTTCTGATTATTATTGATGGCGATGACGCCCCTCCATATGTTCGTGACCATGATCGTGACCAGTTCCTTGACGACGCCGACTTGACGCACTTTTGATCGCTGCCGCAAGATTACATTTGAAGATTCAGATGGACGATGCCGCGACAACAATCATGATGCACGCCATCGCTGCAACAACCATTTTGAAGAACGCCATCGCCGCACCATTGTGAAGAACGCCATCGCTGCTACAACCTCCGCCCGCGATGCATGAATATTTAATTAATATTTATAATTATTCTACTATAATTATTAATTAATTATTGTCATGTTTTCTTTATTATTAGTTGTATTGTTTGAACTTTATTTTATGTTTGTGTGCATTTAGACAATGCTTGTTTTGTTTTTAATTTGGGCTGCATGTAGCCTCTTTTATTTGTAAGCCTATAAATATGCCATGATGTAGAAGGATTTGGACAATGATGATTAAATTTGAAATTTGAAAATGAAATCCAATTTTGGAATTCTCCTCTTCTCCTCCTTTCTCCTTATTTTTCCCCCTCCCTCTTCCTCTCAAAATTTTGGCCCCCTCCTTTCCCTCCACTCTTTTACGTGCAACTCGAAGGATATTTTCTTCCTCCTCTCTTGAAGAAATCGACCATCCTCAAATTTCCACCATCCTTGAAGATTTTTCGGCCAAGGTGCAAAATCCCGAGGCTTCGGGAAAATCCTTTCCGGCGTGAAGCGAGGAAGGCGGACGAGTTTCTCTCCATCCGACGTGAATCTGGTGGAATCGGTGAGAGTGATTTGAGCGGTTATATGCTTGAGAAAATCTCATCTCAAGCAGGGTAACGAAATTTCTACCTTGTGTGATTCTCTCTAGATAAATCTTGTGGTGGAATACTTTTGCGTTGATTTCGATAGCGTTGATTTTATCGTGGTTTTCTTCTCTCGATCTTGTGTTTATCTTGATTTCATTTAAGTTCGTGAGGATTTGCGAACCTCGTCTTCTTTTTGTTGGGAGAGATCTACCTTTTTCTGAATCGTAATTTTTGGGTGGATCTCTTTTGGTACAATAATTGCTCGATCAGATCGGGTGGATCCATTTGGCTAGAAAGAATATTGGCCTATAACTATTTGATCTCTAAGGGCGTTGCCGACCCGTACGTTAGCCTTTAATTGATAATCGTTGCATAGTGTTAGGGCTGCGAATAATTATTTGTGCGGACATAGGATTGGAACGTAGAGGGAAAATCCGTGTTTATCCGTATTAACCGTGTCGGAGAGCGTAGCCTGCATAAATTTGGTATTAGAGCTAGGTTCATGTCAATTTCTTAATTGACGCATTCATAAAATTTTCTTAGAACGCCGGCACACACAATCTTCACACGATTTCGTGTTCAAAATTTCGAAATTTTTAATTTCTGGTTTGCGAATAGCGGCCTAAAAATATTATTTCTCTGCGAAAATCGAAAAAAACAAATTTATAGGAATTCTCCATATTTTTATCAGTAAGAAAATCAAAAAAATATTTTCATTACCCTAGTTATTAGGCGGGAATAAAATTAGATTTCATAAAATTTGGCCTGTTTAAAATTTCTGGTCTGCGAATAGCGGCCATAAAATTTTTATTTTTCAGCGAAAATAAAAAACATTAGTTTTTGCAAATTTGCGTGCTATTTTCTACAGGAAAAAAAAATTAAATTCTGGAAAGTCAAATTCAAAATTTTGAAATTCAAATTCAAATTTTTGAAATTCAAATCCAAAATTCAAAATTCAATTTTTGAAATTCAAATTCCAAATTCAAAATTCAAAATTTTGAAATTCAAATACAAAATTCAAAATTCAAATTTTTGATTTTCACATTCAAAATTCAAATTTTTGAATTTCAAATTCAAATTTTTGAAATTTAATATTCAAAATTTTGAAATTCAAATATTTCTGAAAATTCAAATTTTTCCTGGAATTTCAAAAAGTTTTCTCCTTATAAAATCATCTTTTATAAATCTGTCTAGTTTAGATTCAAAATTTTTCTATCATTGCATGTCCGCTAGTTCTGTTCCCGAGTACACACCTACTACTCACTCCGAATATGGCTCAAGACGTTTATGTTTCCCGATTAGATTATTTGTATGCTAAAGTTATGGCTAATCACACCCCAACTTCGCCTACATGCCATAGGAAAACCAACCGTCCACGCACTTTTCCTCACACGAGAAAACAAGCACCCACTTATGATGGTTATGGGAATCCACAAATTTTTCAGGATTGGCTTAAGGGAATGGAATATTATTTTTATTGTGACGATTGGGATGACCACCACAAGGTTGTCATAGCTCGGGAGAGGTTATATGGTCAAGCCCTGGTGTTTTGGCTAAATGAAGAGCGTCGTGTGGGTAATTATCAATATGCCTTGCCGCACATGCATAGCCTTCTCGCTTCTCAATATGACCCAGACTACCTCCGTACTACTAACACAAAGTCCGCGAGTGCGTACAACTCCAAGCCCGTGTGTGGGTATAGAACCACAACTGTGAGCGAGTATAATTACAGCACTAGACCCGTATCTGCTTATAGGAGTGACCATATGCCTCAGGCTAGATCCTTTCCCCACAAATGTAGGACTATCCAAAGTGTGCCTACTTCCACCTTTAGGGATAATAAGCAGTTTAAGCCCTATGTTTCAGACTCGATAGATGTTACTGTTAGGGATGCCTTGAGCTCGCATGGTGAGAGTATTCCGGATAGTGAGGGCCATCCCATAATATTTACACACAATGCATCGGGAATGTCTCCTCCCGAACTTCCTGATATAGTTTTTAAATCTTCTGACAATACTGAGTTTGTGCCCTTGACTGAGCCTACCGCTGAGGGAGATGTCGTTATTACAGAAGATCTTAGCGACGATGAGGACTTTGGTTACCCTAGTGAGATGGAAGAGGACCTCCCCTCTGATCCAGTTTTAGAATTGACTGATGATTCTGATTTGGAGGGCGTACCTAGTACATTGGAAGAGTTAGCTAGCGAGGGAATGATACTTTTGGATGACCTAAAAGGTGCAAACCCGGAGGAACTTGTTTTGAGGTTGCCACAATTACAGGAAAATCAATATGACTTAAATTTTCTCCCGGGTTCGATTTATGCGATTTCACCAACCCTCCCTCCTGAACCTTTGACGCGATTAGCGGATTATAATTTTGGACACAAACTTGTTATGACTAGTCTGCGGTGTTGTGTGATTCTGATGGACGCTTGCCATGTGTTGCTTGGACGTCCATGGTTTTATGATCATAATGTGACAATTTTTGGAAAAACTAAAATTTATGAGATAAACTTTAATGGCAAGCAAATCGTTTTGAAAACAACACTAAGTTTGATGGAGAATAGAGAGATTGTTCGTGAATCTTTTCTTGGTGGTAATAAGACTAATATGTTAGTGGAGAATACATTTTGTTTGTCACGTTTACATGTACTCATTCACAAGATAATTAAAGACTATCTCACATGCCAACTCGTTGATAACAATCCTCCAAATCGTTTTTTCCAGTTTTGCGTCGCCTGTACTCGTGCATGGATATATGGCACCAATGCCACTTGACTTGATTATGCCACTCCCATCTTATGAGTCAAGTCAATTTGCACAGGATTTTGCCTCTCATGTTCACCATTTACATAAACATATTAATGAAGCGCTAACCACACAATATGCATCTTATCAATCACATGCTAACGTACATAAGAGAGTGTCTCACTTGAAGGTTGGCGATTTAGTCTTGGTGCATCTCATCCCTGAACGGTTGCCTTTGGTCGCCATAAAAAAGTTGGCGAATCGGCGAGCTGGACCATTTCGAATCTTAAAGAAATTAGGAGAAAACGCATATCTTTTGGAGTTACCCACTGATTGGGGAATTTCCCCTATTTTCAATGTTTTGGATTTAACGCCTTATGTTACTCCACCGCTTGAATTGTCTGTCTGCCCGTTTGGTTCAACTGAGTTTTCTAATGGGTTTGGGGGTGAGCTTGTTACTGGATCGCTCTCTCCATCGGTCTCCATTGGAGGTACGTCAAATGTTGATGATGAAACTTTTTCTCCTTATTTGCCTAACGCATTTCCAAGGGTTCCACAGACCATTGCTTTGTCTGACAGGTGTTGGCTGATGGTCCACTCATCGGTGATGAGTGATTTTGAGTGGGGGAGAATTGATGGCGATGATGCCCCTCCATATGTTCGTGATCATGGTCGTGACCAGTTCCTTGACGACGCCGACTTGACGCATTATTTTGATCGCTGTCGCAAGATTACATTTGAAGATTCAGATGGACGATGCCGCGACAGCAATCATGATGCACGCCATCGCTGCGACAACCATTTTGAAGAACGTCATCACCACACCATTGTGAAGAACGCCATCGCCGCTACAACCTCCGCCCGCGATGCATGAATATTTAATTAATATTTATAATTATTCTACTATAATTATTAATTAATTATTGTCATGTTTTCTTTATTATTAGTGGTATTGTTTGAACTTTATTATATGTTGGTGTGCATTTGACAATGTTTGTTTTGTTTTTAATTTGGGCTGCATGTAGCCTCTTTTATTTGTAAGCCTATAAATAGGTCATGATGTAGAAGGATTTGGACAATGATGATTAAATTTGAAATTTGAAATTGAAATCCAATATTGGAATTCTCCTCTTCTCCTCCTTTCTCCTTATTTTTTCCCCTCCCTCTTCCTCTCAAAATTTTGGCCCCCTCCTTTCCCACCACTCTATTACGTGCAACTCAAAGGATATTTTCTTCCTCCTCTCTTGAAGAAATCGACCATCCTCAAATTTCCACCATCCTTGAAGATTTTTCGGCCAAGGTGCAAAATCCCGAGGCTTCGGGAAAATCCATTCCGGCGTGAAGCGAGGAAGGCGGACGAGTTTCTCTCCATCCGACGTGAATCTGGTGGAATCGGCGAAGAGTGATTTGAGCGGTTATATGCTTGAGATTCTCTCTAGATAAATCTTGTGGTGGAATACTTTTGCGTGATTCTCTCTAGATAAATCTTGTGGTGGAATACTTTTGCGTTGATTTCGATAGCGTTGATTTTATCATGGTTTTTTTTCTCTCGATCTTGTGTTTATCTTGATTTCATTTAAGTTCGTGAGGATTCGCGAACCTCGTCTTCTTTTTGTTGGGAGAGATCTGCCTTTTTCCGAATCATAATTTTTGGGTGCATCTCTTTTGGTACAACAATTGCTCGATCAGATCGGGTGGATCAATTTGGCTAGAAAGAATATTGGCCTATAGACATTATTTGATCTCTAAGGACATTGTCGACCCGTACGTTAGCCTTTAATTGATAATCATTGCATAGCGTGAGGGCTGCAAATAATTATTTGTGCGGACGTAAGATTGGAACATAGAGGGAAAATCCGTGTTTATCCGTATTAACCGTGTCGGAGAGCGTTGTAAAACTCTGTATTCGCCGAGTGGGCCCCCGAGGCCCAAGATATTTTTAGGCCAAATATTTCCAAAGGGCACGACCCCGGGAGGAGGAGGGGTGAGCATTTGGAGGGAGTCGAGTCTGAGGGGCGCATCCCAGGACTGTTCCCTTGTGAGGGCGAGCCGGGGAGGGCCGGGAGGCCTCCGGCTCGCCCAGAGCCTTGTGGGGGAGAGCTGGGAGGGTCGGGAGGCCTCCAGCTCGCCCAGAGCCTTGTGGGGGCGAGATGGGAGGGCCGGTAGGCCTCCGGCTCTCCCAGAGCCTTGTGGCGGCGAGCTGGGAGGGCCGGAAGGCCTCCGGCTCGCCCAGAGCCTTGTGAGGGCGGGCCGGGGAGGGCCGGGAGTCCTCCGGCTCGCCCAGAGCCTTGTGGGAGCGAGCTGGGAGGGCCGGGAGGCCTCCGGCTCGCCCAGAGCCTTGTAGGGGCGAGCTGGGAGGGCCGGGAGGCCTCCGGCTCGCCCAGAGCCTTGTGGGGGCGAGCTGGGAGGGCCCGGAGGCCTCCAGCTCGTTCAGATCCTTGTGGGGGCGAGCTGGGAGGGCCGGGAGGCCTCCGGCTCGCCCAGAACCTTGTGGGGGCGAGGTGGGAAGGCCTGGAGGCCTCCGGCTCGCCCAGAACCTTGTGGGGGCGAGCTGAGAGGGCCGGGAGGCCTCCGCCTCGCCCAGAGCCTTGTGGGGGCGAGCTGGGAGGGCCGGGAGGCCTCCGGCTCGCCCAGAGCCTTGTGGGGGCGAGCTGGGAGGGCCGGGAGGCCTCCGGCTCGCCCAGAACCTTGTGGGGGCGAGCTGGGAGGGCCGGGAGGCCTTCGACTCGCCCGGAGCCTTGTGGGGGCGAGCTGGGAGGGCCGGGAGGCCTCCGGCTCGCCCAGAGCCTTGTGGGGGCGAGCTGGGAGGGCCGGGAGGCCTCCGGCTCGCCCAGAGCCTTGTGGGGGCGAGCTGGGAGGGCCGGGAGGCCTCCGGCTCGCCCAGAGCCTTGTGGGGGCGAGCTGGGAGGGCCGGGAGGCCTCCGGCTCGCCCAGAGCCTTGTGGGGGCGAGCTGGGAGGGCCGGGAGGCCTCCGGCTTGCCCAGAACCTTGTGGGGGCGAGCTGGGAGGGCTGGGAGGGCTGGGAGGCCTCCGGCTCGCCCAGAGCCTTGTGGGGGCAAGATGGGAGGTACGGGAGGCCTCCGGCTCGCCCAGAGCCTTGTGGGGGTGAGCTGGGATGGCCGGGAGGCCTCCGGCTCGCACAGAACCTTGTGGGGGCGAGCTGGGAGGGTTGGGAGGCCTCCGGCTCGCCCAGAGCCTTGTGGGAGCGAGCTAGGAGGGCCGGGAGGCCTCCGGCTCGCCCAGAGCCTTGTGGGGGCGAGATGGGAGGGCCGGGAGGCCTCCGGCTCGCCCAGAGCCTTGTGGGGACGAGCTGGGAGGGCCGGGAGGCCTCCAGCTCGCCCAGAACCTTGTGGGGGCGAGCTGGGAGGGTTGGGAGGCCCCCGGCTCGCCCAGAGCCCTGTGGGGGCGAGCCAGGAGGGCCGGGAGGCCTCCGGCTCGCCTAGAGCCTTGTGGGGGCGATCCGGGGAGGTCGGGAGGCCTCCGACTCGCCTAGAGCCTAGTGGGGGCAAGCCGGGGAGGCCTCTGGCTCGCCCAGCAGCAGGGGACGAGCTCTACTCGCCCGTGCTCCCTAGTCCGGCAGCCAGGAGGGGTGTCTAAATGCACCCAGGCGAGACCTCACCAGGAGGGGTGTCTAAATGCACCCCAGCGAGAAGTCACTAGGAGGGGTGTTTAAATGCACCCCAGCGAGACCTCACCAGGAGGGATGTCTAAATGCACCCTAACGTGGGGGCGAGCCGGGGAGGCCGGGAGGCCTCCGGCTCGCCTAAAGCCTTATGGGGGTGAGCCGGGGAGGCAGGGAGGCCTCCGACTCGCCCAGCTCCAAGCCGGGTTGGCGGTCTGCATTTAGCGCCCAAGAGTAGCGGGATTTGGCTATCTACAGCCCAGTTCAAGGGTATTTTGGTAATCTGGCAGACCAGTTTTCGGCTATTTGCAGCCCAACTTCAGAAATCCTATAAATAGGACCAAGGGGGCAGCATTTGGAGGGATCTGATTCTAGACTAGCTCTCTCCCTCTCTCTCCCTCCCCAAGTCTCTCTAGTGGGTGAGGAGAGCCTCCAGTGGTGCCCAAACTTAGTAGTGGCTTGGGAGGGGAAGTTCCTTGGGAACTTCTTGGTATGTGGCGGGACCTCCCCACTAAGCCCTTGGTCCAGTTCATAGTTTCTCAACCTTCATCCTAGAGCTCTCCCTTGGGGGCAGTAAGTTTTGGTTGCCCCTCAGCTTGCTGAGGGCCCCGAACTCCACAGAAGCTGTGATCTCGGTTTCAACACATGGTGCGGTGAGCGTGGAGTGTGACCAATTCAAGAAAGCCTCAAGCTGAGCTCCATGGACGGAGGTGGAGGAAGTTCCGACCCCGGTCACTCGCAACCTCCTGTGGCTGGAGAGATGTTGGAGATCTTTGAGAATCTCAGGCAGGAGGTCATGCAGACCCTGCAGGTAGCTATCACCTCGATAGTCCAAGGCGTGAAAGGAGATGGTCCAGAGGCCTCACCTCAGCAGGTGGGCGAGAACACTCTTGGCCAGCAGGCCAGGACGCAAGGACAAGTGGGGGGGGGGGGGGGTAGTGGGGAGGTGCCATACCCCCACTCGCCCCGCCCCAATCCCAAGGGGGCGAGTGGGGAAGTCCCATACCCCCATTCGCCCAGCCCCGGGGGGGGGGGAGGGGGGGGGGGGGGGGGGGGGGGGGGGGGGGGGGGGAGGGGGCGAGCTCCGGAGGCGGGCATCCTCCCAGCTCGCCCCGCCCCAGCTCGCCCAGCCCCCAAGGGGGGCGAGCAACGGAGGTCCTTTTTGTGAGCTAATCCTCTCAGTCCCGATTCCGGAGGGGTTCAAGGGGGCGGAGATGTCTCACTACTTCGGCAAGGATGACCCCGTCTTGCACCTACAGTGGTTTGAGGACATGGCCTCCTTCATGCCCATGTCAGATGCCTTCAAGTGTCGGATCTTTGCCATCACCCTCAAGGAGAAGGCCAGGGACTAGTTCCATCAGCTCCCTGCTGGATCCATCTACGCTTTCGAAGATGTGCGCCGAGCTTTTCTGCTACGCTTCTCGACGTCAAGAGAGAGGAAGAAAGATGCCGAAGCACTTTTCAAGATCAAGCAAGAGCCAGAGGAGTCGCTGGCTCACTATCTGGAACGGTTCAGGGAGGAGGTTCTCCTCGTCCAAGAGGTGCCCGGATACACCCTCAAGCTTGCCTTCACGTTGGGGCTGCGGGAGGGTTTCTTCAAGATGGACCTCAAGAGAAGAGCTCCTTTGTCCTTTGAAGAGTTGATGGAAAGGGTGGAAGAAGAAGTTGAGAGTGAGGAGGCCAACCCGGAGTTCACAAGAAGGCTTGCTAAGCTGAGTGAGCCAGAGGCAAGGCAGCAGGGGGAAAAGTAGGGGCTCCCAAGAGAAAGTTCGACCAAGAGGAAGGCAACTTCCAGGAAGAGGAGGTTGACCCCCCTAGGTGGGGGCAGAGGCCGAGGGCATCCTCTCCACCGCCTCAACAGGCCATGGCGATTGGCTGGGAAAAAAGGAGGAGAGTCAAAAAAGCAGGAAGAAGAGGAAGAGGGGGTAGGGTGGAGTTACCCTATTGTGACCTCCACGATGAGGAAGGTCACGCGATGATCAACTGCCCTGAGTTCTTGGAATTGAAGGAAGCGATGGGTTTGGTGCGGCAACAACAACAACCAATTGGGAACGAGGGAGACCACCCTCAGCAGTAGGAGACCAAGTTTGTCTAAGTGCTCAGTTTCTTCTCTCCACCCTTAAGTTCATGTAGCGTGGTTGTTTACTTAGTTTTTTCTTGCATGTAATGTGATGATTAATGTAGTGAAAGTTTTCAAATACTTAGTCCCGATGCTGGCCCGCTGACCAGGCTCCCATCAAGCTGGCAGGTCCGAGGATCGCTCGGTGGCAGGAAAGTCCCAAGTACTTAGTCCCGACGCTGGCCCGCTGACCAGGCTCCCATCAAGCTGGCAGGTCCGAGGATCGCTCGGTGGCAGGAAAGTCCCAAGTACTAGTCCCGACGCTGGCCCGCTGACCAGGCTCCCATCAAGCTGGCAGGTCCGAGGATCGCTCGGTGGCAGGAAAGTCCCAAGTAATTAGCCCCGACGCTGGCCCGCTGACCAGGCCCCCATCAAGCTGGCAGGTCCGAGGATCGCTCGGTGGTAGGAGAGTCTCAGGGTACTTAGTCCCGACGCTGGCCCGCTGACCAGGCTCCCATCAAGCTGGCTGGTCCGAGGATCGCTCGGTGGCAGGAAAGTCCCAAGTACTTAGTCCCGATGCTGGCCCGCTGACAGGCTCCCATCAAGCTGGCAGGTCCGAGGATCGCTCGGTGGCAGGAAAGTCCCAAGTAATTAGCCCCGACGCTGGCCCGCTGACCAGGATCCCATCAAGCTGGCAGGTCCGAGGATCGCTCGGTGGCAGGAGAGTCTCAGGGTACTTAGTCCCGACGCTGGCCCGGTGACCAGGCTCCCATCAAGCTGGCAGGTCCGGGGATCGCTCAGTGGCAGGAAAGTCCCAAGTACTTAGTCCCGATGCTGGCCCGCTGACAGGCTCCCATCAAGCTGGCAGGTCCGAGGATCGCTCGGTGGCAGGAAAGTCCCAAGTAATTAGCCTCGACGCTGGCCCGCTGTCCAGGCTCCCATCAAGCTGGCAGGTCCGAGGATTGCTCGGTGGCAGGAGAGTCTCAGGGTACTTAGTCCCGATGCTGGCCCGCTGACCAGGCTCCCATCAAGCTGGCAGGTCTGAGGATCGCTCGGTGGCAGGAAAGTCCCAAGTACTTAGTCCCGATGCTGGCCCGCTGACCAGGCTCCCATCAAGCTGGCAGGTCCGAGGATCGCTCGGTGGCAAGAATGTCCCAAGTACTTAGTCCCGATGCTGGCCCGCTGACCAGGCTCCCATCAAGCTGGCAGGTCTGAGGATCGCTCGGTGGCAGGAAAGTCCCAAGTACTTAGTCCCCATGCTGACCTACTGACCAGGCTCCCACCTAGCTGGCAGGGTCAGGAACCGCTCAGTGGCCGAAAATTCTCTTAAGTATTTTTCCCCCCGAGGTGGCTCCGCTAGCCGGGCTCTCACTAGCCGGCAAGGTAGGAAGGCCTCTCGGGGAGGCAAAGTGTTTTTCCCCCGAGGTGGCTCCACTAGCCGGGCTCTCACTAGCCGGCAGGGTAGGAAGGCCTCTCGGGGAGGCTATTTTTTTCCCCGAGGTGGCTCAGCTAGCCGTGCTCTCGCTAGCCGGCAAGGTTGGGGGACCTCTCGGGGAGGCGTTGTGGCTTTTCCAAGATATCACCAATAACCGGATTCCCACCGACACTCATAGAATATGCAGGGTTGGACATTTCTTTCCGAGCGTGAGCCACGCTAGAAAAGAACGGGGATTGTGTACAACCCTGTATTCGCCGAGTGGGCCCCTGAGGCCCAAGATATTTTTAGGTCCAATATTTCCAAAGGGCGCGACCCAGAGAGGAGGAGGGGTGAGCATTTGGAGGGAGTCGAGTCTGAGGGGCGCATCCCAGGACTGTTCCCTTGTGAGGGCGAGCCGGGTAGGTCCGGGAGGCCTCCGTCTCGCCTAGAGCCTTGTGGGGGCGAGCTGGGAGGGCCGGGAGGCCTCCGGCTCGCCCAGAGCCTTGTGGGGGCGAGCTGGGAGGGCCGGGAGGCCTCCGGCTCGCCCAGAGCCTTGTGGGGGCGAGCTGGGAGGGCCGGGAGGCCTCTGGCTCGCCCAGAGCCTTGTGAGGGCAAGCCGGGGAGGGACAGGAGGCCTCCGGCTCGCCCAGAGCCTTGTGGGCGGGGGGGGGGGGCGAGCTGGGAGGGCCGGGAGGCCTCCGGCTCGCCCAGAGCCTTGTTGGGGCGAGCTGGGAGGGCCGGGAGGCCTCCGGCTCGCCCAGAGCCTTGTGGGGGCGAGCTGGGAGGGCCGGGAGGCCTCCAGCTCGTCCAGAGCCTTGTGGGGGCGAGCTGGGAGGGCTGGTAGGCCTCTGACTCACTTGTGGGGGCGAGCTGGGAGGGTCGGGAGGCCTCCGGCTCGCCCAGAACCTTGTGGTGGCAAGCTGGGAGGGCCGGGAGGTCTCCGGCTCGCCCAGAGCCTTGTGGGGGCGTGCTGGGAGGGACGGGAGGCCTCCGGCTCGCCCAGAGCCTTGTGGGGTGGAGCTGGGAGGGTCGGGAGGCCTCCGGCTCGCCCAGAGCCTTGTGGGGGCGAGCTGGGAGGGCCGGGAGGCCTCCGGCTCGCCCAGAGCCTTGTGGGGGCGAGCTGGGAGGGACGGGAGGCCACCGGCTCGCCCAGAGCCTTGTGGGGGCGAGCTGGGAGGGCCGGGAGGCCTCCGGCTCGCCCAGAGCCTTGTGTGGGCGAGCTGGGAGGGTCGGGAGGCCTCCGGCTTGCCCAGAACCTTGTGGGGGCGAGCTGGGAGGGCCGGGAGGCCTCCGGCTTGCCCAGAGCCTTGTGGGGGCGAGCTGGGAGGGCTGGGAGGCCTCCGGCTCGCCCAGAGCCTTGTGGGGGCGAGCTGGAAGGGTCGGGAGGCCTCCGGCTCGCCCAGAGCCTTGTGGGGGCGAGCTGGGAGGGCCGGGAGGCCTCCGGCTCGCCCACAACCTTGTGGGGCAAGTTGGGAGGGTCGGGAGGCCTACGGCTCGCCCAGAGGCTTGTGGGGGCGAGCTGGGAGGGCCGGGAGGCCTCTGGCTTGCCCAGAGCCTTGTGGGGGCGAGCTGGGAGGGCCGGGAGGCCTCCGGCTCGCCCAGAGCCTTGTGGGGGTTAGCTGGGAGGGCCGGGAGGCCTCCGGCTCGCCCAGAACCTTATGGGGGGGGAGCTGGGAGGGCAGGGAGGCCCCCGGCTCTCCCAGAGCCCTGTGGGGGCGAGCCGGGAGGGTCGGGAGGCCTCCGGCTCGCCTAGAGCCTTGTGGGGGCGATCCGGGGAGGTCGGGAGGCCTCCGGCTCACCTAGAGCCTAGTGGGGGCAAGCCGGGGAGGCCGGGGAGGCCTCTGGCTCGCCCAGCAGCAGGGGACGAGCTCCACTCGCCCCTGCTCCCTAGTCCGGCAGCCAGGAGGGGTGTCTAAATGCACCCAGGTGAGACCTCACCAGGAGGGGTGTCTAAATGCACCCCAGCGAGACCTCACCAGGAGGGGTGTCTAAATGCACCCCAGCGAGACCTCACCAGTTGGGGTGTCTAAATGCACCCCAGCGAGACCTCACCAGGAGGGATGTCTAAACGCACCCCAACGTGGGGGCGAGCCGGGGAGGCCGGGAGGCCTCCGGCTCGCCCAGAGCCTTGTGGGGGTGAGCTGGGGACGCCGGGAGGCCTCCGGCTCGCCCAGCTCCAAGCCGGGTAGGCAGTCTGCGTTTAGCGCCCAAGAGTAGCGGGATTTGGCTATCTGCAGCCCAGTTCAATGGTATTTTGGTAATCTGGCAGACCAGTTTTCAGCTATTTCCAGCCCAACTTCAGAAATCCTATAAATAGGACCAAGGGGCACCATTTGGAGGGATCTTATTCTAGGCTAGCTCTCTCCCTCTCTCTCCCTCCCCAAGTCTCTCTAGTGGGTGAGGAGAGCCTCCAGTGGTGCCCAAGCTTAGTAGTGGCTTGGGAGGGGAAGTTCCTTGGGAACTTCTGGGTATGTGGCGGGACCTCCCCACTAAGCCCTTGGTCCAGTTCATAGTTTCTCAACCTTCATCCTAGAGCTCTCCCTTGGGGGGAGTAAGTGTTGGTTGCCCCTCAGCTTGCTGAGGGCCCCGAACTCCACAGAAGCCGAGATCTCGGTATCAACAAGCGTAGCCTGCATCAATTATGCCTTGATCATCTAGCTTGTTCCTGAAGACCCATTTGGTGCCAATAACTGGATGGCCCTTTGGTCTTGGAACAAAATCCCAAACTTTGTTCCTTTCAAATTGGTTGAGCTCCTCTTGCATTGCAAGAATCCAGTTTGGATCTTGTTCTGCATCTTTTATGGATTGAGGTTCAACTTGTGATAGGAAACAAGTATGCATCTGATTTTGGTGTAGTTGATGCCTTGTTTGAACACCTGCTGAAATATCTCCAATAACTTGAGACATTGGTTGATCTCTAACTGTGATGTGATCAGCAGTTGGAGTGATTTCAGCAATAGTTTCCTCTTGACGGACTTGTTCAGTTGTCACTTGATTTGAATGATCAGCAAGATCTGGATTATCCTCTTCTTCACTGTCTTCAATAATTACATTTGATGGAAGTAGAGAATATTTACTCTTTAGATCTAATCCATTGAGCTCTTCACATATAGTTGGTACCTGCAAAGTATTTTTGGTAGAGGTGGTATTCCTCTCCTCATTTAACATGTTAGTTTCATCAAAAGATACATGCATGGACCCTTCTATCTTAAGAGTTGATTTGTTATAAACTCTATATGCTTTACTAGAAAGTGAATATCCAAGGAATATGCCTTCAACAGCTTTTGCTTCAAATTTCCTTAGATACTTCTTATCATTGTTATGCACATAACATTTACTGCCAAATATCTTAAAATAGTTAACCTTAGGCTTTTATTCTTAAGTAATTCATAGGGTGTTTTACCCTTGAGTTTATGTATCAAACTCCTGTTCAACACATAATTTGTTATGTTCACTGCCTCTGCCCAAAAAGAGATTAGCAAGTGAGCATCAACAAGCAGTGTAGTTGCTGATTCAATTAGTGTTCTATTTTTCCTTTCAGCTACCCCATTTTGTTGAGGAGTTCTAGGAGCAGAGAAACATTGCTTGATCCCTTATTTTCCACAGAATTCTCCCATCATAAGAGATTCAAACTCAGTGCCATGATCACTTCTGATCAATACAACTAGAGTAGAGTACTCAATCTTGATGGACATGAGAAAGTCTGTCAGAACACTGAAGGTGTCAGACTTGTTCCTAAGAAAGAACACCCAAGTGAATCTTAAGAAGTCATCTACAATAACTAAGGTGTAATGCTTTCCACCTGAGCTCTGTATTGCAGTGGGTCCAGAGAGATCCAAATGCAGTAGGTACAGAATCCTAGGTGAATCAATCTTGGATAAAGATTTAAAACTACTCTTGGTTTGCTTTCCTAGCTGACAAGCCATGCAGAGTCCTTCCTTCTTGTATGAACCAGAAGGCAGTCCTCTAACAAGATTGTCCATAGAAAGCTTAGATATAGTTCTAAGTTTAATATGTCCTAGCCTTTTAAGCCATAATTCATTTGTTTTACTTATAGAGTAAAATAAACAAATATCTGAGTTGACAGAGTCAAAATTGACTAAATAAATATTTCCATGTCTAATACCAGATAACATATTAATGTTTTTATTAGTTGTAATAAGACTTTAGGAATGGTTAAAAGTTACCTGATAACCTTCATCACATAACTGCCTTATGCTAATGAGGTTATGCTTGAGACCCTTGACATATGCTACCTCTTTAAAGATAACTGCTCCAACTTTGATTTTTCTATATGCTTTGGTTTTTCCACGGTTGGAGTCTCCAAAAATCACTTTGGGTCCAAGCTTATCCTTGTAGTTTCTTAAGTTGGCCTTGTTTCCTGTCATGTGCTTGGAGCAACCACTATCCAAGTACTAATGTTCCTTTATGTGTGGATAGTTTTGTACCTGCACAACAGAAAATAAAACTAGTTGTTTTTGACCCAGACTACATTGGGACCTTTTGTCTTTCCACAAAATTCTGAAATATAAGAAATCTTAGGTTGATCCTTATAACCTAGTGGATGATATTTCCTAGGAGGAATAATCCACTCAGTAAAAGGATTTTTAGTATATTGAGAATAAGAATTCTTCTGATAAGCAGTATATTTTTCATTCGACGAACTTGGTTGAGTTTGTTGATCGCCGTTCGACGAAGTGAAGTAATTTCGTCGAGCGCCGTTCGAATAATAACTATACTAAAAGTCTGTCTTCAGAGTTTGTCGATCGCCGTTCGATGAATTGAAGTATTTTCATCGAGCGTCGTTCGATGGATAATTATACTAAAATTTTTTGTTAAGCTTTCGTCGATCTACTTTCGACGTATTCATGTGATTTTGTCGATCAACGTTCGACGAATTCTGTTGAATTCCTTTATTCTTAACAGCCTTGTTTGAGATATATTTATCTACTTCTACTGCCTCTTTGCCCTTGGCAGAAATGAACTTTACTGGTGTAGATAAAATGTTCTTCTTAAGGAGGTGCGGCTCACTTGATGATGCACCCAAGCCCAGTTTGCCATTTAGTCTGGCATTCACTGTGCTTGTGATGTCCATCAGTTTGTTACTTCTCCCATTGAGGGATTCTTCAAACTTCTTAGCCTCAGATAATTTGTTCTCAATGAGAAAATTTGCTCTCTGGAGGCATCCAATTTTTTCTTAAGATTTGTATTATCTTCAGCCTGTTGATTCATTTCAACCAACCTATTTCTGAGAGAGATTATCTCCTTCTCAGATTTAATTAAATCTAAACAAAGAGTTTTGAATTCATTTTTAAAATCATTTGAATTAAAGTCAAAGGTAGAGATTACCTGATCAGCATTAGTTTTAGATTCTGATTCATCTGAATTGTTTGCTGAGGCATTGATAGCCATCATGCAGAAATTTCTTTCATCTTCATTATCTTCATCATCACTAGAGATGGATGATGATGCATGTTCTGACTCACTGCTTGAGTCATAGATAACCATCAAGCATTGATCCTTCTCATTTGATTTATCTTCATCTTCAGAAGAGCTGGATGAAGATTCTAACTCAGTGTCACTCCATGATTCAGCTACAAAGCCTCTTCCCTTGTGTTTGTGCTTGTGGGAGGATAGCTTGCTGGAGTGCCTCTTTTCTTCTTTCTCTTTTCTTTTGTCCTTCTTTTGATTCTCTGGACACTCAGGTAGAATGTGTCCAGGTTTCCTGCAACCAAAACAAATAATTTCTTTAGAATTTGATTTGTCATACCTTGGTTTTTCTCTGGATCTTGAATCCTTCTTTCTGAAATCCTTTTAGACATCTTGTAAAATCTTTTGGCTAGTAGGCTCATAAACTCCATTTCTCCTGGAGCTTTATCTTCCTCTTCTGTAGCTTGGAAAGCAATGCTCCTTTCCTTCTTAGATGCTGGAGATGAGGTAGATTGTTCAGCTTCTCGGGTCTTGATAAGCTGCTCATAGGACTTTAGCTTGCCCAACAAGGTCTCAGTAGAGATCTCATTAAGGCTTCTGGCTTCCTTGATTGGCCAGAATCTAGAGTCCCATGTGCTGGGGATGCACATTAGGATCTTATCATTGACTTCAGTGATTGAGATCACTTTGTCCAGAGACTTCAATTCATTAATTATGAGACTGAGTCTATTGTACATATCAGCAATAGTTTCAGTTTCTCCCTTTTTGAAATTCTCATATTGAGAGATAAGGTGAGATCTTCTGTCTTTTCTTTCATCTGCAGATCCTTCAGCCATGTTGTTGAGGGAGATCCAGATGTCCATGGCTGAGGTGCAATCCACAACCTTTTGGAAAATGTCATCAGACATTGTCTGTGCCAAGATATTCATTGCTTTGGCATCTGCACTTCTTTGCTTCTTCTAAGCATCTGTCCACTCAGAAGGTGGAACAAAATTATTGTTTATTGTTGCTTCAGCACTTGTTGTTGCTGTTGGAGTAGGAGGTCCTATCACAATAAAATTAAAAATATCCTCGTCAATAAAATTCATGTATAATCTGATCCTTGCCTTCCATAATGCAAACTTATTTAGATTGCACATAGGAGGTCTTGTGCTAGAGTATTCTTTGTTCTGTGCCATGAGTGTTTACCCGGAAAACCGCTTCTCGGGTTTGATCACTCTCGGACCGGGCGAACTGTTGGGTCGGGCCGCTGAGTTCCAGGATCGGTAGCTCTCAGCTCAGGGTAAACCAGACCGGGTGGTCCGAGGTCAGTTTCGGACCGCCCCCAAGAGTGAAAGTCGCCAAAGGCCAAAATAAGAAGGCTATCCGCGGTCTCAGGAAGGAGGCCGCGCGGGTAGTGCTACAGAGATTCAAGATTCAAACCCAGAAGAGCAAGCCGCAGTTTTAGCTCGGGAATTACTTGGGTTATCTTCGGAAGAGCAGCCAAGCTATGTCCAGAAGACAGACCGCGGTCTCAAGCCAGAGGCCGCCCGGTCTGAATCATTGACTTGGTCCCGGTATCTTCAGCCTCAGGCCAGACAGGTCGGAAGAGCAAGCCGCCAAGCCGCGCGGCTTCTTTCTTTTTTCTTCTTTGTGCATCCCGTCACCACCTGCCCGTTTCTCCTGTACCCGGGCAGACGGTTATTTTATCCCTGCCCATTCGGGCAGGCCCCCAAGCCTATAAATAGGGGGCGGCACTGTTCACAAGACACGCAGACTCGAATCCAGGAGCTCGCTTGTTTGGGCTGCGGTCTCGAGTTTCACGTCTTGCGGACTGTCTGACCGGCCGGCTTCTCTTTTTCTGCACTTGCAGCCCGCTGTAATCACTTTTCTTTAATCAAAGGAAATCCCGTCGCAGGAGTGGCATTTGCCGCGGCGGGCGAAGTCTGGCCTTGACCGCTGTTAGCGGTCTCATCTTTCTACACAAAAAGTAACCGGCAACCCGCAGCCTCTGGTTTCCCTCGGAGGTGCATTCTCGGACTCAACAGAAACACGCGACCTTCAGATCGCGGAGTGTCGGTGAAATCCCTTTTCGCCATAATGTCAGACCGTCAGTTCCCCCTTGGAGACCGCTCCGATCATAGCGAGGACTCTCTGTGGGAAGCCCTGGAGCAGTCAAAGAGAGAAGCCGAGCGGGCTCAGAGGGCCACTGATCAGCGCCTTGAAGAGATCAGTCGGACTTTAGCAATACTAACTGAGCGGCTAGTTCCGCAACAAGCCGCGACTAACCGGGCGGTGACCCCGGTCCTTCCTCCACCTCCTCCTTACTCGCTACCGCAGGCCGCTAATTTCCAGCTCCATCAAGAAGACCCTGCGGCCAGGGAAAACTTCTATCAGGAAGCCGCGCACAACATGCCAGCTCGAGTCCTCGACTTCCAGGGGGCGACTTCTCGCGCTGCCCATCTTTCCTACCCGCAGGAGGGCGCGGCCCGTCTCTCTTACCCGCCTGAAGTTCCTATTCATCACTCTTGCCCGCCAGAAGCAGCCGCCCGGTCTTCTTATCAAGCGGCTTGTCCGCGAATAGCCGCAGCTCCAGCGGCTTATTGCTCTCCCCCTCTATATGAAGACATGGAAGAGACCTCTCCCTTTGTGGACGAAGTCAGAGGGGAGCCTGCCCCTAATAATTTCAGGGAACCTCGCCTGCCAGCGTTCAACGGGGAGACTGATCCCACGGTTCATTTACAAGCTTTCGAGTCAGCCGTTGCTCTCAGAACCTTGACTGATGCAACCAAGTGCAAGCTTCTTGTAACCTCCTTTGAAGGACAAGCGAGGGAATGGTTTTACGGTTTGCACCCCAGGTCGATCCGTTGTTTCTCGGAGCTGCGAAGAGAATTCCTGCTGAGATTCTCCACCTCAAAGAAAAGAAAGAGCGGCCCGGCGGCCCTTTTCGATATAAAGCAACGGGAAGGCGAGACATGGGCTCGTTTTGTGGATCGATTCCAGAGAGAGATCATGGAAGTCCAAAATGTGGACCCGGAGCTGTATAGGGTAGCCCTCATCCATGGCCTAAGGGAGGGTCCCCTAAAGTTTGAAGCAAATATAAGGGAGCCTAAGACTTATCAGGAGATGATAAGTTTGGCAAATATGTTTATCAGAGGAGAAGAGAGCAATCCAGACTACGTCGCGAAGCTGGTAAGCGACAAGGAGCCATCGAATCCATCCTTCCGTCATCTACCATCAAATCAGTCCCACTTCGAACCCCGTTCCCAAAGGGGGAGGAACTACAAAAACAAGCAACCATTTATGGGCCATCAGCGGTTTCAAGATCAGAAACCACCGTTGGCCATCGCTCCCGCTCCATCCGCTCCCCTTCCACAAATCATGCCGGTATATTTACCACAGTATGCCGCGCAGCCACCTCCAGTCATTCCATCAACCCAATACGATGATTCGCAAGACTCATTCACTCCCCTAAATGTCACCATGGACGAGGTAGTCCAGATTCTGCAAAAGAGGCCAGATTTCAAAAGGCCCGCTCCCCTGAAGTCGGATATTCGTAATCGGAATCCGAACCTTTATTGTGAGTATCATAAAGAGGGGGGACATTTAACTGAAGACTGTCGGGCCCTTCGTCTGCTCATAGAAAGACTTCTGGGAGAAGGAAAGCTCCGGGGTCTAATTCGGAAAGATAAAACTGCTGAGCCAACTACCGAGAAGAAGAAGGAGAAGGAAATAGTAGAAGTAACCTGGAATGCGCCGACGTCGAGGACGCCGACTATTATGGTGACATCCATCCTTCTACCGAATGCATCGAAGTCAATGATGTGGGCCCCTTAGGGGACATCTATTGTATCCATGGGGGAGCTGGAGCAGAATCATCTCGCAAATCCAGCATTGCGAGAGTTCTAAAGCAGGAAGTGGCAGCCACTACAAGTTCTCCTCCCGAAAACACTATTGTCACGTTTGGTCAGGATGACCTTCCCCCTAATGCTAATCCTTTCGATGATGCGGTGGTTATCAGGGCCGTTATTGAAAACTATACCATCCACAAGATTTTGATTGATACTGGCAGCTCCGTCAATCTCCTTTCCCGCCCAACTTTCGAAGCCCTGAAGACTGGAAAGCATTTGCTTCCCACCGATGGGCCCCTCTACGGTTTTTCTGGGGAGAAGAAGGAAGTAGAGGGTTCAGTGAAGCTCCTGGTCTCTCTTGGAGGAGTGATAAAATTGATCAATTTTGTGGTAGTAGATGCTCCAAGTAACTACTGCGCCATCTTCGGGAGGCCGATTCTCAATGCATATAGGGCGGTAGTGTCCACCTTTCATCTTGCCCTCAAGATCATGATGCTGAGAAAGAGCATGATAAGGAAAAGGATGATGCTGTTGAGAAAGAGCATCAGAAGTATGAAGATGTTGTTGTTGCTGATGCTGAGGACATGTAAGAAGGACAAGAAAATCACACTACTTGTGATGCTTCCAATCCTGCTGTTGCTAACAAGAATGTTCAAATTATTCAATCCTCCTCAGAAGATCATGAGGATGAAGAATATAACATTTCTGCTAATCTTCAGGGTAAGATTGATTTTATTATCTCAAATCTAGAGACTATACTTAAGCTAATTCCTGCTAACCCAATAGATTTCTGGGAAGATGATCTTGAAGATGATAATGCCCCATCTGAGGGGGAGCAGCAGAGGAGAAGTTTTGATAAGGAGGAAGAAGGTGCTCCAAGTGAGGGGGGCAAGAAAGGAATGTTGAACAAGCAAGGAAGAAGGCTGTAGACAATCAGGTTGCTGCTCAGCCTAGTGATCCAACTGAGGGAGAGCACTTCCCTGCTCAGGTTGTGGGGGAGCTTGTTATAGTACCTAATGTCCCCTCCACATCAGCAATCCCACAAGATCAGCTCATCAACTCAATCAGCCTATTAATTAAAGGTCAGATGAATTCAATGAAAAATTATATTAACAGTTCAATCATATCTATAAGGGAAGAAGTCATGGCTGAAGTAAAGGAGATTAAGGAAGAAGCTGCCTTACTTAATAAGCAAATGACTAATTGGTTTGATCTGGCAGAAAAGTCAGTAGTTTCTCAGAACACTATTCTGAGATCAATGGACAAACATCTTCAATTATCTGAGAATGACATGTCATATGTCAAGAACTATGTGAGCAAAATAGATGAAGTCATAGAAAAAACCTCCAATCACATTGAAGACTTTTTATGGAAAATAGCTACCACAATGATTGGAGAGGCAGAGAAAATTAAGGATGAACTCAAGTCTGATGTGGAAAATGCCTTCCAAACTCTTTCAGCTTCTATAACTGCTGCCTCCCAGACAATAGAAGCCAAAGTGGTAGAAGAAGCCAGAAAGGGGGGAGGTGGCCAATGCTGAGACCAATTCTGAATTGGCTCTCCAATTGCTACAAGGAACCAGGATAGCCCTCAATATTCCACTGCTGGATAATTATAGAAAGGAAGACTTTGACTTTGAGGGGTTGGCAAAAATTGCTCAGAATGTCAACTGGCAAAGAGAAGGAAAACAGAACATGTGAAGCTAGTTGAAGAATATATGGCTATGCAAAGGGAAGAGCATGGCAAAGACCCAGATTTTGAATATTGGAGTGAGGACTCTAAGAGCATAATCCTGAATGCCTGGCTAAGCCATGATCAAGTCTACAAGGACATTGATATGTTCTATCCAGCTGAAGAGTGGATTAAGCATCTGTAGAGAAACACTCAAAGAGAGAGAATTTTCAAGGAAAATCTAGTGAGAAAGAACAATCCAAGAAGGATGTCCTCCAAATACATTCCAAAGCTATACCTGTATTTCAAGAGGCAAGAAAACATGAAGAAGCTAGCTGAGATAGTTGTTGGTGCTAAAGGGAAGGTGGTTGCTGATGACAAGGCTAAAAGTTCCAAAAGAAGAAAAACTTAAATTGATGTATTTAGTTTTTCAGTAAATCAAATTGTAATTCGAACAATATATCAACCTATTAGAAGCAATGAATATGAAATTTTTGTTGAAATTGATAGTTTGTGTTATAGGCTAACCCTACTCAAAGCTTAAATGTTATTGACTATTATTGCTTTATATATTCTGTGATACCTAGACATAAATAGCTAACAATGTTATTATTTTGATAAATAATGTTGTTGCTATGTTGTCATGAAAATAATCTATCATGACATTATCTGTAATGCCAAATTAATGTTAACATTTACATGTTATGATATCATGAATGCTATGTAATACATTTTCATGATAAGTTCTTTTTATGGTTATGCATCTTAGCATTGGGGTATGTTCTGCCTTCTTCAAATAGGGGGAGATTGTTGGGAATATTTCCCTCAATGTTCCCTTGATTTGAAGAGGCATCACTCACAATGTTAAGTTCATATTATATTTGATAAACCCCCTTTTGCATCATGTCTATGCAGGGTTAAGTTATCCCAAGCATTGGAATAAGGTCAGTGGTTTACTGTCAAAACTGCTGAGATGAGCTCATTGTCTCATCTGAACCGTTGAGACGAGGTCAGGAGCCACTGAGAAGGGGTTTGCCTCAGCTGAGCTACAGATAGACAAAAACTGCTGAGAATACAATCAGTCTTAGTGGATCCGTTGAGACCAAGATAGCTCAACCGCTAAGACGGAAGTCTGTCTCAACCCAACCACTGAGACAGATTCAAATAAGAAAGATGACACTGGCGGGATTTGCTTTTGGCGCTAACAGCTGTAAAGGGGAGATAAAGTATTCTATCCTCTTCCAAAGTGTCAGGGCCGTTTTCTAAGAGTCATTGAAGATAAATGAAGTATAAAACATCTTAGGGCATTTCAGAAGAAACTTATGGTAGTGCTGAAAAGTTGAGATCCATTACCGTTCCATTGACGGCTTTGAAGAGCTCTCTCCTTCTGCTTATTGAACCAGGAAGAAGAAATAAGGAGAGAAGATAGCTCTTCTATTCAGAAGAGAAAGGTGATAGTTTCTCATCTACTGAAGAGAAGGATCAGTTAGGAGCAGGTCTGAAATTGCTTTCAGCCCAGCTTTAAGGTTGCATCATCTTTGCATAATCAAAAGAAGACAACAAATCACTGATGTCCAATATTATAAGATAAAACTTAAATCCTCTGTAGGAACTGTATTATTCTGAGATAGTAGGGCACTGTGCCTGAGTTTGTAGGGTTGTTGAACCTAAGTTGTAGGGTTGTTGAGCCTGAGATTTGTAAGGTTGTTGAGCCTGAGCTGTAGGATAGTTTGCCTGAGAAGTAGGGCTTCTTGATAGGCCCGAGGTAGGAGATAAAGGTGATCTCTGAGAAGTAGGAGTGGGAGCACTCTGAGTTGGTATGGCTGGTTTGCCTGAGGTAGGGTTTGGAGCAAACCTGAGAAATTCCGAGGGATCTGCGTTGTAAGCTCTTGGAGCTGAGATTGGAGGAGTTTGCCTTGTCTAACACACTGTTAGAAAGGTGTAGAGGGAAAGTGGACTACCCATAGACACACTGTCTTGGGGAACCACTATAAACAACTGTGTGTTTTCTGTGTTTGCTTGAGTTTTTGTTTACTACTAATTAACTGCTAGCAACAATTTAGTAAAAAATCAAAGAGACCTATTCACCCCCCCCCCCCCCCCCCCCCCTTCTAGGTGAATTAGACTACTAACTTATAAACTATCAAAGGCAGGTATAAAAGAAACATATTACATGAGTACCTGAAGAATACTCAAAAACACCTGCTAATATCTACAAAAGAGTAGTCAAGGAAGGTATAAAATAAACATATTACGCGAGTACCTGAAGAAAACTTGCGAACACTTGTTTCAATCTGCAAAAGATATAAAGAATTAGTATATGAAATATAATATGCGAGTACCTAAAAGAAAACTCGCGAACACCTATTTCTATCTGTAAAAGATATAAAGAACATGTATACAAAATATAATACGCGAGTATCTGAAAAAAACTCGGGAACACCTATTTCTATCTACAAAAGATATAAAGAACACGTATATGAAATATAATATGCAAGTACCTAAAGGAAAAATTGCGAACACCTATTTCTATCTGCAAAAGTTATAAAGAACATGTATATGAAATATAATTCGCGAGTACCTGGAGGAAAACTCGCGAACGCATATTTCTATCTGCAAAGATAAAAAGAACATGTATATGAAATATAATACGGGAGTACCTGATGGAATCTCGCGAACAACTATTTCTATCTGCAAAAGATATAAAGAACATGTATCTGGAATATAATACGCGAGTACCTGAAGGAAACTCGTGAACACCTATTTTTATCTTTAAAAGATATAAAGAACATGTATATGGAATATAATGCGTGAGTACTTGAAGCAAACCCGCAAACACCTGTTTCTATCTACAAAATATATAAAGAACGGGTATATGAAATATACTATGCAAGTATCCGAAGGAATACTCGTGAACACCTGTTTTAATCTACAAAAGATATGAAGAACAGGTATATGAAATATAATGTGTGAGTAACTGAAGGAAAAAACGCAAACACTTGTTTCTATCTGCAAAAGTTATAAAGAATGAGTATATGAAATATAATACGCGAGTACCTGAAGGAAAACTCGTGAACACCTATTTCTATCTCCTAGGAAGAACATGCATATGAAATATAATATGCGAGTACCTGAAGGAAAACTTGCAAACACATGTTTCTATCTTCAAAAGATATAAAGAACATGTATATGAAATATAATACGCGAGTACTTAAAGGAAAACTCGCGAACACCTTTTTCTATCTACAAAAAGATATGAAGAATAGGTATATGAAAAATAATACGTGAGTATCTAAAAAAACTCAGGAACACCTGTTTCTATCTACAAAAGATATAAAGAATAGGTATATGAAATATAATACGCGGGTACTTGAAGGAATACTCGCAAACACCTATTTCTATCTGCAAAAGATATGAAGAATAGGTATATGAAATATAATACGCGAGAACCTGAAGGAAAACTTGTGAACACCTGTTTTTATCTGCAAAAGATATAAAGAACAGGTATATGAAATATATTACACGAGTACCTGAAGGAAAACTCACGAGCACATGTTTCTATCTGCAAAAGATTTGTAGAATAGGTATATGAAATATAATATGCGAGTACCTGAAGGAAAACTCACGAACACCCGTTTCTATCTGCAAAAGATATAAATATCAGGTATATGAAATATAATACGCGAGTACCTGAAGGAAAACTCACGAACACATGTTTCTATCTGCAAAAGATAAGAAGAATAGGTATATGAAAAATAATACGTGAGTACCGGAAGGAAAACTCACGAACACCTGTTTCTATCTACAAAAGCTATAAAGAATGGGTATATGAAATATAATACACGAGTACCTGAAGGAAAACTCATAAACACTTGTTTCTATCTGCAAAAGATATGAAGAACAGTATATGAAATATAATACGCGAGTACCTGAAGGAAAACTCGCGAACACTAGTTTCTATCTGCAAAAGATATAAACAACATGTGTATGAAATATATTACGCAAGTACCTGACAGAAAACTCACGAACACATGTTTCTATCTACAAAAGATATGAAAATCAGATATATGAAATATAATACGCGAGTACCTAAAGAATGACTCACGAACACCTGTGTCTATCAAAAAAAGATATAAAGAACTGGTATATGAAATATAATACGCGAGTACATGAAGGAAAACTCGTGAACACTTGTTTCTATCTACAAAAGATACAAAGAACAAGTATTTGAAATATAATACACGAGTACCTAAGGAAAACTCGCGAACATCTGTTTCTATCTGCAAAAGATATAAAGAACAGGTATATGAAATATAATATGCGAGTACCTGAAGGAAAACTCGCAAACACCTGTTTCTATCTGTAAAAGATATGAAGAACATGTATATGATATATAATATGCGAGTACCTAATGGAAAACTCACGAACACCTATTTCTATCTGCAAAAGATATAAAGAACAGGTATATGAAATATAATACGCGAGTACCTGAAGGAAAACTCGCGAACACATATTTCCATCTACAAAAGATATAAAGAACAGGTACATGAATAATAATACGCGAGTACCTAAAGGAAAACTCGCGAACACCTGTTTCTATCTGCAAAAGATATAAAGAACATGTATATGAAATATAATACGTGAGTACCTGAAGGAAAACTCGCAAACACCAATTTCTATCTGCAAAAGATATGAAGAACAAGTATATTAAATATGATACGCGAGTACCTGAAGGAAAACATGCGAACACATGTTTCTATCTGCAAAAGATATAAGGAATAGTTATATGTAATATAATACGCAAGTACGCAAAGGAAAACTCGTGAACACTTGTTTATATCTGCAAAAGATATAAAGATCAGGTATATGAAATATAATACGAGAGTACCTGAAGGAAAACTCGCGAATACCTATTTCTATCTTCAAAAGATATAATAAACAGGTATATGAATAATACGCGAGTACCTGAACGAAAACTCGCGGTCACCTATTTCTATCTTCAAAAGATATAAAGAATAGCTATATGAAATATAATATGCTCGTACCTGATGGAAAACTCATGAACACCTATTTATATCTCCAAAAGATATGAAGAACAAGTATATGAATTATTATATGGGAGTACCTGAAGGAAAACTCGCGAACACATTTTTCTATCTGCAAAACATATAATGAATACGTTATGAAATATAATACACGAGTACCTGAAGGAAAACTCGCGATCACCTGTTTCTATCGGAAAAAATATGAAGAACAGGTATATGAAAAATAATACGCGAGTTCCTGAAGGAAAACTCGCGAACACCTATTTCTATTTGCAAAAGAAATAAAGAACATATATATGAAATATAATACGTGAGTACCTGAAGGAAAACTCGCGAACACCTCTTTATATCTACCAGAGATATAAAGAACATGTATATGAAATATAATATGCGAGTCCCTGATGGAAAACTCGCTAACACACGTTTCTATCTGCAAAAGATATAAATAACAAGTATATGAAAAATAATGAGATATGTTAGGTGTTTACCCAGAAATCGGCGATCCTCTCCGAGGAGGCCTTTTTCGCGACGTTTTTATACATGACGCGCCCAGAATGGTAAGAAGGGGCGACCTCCTCCTTCAGATCTCCCAAGGCGTGTGGCCTCCTTCAGGCCGCCCAGCAGGGGGCAGCCTCCTCCGTGAGGCCGCCCGGTAGGGGGCGGCCTCCTCCGTCAGGCCGCCCGGCAGGGGGCGGCCTCCTCCGTCAGGCCGCCCGGCAGGGGGCGGCCTCCTCCGTCAGGCCGCCCGGCAGGGGGCGGCCTCCTCCGTCAGGCCGCCCGGCAGGGGGCGGCCTCCTCCGTCAGGCCGCCCGGCAGGGGGCGGCCTCCTCCGTCAGGCCGCCCGGCAGGGGGCGGCCTCCTCCGTCAGGCCGCCCGGTAGGGGGCGGCCTCCTCCGTCAGGCCGCCCAGCAGGGGGCGGCCTCCTCCGTCAGGCCGCCCAGCAAGGGCGGCCTACGCCGTCAGGCCGCCCAACAGGGGCGGCCTCCTCCGTCAGGCCGCCCGGCAGGGGGCGGCCTCCTCCGTCAGGCCGCCCGGCAGGGGGCGGCCTCCTCCGTCAGGCCGCCCAGCAGGGGGCGGCCTCCTCCGTCAGGCCGCCCAGCAAGGGCGGCCTACGCCGTCAGGCCGCCCAACAGGGGCGGCCTCCTCCGTCAGGCCGCCCAGCAGGGGGCGGCCTCCGCCGTCAGGCCGCCCAACAGGGGCGGCCTCCTCCGTCAGGCCGCCCGGCAGGGGGCGGCCTCCTCCGTCAGGCCGCCCGGCAGGGGGCGGCCTCCTCCGTCAGGCCGCCCTGCAGGGGCGGCCTCCGCCGTCAGGCCGCCCAATAGGGGCGGCCTCCTCCGTCAGGCCGCCCGGCAGGGGGCGGCCTCCTCCGTCAGGCCGCCCGGCAGGGGGCGGCCTCCGCCGTCAGTCTGCCCAACAGGGGCGGCTTCCGCCGTCAGGCCGCCAAGCCGGACGGCCTCTTCCTTCAGACCGCACAGGTAGGGATCCAGTCACCGGCTCACCGGAGGTGACGACATCGACCCAGAGCCTATAAATAGGACCCTCGACCATGAACAAAGGACAGGCAAGTTGGGGGCAAAACTAGCGGCTAGAAACAGCCAGACTGCACCTAACAGCGGCCAGGTCGGGCGGCCTCAACAAAGCAGCCCGGGCGACCTCACCAAACAGGCCAGGGGGCCTCAGCAAAGCAGCCCGGGCGACCTCAACAAACAGGCCGGGCGGCCTCAACAAAGCAGCCCGGGCGACTTGTTTTTCTTATCTGTCGTCCTCTTGTACTCATTTCATTTCCATGTATTAAGAGTGGCAAGTTGTAAGACAGATTATTGAATAAAGGGAAAGCCCGTCGCAGGAGTGGCTTTTGCCGCGACGGGCGAAGTCTGGCCTCGCCGCAAGCTAGCGGCCCTCTCTTCTTCTCCCCTCTTCACTCGCGACCCAAGTAACCAGCTGCTCGCGGCCTCCTTTTCCCCCAATCCCCTCGAGTAGATCGTGGAGGTGCAATTTTGGATTCAACATTAGGTATCTGGGACAACTTGTTGATGCCTACTTTATTCGCACTTGAAGTGCATAGGAAATAACATTTCATTTCTTGATGAGAAAATTGAAAGATATTCATACATTTTGTTGAGAAAAAATACCTCGTATTCGAACTTTACTTAACCGAGCTGACCACTAGAAAGTTGATTTATAGCAAAAAATGAATTAGGGCGATCATAACAAGGTGGGCTTATTGTCAAAGAGAAAAGCTGAGGCAACCATTAAGAAAGTGGGTTTATTTCCACTAGACAATAGCTAGGGCGACCACTGAGATAGTGGTTTTATTACCACAAGAGAGAAGCTAGGGCGACCACTGAGAAAGTGGGTTTATTGCCATAAGAGATAATCTAGGGCGGCCACTGAGAAAGTGGGTTTATTTCCACAAAAGAGAAGCTACGGCAACCATTAAGAAAGTGGGTTTATTGCTTCAAGAGAGAAGCTAGGGCGACCAGTGAGAAAGTGGGTTTATTGCCACAAGAGAGAAGCTAGGGAGACGACTAAGAAAGTGGGTTTATTGCCAGAGAGAGATAAGGCGACCACTTGAAAAGTTGGTTTATTGCCAGATTATTTTCACATAATTTTCATCTATGCATGAAGACACAAGCTAATACAAATATATTTAAAGGAACTTTAGGTAGATAAATCTAACCACTGAAGGATCTCAGGAGTAGCTCTGGTATTTAATGTATACTTGCCATCGCTAGAGAGGACTCATAGCTAGACTTTCAAGCAATGTATTCTCGCAGCTTACCTTCCAATAACAATTTCTCCACAAACTTATGAAGAGCTAGACACCCTTCTGTTTCATGACCAACACTATGGTGGTATTGGAAAAATAAGTCTTTACGATAGATCCTATTATCAGGTCATAGGAGGGGAGGTCTCGTTAAATCTGGCTCCTGCTGGATAATTTGAAGAACTTCTTCCATAGAGATAACTAAATTTGTATATTTTTTCGAGATCCCATTTTCCTGTATGTGCAATGAGGAACATATGACCCTCGCTGTTTTGATTGCTGAAGATATTGAGGTGTAGATGAATGCTCATGACAAGAATATATTTTATGTTGAGATAATAGAAGGTTGGGCTCTTGACTGCATTCTACTAAACGCTCGCCATGACCAATAGGAGGGCAGCTATGAAGAGACTTCTCTTTCTGTTGACGTATCATTTGAGAAAGAGAGGAGATGAAATCCAAATTTTAATTCTCCCCTTCGATGAAACTATTATCTTTACCAATAAGGTCTTCATAAGACTTAAGCGGGTCATAGTTTACTTCAAAGCTAAACAATCCTTGTTGGAGGCCGCATGTTAATGCAACATGATACATGTCCTGATTAACATCAATGATATCCAGAACTTCTATTCGGAACTGGTCAATGAAATGAGCAAGAGTCTAATTATCTCCTTGCTTGATCTGAAAAAGAGCTGCTAGACCTCTCTTCCGCGTTCTTGAGGTAGTGAACCTCTAGAGAAGTTCTCCTCGATGATCAGCAAAGCAGGTAACCAATTGAGGTGGCAACTTGAAAACCCATTCTCTAGCTTGATCGATGAAGGTTGTAGATAACAATTTACACAATCTCATCTGAAACGGTCCCCAGAGAGATAGCAAATTTGAAAGTCTAAAGATGGAGGACATGATCTTCTCCTCTAGAGAAAAAAGGAAGATGGGGATCTCCAAACCCATTAGAAACATGTTCCGAACGAACTTGATCTGAGAAGGGGGACGGATCTTGCTCTTCTTCAAAGGGAAATGTGTGTTCTTCATAAACTTGATAAGGGTAAGAACTCACTACAGCTTTAAGCATCTGAACCTCATGTCTTTACTGCTACTGCTGTTTACAGATTACCCAGGATCTAAAGGTCGTGCGTTAGTTCTGTTAGCATAAAAAATGTACCAAGTCCACACTTGCTTTTGCTGAAAGATGAGGGGGTAACTGTTGAGTAGCCAGTTACTTTGAGCCACGAGTGAAGGAGTGAGAGAAGAGGAAAAGAGATGGTCGAGAGCAAGTGGCGAGACCAGATCTACCCACCACGGCGAATGCCTCTCTTGCGACGGGCAATGCTATTGATATAAAACCTGTGTTGCAGCTGATGTTACATTCAAGTACGTAGAAAATGAAAATAATATAGAGATTGAGGATAAGAGACGGCGGTCAAGAAGGAGGTCGCCTAGGTCGATGAGGTCACTGAGAGCGCTGAAAGCTGAAGGAGACCTTCTGGAGGAGACCACTCGACAGTGGCGATACCGCTTGGCAGAGGCGAGACCGGCTGAGTCTGAGATCACTCGGCAGGGGTGAGATCACTCAGAGACCGCTTGAGGTCGCATAGAGGTTGAGATAGCTTGGCAGAGGCGAGATCACTCAGAGACTGCTTGAGGTCGCCTTGAGGTTGAGATCGCTTGGCAGCTTGATCACCTGGAAGAGGCGAAAGGTCATTGCGGTCTCAGAAATCGAGACTGCTCAGGCCATAGGCTGGAGGTTGAAATTCTCCCAAGTATCCCTTTTCCTGGTACCCATGCCCCTCTATTTATAGACCCAGGGGCCTCAAATATAATCCTAAGTTGCGACGATTCATCTACACAAAGTATCTCAAGCATTCGACCTTATTATGCTTTTCGACTTCTCTCCCTTTCACTCTCCTTCATTTTCCTTTCTACTTCTCTCTTTCAGTTTCAGTGCAGGTACTCACATGACATCAATGATGACTCCGTCAAATCAAAGAGATATTGTCAAAGCAGTTGATCTTACTCTCTCAATCCAGTGCACTCTACCTTGACTTCTCGAAGTACTGCTATCGCAAGTTGAGTGCTCAACACAGAAGGTTGTGAGACCTAACGGATAAAATTCTGGCCCTTAATACAGAAATAAGTTCGTCAGTTTTGCCTGCTGATGTCTTTATATCTTTCTTCAACGATATAAAGCAGGGGGAGAAGTGTACCAGTAGGCCACCTCAAGACTCAGTATACATTACAGCTCTCCCTCTGTCCTTTTCTTCTGAAGGAGAGCCCTATATTACCTCCAAGTTTCTTCCACTACCTGAATTTTCATCTCCTCTAAGAACCTTGTCTCTAATACATGGGGAGCCATCAAGATAGGGGGAGAGTGACCAATTCTCAGATGAAAAAGCCTACTTAAAGAGTGTACAATAGCACAGTGAGTCCACTGAACCATCCATTCCTGATACACAAGGGTTCTGGACTTTTTCTGATGAATCCACAATAGCACCATATACAGTCAAACCTGCTCCATCATCTCCCCCACCAGCTCAACTCATTCCTGATTCTACTTCAGCACCCACTCCAATTCTCCAAGAACCAGTCTTCAGAGGAAGTGGACATGGAAGGAGTTACAAGGAAGGGGAAGAAACATACCCATATGGGAAAGATATACAAAGGAACAAAAGAAGCAATTCAGAAAGAATAAATCCTATTACAAAACTTATGAGAAGGTAGAAATGTCTGAAGATAAATGGAAGGTATATCATGATCCAAAGATGGATAAAGTCCTTGAAGAGATCAGAAGTAGAGAGCAAGATGACTATGAAGCATCTCAAAGGGAACATGAAGAAAAATGAAGGCTATTCTTTGAAAGGCTATCAAAGGGTATAAAGGCTGTTGAAAAGAGCAATTAAAAGAGGCAATCCAGATTCCCAACACTATATTTGACCTCTCTAAATAAATTGCCAACAACCCTTATGCTAAATTCAGGGATGAGAAAGGGAAAAAAGCTACAAAGGGTCTTGGAATCAATCAAGATTTAGAAGACCAACCATATCAGAAGAAAAGAAAAATCACTTTCAAAACATCTCCAGTTTTAGAGCTTCCACAGTCAAATTCATAGTACCATATCCCGATGCAGAGGATATAGACCTAGAAGAAAATAACTTTCTGACATCTAAAGTCATCGACATGGGATCAAAACTGAGTGATGTGTACCCTGAACTAGAAGCTGATCTGAAAAAGTTTTTCAAGGGACATGAGAAAATTCAGAAGAATTTAGAGAAATCCATTCCAACAAATTTCAAATATGTAGAGAGGAAATCCAGGAAAGTCTTTGAGGCCTTGTCAACTTTTCTCAAAAAGAAAAAGTGAAACATGTCTTGGGTAAATTATCTCTGATAAACACTCAGTTATATCAATCAGATATTTTTTAGTCTATCATATTTTTATTGTCTATGTATGACATGTTTGTATTAAGTGTTATATCAATGTATGAGTAAAATCACTTTAAACAATATGTAAAATTTAATAAGATAAATAGGGGGAGATTATTGGGAAAAACTCATTTTGATTTAACTTAACAAATTATTTATAGGTGAATTTACTTCCTTGGAGTATTACCCTAATTGTATAGAAAGTGTAAAATGGACATTAGCTCTCTTAGGATGTCACACTCACCTTAGAGTGTCAAGGCCAGGTCAAGACAATCACAAAATCAGTTAAGTTAAGACTTGCGTCGAATGCAAGTCGATGCAACTTCGACTTGATGTCTATGCAACTCTGACTAGAACTCGAAGCAACTTATTCAGCCTGTCGAAGTATAAGTCAAGTCAATGCAACGTCGAAAGGAACTCGACGCAGAAGGTAGAGCTTGTCGAAGCCATCCAAGAAGTCGATGCAACTTCGACTATAATTCTACGCAGAAGTCAAAGCTCAAGTCCAATTATTCAACTCGATGGATACATCGATAAGGAATTGATGTAACGTCATCTGAGATCAGTCAGAGATAAGAAGGAATTCGAAGCTACTCCTATAAGAACTCAGAGGTGCATCGACATGAAGAATGATGAAGTTGACGCAACGTCGAATACAGTCAAAAAAGGAAGCTTTCTCTGCTGTTCTTTTTAGACCTTTTCAGAAGGACCACAAGGCTAAAGAAAGTTCTCCAACGACTCATTTATTGCCATAAATTGAATGGAGTATTCCAAGACTCAACAAAATCATTCTTGGAAGGTATTCAAAACTGATGGATAGGTCGGGAACAAAAGAGGAAAGGAAAATTATATGTCCAAAAATAATTCCTTTTCAGAATAGCCTAAAAGAAGAAAGGATTTCAAATTCCAATCATACAGCATAATTAGGGAAAAGAGAGGAAGAGAATAAAAGCATTGATTATTATTCTTGTCTGTGGAACAGGGTGTTCATCTTCTTTCTCCCCAAACCCTAAGACAAGAACATGTCTTCTTTCAGCAAAGTGAAAAGATAACAGCTGCTTCTTCTTCTTCATCTTACAACAGCTATTTACAAAGAAGTACCTATAGAAAATGATCAAGTCAAATAACCCTTGCAATCATCACAATCATAAGAAAGGGTTCATTATTTCAGATCCTGTGAAAGACAGAAGCTACATAAGTGCTTTTGAAGAATTCTGAAAGCCAGAATTCTATTTTCTTTTGCCTCTTTTCTTCTCACTCTTCCTTCAACTGTAAAGAGTTTTATTAATCCCTCTTACAAAGGATTCAGTGGTTCTAAGAGTCTACTTATCAAAAGACTCAGTGGTTCTAAGAGTCTCCTGATCAAAAGACTCCGTGGTTCTTAGAGTCTCCTTATCAAAAGACTCAGGCACATGTTGTGCAATCCTACAAGGGATGTAGAAGAGAGGACTACCCACATTTTGGGGAACCTCTATAAAAATTCTTGTGTCTTTGTGTGTGATTTTCTGTGATGTCCATACTTCTATTTTTTCTATGTTTTATTTTCAGCAATCTGGTTATACTTTATTCTGTCTTTGGTTTTGCTAGGTGCATAATACTTAAAGTTTGTATTGTGTGTGCATAATTAGGGTAGAAATTATTTTAAACTCTATGCACCCCCCCCCCCTAGAGAATACTCAGAGGAACATTGTGCACTTTCAGAGTCTCTCAGAACCACTGAATCCTTTGAAAGAGGGATTCTTAAAACTCTTTTACAATTGGGGAATGAGAACATAAGATGGAGAAGAAAGATGAGAACAGAATTCTTCGGTAAGAATCCTTCAGAAGCTATCTTTATGGATGTTGTTGCTTCTATTTTTCTCAGGATATGAATATGATGAAACCTTGCTTAAGATAATTATGATTGCAAGGGTTATAAGCTTGATCCTGATCCTCTCTGCACTTTTGTTAACTTGTTGCTATGTATTGTAGAAAAAGAGGCAGCGGTGTTGTTGTGATCTTTTCCTTTGCCGAGAAGTTTTTCTTCTATTCTGTATTATGGTTTGAGGAGAAAGAAGGAGAAGAAGCCCTATTTGACAGACAGAATAATGAATCAGTTTTTATGTTCTTTTCTTCCTCAGCATACTTATTCTCGATGATTTGAGTTTGAATTTATTTCTTTTCTGGGCTGTCCTTAGAAGGAATATCCATTGGACAATTGATGTTTCCTTCTATTTTTTTCCCAATCCATCCATCTGATTTGATAACCTCCAAGAATGTCTTAGCTATATCTCTAGAATACTCCATTCCATTCTTGTCAATAAATGAGTTGTTGGAAAACATATTTCAGCCCTGTCTAACATCTGGAAAAGCACCATAAAGGACACCAGAAAACCTTCTATTTCAGTTTGTATTCGACGTTGCGTCGACTCATCTTTCGTCATATCGACACACCTCTAAGTTATTATAAAAGTAGCTTCGAATTCCTTCTTAGCTGTGACTAATCTTAGATGTCGACGTTGCGTTGATTACTTATCAACGTATCCGTCGAGCTTAAGACTTGGACTTGACATTTATCTTCTGCGATGAATTGAAGTTGAAGTTGCGTCGACTTCTGAGATGACTTCAACAGGCTCTTCCTTCTGCGTCGAGTTCCTTTCGACGTTGCGACGACTTGACTTGATACTTCGACAGGCAATTTGAGGTACTTTGACTTTTCAATCAGAGTTGCTTCAACATTTAGTCAAAGTTGCGTTGACTTCTATTCGACATAAGTTTTAACTCAATTGAATTTTGTGCTTCTCTTAGGCCTGGTCTTGACACACTAAGTGAATATGATATCCTATGACATATAATGACCATTTTACCCTTTCTATACTGTTTACCCAGAAAACGGCGATCCTCTCCGAGGAGGCCTTTTTCACGGCGTTTTTATACATGACGCGCCCAGAATGGTAAGAAGGGACGACCTCCTCCTTCAGATCACCCAAGGCGTGTGGCCTCCGTCAGGCCGCCCGGCAGGGGCGGCCTCCTCCGTCAGACCGCCCAGCAGGGGCGGCCTCCTCCGTCAGACCGCCCAGCAGGGGCGGCCTCCTCCGTCAGGCCGCCCAGCAGGGGCGGCCTCCTCCGTCAGACCGCCCAGCAGGGGCGGCCTCCTCCCTCAGACCGCCCAGCAGGGGCGGCCTCCTCCGTCAAACCGCCCAGCAGGGGCGGCCTCCTCCGTCAGACCGCCCAGCAGGGGCGGCCTCCTCCGTCAGACCGCCCGGCAGGGGCGGCCTCCTCCGTCAGGACGCCCAGCAGGGGCGGCTTCCTCCGTCAGACCGCCCAGTAGTGGCGGCCTCCTCCGTCAGGCCGCCAAGCCGGACGGCCTCTTCCTTCAGACCGCGCAGGTAGGGATCCAGTCACCGGCTCACCGGAGGTGACGACATCGACCCAGAGCCTATAAATAGGACCCTCGACCATGAACAAAGGACAGGCAAGTTGGGGGCAAAACTAGCGGCTAGAAACAGCCAGACCGCACCTAGCTGCGGCCTTTCCGAGCGACCTCAACAAAGCAGCCCGGGCGACCTCAAGAAACAGGCCGGGCGGCCTCAACAAAGCAGCCCGGGCGACCTCAAGAAACAGGCCGGGCGGCCTCAGCAAAACAGCCTGGGCGACTTGTCTTTCTTATCTGTCATCCTCTTGTACTCATTTCATTTCCATGTACTAAAAGTGGCAAGTTGTAAGACAGATTATTGAATAAAGGGAAAGCCCGTCGCAGGAGTGGCTTTTGCCGCGACGGGCGAAGTCTGGCCTCGCCGCAAGCTAGCGGCCCACTCTTCTTCTCCCCTCTTCACTCGCGACCCAAGTAACCAGCTGCTCGCGGCCTCCTTTTTCCCCAATTCCCTCGAGTAGATCGTGGAGGTGCAATTTTGGATTCAACAGAATGTTGAATCCAAAATTGCACCTCCACGATCTACTCGAGGGAATTGGGGAAAAAGGAGGCCGCGAGCAGCTGGTTACTTGGGTCGCGAGTGAAGAGGGGAGAAGAAGAGTGGGCCGCTAGCTTGCGGCGAGGCCAGACTTCGCCCGTCGCGGCAAAAGCCACTCCTGCGACGGGCTTTCCCTTTATTCAATAATCTGTCTTACAACTTGCCACTTTTAGTACATGGAAATGAAATGAGTACAAGAGGATGACAGATAAGAAAGACAAGTCGCCCAGGCTGTTTTGCTGAGGCCGCCCGGCCTGTTTCTTGAGGTCGCCCGGGCTGCTTTGTTGAGGCCGCCCGGCCTGTTTCTTGAGGTCGCCCGGGCTGCTTTGTTGAGGTCGCTCGGAAAGGCCGCAGCTAGGTGCGGTCTGGCTGTTTCTAGCCGCTAGTTTTGCCCCCAACTTGCCTGTCCTTTGTTCATGGTCGAGGGTCCTATTTATAGGCTCTGGGTCGATGTCGTCACCTCCGGTGAGCCGGTGACTGGATCCCTACCTGCGCGGTCTGAAGGAAGAGGCCGTCCGGCTTGGCGGCCTGACGGAGGAGGCCGCCACTACTGGGCGGTCTGACGGAGGAAGCCGCCCCTGCTGGGCGTCCTGACGGAGGAGGCCGCCCCTGCCGGGCGGTCTGACGGAGGAGGCCGCCCCTGCTGGGCGGTCTGACGGAGGAGGCCGCCCCTGCTGGGCGGTCTGAGGGAGGAGGCCGCCCCTGCTGGGCGGTCTGACGGAGGAGGCCGCCCCTGCTGGGCGGCCTGACGGAGGAGGCCGCCCCTGCTGGGCGGTCTGACGGAGGAGGCCGCCCCTGCTGGGCGGTCTGACGGAGGAGGCCGCCCCTGCCGGGCGGCCTGACGGAGGCCACACGCCTTGGGTGATCTGAAGGAGGAGGTCGTCCCTTCTTACCATTCTGGGCGCGTCATGTATAAAAACGCCGTGAAAAAGGCCTCCTCGGAGAGGATCGCCGTTTTCTGGGTAAACATATACAATATGGGTAATACAATTTAACTGATGAAATCACTTTAAGATAATTTGTTAGATAAATTAAAAGGGTTTTTCCTAACAGTCTTGAGGTGGAGAGGAAAGAGAGCGGTGTGCTCGTTTCCTAGAAGGGCTATGCGGAACGAATCATGAAAGGATTTGGCATGGGAGAGAGGAAGAGTAGCTCTACTCCAATTGTGGTTGGGTTGAAGCTTCGACAAGATGAAGGGAGGATTCTACCTAATCCCTTGGTTTTTCGGGCTTTGTTTGGAAGCCTGATTTATCTGACGATTACGAGGCCGGATATTGCTTTTGTTGTGGGCCGAGTTAGTAGATATATGGAAGAGCCGCGGAAACCTCTTCTAGTGGTGGCAAGAAGCATTCTGAAGTATGTGAAGTCCATCTATGATATGGGTCTCTTTTATGAGACGGACATGGGCTTCAATCTGCATGGTTACATGAATGCTTTTTATGGAGGAGATTCAGATGATCGGAAGTCGACTTCTGGTTATGTCTTTATGACTGGCTGCGCAGCTATCTCGTGGTGCAGCAAGAAGCGAGATTCTGTGTCTGTATCCACTACGGAAGTAGAAAATAAGGCTTCGGGCTTGGCAGCTCAAGAAGTCATCTGGCTTCGAAGGCTAGTGGGGGAGACATCTATGAGGAGGTGTGATGTCCTACTCTACTTCGCGGAGATAATGAGTGTGCCCTTAAACTGGTTAATAATCTTATTTGTCACGCGTGAACCAAGCACATCGAGATTGAGCATCACTTTGTTCGGGAGAAGGTGCTGGAGGGATCTTTGATGGTTGAATATATGGGGAGCGAGGATAATGTCGAGGACATTTTGGTCGGTTACAAAGTTTGCTTGAGCTGACTTCCACTTCCCACTTCAAGGTGGATTGTTAAATTTTTGAGGTGGAGTGGAAGAGGTCTGGGCGGTCTGAAAAAGGGCAGATCACAGAGACCGCGTGGTCTGAACAGTCTCCCTCTATCGGCTGATCGCTGTATTGGCTGTCCCAAGCATGGCTCTTCTTGTGATCGCGCGATATCCTCTTGTGTGATCTTGTTTAGGAGGATACTATATCTCTTTTGGGGCGGTGATGACATTCGTCTGTTTGCCTATAATTAGACATGTAGGTCCCGTTATTCCTATCGATAATTATAAGAACTAGAGCTTGGATTGATTTTGACGGCCTCTATTTTTGAGGTCGTGCTGTCAGGAAGTGGTTGATCGCTTGTTCTGTTCACAGGTCAGCGGCCAGTAGTCAGCGGTCTTCTTCCTTGGTGATTCTTCCTAGCTTTGAATAACCAGCTTGTCAGCGGCCTCCTCTGGGCGATCTGTGTTTTAGTTCTTGAGCTGTTTGTAGCAAATTCAGTGATCAGGCGACCTTGCGGTCAGGCGACAACATTTGCAGTTCTGTTCTCTGTTCGTGGGTAGCATCTGTGATTATGCGAACTTACGGTCAGGCGATCAAGAAGTGCGAACATGTTGTTTTTTTCGCAGCTCAATAAGTCAGCAACTCGCACGGTCTGAGTTGGCAGTCTGGTAGGTTATAGGTTGGTGACCTGTGCTATTTGCGTGGTCTCAGTAGTTTGCGTGTGGTCTGACCATTTTGCGGTCTCTGGCGGTCTCAATTTTTACTGTTCGCCAATAGTTTATTGTCTCTGTTGTCTCTCCCTGTATTATGATGAATCATGTCTCGCCATATATACCTCGCATTGTAAAGAGATAGATTAATTCAATTATTTTGCTATTCTATTATTGCTGGTTAATTAACTTGGAATGGTTGTAGTGTTCCTACACCTTGTTCCCTCTTCTAAGATTTTTTACTTTGGTATCTGAGCTGAAATCTATCTCTAGATACCAGAGCTAGAAAATTTCAACAAAGCACGTACTCATCGATCCGACTAAAGTGGTCCTCCAACGACGCTGTGGCACCCCCTACGAGTCACTGCACCTCTTCTGCTAGCAGAGTGCAGTCTCCCTCAAGGGCCTCCATTCGTCATTCCAAAGCGAGGATGTGGGGGGGGGGGGGGAGGTCATTGTTCATCGAAGCCCTCTCCACCAGGAGCTTGCGAAGCATATACCCATTCTTCTGCAGGATACCTGCCAATCGACCATTCATCTCATCAATATTGGAGTGGCCGCCTAGGTACTCATCGATCATGTTGGGAGAAGGTGTTGCAGAGTAGAGTACTGCATATTTGGACTTGTCAGATTGTAGGATGTCAGCATCTAGTGAGAGACGAAAGGTTAGCGCTGAGTCGAAAAATGAAGAGGCGCGAATAAAGTCCCTTACCGAGCGAGTCCTCAACAGCCTTACCCTAGTGGTGCGGGATGGGCTCACGGTCATGATGGGTGAGGAAGCTTGTCCTCCCACCGAAGGAGCATGAGCTAGGAAGCACCAGGGACTTCCCCGAACCCGGTCGCAGGGGAGCCTTGTCAGGACCCCGCGCTCTAGGGATCACGACGACGCCAGCAGCAGCACTCGCAGGGGCGAAGGTCATTTTGGCAAACTCCTGGGTATGGTCTCGAGTAGGCAACTTCAGTCACTAAGGGGTAACTGAGGGGTCGCTATGAGGTCGATATATTTGGGTTCTACAAGGATAAATACAGTTAGTTATGCCCACGAGGTGCGAGTGAAATGCGATGAAGAATAATGATTCGCTTACCATGAATGATGCGGATGTCAGGGGTTAGCTTGATTACTCGCTCCCTCCTACTCGCCGACCAGCTGATCTCCCGCACCACCCTCCTTGGCAGTATTGATCTGCGAAACCCATGGCTCAAGATTGGCGTAACCTCACGAAAGTTATTATAGGCGAGTAAATTAAGGGAAAGGTTCACACATGTTCTGAGACCCTGAGGCCTAAGATGAACCCAGGTTGTGATTGGAGAGCGGTCAGGGTCATTCCCTCCCCTACGTACTCTCGCCTCGCTTTCTTGGCGATACAGTTTTCTACGCGCCTCGGCGTAGGTTGTGAGGAGTGTTAGGTGATGAGTCCCAATAACCTGGCGGAATTCGCTTTGCTCTTTTTCTTAGTAGTGGGGAGGCGAGCTTGGAGCTCTTGGGAGAGCGACATGTTGGTAAATTAAGGGACAATGAAAGAAGAGAAGAATGGGTTCAGGGGGAGGGGGTTCCCTCATGGTATTTATAGGATCTAGTGGGACCCACTAAAAGATTCTCTCTAAAATCGAGAAACTCTCCAAACATTCATGGTTGAACTTTCTTTCCGATCTTGAGGCAAACTCACAAAGAGCGAGGATTGTGTACAGCCCCGTGTTTGTCGAGTGAACACATCAAGCCATCAAGGGATCGGAAGAGAGACTGGACTTTGGCAAGTCAGATGGGCGAGTGGGGGCAAATCAGCTTACAGTCACCCCCATCTCAGTGCGAGTGGTGAGTCCCGGTCCCGCAATGTACTCGCCACCCCCTGGCGAGCTGGCTTAGAACATCCTGGACTCACCTGTCTGCTTTGTGGCCTATTTATTTCACGAAACCCCATTTTGGCAAGTAGTTAAACATTCCAAACAACGTGATTCCGTTGTTGGCAGACCAATTTGGGTTGCTTTTAGTGAAACCAAGAGGTGAGATTCAGCTATCCATAGACCATTTTGAGTCAACTATAAATAGACCCCCAAGGGCACCTTTGGAGAGGATCTCTCACTTGGTTCTCTCTCCTTGGGCAATATTTTGTTGGTTGGAGAGTTCTGGCTTACTGCTCACTGTGGTTTACGGTTGTGTGGATAGGAAGTCTCTAGCATTTTCCAAGGTGCCCGACTCGCCATTTGACTTTGTAGGTTAAGCTCTCTAAGATCTTCTGGGTTAGTGGCGAAACCTTGATACGTAAAATTTATAATATAATTTTCTCTAATTCTACGAACTATAGGCAAGAACACCTATTGCTCATAGTATAAGATATTTAAAAATAAATATTGAAAGTGCACAATGTGCCTCTAAGTATTCTTAAGAGGGGGTGAATAGAGTATTAAGTATTTTCTACCCTAATTATGCACACACAATAAAAACATTAAGTATTATGGAATAAGCAATCCAAAGACTGAGTAAAGTAAAGACAGATTGCTGGAAAAATAAACACAGAGATCTGAAATAGGGACAACATAGAAAATCAACACAAAAAGGACACAAGAATTTTTATAGAGGCTCCCCAAAATATGGGTACTCCTCTCTTCTACCTCCCTTGTAGGATTGTACAACCCGTGCCTGTGTCTTTTGATAATGAGACTCTTTGAACAACTGAGTCTTTTGATAAGGAAACTCTTAGAACCACTGAGTCTTTTGATAAGGAGACTCTTAAAACCACTGAATCCCTTGAAAGAGGGATTAATAAAAATCTTTTATAGTTTGAAGAATAAGAGAAGGAAGAGGGAGAATAGAATTCTCTTATCAGAATTCTTCAGAAGCAATTTCTCATGAGCTGCAGCTTCTGATTTTCACTGGATCACTAAATGATGAACCATTGCTTATGATTGAGATGATTGCAAGGGTTATTTGCTTGATCCACTTCTTGTTAACTAGCTGTTATGTGATGAAGAAGTGGGAGCAGCTGTATTCTTTTTTTGTGCAAATAGAGCATTTGTATTTCTGTCTTATGGTTGAAGGAGGAAGGAGAAGAAGAACCCTTTTTTTTTCGACAGATGCATAATAATCAATCAGCTGATTTTCCTCACCTCTTCAACATACTTATTCTGTATGATTGGTATTTGAATTTCTTTCTCCTTTTAGGTTGTCCTGAAAAGGAACTCTTATTGGACATTTGATTTACTTTTCTTCTTTTGATCCTGACCCATCCATCAGATTTGAATACCTTCAAAGAATGTTTTTGTTGTATCCTGGAATACTCCATTCCATTCTTGGCAATAAATGAGCCATTGGAGAACTATCTTTAGCTTTGGGGCCCTTCTGAAAAGGTGTTAAAAAGGACAGCAGAGAAAGCTTCCTTTTTTCTGACTGTATTCGACGCAGTGTCGATTTGAGCTTCTTTCTTATCGATGCACCTATGAGTTCTTATAGTAGTAGCTTCGAAATCCTTCTTAGCTCTGACTGAACTCAAATGCCGGCGTTGAGTCTAAATAACTTCCTTCTTATCGACGCACCTTTGAGTTCTTATTGAAGTGGATTCGAAATAGTTCTCAGCCCTGAATGAACTCAGATGTCAACGTCACATTGAATACTTCTCGACGTATCTGTTGAGTTGGAAGCATGAACTTGGACTTCATCTTCTGCGTCGAGATGAAGTAGAAGTTACATCGACTTCACTGATGGCTTCGACAAGCTCTTCTTACTATGTGGAGTCCATTTCGATGTTGCGTTGACTTGACTTATACTTCGATAGGCTGATTAAGTTGTTTGGACTTCTTGTCAGAGTTGCGTCGATATTAAGTCGAAGTTGCATCGACTTTCAATCGACACAAGTCTTAACTTAGCTGACTCAATGCTTATCCTGACCTGGTTAGGACACTCTAAGATGAGTGTGACATCCTAAGACATCTAACGACCATTTTACCCTTTTATATACAATAAGGGTAATACTCCTAGGGAGTAAAATCACCTATAGATAATTTGTTAAGTTAAATTATAATGAGTTTTTCCAAACAATCTCCCCATTTTTATCTTAACAAATTTTATAGATTGATTAAAGTGATTTTACACAAACTTTGACATAAAATCTTAATACAGACAATTATACAGTTACAATACAGACATTATTAAATAACAACATAGATCATATAGTAAACTTCCAAGTAATCATACTGTTTTGAATTACTGTATCCATTTGATAATGAGAATTATTTCATATGTATACAGAATACCTGAACATCACTTATCTTCATCAGGTGTTTTCCTATTTCTTGAGAATACCTATGGTATCACCTTTCTTAGAGAAAATACAAGAGGCTCATTCTCCCCTTCATCAGTCTTGTTAGCTTCTTGATGAATGTGATCTTCTTTGTGAGGCTCCCCTTGAGATTGTGCATTCTGTTCAGCATTCACAGCAGACTCCATAGCAATCAATGCAACCTCATCCAATATCTGTTCATCTTCTAAGAGCTCCATATGATTTGATGGGAGCTCCCCCTGGGTTACTGTAGGGAATTCTGCAACTAATTCCTAAGCTATTTAAAGAAGTTCCTCCTGATTTTGTATAATAATATCTTGAGGGCGTGTTAGAGCCTCCCCCTAGGTATTTGCATCTGGAATTTCTAGCATTACTTTTTTTTTTTACTTTTTGGAATACAGTAAGTCTATCATGATCAGGAACTTCAACAACTTTGTCCTTCTCCTGGCCATCCTTTTCTAGATTAAGCATTTACTCCTCCTGAATCGTCTCCCCCTTCTTGACCTTACTAACACGAGAGGTTAAGAATTCTTTAGTTACTAAGGAGGAGGACACAATTTCTGTGAGAGCCAGGAGAGACCCTTTTGATTATTGCATTTCACTCTCCATCCGTGAGTACTTTTTATTGAACCTTCTGGCTTGAGTGGCCAGTAGGTCAGCAAATATGTCAGTAGCCAGTCCTACTGCATTTGCAATTACTTGCTCAACATCAACTGGAGGTGTAGACTTGGAGTTAGAGGCAAGTGGAGGTGTGGATATGATGACTGGAGGAATTGTAGTGAAGTTCTCATTAAGGCCTGGAAGATCTTGGTGGATAGGGGAGTGGGATTGATACACTTCTAGAGAGATATGATATGGTGGTAGGGGAGTATACTGATTATCTGTGAATATCGTGGATGGTTATGGGTGAGGCAGGAGAGGAACTTGAGGTGGAGGTTCTGTTTCACGGATGGATGGACTGGTGTGGTTGAACTGGGTTGGATCAGCCTCTAGATCAACCTTTATATTAATATCTTGTTGAGTTGTTGGGGTTTCCTGTGGAAGAGAATTATCCCTTGGAGGATCTGGTAGATTTGGCTCTATGTCTTGTGGAGGTGGAGAGGTAGGAGTTCAAGGTGCAAATTGACCAGACTTCAGAATCTACCTGGTCCATTTAGAATATATCCCTATATTCATTCTTTTCCCTTGAGGAATGGGAACTCCTTTTGACTTGCACACCATTAGATAATGGTGGAAGAGTACCTAGCTCATGATTCTCATATATGCATTTTCTTTGTGGGCATATTTGTGCCCAATCATTCTCAAGTGGCATCTCCCCCAGTTTATCTTCCTCTTAAGGACAAGAATGCCCATGATCTGCAGCTGCTGCTTGGGGATAGCATCATGAGCTAAGATTTTGCATAGGAGAACCATTCTTACTATATCAACAAGGAATCTATATTCTTCTATAAGATCAATCTTCTTCAGATTGATGGCCCTCTCTTTCTTGAACTTCATGATCTCTAGAACCTTTTTAATCTCTTCCCCTGTCAGTTCATCTGAGTCACTGCGAGTTGTAAGATTAAATGTTTGATTTAGTAATTCCTCTGTTATATGTACATCTGTCTCAGAAACTTTCCCATTAAGGGATCCATCATTTCCTATTTGCATATTGCCCTTGAACTTTGTCAGTTCAGTATCAAGAATCTTGCACCATGAAGAAATCAACTTTGTCAGACCAGCATGATGGCAACGACGGCCCTCAACATGAAGATGTTGGTAATGGTGCACCTATGGAGGATGGCGCGCTTACGGATGGAGGCGATACGCCGACCAATGATTATAAATTTTTATCTGGGAAATTTAGTGCTGAAGGGTTCTCTTTACCTTAATTGTTGTTAATTGAGGTTGCTCTATTAGTAGTTGGTTAGGTTAGTTTAGGTTTTATAAGAATTTGTTGTGCTGAAGTCAACATCGATGGGAACTCCCGTCGATTGGCGGGACCGTTCATCGATATTTGGCCTTAGATGGGAAAAAGCTTCTTCTCTATGCTTTAGTGGAAATCGACGGTGCATCCCGTCGATCGACAGTACCGCTCGTCGATCGACGGAGCTTCCCGTCGATCGACGGGACAATCCCATCAATTTTTTCCCTTTTTGGCCTTTTTTCCCTCTTAATCCCTTTTTCCTTGTTGCAGCATTTTCCCTTGTCTTGTTCCTCTTCCCCTTTTTATGCAACAGCTTTGTCTGTGGTCTTTTCTGATTGTTCTGATAGAGTCCTTCAGAAAAGTTATTTTTTTTTGTGTATTCTAAAAAAAAGATAGGTTTCTTCCTTAGTGTTTTGATTCCTGTTTGTACCCTAGACTCGTTCTGAAATTTCTCTCTTTCTGCCCAGAATTTATTAAACTTTCTGTCCAAGAATTTCTTTCCAAGAATTTCTGTCCAGAACTCCAAGGTTTTGTGTAATCTGTCATTGATTTCTGAGTATTTAAACCTTTCCGGACTCAGTCTTCTATGTAAATTGGTGTTAACTTTCTCAGTGAGGGGTAATGCTTCTTCCTCACTGTCTTTAGTAATGTCGCTGGATGTAAAAGTTCTCTTATTGGTTTTGAGCTGCAAATAGCAGTCCTTCTCCTTGAAGACACTTTTTCTAGAAGTTTAGTTAAGCTAGTCTCTCTTGTTAGCTGTGTTCTTCATGTTGTTGTAGTCCACTTTGGCTTGTTTTTCTGTGTGATTGAAAGTCCTTCTTTCTTGTAGGCATAGCCTGTTGAGTCTAGGTTAGTGGCTGTTTCTTTTCCTTATGGATCCTGTTTGGCTTTCTTGATACCTGCTGTTATTCCCATAAATTTAAATAATTTCTATGGATACATGTTTAGTTGTGCTGCAGGTAGTCTGTTAAGACTTCCCTTGGCTTAGAAAAGATTACTCTTCCTAAGAATGTGTAATTATTTCTAATTTTGAAACTTATTTGTGTGTTATGGAGTTGAGTGTGAGCTCTGGTAGAATGTTGGGGTAGTTTAGAAGGCTTTTTGTAAACTTCAAGTCAAAATCGACCTCCAGTCTCGTCGATTGACCTCCAGTCCCGTAGATCAACGGGAGAGAGTAGGGAAGTCCGTCTGTCCAGCTTTTGAGTGGGAATCGACGCGACCTCACATTGATCGGGCTCCCATCCCATCGATCGGACTCCCATCCCATCGATCGGACCCTCCTCTAGTCGATTTTATATGATGTTTCCGGTCGATTTGTCATGTTTTTCTGTCGAGTTCATCATGTATGTTGAATTGTGATAATGCTAAATCTAGTTAGTTTAATTAGGTTATTTTTAGGTTATTTACTCTTACTTTTTGCTTATTGTTGTTTACCTAAATGCAATTTTGGTTCTTTTTCCTATTTTTAGTTCTAACTTAAGTTTTCTGAATTTTCAGGTCAAAAATGCAAAATTTCCTAAGTCACGCCCGTGACCTAGGGCATGTAAATTGCTGTTTCCAGTTAAGCTGCTGCCACCATAATTCAGAAGATCTGGTCAGACGCGCCCAAAGTCACGGCCGTGACACACAAGTCACGCCCGTGACACGCAAGTCACGCCCGTGACACGCAAGTCACGCCCGTGACACACAAGTCACACCCGTGACACGCAAGTCACGCCCTTGACCAGCCCGTGAACAGCTCAGATTCGACCAGCTGACCACCGAATTGGTCACGCCACTGTTACATGGGCGTGCTTCCAGTCACGCCCGTGACTGCCACGTCAGCCAGCCGCCAGCGCCCATGATCGCCGCCAGCGCCCATGACCGGACTAACCACCGAAATGGTCACGCCCTGAGTCACGGGCGTGACCCATCAAATCGCGTCAGAATCGTGGGCCGAACCTGATCCAAGCCGCAGAATTGATTAAACAATGTCACGCCCCTAGTCACGGGCGTGTCTGAGGGCGTGACCGAGGCAGAAAAATTTCTATAAATTGAAATGACCTCCAAGCTTTCCCCATTCAGTTTTTGGCAGAGAGAACTAGTGCTACTACTCTATTTTCAGTGATTTTCATGTTATTCTCTTTTTCTCTCTCTCTCTCTTATTTCAATGCATTTCCTTTTCTAGTTTTCATATGAATGTTGTAATGCCTTTGTAATTTCCTTTCATAGTGTAGTACTAATGCTTAGTAGGCTTTCCATGCAAATGCAATCTCAGTTGAACTTTTGTTTAATAAAAATTGTATGTTTTTGTTCTCTTAAAATCTTCATCATTTCTCTCTCCTACCCCTCCACCATGAGTAACTAAATCCTCATAGTACTCGATCTTGATGATCTGAGAATGAGTTGATCAAGTTATGATCCTTTAGTCTTCTTTCACTTTCTAAAGTTTTGGGCCTTAGATTTACTCTTAATTAAAATTAAGTGGAGCTATATTATCGATGTATAGTCCACACCTTTGCTTTCATTCTTGGCTAGCTGAGAGGCCGATAGTCTGAAGTGAGCACATAAGAGTAAAGAGAGTTACACACATTTCTCGAGAGAGAATGACGTAAATCTCCTGGATTGGAGTCAAACCCAATAGCGGGGTTCACCACTTAAAGCGAGTTTTAGGTATTCGAATACGGGACGAGAGTTCGGTCGGATTTTCCTAAACTCAGTTGGGCATATCTTCGAGAGAAGCATGTTCAAACTATACGAACCCCCACAGTCAAGCTACCCTTACTTTATTAAGTTTTAAGTTTGCTTTTGAATTTTGATCAACTTAAGCCGAAGTAAGTCAAGATCGAGTGATATTTCTTAATCATCGTTTAGCCGTATTTTTATCCAGCTTTTATTTCAACCTAGCAGACAAAACCTTCCAAAAAATTATTAAGATAAAATAATAGTAATTCGTTTGAGTATAAGTAATCAACGGTTCTCGGATTTTAATACGACACTTGTGTTCCTATACTACAGTTCGATAGGTATACTTGCCTTCTCGGATTGCTAGTTCGGATTTTATTTCGTGCAAGCGGAATTTTAATCACCAAGTTTTTGGCGCCGTTGCCGGGGACTCGCATTTTGTTGATATTTTGAAAGAACGAATCTATTACTTTTATCACCTCTTTTTCTCTCCTCTTTCTTGAAAAACAAAATTAATTCAAAAAAAAAGAGACCTTTTCTTTTTCGAATTTCTCAATCTTATTTTCCCTTCTCTCTTTCTAGTTTATGACCCGAGCGAATCCGTCAGAACTTGTAAACTTGGACCAAGAACTTGAGCGTACTCTTCGGAGAAAATCGCAAGTTCAAGATCCTACATTCCAAGAACTGGCTGAGGATTCGGAGTCGGTTATTAATATGGGCGAACCTAACCAAAATGAAGTCCCCAACATGGTTGCGGCCCCCTGAATGGACTATGTCCCATTATGCAAGGCCTAACCTGGAAGGGATGGAAACTAGTATAGTCCGCCCTGCCATAAATAATAATAATTTTGAACTAAAGCCAAGCATAATTCACATGGTGCAGCAATACGTGCAGTTCGACGGATTACAAGATGAAGATCCGAATGCACATATTGTCAGCTTCCTTGAAATCTGTGACACCTTCAAAATAAATGGTGTTACGGATGATGCAATTAGGCTAAGACTCTTCCCATTTTCTTTAAGAACAAAGGCTAAGCAGTGGTTGTCAACTCTACCTAGAGGTTCTATCACCACTTGGGCCCAGTTAACTGAAAAATTTCTAACTAAGTCTTTTCCACCTGCGAAAACTGCTAAGCTTAGAAATGATATTTCTTCTTTTTGCCAAATAGATTCTAAAACGCTATATGATACCTGGGAAAGGTATAAAGAATTCTTAAGACATTGCCCTCATCACGCTCTGCCTGTATGGTTACAAGTGCAGACGTTTTATAACGGGCTAAATCAACATACTAAGCAAATGATAGACGTCGCTTCCGGTGGTACCTTAAATAACAAAACCCCAGAAGCCGCTCTTGAACTATTTGAGGATATGGCCATGAACACCTATCAGTGGAATGTGCCAAGATCCCGCCCAAACAAACCTGCAGGTATGTACGAAGTGGATAACGTCTCCCAGCTAGCACTACAAGTGGAAATGCTTAGCAAAAAGATATCTGAAATGAATGCTCCTTCCGCACCTCAGGTTTGGGAATTCGCAAAAGCCACCTCCGAACAAGCTGATTACGTAGGCAATAGAAATGCTTATAATAATTATTCTGCTTCTAATTTTCAAGCACCTGGTTTCCAATTACAGAATAATTATAATCCTGCGCTGCGTAATCACCCGAACTTTTCTTGGAGTAATCCTGCAAACACAACTCGCCCGCCTCTACAAAATGAATTTACACCACCTCCACCACCTGTTAACTTTCAAAAACCTCCATCTTTGGAGGAGATGTTTTCAAAATATATAAGTACGAACGAAGCAACCGTCCGGAACTTAGCCGGATCCGTTAAAAATCTAGAAAACCAAATCGGGCAGCTCGCCAAAATAATATCCGAGCGACCGCCCGGGACTCTTCCCGCTAACACCGAGCCCAACCCGAGAGAGCAAGTGAAAGCTGTAACTCTTCGGAGTGGGAAGCAAGTATCCGGTCCGGTTAGCGAAGAGCCCGAGGCAGGATCCGCCCCTATTTTAAAAACACCACTCACTAAAACAGATTTTATCACTCCACCTCATATTTTCAAAAACAACCCCGCCCCGCCTTATCCTTCTCAACTCAACAAGGAAAAATTAGATGATCAATATAATCGCTTCCTGGAAATGTTTAAGCAAATACACATCAATTTGCCCTTCCATGAAGCGATATCACAAATGCCCAAGTACGCTAAGTACCTGAAGGACCTTCTAACTAATAAGAAAAAGCTAGAAAATCTATCGCACGTAACTTTAAATGCTGAGTGTTCCGCCGTGCTAACAAATAAATTACCGAAAAAGGCTAACGATCCGGGTAGTTTTTCTATCCCATGCCTCTTTGGTGATCTATTTGTAAAGAACGCGTTGGCCGACTTAGGAGCAAGCATCAACTTAATGCCATTCTCCTTGTTTAAGAAGTTAGGAGTGGGCACCCTTAGCCCCACACGTATGAGTATACAACTAGCAGATAGGATGATAAAATATCCGCTGGGAATTGTGGAGGACGTGCTCGTAAAGGTAGACAAATTCATCTTCCCGGTGGATTTTGTCATTTTGGACATTGAAGAGGATGTCGATGTTCCCCTAATCCTTGGCCGCCCCTTCCTTGCCACCTCCCGTGCTATCATTGATGTGAGTAATGGTAAGCTATTCCTCCGAGTTGGAGATGATGAAGTAACCTTCTCCATAACACCCTCTATGAAAAATACCCTAGAAAATGACGATTCGTGTTTTTTCTTAGATGTGTTAAGTGAAGACCCTTCTTTTTGTATTTCTGAAAATGGTTCTTCTTCTTTTTGTTCATCTTCAAACACCTCCACTGAAATATTACAAGAAATGAAAATGGCCATTGCTCCCGCCCCCTCAAATTTTCAAATTAAATCAAAAATTTTTGAAGAAATTACTTTTGAAAAGAAAAGTCTTTCAAATCTTCATACGAGGAACCTCCCACATTAGAACTTAAAGAACTACCCAATCATTTAAAATATGAATTTTTAGAAAAAGACTCTAAGTTACCAGTAATAGTGTCGGCCCATTTAAGTGGATCTGAAAATGCCAAATTGCCAAAAGTTTTACAAAAGCACCGCCAAGCAATTGCCTGGCAGATTTCTGATATTAAGGGCATAAGTCCATCTTTCTGCATGCACAAAATTCTAATGGAAGATAATTCACATAATTATATTCAACCTCAACGCTGATTAAACCCAAACATGAAAGAAGTAGTAAAGGGCGAGGTCGTGAAATTATTAGACGCAGGAATTATCTATCCAATTTCAGATAGCAAATGGGTAAGCCCCGTTCAAGTAGTTCCTAAAAAGGGAGGTATCACGGTAGTGTTAAATGACAATAATGACTTAATCCCAACACGGACGGTGACTGGGTGGCGTATGTGTATTGATTATCGCAAATTGAACGACGCCACCCGCAAGGACCATTTCCCCTTGCCATTCATCGATCAAATCTTAGAACGATTATCCGACCATAGCTTTTATTGTTTTCTCGATGGTCTCTCGGGCTACTTCCAAATTCCCATCTCGCCCGAGGACCAGGAGAAAACGACGTTTACTTGTCCTTTCGGCACCTTCGCCTATCGAAGAATGCCGTTTGGCTTATGTAATGCGCCGGCAACATTTCAACGGTGTATGTTGGCCATTTTCGACAAGTACGTAGAAAGTATTATGGAGGTATTTATGGACGACTTTTCCGTGTTTGGTGATTCCTTCGATTTTTGTTTAGAAAATTTAGAAAAAGTGTTAGAACGGTGTGAGGAGACCAATCTCGCCCTGAACTGGGAAAAATGCCATTTCATGGTACGGGAGGGATTGGTTTTAGGTCATAAGATATCAGCAAGAGGAATTGAGGTCGATGAAGCAAAAATAGAAGTGATCGAAAAACTGCCACCGCCAACCAACGTTAAGGCCATAAGAAGCTTTCTAGGACATGCCGGTTTTTACCGGCGATTTATAAAAGATTTTTCGAAAATTACCAAACCCCTCACTCATCTTTTAGAAAAAGACACTCTATTTATTTTTGATGATACCTGCTTATCTGCTTTTCAATTAATCAAAAATAAGCTAATAAATGCGCCAATTATGATAGCTCCAATCTGGGACCTTCCATTCGAAATCATGTGCGATGCAAGTAGCTTTGCGGTAAGAGCCGTTTTAGGACAACGTATATCTAAAAACTTCCACCCTATTTTCTACGCAAGTAAAACACTTACATCCGCGCAAGAGAACTATACCACAACGGAGAAAGAATTATTAGCAGTTATTTTTGCATTCGACAAATTTCGACCTTATATTACGCTTTCAAAAATTATTGTTTTTACGGACCACTCGGCCCTCAAATATTTACTTTCTAAACTGGATGCCAAACCACGCTTACTTCGCTGGGTCTTACTCCTCCAGGAGTTCGACTTGGAAATCCGAGATAAAAAGGGGGCTGAGAATTTGGCCGCGGACCATCTTTCCCGATTAGATAACCCGTTTATTGAAGATTTAAATGAACAAACTTTTAATGATTATTTTCCCGACGAGAAGTTATTAACAATCAACACTACTCCTTCTCCTTGGTTTGCAAACTTCGCCAACTACTTAGTAGCTCGAGTCCTCCCAAAAAAATTTTCCTATCAGCAAAAGAAGAAATTCTTCTCTGACCTGAAGAATTATTTTTGGGAGGACCTGTATCTGTTTCGAGTTTGTGCAGACCAAGTAGTAAGGAGATGTGTTTCTTTCGAAGAAGGACAAAATATTTTCAAACACTTACACGAAGGACCGACTGGTGGGCACTATCAAGCCAATCAGACCGCTCACAAAGTGCTAAGTGCAGGCTTTTATTGGCCTAACCTTTTTAAAGATGCTCAATCTTTTGTGAGACGGTGCGATAGCTGCCAACGGGCCGGAAATATCTCAAAAAAAAATGAAATGTTGCAAAATTATTTCCTCGAATGCGATGTTTTCGACCTTTGGGGAATTGATTTTGTAGGTCCTCTTCCTTCTAGCCATGGCAATAAATACATTTTAGTTGCGGTAGACTACGTGTCTCGATGGGCAGAGGCCCAAGCTCTTCCTACCAATGACTCCCGAGTCGTTATTATTTTCTTAAAAAAATTATTTTCTCGATTCGGTACTCCTATGTCCATCGTTAGCGATAGGGGTTCGCACTTTTGTAACGCATAATTTGCAAAAACACTTTTAAAATATGGCGTTACACATAAGCTTTCAACTGCTTACCACCCGCAAACTAACGGCTAGGTCGAGGTAGTGAATAGAGAAATCAAACGTATTTTAGAAAAAACTGTTTCCACCTCACGTAAGGACTGGTCACATAAATTAGACGATGCTCTATGGGCTTACCGAACAGCGTACAAGACCGCCATCGGTTGTACACCGTATCGGTTAGTATAAGGGAAATCGTGCCATTTACCGGTCGAATTAGAACATCGTGCTTTCTGGGCCCTTAAATTTTTAAATTTTGATCCCCACTCCACCGCCGATCTTCGAAAATTCCAACTCAACGAGCTCGATGAGTGGCGCTCCAATGCGTATGAAAATAATAAATTATATAAGGAACGAACGAAATGCTTTCACGATAAAAATTTAAGGCACCCGAAAACATTTAAACCAGGCGACCAAGTATTACTTTATAATTCTCGTCTACGTTTATTTCCTGGAAAGTTAAAATCTAGATGGTCAGGTCCTTTTAATGTAAAGGAAGCTTATCCGTATGGAACTGTTTTATATCACACCCAGATAAGGGTGATTTCAAGGTTAATGGGCAGCGTCTAAAACTTTATTTTTCTGGTGACAATGTTGACATGGACAGTGAAAAACTTCTTTTGTCTGGACTGTAATAATTTGGATTAACTTTTGAACTATGTTCTTTTAGTCGAGCTCAAACGACATTAAACAGAGGGCGCTCTTGGGAGGCAACCCAAGGTTTTTAAAATTTGTTGTTTTAATTTTTCTTTTCCCTGGGCGGCTCCGATACTCTCAACTTCGGCGATCGCCTGCTTCAACATTGCTGGTTTCAAGAAAAATTCAAGATGATATTTCATGAAGATTCAAAGCGCCAACAAGAGGGAGCGGCATCACACATCCATCAAGCCCATAAATCCAGGGAAGTACCTGTTTCAGTTTTTCAGTTTTTATTTCATTTCTTAGTTACCCCTTCCTTCACTCTCCTTTTCCATTGAGGACAATGTCTATCGTAAGCTTGGGGGAGAATGTCTTCTTTTCTTTTCTTTTGTTTTAGTAGTCTAAATTAGATTTTGGTAAAATCGATAGTACCCCTTGTTTTATGTTTTGTTTTTCCCAAAATATTTTATATAGCCTTAGTTAATTTCAAAATTTCTAATCCTACTTTTTAATTATGTTTCACAAGTAAATTGTTGACTCATGTTGTGTTCTAATTCTAGGTAGCATGTTAATGTGAAAAGTTTTTTCTAAAATCTTGTACTTTCCTTATCGTTTTCTCTTTTATCTTCTTTACTTTCGTAAAAATTCTTCATCCACTATTTTCCTCTTCATTTTTAGATATATTTTGCAAGGTTAACTTTTGATTTGTGTAGTAAATGTGAATAATCCTAGACGCTTATTATTCTTATTTTCAGGATAAGTTCATTAGTCTTTATTTAATCTAGGGCTTACTTTTTGAAATCCTTCAAAACTCATGCTTTAAATAAATTTAGAGAGCAATGAAAATGATTTAGGCCATTTTTTTTTAGTTTGAGCCTTCATGCCAACCCTTAAAAAGAAACCCTTTGTTAGCCTCTTTTGAGCCTTTTCCCATGTTTTATTGTCACCTCCACTTATCAAATTTTTCACCAAAGCCAAAATTTCCAAACCTATTTGAATCACACTAACACTTTGAGTTTTATTTAAATTTCTAAAAGAGTGTGATTGGTTTATTGCATGGAGAGCTTCAAAGAAAAGAATTTGCTCAAAAAGAAGATATTTTAAGCATATTTGTATTAGTTATCTTTGCCAAAATTTCAAAATAAATAAAAAAAATGGCTATGAAAGAGAAAGAAAGAAAATATGCTATATGCTTATAATGAAGGATTGCCTCTTATCATTCATATCAAAAATTTTATAAAACTCATGTTTATGGTTTAGTGTGATTATAGCAATCCCTTTATCTTCGATTTCCATTCCAAATCATATGCCTAAACCAAACATTTCGGTCCTAATAAAGTCCTCTTGATTCATGCTCCTAAATTTGCTTTAGCTAAGTAAAGAAGAAAAGTAGAATAGTTAAGTCTTGGGTATGAATTTAGATCCTTGTTCTTAGAATGTTATAATTATAATTTGTCTCTTAAGGATTAGTAACAATTCAATGCACTATCTCACTTGTTACTTTGCTCAATTTTATTTTAAAACTTTTTAGTTAAAATTTTGGATGATTAATTTTTATTAGTAAAGGGTATAAAAATTAAGCTTAAATAAAGTACTTATTTTAGGTTTCCTTTTCACTATTCTCCCTACTTGGAATTTCGCAAGGTACTCGTGTTTAGCATAATTAAATCTTTTTGATTAGTCATTTTGTTTTATTAGCTAAGCATATTTCTTTGCTTGGGGACAAGCAAAGTGTAAGCTTGGGGGAATTTGATAATGCTAAATCTAGTTAGTTTAATTAGGTTATTTTTAGGTTATTTACTCTTACTTTTTGCTTATTGTTGTTTACCTAAATGCAATTTTGGTTCTTTTTCCTATTTTTAGTACTAACTTAAGTTTTCTGAATTTTCAGGTCAAAAATGCATAATTTCCTAAGTCACGCCCTAGGTCACGCCCGTGACCTAGGGCGTGTAAGTTGCTGTTTCCAGTTAAGCTGCTGCCACCATAATTCAGAAGATCTGGTCAGACGCGCCCAAAGTCACGGCCGTGACACACAAGTCACGCCCGTGACACACAAGTCACGCCCGTGACACACAAGTCACGCCCGTGACACGCAAGTCACGCCCGTGACACGCAAGTCACGCCCGTGACACGCAAGTCACGTCCGTTACCAGCCCGTGAACAGCTCAGATTCGACCAACTGACCACCGAATTGGTCACGCCACTGTTACACGGGCGTGCTTCCAGTCACACCCGTGACTGCCACGTCAGCCAGCCGCCAGCGCCCATGATCGCCGCCAGCGCCCATGACCGGACTAACCACCGAAATGGTCACGCCCTCAGTCACAGGCGTGACCAAGGGCGTGACCCATCAAATCGCGTCAGAATCGTGCGCCGAACCTGATCCAAGCCGCAGAATTGATTAAACAATGCCACGCCCCTAGTCACGGGCGTGACTGAGGGCGTGACCGAGGCAGAAAAATTTCTATAAATTGAAATGACCTCCAAGCTTTCCCCATTCAGTTTCTGGCAGAGAGAACTAGTGCTACTACTCTATTTTCAGTGATTTTCATGTTATTCTCTTTCTCTCTCTCTCTCTCTCTCTCTCTCTTATTTCAATGCATTTCCTTTTCTAGTTTTCATATGAATGTTGTAATGCCTTTGTAATTTCCTTTCATAGTGTATTACTAATGCTTAGTAGGCTTTCCATGCAAATGCAATCTCAGTTGAACTTTTGTTTAATAAAAATTGTATGTTTTTGCTCTCTTAAAATCTTCATCATTTCTCTCTCCTACCCCTCCACCATGAGTAACTAAATCCTCATAGTACTCGATCTTGATGATCTGAGGATGAGTTGATCAAGTTATGATCCTTTAGTCTTCTTTCACTTTCTAAAGTTTTGAGGCTTAGATTTACTCTTAATTAAAATTAAGTGGAGCTATATTATCGATGTATAGTCCACACCTTTGCTTTCATTCTTGGCTAGCCGAGAGGCCGATAGTCTGAAGTGAGCACTTAAGAGTAAAGAGAGTTACACACATTTCTCGAGAGAGAATGACGTAAATCTCCTGGATTGGAGTCAAACCAAATAGCGGGGTTCACCACTTAAAGCGAGTTTTAGGTATTCGAATACGGGACGAGAGTTCGGTCGGATTTTCCTAAACTCAGTTGGGCATATCTTCGAGAGAAGCATGTTCAAACTATAGGAACCCCCACGGTCAAGCTACCCTTACTTTATTAAGTTTTAAGTTTGCTTTTGAATTTTGATCAACTTAAGCCGAAGTAAGTCAAGATCGAGTGTTATTTCTTAATCATCGTTTAGCCGTACTTTTATCCAGCTTTTATTTCAACCTAGCAGACAAAACCTTCCAAAAAATTATTAAGATAAAATAATAGTAATTCGTTTGAGTATAAGTAATCAACGGTTCTCGGATTTTAATACGACACTTGTGTTCCTATACTACAGTTCGATAGGTATACTTGCCTTCTCGGATTGCTAGTTCGGATTTTATTTCGTGCAAGCGGAATTTTAATCACCAAATTGTTTCATCAATAATTTAAGTCCTTTTTGACCATGTGTTATTGGGTATCATAAATTATGTTGTTGAGCATTTTGAGTTCATTTGTTGAGACTTTAGGTGAAGTTAGGTTCTATTCATCGAGTTGTCCCGTAATGTTAAGTGATCATTTATGGTGTTATTAAATCTAGAGATGTGCATATCATTGCTAGAATGTTCGATCTTCATGCTCGTGTAGGATAAAATGAATCTATCATTCTGCTACAAATGCATAGATTTCTCCTTGTGGACTAGTTGATCCACTGGACCGAGAGACACGGTCTTAAGCTAAAAAATGTAAATTCTCTATATAAATCAATAAGATTTATGTCTTTATATAAATTTTCATGAGTAGTGGCTTCCTGAGCGTCTGTAGCTGTCCCATGCAGGACGTGGCATCATAACGCGTATTTTCCCCTTGCTCTGATAATATTTATTAAATTCATGAGAAAATGCGGGTTGTGACACCCCGCACCGGTCAATGCACCTCCCCTGCCCCGCAACAAGCCCCAGAAGGCAACCAAGAGGAGGACTCAGAGTTCTCGGCAACAGCAAGCACAGCGCATCCCGCCCATTTGGCCAGGCCCACCGAAGGAGCCCCACAACCTCTCCACTAGAGGGCAGGTGATGAATAGTAAATTATACATATTTTTCGTATAGTTTTTAGCATAATTTTGGGTAATATTGTACATATTGCTTGTAAAATAATGAAATAGTCACCTATTTTATCTAATGTGTATAAATATATATCTATATGAAAAAAAGTGTTATTTAAGTATGAAGCAATATAGAAAAAATCATGTAAAAATATTCCTTGTAAATATATTTATCTAAGAATAAAATTTTGAAATTATTTATTTCTATGTACATATAAATAACTAAATAACTAAAATCATAACTAATAAATAAAGATGCAAATATAAGTAAAAATAGTATATATGTAAATATAATAAATAAAAATAATTTGTAATATTCTAAGTAGTGATATATATGTAAATAATAAGTATAATAAATAATCATATATTTATATGTAAATATAAATGAAAAAATTGTAATAATAATGTATAATAAATATATTATAAATATAATAAAAAATATATGTATAATATATGTATATGTATAAGTATATATGTATAATATATAAAATGTAAATAAAAATAGTATATATATTAAATATAAACATATAAATAACTATATATATATATATGTCCGTTCGACGAACTATCCGCGTCCAGGCGTTAAAATGAACTGTCCGCATCCAAGCGATCAGCGTTCGACGAACCCTCTCCGTGTCCAGGCGTTCGACGAACTCTCCGTGTCCATGCGTTCGACGAACTCTCCGCGTCCAGGCGTTCGATGAACTCTCCGCCTCCAGGCGATCCGCGTTCGATGAACCCTCTCCGCGTCCAGGTGTTCGGCGAACTCTCTGCGTTCAGGCATTCGACGAACTCTCTCCGTCCAGGCGATCCGCATTCGATGAACCCTCTCCACGTCCAGGCATTCAACGAACTCTTTGCGTCCAGGCGTTTGATGAACTCTCTGCGTCCAGGCGTTCGACGAACTCTCCGCATCCAGGAGATTCGCGTTCGACGAACCCTCTCCGCGTCCAGGCATTCGACGAACTCTCCGCGTCCAGGCATTCGATGAACTCTCTCCGTCCAGGCGATCCACATTCGACGAACCCTCTCCGCGTCTAGGCATTCGACGAACTCTCTCTGTCCAGGCGTTCGACGAATCCCTCTCTGCGCCCGCCAAATGCCTCCCAGCCCACTATCCGCACCAAAACCTGCTCAAGTCAAAACACACCTCTCTCAAGTCCTTCCAGCAAGCTGTCCAGCCTCTCCTTCTAGACCCTCCAGCTGCTTCCCATTAAATCAATAAATATCTTTTTTTTACTAATTGCAGACCACCTTTTTGTCTATAAATAAGGGGGCTCCTCCCTTGTTTTAAAGGTTCATAAAAATTAGAACCTATGTAAGAGTTTGTGAGTTTTCTTGAGTGTTCTAGTGAGTTTTTTGTGAGTGTTTGTGAGTCATTTTATGTATTTCCTTGCTCTTGTTTGAGCTCCCCAAGTTTAGACTTTCTTTAAATAGTTGTAATATGAAAATATATATAAGAAAGTTTTTTCGTTCTACTTGTTCTTGTTGTTCTTCTTATTTTTCTTTTCTTATTGTTGTGTGTGTGAGTGTAAATTTCATTACTTTTGTTTTTAATTTAGTTTTTCATTTATTGTAAGTGTGTGTGTGTAGGTGGATAAATTTTGTTTTTGTTTTTGTTAACTTAGATTTTAATTTAATAGCGTAGTTTTTATTATTGTCCTGCATTTATTTCCCCTCAACCCGTTTGGGTAGAGATTTCTTTTATTTCTCGTCCACCCTTTTGTGTAGAAATTGCACCGCATTTATTTCCCCTCTACCCATTTGGGTAGAACTCGCTCACGCATTTACTTCTCCTCTACCCGTTCAGGTAGAGATTGCAATTTCTGTCATTTCAATTCCGTAGAGTGCGTGTGTTTTTAATTTAGTGTGCACCACTTTTTCCTTATAATTGTTTCTTTGTTTTTGTTAACGCGTGTAGTCGCTTAATTATCATCGTCATCGCTCTTTTAACTTTATAAAATTAATCGCTCGTTTCATCGATAAAATAATAGCGCGTTCTTAAGAAGTAAAAATAATCAACAGGATCCGGAAAAATACGACCTTGATATTTTCTACAATGTATCATATACTATACGTGATAAGGTGCGCTTGCCTTCGTCGAAAGATTAGTTTGGATAAACAATTACAAAAACGTGCAAAACTCTCTTCTTTTCTATTTACATATTTAGAGAATTCGGCGCCGTAGCCATGGCGTAATCGTCGCTATTTCGAAAGTAGAAAAGACAATTACTTCTATTCCTCGAAATAGGATAACGGTTAGTTTCTCGAAGTAGGAGTACTCGCGAAACTCCTTGAATACGCCCGCCTAATTCTAATGACATCACAAGAAAGGTTTTGCAAAGCTTCTAAATTTTAACCATCAAGTTTTTGGCGCCGTTGCCGGGGATTAGTTGTTATTTCGAAAAAAGAATCGCTATTAATTTTATCTTTTACTTCTTCCTTCCCCTTTTTCTCTCATACATATATTTTCTAAACAAAAAAAACCCAAAAAAATAGAAAAAGCTCAAAAAAATAAAAAAATTGAAATATCACATCATCTATATATATTTTCATCCAAAAAATTAAAACTCGAAAAACTCAAAAATCGAATCACCTATATTTATTTTCACCTAAAAATCAAAAAAATTAATTTAAAAGTTTTTTTCTTCTATCTATATTATCATCAAAGAGCCCACAAAATCAAATCAAAATATTTTAAAAGCTCTTTCTCTTTTTTTCCTTTTCAATATATGATCTTCAACAAAAAAAACTAAAAAACTAAAAATCAAAACAAATTTTTGTCTATAAAAATCCTTTCTCTTTCTCTTTCTCATGTATTTATTTCATTTCAGAAATCCAAAAATCAAATGAAAAAAAATTTACTTATAAAAAAGAATAACTTTTTTTATAAAGGTATATGACCCGGGGAAGCTCTTCGGATAATCCGGAAATTGCTTTTGATCCCCAAATCGAGGACACTTTTCACGAGCGCATTCGATCTCGTGACCAAAATTAACCCTTAAATCTCGAAGAGTTAGCCGGCGATAATATAACGGATATCATGGCAGATCCTAATCCAAATGCGGCCCCACAACGGACCATGGCCTACTATTCCAGGCAGAATTTGGAAGATACTGGGTCAAGTGTCACTCGCCCCACGATAGCTAATAAGAATTTTGAAATAAAATCCAGCATAATCCAAATGGTACAACAGTCGATTCAGTTCGATGGTTTGCCAGATGAGGACCCAAACCAGCACCTTTCCAATTTTCTAGAAATTTGTGACTCCTTCAAAATTAATTGCGTCAGCGATGACGCCATTCGCTTGCGTTTATTTCCCTTTTCCCTACGGACAAAGGCTAAATCGTGGTTGACTTCTCTTCCGAGAGGGTCAATAACCACCGGGGCCGAATTGATGGAAAATTTTCTAACGAAGTATTTTCCTCTGTCAAAAACCGCTAAATTACGCATTGATATCACATCCTTTATACATTTCGATCCCGTGGCTCTTTAAGAGACTTGGGAGTATTTTAAAGAATATTTGCGTAGGTGTCCTCATCGTGCGCTACCAACTTGGCTAAATGTACAAACATTCTATAATGGCTTGAATTTCTCAACGCGACAGATGATCGACGCAGCCGCCGAGGGAATGTTAAACAACAAAACCCCGGAGGCCGCTCAATCTCTGATCGAAGAAATGGCCATAAACGCGTACCAATGGAACGTGCCAAGGTCGTGTCCTAATAAATCGGCTGGTCTTTTTGAAGTGGATGCCACTACTTACTTAGCCTCACAGGTAGAGCGGCTAAGCAAGCAAGTGGTGGAGATGACTGCTTCCTACTCCACTCCCGCGTGGGCAAATACTAATACAAATAATAATAATTTAAATAATAATAATAATAATAATAATTTAACTGAAGAATCGGTAGATTACCTAGACAATCAAGTTCGGCCTCCCTTCAACCATAATAATAACCCAAATAGTAATAACTATAATCAGGGTTGGAGGAATCACCCGAACTTCTCCTGGAGTAATCAAAATAACGCGCAGCGACCCCCAAATACAAATCCTCAAGGATTTCCGCACGGATTTCATCAGGGATATCCGCCGCCTCCTCCAAAACTTTCTCTGCTCCAAGAAGCTTTCGCTAAACACGTCGCGTCTAACAACTCAAATATCTGAAATATCACTGGATCGCTAAAAAACTTAGAAAATCAAGTTGGACAACTTGCGAAGATAGTCTCCGAGCTGCAACTTGGAGCTTTGCCGGGTAATACGGAGCCGAACCCCCAAATCTAACCGTCAAATCAGTCTAGCTACGCGACGGTAAACAAAGCGCTCGTGGGAGGCACCCCATATTTATCTAATATTTTCTTACTTCTCCATATTTTGCAGGCATTCATCCGGTCATCCCGTCTCCAAATCAGGGACGTGCCTTTTTCCCCTGCTATTTCATTTCTTGTATTTTATTTTCCCTTTTTACACTTTTGTACATAAAGAATTGTTCCTCATACTTAATTTCAACATTAGGGACAATGTTGACTTTTAAGTATGAGGGTGTTTTCCACTTTTTGTAATTATTTTGGTCCCTCCCGTATTTTAAAAAAAAACCCAAAAAAAATAAATGATGAAATTCTTTTTTTGAAAAACCAAAAAAATATATCATTTTAGATGTTTTTCTTTCTTTCTTTTTAGTTTTATTATGTATATATTTATGCACATTTGAAAAAAAAATCAAAGAAAATATCATTATCAAAAAAAAAATTTGATGTCTTTTTTTCTTTCTTTCTTTTCTTCTTTTCCATTTTTATGTATATATAAGATAATGATTTGAAAAACACAAAAAAGAAAATTTATTATTAAATAAAAAAAAATTTGTTATAACAAAAATTCACAAAATTGTCATAACACCAAAAAAAATTATGTTTTTTTCCTTCTTTCTTTTTCTTTTTTCTTCTTATTAACTATTTATATGTATTTTGTTACAACAACAAAAAATCAAAAAATAAAAAATCATCATAATAAAAATAAAAATAAAAATTGATGAAAAACGTATCCCAAAAAATCCAAAAATAGAATAAAACCCCTACTTGGCTTTTTGTTACTTTCAAGGCTAGTCGATTTATTTTTAAGCATTTTCATTATCTTCGGTTTGCTTTTAGTTCATTTTATCATAGTTCGTAAGATTTAAATTTTCTGAGATTTGGTTTTAAAAAGCACTCTATGAATTTTATTTAATTAGAGAATTTCTTTTAGCACTACTTCTGGTTAGTTTTAAATCGCTACTTGTTGTATTATGTTAGAAAGAAACAACCTTACACTCTAAATTATTCATACTTCAAACTTTTGGAAGCTTAGGAAAATTCTATCTACTTTATTTTGCTCTCTAAATTTTTTGATTTTAAATCTAGAAATTTCTTTCCTCTTAACCTTTTTCTTGGTAATCATTTAAAAGATCCTATGTCAATGGGAATAAGATTTCATTTCGTAAACATAGGCACCCATTTTTATTAAAAGATTATATTGCATGTGAATAAGATTTTCATTCCCTAAATATATACATTGGGTTATTTTTGAAGATTAAAAAATTTCATTATGGGAATAAGATTCCATTCACTAACCACTCTCAAATCCCAAAAATTAAGTGGGGTAAGAGGATAAAATTCATCACCCTAACTCAAAAATCTCTTCTCTTACCAAGTTTCCCCTACCCCTTAGCCAATATAATTGAAACCTAGAAAAAATTAAATTTTTTGGAGAGCAATATTTAGTAGTTTTTATTCTTCCTTAAAAATTTCATAACAAGTTAAAGTTTTATAATTCTAGTTTAATTTTGTCACTAATGATTGCAATATTGTTTTCCATTTAGATAACTTAAAGAGGTCTTGTTTGCTAAAATATTTTGCTCTTTTTAAGTCATTTTCATTGCTTAGGATTTACCTCTTTAAATCTCTAAAATTTACTTTAAACTTACTTTTTGATTTATTTGAAATTTTAGTGAACTAGAAATTTTATTAATGTTTTAAGAGTATTTTTCGTACTTTTGCTCTGGAATAACAAAAGCTTAAGTATGGGGGTATTTGATGAATAGTAAATTATACATATTTTTAGTATAGTTTTAGCATAATTTTGGGTAATATTGTGCATATTGCTTGTAAAATATTGAGATAGTCACTTGTTTTATCTAATGTGTATAAATATATATCTATATGAAAAATATGCTATTTAAGTATGAAGCAATATAGAAAAAACATGTAAAAATATTCTTTGTAAATATATTTATCTAAGAATAAAATTTTGAAATTATTTATTTCTATGTATATATAAATAACTAAATAACTAAAACCATAACTAATAAATAAAGATGCAAATATAAGTAAAAATAGTATATATGTAAATATAATAAATAAAAATAATATGTAATATTATTAGTAGTGATATATATATGTAAATAATAAGTATAATAAATAATCATATATTTATATGTAAATATAAATGAAAAAAAATTGAAATATAAATGTATAATAAATATATTATAAATATAATAAAATATATATGTATAATATATGTATATGTATAAGTATATATGTATAATATATAAAATGTAAATAATAATAGTATATATATATTAAATATAAACATATAAATAACTATATATATATGTCCGTTCGACGAACTCTCCGCGTCAAGGCGTTCGACGAACTCTCCGCGTCCAAGCAATCCGCATTCGACGAACCCTCTCCGCGTGCAGGCGTTCGACGAACTCTCTGCGTCTAGGCATTTGACGAACTCTCCGCATCCAGGCGTTCAACGAACTCTCCGCGTCCAGGCGATCCGCGATCGACGAACACTCTCCGCGTCCAGGCGTTCGACGAACTCTCTGCATCCAGGTGTTCGACGAACTCTCTCCGTCCAGGCATTCCGCGTTCGACGAACCCTCTCAGCGTCCAGGCATTCGATGAACTCTCCGCGTCTAGGCGTTCGACGAACTCTCTCTGTCCAGTCGTTCAACTAATCCCTCTTCGCGCCCGCCAGATGCCTCCCAGCCAACTATCCGCACCACAACCTGCTTAAGTCAAAACACACCTCTCTCAAGTCCTTCCAGCAAGCTGTCTAGCCTCTCCTTCTAGAACCTCCAGCTGCTTCCCATTTAATCCATAAATATCTTTTTTATACTAATTGCAACCCACCTTCTTGTCTATAAATAAGGGGGCTCCTCCCTTGTTTTAAAGGTTCATAAAAATTAGAACCTAAGTAAGAGTTTGTGAGTTTTTCTTGAGTATTCTAGTGAGTTTTTTTGTGAGTGTTTGTGAATCTTTTTATGTATTTCCTTGCTCTTGTTTGAGCTCCCCAAGTTTAGACTTTCTTTAAAAAGTTGTAATATGAAAATATATATAAGAAAATTTTTTTTGTTCTACTTGTTCTTGTTGTTCTTCTTATTTTTCTTGTTTTTCTTTTCTTATTGTCATGTGTGTGAGTGTATGAGTGTAAATTTTATTGCTTTTGTTTTTAATATAGTTTTTCATTTATTGTAAGTGTGTGTGTGTAGGTGGATAAATTTTGTTTTGTTTTTGTTAACTTAGATTTTAATTTAATAGCATAGTTTTTATTATTGTCCTGCATTTATTTCCCCTCTACCCATTTGGGTAGAGATTGCTTTTATTTCTCGTCTACCCATTTGGGTAGAACTTGCACCGCATTTATTTCCCCTCTACCCATTTGGGTATAACTCGCTCACGCCTTTACTTCTCCTCTACCCATTCGGGTAGAGATTGCAATTTCTGTCCTTTAATTTCTATCATTTCAATTCCGTAGAGTGCGTGTGTTTTTAATTTAGTGTGCACCTCTTTTTCCTTATAATTGTTTCTTTGTTTTTGCTAACGCACGTAGTCGCTTAATTATCATCGTCATCGCTCCTTTAACTTTATAAAATTAATCACTCATTTCATCGATAAAATAATAGCGCGTTCTTAAAAAGTAAAAATAATCAACAGGATCCGGAAAAATACGACCTTGATATTTTCTATAAAATATCCTATACTATATGCGATAAGGTGCGCTTGCCTTTGCCGAAAGATTAGTTTGGATAAACAATTACAAAAACTTGCAAAACCCTCTCCTTTTCTATTTGCATATTTAGAGAATTCGGCGTCGTAGCCGGGGCGTAATCGTCGATATTTCGAAAGAAGAAAAGATCGTTACTTTTATTCCTCGAAATTGGATAACGGTTAGTTTCTCGATGTAGGTGTACTCGCGAAACTCCTCAAAAACGCCCGCCTAATTCTAATCACATCACAAGAAAAGTTTTGCAAAGCTTCTAAATTTTAACCATCAGCAGGTATCCTCGAGAACCTCCCTGGGAAGTTAACCCGAGAAGAAGTCAGAGAGATGATAGTGGAAGAGTACGGATAGGTCGGCTGCCATGCAACCCGCGTATATCACCCTACTCACAACGGGTCATAGTTGGCTCCAGAAGTTCTGGCACACCCAATCCCTGGAGGATTCAATCTTCCGAGCTTAGAATCTTACGACGGGACTGAGGACCCTCTGGAGCATATAAATCACTTCTCCACCATCCTTCGGATTTATATTGCCCCGACCAACTGCTCTATCATGTATTCCCGGCGACTATGAAGGGCCGGGCAAGTACTTGGTTCCATTCTATCTGAAGTGGGACTATCCAAAATTTCGTCAAACAGACGCAACAGTTCCTGAATCAATTTATCGCCATCCATCAGATAGTAAAGGACCCTTCCCACCTCTCGGGAATTAGGCAAAGTGAAGGGGAAACCCTTAAGGAATTCTTTCATTGGTTCACTACAGAGGCCCGTTAGATTCCTAGGGTGGATCCCGAGCTCCTTTGGGGAGTGTTCCTTGGAAGACTTCGGCCGAGCGGATTCAACTCCGCCCTAATGAGGGAAACGGTCCCTAGTTATCCTGATATGGTGCATAGAGTTGAGGCAGAAATCACAGTAGACGAAGTGATCAAAGCTCACCGCCGGCAGTACAAAGGAATGGTAAAAAGGAAGAGGGAAGAACCAGCCATAAGGCGACAAGAAGAGAGCCAATGGGGCACGCGTCCCCAAGATCACCCTAGCAACACGCCCCCTCGAACCTACCAAGAATATGCACCACTCAACACCTCCAGCACAAACGTGTTCTACGCGATACAAGATAACCCAACATTACACAGGCGAGAGAACTTCCCCAGGGAATGGGAGATTAGTCGAAATACTGTGAGTTTCACCGATCCCCAGGACATGCTAGTGAGGACTACATTGAACTCAAGGATGAGATAGAGCGCCTTGTTTGGCAAGGTATCCTTGGAATGTTCTTACAAGACCAAACACAAAATTAGCCATCGAATGGAAGATGAGAGCAACCGCACGCCTGCGAAGGTGCGCAAGAAGATAGGCAAGTAGTTGGCGTAGTGGAAACCATCTCATGTCCCCCTTTCTCTGACATCAATTCATTCGCCCTACCAGTCGAAGCAATCCGTTTGGGGGATGAAGACCTAAAAGGGCTACTCTTTCCGCATCAGGATCCGCTGGTTATCAGTGCAGAGATCAGAAATCCCAGCTTGTGTCAAGTGAGTACTGGTGGACAATGGCAGATCAGTCAACGTTATATTCATGCCCGCTTTCCTCTGTATGAAGATCCTTTAAGAGAAATTCCAACCAGCTTCTGGACCAATCTACGGCTTCAATGGCAGTCCTGTCCCAGTCAAAGGCACCATCATTCTCCCTGTAACTTTGGGAGATTTCCCGCAGCACGCAACTCACGATATATAGTTCGCAGTGGTAGAGTCAGGATCGCCTTACAACGCGATTTTTGGCCGACCATTGCAAGTACTATTCAGAGCTATCTCATCCATCCCACACCTTGCAAAGAAGTTCATCACCCCAGGTGGAGCGGAGTTATTCGTGGGAACTAGGAGGCAGCGCGTGCATGTTATTTTGGGTATATGATGTTGGAACATGGTCTTCCGCATCTCTTAGGTTTGAGAATAACAAATCTTATGTGTAGTTAATCTTGTGTGCTTAAGTGTGCAGGAAACAAGTCCATATGAATCAAAGATAACATAAGAAGTTTGCCCCAAGATTTGAACCCAAAATTCCAACATGCACACTAGCGTTGGCGGTAGCATCTATCGCAGGCGCTATTTATGATTAGCAAAATTTCGGGAGCATCTTTATAAGGTGCTAGTGTCAGGCAGTAGCGGATAACGCAGGCGGTAGCGCGAAGCACAAGAGGCAAGGCGGCAGAGTTTCCCTAGAATGAATGATATGCGCGCACAAAATAATTCTATACCAGGATAGCGCCGACGGTAGCGCTAGTGCAGGCGCTAGCGCTCATTCCTATAAAAGGAGGCCTCTTCTCTCATTTTCCTTACACAAGTTAAAGTGAGGTTTAGTGCCACAATTCCAGATCCTTATTCGGCCGAGAGTTGATCTCCCACCAAAAGCTTAGAGTGTTTCTGAAGGAGGACTTCATCACGCTATATCCGAAGGGCGATCGCTTCAACCTCGCTTATTCTATAGCGATCCTTCGTCTCCGACTTCAGAAGCTTCTTAGTTGGAGTTTTTATTATTGTCATTTCATAATCTTATGAAAACCGTTAGAGTATTCACACATGTTGGCGACTAGGTCTGGGTAGGACTTAGGGAAGAAATTCGCCTCGTGTTGGCGACTAGATCTAGGTTAGGTCTAGGGGGTGATCGAGGACATATCCGGTGAAGGATTAGCTAGAGCAGCTTGAGGCCGTATCTGGGGAAGGATACGCTAGGGACACTGGTTCGTGGGGATACGAGTCGGGATAGAAAATGAAAAAGTCTATTTAATATTTGCCTTCGATTTCTAGCGTTATAAGAAATCAAGTTTTGTAACTCTTCTTTTCATATTAATAAAATCATGTCTCAATTTTATTTGCTTGATTTCTTATTTTTATCTTTTATTATTTCAAATATATTAAAATATAATATAAGGTTTTAAAACCCTTATTCACCCCCCCCCCCCCTCTAAGGGCGCCTACAGATCCAACAAGTGGTATCAGAGGTAGGTTATTCCAAATCGGCTTAACAATCGAGAATAATGGCGTCTCATGATCTCGCTTCTAGTGGGGTAAAATTTTATGAAGATGAAAAATCATTTAAACAACCGTTATTCGAAGGGAGAAATTATAATGGGTGGAAATTTTTAATGGAAAAGTTTATTAAAAATTTGGATATCAATGCACGGGATATAGCAATAGTTAGACCAGCAAATGAATCAAATAAACAGGAATGTCATCTAAATGCAAAAGCTTTAAATAGTATATTCTGTGCTTTATCTCAAGAAATTTTCAAATTGATATATTGTTTTTCTGGTGCATACAAAGTGTTGGGTATATTGCCTTCAATAGTACCTTGATTTGAAGAGGCATCACTCTCAATGCTAAGGACATATTGTATTTGATAAAGCTTTGTTTTTGTAAGTCAAACAGGCTTAGGTTACTCAAGAGAAAGGGTCAAACATGCCCTTAGTTGTGAAGAAATCATCTACAAAGAGATGAAGATTTGTCTCAGCTGAACCGCTGAGACGGAGGGGTCAAAACCGCTGAGACGAGGAGCCGTATCAGCAGATCCGCTGAGAAGAAGGTGTCTCCGCTGATAAGTTCTTCAAACACTGAGAATCAGCGTGTTCGTCGAACGCAGAAGGCCGTTCGTCGAACGAAGGAATATGTTCGTCGACCGCTGAGACAAGACCAAAGAAGGAGCCGCTGAGAAGGCATAATTGACGTGTTCGTCGATCGCAGAGTGCCATTCGTCGAACACAGAACACTGTTCGTCGACCGCTGAGATGAGATTAAGGAAACAGCTGAGACTTGGCAGATCGTCGAACGCAGAGACAGTGCAGATCGTCGAACGCAGAAATAGTGTCGTTCGTCGAACGCAGAGACAAGTCAAGATCGTCGAACGCAGAGTTTGACAAAATTGTCGAACGCAGAGTTTGACAAGTTTGTCAAAAACAGAGTGCAGCGCGTTCATCGAGCGCAGTCCTTCTCTACGGAAAAGTAGGGCGGCGGGACCTGCGGCTAGGGCAAGTTGCAGAAAAGCTACAGGGGACCACCGATCTCTCCCATACTTCTTGGGAGATCAAATTAGAGCCATTGAAGATGAAAAGAAGTATAAAAGAAAGTGTTAGGGCATTTTCTATCCCCCGACCGATTGCGTGAAAAATCTCCATTCGCCATTGACGGCTGCTGCTCTCGACTTTCTTCCTGCTCCCTGAAAGAGAAGAAGAAACAGAGACAAGAAGATAGCTCCTCCACCAGGAGGGGCAAGGTGATCTTCCATCACTCTATTGTAGAGGAAGATCAAGTTGTGGCTGTATTCAACATCTTCAGCTACAGGAAGCACAGTCTGTGCAGGATCTACAGGAGAGTACCTTTACTGTAGAATAATTCTAAATCAATTTTCTGTAGGGCATTTTGCCTGAGCTGTAAGACCACTTGGTCTGAGTTTGTAGGAACCTAAGGGTTCTGAGTGTAGGGCTGAAGGCCTGAGTGTAGGATCTGTTGATCTGAGTTGTAGGGCTTCATTGCCTGAGCTGTAGGAGGAGGAATCCTCTGAGTTGTAGGACCTGCTGAGGTCTGAGCTGTAGGATCAGGAGCTGATCTGAGGTAGGGATGTTTAGCCTGAGGTAGGACCTGTTGTGGTCTGAGTTGTAGGACCTGCTATGGTCTGAGCTGTAGGATCAGGAGCTGATCTGAGTTGTAGGGCTGCTGTACCTGAGATAGGGTTTGAGAAAACTTGAGAGATCCTGAGGGATCTGTGTTGTAAGCTCTTTTGAGCCGAGTTTGGAGGTGTTGGCCTTGTCTAACACATTGTTAGAGAGGTGAAGGGGGAAAGAGGACTACTCAAGACACCCTGTCTTGAGGAACCTCTATACATACTTGTGTGCATTCTGTGTGGTTGATCTTTTGCTTAAACCAGAAATCAGAAATAAGCTAGGGTGCTTAGAGGAAAATAAAAAAGACCTATTCACCCCCCCCCCCCCCCCTCTAGGTGATTTAGACTACAAACCTAATATTCTTTCAAGTGGTATCAGAGCTAGGTTGGTCAAGAAGGACTTAACAGTCTGACCAGATCCTAGAAGGTTTAGTCAAATCATATCCCATGGCCTCCTCTGGATTGCAAAAGGAAATGAGGTCCATGAAGTTGCCCATATGCAACAAAGAGAATTTTGGCATATGGAAGCAAAGGATCAGGTTGTTTATGGAAGCATCTGATCCAAGGATCTTCATTACAGTTGAAGAAGGACCTTTCACCTTTCACACTGCATCCACTATAGATCCAAAAAGAAGAGTGGCCAAACTATTCAAAGATCTGACCAAGGATGAACTTGAGTTGTTCACCATGGACAAAAGAGCCCAGAACATCATTGTCAATGCAATTGATGATTCCACCTTTCAAAACTTGGTACATTGCACTTCTGCCAAGGAAATGTGGGATACTTTTATAGTATACATGGAAGAGACAGCTGAGGTTAGGGATGACAGGAAGTCACTCCTAAATCAGGAGTATGAAGCCTTTAGGCAACTGAACCAGGAATGCATAGCTGATTGTTATGAAAGATTTTTCAGGATAGTGAATGAGTTGAGAACCTATGAAAGGAACTTCACTCATTATGAGCTGAATGATAAGTTCCTTAGATCTCTCACAAGATACTGGGACACAAAGATATGTGCCATCAGGGAAGTGGCCAAGCTAGGTGAGACCCCAACTCACACACTGTTTGGTAAGCTGCTCTCCTATGAGATGCAGTTGTCTGCAAGGAAGGAAGAGGACACCTCTTCAAGGGTTTAAGCAAGGGAGAAATCTGCTGCTCTCAAAGCTGACAGCTCAAAGAAAAGCAAAAGCAGGATGGTGTCTCCTCCTAGGAGAAGTGCTGAACCTGAAGTCAGCACCTCAGGATGCTCTTCCTCTGATGAGGAGTTTGCTGCCTTCACAAGGTAGTTCAAGAAGATGATGAAGAGAAAGCAGTGGAAAAACATGCCCTCCTCAACTTCACACAACAAAAAGGGCATCAGCAAATCAGAAAGACATCACCCAAAGGGTGACAGGTATGAATCTAAACTGAGTAAACATTCTTCTAACAATATAATCTGTTATATCTGCAGCAAGCCTGGGCATGTCATTGCTGATTGCCCAATCAAAAGGAAAGATAGAGGTGAAAAGAAGCCTCAGTATAAGAAGGAGAGGAAGGGAGAACAATCCCTTCTAGCCAAGAAAAGCAAGAGCTGGAGCGAATCTGAATCTTCATATTCAGATTCAGATGAAGAAGAGAAAGCCTACATAGGGCTATTTACTGCTCAGGAGGATGAAGACTATCCTGTTGCTAGAACAGGAATCAGGGCCCCTCTTTCACACTCAGATAGTGATGAAGAGGAGGATGAAGAAGACATTGCTCAGCTAGGCCTTATGGCCTTCACTGATGAGGAAGGGAGTCAGAATGCTTCTGACAATGATCAGGTACTATCTCATTCCACCTCAATTTCTGGTTGTGAGACTAGACCAGAATCTGATGCACCTCCATCAATTGATGGAAGGGGCATGGAAGCTGAGGAAGAACTCAATCAATTGATTGAAAAATATGGTGTTCTTTTTGAGGCTCTAAAGAAGAGCAAGAAGCTTGCCAAGAGGCAAGCCCAGGAAATTATTTCCCTCAAAATGACTAAGGATGTCAACACTGAACCTACCACCCTGGTGGCTCAGATGAGTAGACAAATTAGTCATCTACAGGGGTTAACTATGGTGCAAATAAGCACTATTTCCCTGAAGAACAAGGTCATCAAGGACCTTGAGGAAAAACTTAAGAAGTAGAAGAGCCTGGTGGCTCAATTCTCCAAGCCCAGATCTGTGCTTCCTATCATTGACACCTTCTCCTCTCAAACCAATAGCAGAGGACTAGGATTCAAGAAAATGGAAGTAGGAGAAGGGAGTGGAGTAAAGAGCAAGGAGAAGGCTAAGCCTCAACCCACCTTTCAAAAGGTGATACTTCCCTCCAACAGGTATGACCATGAAAGCATTTATGGTCACTGGAAGAATGAGAGGTGCTATAGGAAGGAAAATGCTCCTTCACATAGTGGAAGAAAGGGAATGGGATTGAGTGCCATGAAGGCTTCCCATGAGGAAATTCAAATGGCCCAAAAGGGACCATTTGTTTTTGGTACTTCAGCAACTTCAGAGAAGGCAAGCCCTTCTAAGATTGGATCAGTCAAGAACATGACTGCTGCCAATTCTGTAAACATGTCTAATTGCTCAGTGTCAGATGCCATCAAATCTTATATAATTACCAAGTCATTGCAAGTTGATGTTGTTTACCCGGAAAACCGCTTCTCGGGTTGGATCATTCTCGGACCGGGCGAACTGCTGGGTCAGGCCGCTGGGTTCCAGGATCAGTGGCTCTCAGCTCAAGGAAAACCAGGCCGGGTGGTCTGATGTCATTTTCGGACCGCCCCCAAGAGTGAAGGTCGTCAAGGGCCAAAGTAAGAGGGCTATCCGCGGTCTCAGGAAGGAGACCGCGCGGGTTGTGCCATAGAGATTCAAGATTCAAACCCGGAAGAACAAGCCGCAGTTTCAGATCAGAGACTACCTGGGTTACCTTATGAAGATCAGCCAAGCCATGTCCAGAAGACAGACCGCGGTCTCAAGCCAGAGACCGCTCGGTCTGAATCATTGACTTGGTCCCGGTATCTTCAGCCTCAGGTCAGACAGGTCAGAAAAGCAAGCCGCCAAGCCGCGCGGCTTCTTTCTTTTTTCTTCTTTGTGCATCCCGTCACCGTCTGCCCGTTTCTCCTGTACCCGGGCAGGTGGTTATTCTATCCCTGCCCGTTCGGGCAGGCCCCCAAGCCTATAAATAGGGGGAGGCACTGTTCATAAGACACGCACTCTCGAATCCAGGAGCTCGCTTGTTTGGGCTGCGGTCTCGAGTTTCACGTCTTGCGGACTGTCTGACCGGACGGCTTCTCTTTTCCTGCACTTGCAGCCCGCTGTAACCACTTCTTTATAATCAAAGGAAAGCCCGTCGCAGGAGTGGCATTTGCCGCGGCGGGCGAAGTCTGGCATTGACCGCTGTTAGCGGTCTCATTCTTCTACACAAAAAGTAACCGGCAACCCGCAGCCTCCTGTTTCCCTCGGAGGTGCGATCTCGGACCCAACAGAAACACGCGACCTTCAGATCGCGGATTGTCGGTGAAATCCTTTTCGCCACGATGTCAGACCGTCAGTTCCCCCTTGGATACTGCTCCGATCATAGCGAGGACTCTTTATGGGAAGCCCTGGAGCAATCAAGGAGAGAAGCCGAGCGGGCTCAGAGGGCCACTTATCAGCGACTTGAAGCGATCAGTCAGACTTTAGCAATGCTAACCGAGCGACTAGTTCCGCAACAAGCCGCGGATAATCAGGCGGTGACCCCGGTCCTTCCTCCACTTCCTCCTTACTCGCTACCGCAAGCCGCTAGTTTCCAGCTCCATCAAGAAGACCCTGCTGCGGCTAGGAAAAACTTCTATCAGGAAGCCGCGCACAACATGCCAGCTCGAGTCCTCGACTTCCAGGGGGCGACTTCTCACGCTGCCCACCTTTCCTACCCGCAGGAGGGCGCGGCCCGTCTCTCCTACCCGCCTGAAGTTCCTATTCATCACTCCTATCCTCCAGAAGCTGCCGCCCGGTCTTCTTATCAGGCGGCTTGTCCGCGAATAGCCGCAGCTCCAGCGGCTTATTACTCTGCTCCTCTATATGAAGACATGGAAGAAACCTCTCTCTTTGTGGACGAAGTCAGAGGGGAGCCTGCCCCTAATAATTTCAGGGAACCTCGCCTGCCAGCTTTCAATGGGGAGACTGATCCCACGGTTCATTTACAAGCTTTCGAGTCAGCCATTGCTCTCAGAACCTTAACTGATGCAACCAAGTGCAAGCTTCTTGTAACCTCCTTTGAAGGACAAGCGAGGGAATGGTTTTACGGTTTGCACCCCAGGTCGATCCGTTGTTTCGCGGAGCTGCGAAGAGAATTCCTGCTGAGATTCTCCACCTCAAGGAAGAGAAAGAGCGGCCCGGCGGCCCTTTTCGATATAAAACAACGGGAAGGCGAGACATGGGCTCGTTTTGTGGATCGATTCCAGAAAGAGATCATGGAAGTCCAAAATGTGGACCCAGAGCTGTATAGGGTTGCCCTCATCCATGGCCTAAGAGAGGGCCCCCTAAAGTTCGAAGCAAATATAAGGGAGCCTAAGACTTATCAGGAAATGATAAGTTTGGCAAATATGTTTATCAGAGGAGAAAAGAGCAATCCAGACTACGTCGCGAAGCTGGTAAGCGACAAGGAGCCATCAAATCCATCCTTCCATCATCCACCATCGAATCAGTCCCACTTTGAACCCCATTCCCAAAGGGGAAGGAACTACAAAAATAAACAACCATTTATGGGCCATCAGCGGTTTCAAGATCAGAAACCACCATTGGTCGTCGCCCCCGCTCCATCTGCTCCCTTTCCGCAAATCATGCCGGTATATTTGCAACAGTATGCCGCGCAGCCACCTCCAGTTATTCCATCAACTCAATACGATGATTTGCAAGAGTCATTCACTCCCCTAAACGTCACCATGGACGAAGTAGTCCAGATTCTGCAAAAGAGGCCAGATTTCAAAAGGCCTGCTCCTCTGAAGTCGGATATTCGCAATCGAAATCCGAACCTTTATGGTGAATATCATAAAGAGGGGGGACATCTAACTGAAGACTGTCGAGCTCTTCGTCTGCTTATAGAAAGACTCCTGGGAGAAGGAAAGCTCTGGGGTCTAGTTCGGAAAGATAAAGCTGCTGAGCCAACTACCGAGAAGAAAAAGGAGAAGGAAACAGTAGAAGTGACCTGGGAATGCGCTGACGTCGAGGACGCCGGCTGCTATGGTGATATCCATCCTTCTACCGAATGTGTCGAGGTCAATGATGTGGGCCCCTTAGGGGACATCTATTGAATCCATGGGGGAGCTGGAGCGGAATCATCTCGCAAATCCAGCATTGCGAGAGTTCTAAAGCAGGAAGTGGCAGCCACTACAAGTTCTCCTCCCGAAAGCACTATTGCCACGTTTGGTCAGGAAGACCTTCCCCCCAATGCTAATCCTTTCGATGATGCGGTGGTTATCAAGGCCATCATCGAAAACTATACAGTCCACAAGATTCTGATTGATACCGGCAGCTCCGTCAATCTCCTTTTCCGCCCGACTTTCGAGGCCTTGAAGACCGGAAAGCATCTACTTTCCACCGATGGGCCCCTCTACGGTTTTTCTGGGGAGAAGAAGGAAGTAGAGGGTTCAGTGAAGCTCCTGGTCTCTCTTGGAGGAATAATAAAGTTGATCAATTTCGTGGTAGTAGATGCCCCGAGCAACTACTGTGCTATCTTCGGGAGGCAGATTCTCAATGCGTATAGGGCGGTAGTGTCCACCTTTCACCTTGCCCTCAAGTTCGCTGCTGAAGGAAAGCAGTATCGGGTTAGAAGCAACCCAAAAGTAGCTCGGGAGTGCTACGTCCGAACTGTCAACATGATCACTGACATTCCGCTTCCCAAGATCATGGATGAGGTTCTGGAGGTTGCTGAGTCTCCAGAGGCCGTCGAGGAAGGAAAAGATCGAGAAGGGGCTCACTTGGAACCTGCCCAAGCGACCCAAGAAGTTCCTATCGCTGAGGGGGCAGAAAAGAAGCTGGTCATCAACGCTGAGTTGTCAGAAGAGGAGAAAGTGGAGCTAATCTCCTGTCTGTTGGGGAATCTGGATATCTTCGCTTGGTCAGCGGAGGATATGCCAGGAGTGGATCCAGACGTGGCTTGTCATCATCTAAACGTATCTCCTGAGTTCAAGCCCGTCCAGCAAAAGAAGAGAGAAGTGGCGACCAAGTTGGCGTTGCCCATCAGAGAGGAGGTTTCCAAACTCCTAAAAGCGGGTTTCATTTCTGAGATTCAATATCCCACGTGGATGTCGAATGTTGTAATGGTTAAGAAATCTTGTGGGAAGTGGCGCATGTGCGTGGACTTCACCAAACTTAATAAAGCGTGCCCTAAAGATTGTTACCCTTTGCCTCGGATAGATGTCTTAGTTGATTCCGCGGTTGGGTATGGTTTTATGAGTTTCCTCGATGCCTTCTCCGGGTATCATCAAATTAAAATGCACAAACCTGACATCCCGCATACCTCATTTATCACAAACGATGGGTGTTACTGCTATCTCGTAATGCCCTTCGGTCTTAAAAATGCGGGTGTAACATACCAAAGAATGATGGATACCATCTTCAAACATCAAAAGGGCAGGAATCTCGAAGTTTACGTCGATGATCTTCTTCTCAAAAGTAAAACATTCTCATTGCACTTGAAAGACCTCGTAGAGACGTTCGCTACTCTACGGAGGTTCAAGTTAAAATTAAACCCATTGAAATGTGTGTTCGGGGCAAGCAAAGGAAAATTTCTTGGGCATCTCTTAACTCCTGATGGCCTTGCACCAAATCCAGATAAGGTGAAGGCCATCCTTGATATGACCCCTCCTCGAAATACTAAAGAAGTTCAGCAACTTGGGGGGAGATTGGCAGGATTGAGCAGGTTTATCTCCAGATCCGGAGATAGAAGTGCCCCATTCTTTAAAACATTGCGAGGGGGATCAAAGTTCGAATGGAGCGAGGAGTGTAACAAGGCTTTCGAGCAGTTGAAGGGACAGTTAACTTCGACTCCACTACTCTAAAGTCCCCGTGAGGGAGAAAAGTTATTCTTATATCTGGGAGTCAGACCAGAAGCGGTAAGTTCCGTCCTCGTTCGGGAAGAAAAGAGGAGGCAGTTTCCAATATACTATGTCAGCCACGTCCTTAAGGATGCGGAAACCAGATATTCGATCCTGGAGAAACTGGCCTTGGCTTTGGTTATGTCTGCGCGAAGGCTTCGCCCTTATTTTCAGGCTCATTCCGTCCAAGTTATTACAGATCATCCTTTAAAAAATATTCTTGAAAAGCCAGATCATTCAGGGAGGTTGGCGAAATGGGCTATTGAACTAAGTGAATTTGAGATATCGTACATCCCTCGAACAGCAATCAAAGCGCAAATCTTGGCAGACTTCCTGGTAGATACAACAGAGCTTAGTCCTGAACAGGTGGTACGATCTCCTCTGGCTTGGATCATTTATGTGGATGGGGCTTCTGGCAAAAACTCCGTGGGAGCCGGAGTAGTGTTGATCAGCCCAAATGGCATCAGGCTGGAGCAAGCTATCAAGTTCTTCTTTCCAGTTACAAATAACCAGGCAGAATACGAAGCACTTCTAGCTGGGCTAAGACTTGCGAAGGAGTTGGGCATAGAATATGTACATGTTAGAACCGATTCACTGGTGATGTCCTCCCAGGTCTTGGGAAATTATGAGACAAGGGAGCCAATTCTGCGAAAATATCTGCTATTAGCCAAAAAGGAAATCGGAAGATTCAAGTCATTTATTATCGAGCACATCCCAAGAACGCAAAATGAGGAGGCAGATGAATTGTCGAAGTTCGGTCTTCCATCAGGGGGAGTGACCTTTGAACTCTTTCATCCGGCAGAAGATGAGGCAGAACTCATGCAAATTGATCATAATCCTTCATGGAAGGATCCTTACGAGTTATTCCTATCAAAGGGGGAGTTCCACCATTCCATCAAAGATCGGAGAAGATTCAAAAGGAAGGCAGCATATTATTATCTAATAGCAGGAGTACTCTACAGAAAAACTTTGATTTCCCCCTCAGCACGATGTGTTTCAGAAGAAGAGATCCCTATCGTACTTCAGGAAGTTCATTCTGGGGAGTGTGGTAGCCATTCAGGGGCAAAAACCTTAGAAAAGAGGATCCTGCGGCAAGGATATTTTTGGCCGACTATGAGAAAGGATGCTAAAGCATTTGCCAAGCGGTGTGCGCAGTGCCAAAAGTTCGCTCCTCTTCAGCATCTGCCCGCTCAGTTGCTTAGGTCAATAACTGCACCCTGGCCCTTCGCAGTTTGGGGGATGGATCTCATTGGACCCTTTCCAATGGCTAGCGGTCAGTGCCGCTTTATCATAGTGATGATTGACTACTTCAGCAAGTGGATCGAGGCTAAGGCACTGGCAAGAACTACTACCCAAATCATCAGAAACTTCATCTGGGGAGAAATAGTCTGCCGACACGGAATTCCGCTGGCAATTGTCACTAATAATGGTCCACAATTCAATAATCCCGAGATGATAAAATTTTGCGATCAGGTTGGAATTGACCTGCGGTTTTCCTCAGTACATCATCCAAGGACCAATGGTCAGGTAGAAGCAGCCAACAAGCGAATCCAGCAGCTCCTGATGAAAAGAGTTTGGAATCAGAAAGGAAACTGGGCGGATCAACTTCCCTCCATCCTTTGGACTCTTCGTACTACTCCATCTTCAGCTACAGGGGAGACACCATTCAAATTGTCTCATGGCTCGGAGGCTGTTGTTCCTGTGGAGTTTGAGGTGGTCACTCCAAGAGTTGTGTACGGAAAAGAAGGAGGAGAAGCGTGGGTAGAATACAATGACGAGGCTGTCAGGTATAGTTTGGATCTAATCGAAGAACTTCAGGATGAGGCAACAATAAGGCAAGAAGAAGTTAAAAGGAGGATGGCAAAGTACTTTGACAAAAATGTTAGGGTAAAGCATTTTGCCGTCGGCGACGTCGTATTAAAAAAGGTTGATGCAGCAGCCCGAACAGGTAATGTCGGGAAGCTAAATCCTAATTGGGCTGGACCTTTCATCGTCAAGGAGGCATTAAAAAGTGGGGCTTATCGCCTCCAAACAAGTGAAGGAGAAGACATCCCGCGCACCTGGAGTGGCGACGATCTCAAACGGTTCTATCCTTGAAATGTCTTCTTTACTTTCTTGCAATTTTTGAGATATTTTAATAAGAAGCACCATACTGACACTTCTCCATGTCTGATGTTTCCTTTCTGCATTTTCTCATATATCAAACTCACTGAACCACGGAGACATCGCCAAGTTCTGCTCGAACCCTCTCGGATTGTAGTCATTAGCGTAAAACCATGAAGATCATGTGTAGCGGGGAGTTTTCGCACTCGTGTAGTGGTAGCTTGCCAATTCCCGTGCGGTGGTCTTCCGAACCTTGGATCCCGGCTGATATCCGACACACCCCTGCATCAAGGGAGGTCTAGGTGAATGTTGGCTCTATCATGCCCCGAGGGGGATATAATTACAGCTTTGATGATCCTTTTGAGGAAAGCAATGTCGGTGTAGCCCCCGCGGCATAACCACACCTGCCCAACTGATCATCTTAGTCTGTGACTATCGAATACTCCAAAGTACTCTCGAGCGATGCCTAAGCGGGACCCACAACTGAGTTGATCTCTCTGAGGAAAGCAATGTTCGCCGCCTAGGCCCACCTGCCCAATTGATCAACTCGGCTTGTAGCCCTAGGCAAGAGAGCAGTCGAGTCGCTTACAGCCCTTATGACCACTTGAGGAAAGCAATGTTCGCCGCCTAGGCCCACCTGCCCACTTGGTCATCTGGGTCTGTACTTGTTTCTCTTTATTTCTACAGCTCTTATGACCACTTGAGGAAAGCAATGTTCGCCGCCGAGGCCCACCTGCCCACTTGGTCATCTGAGCCTGTAGATTATCCTTCTTCGCTACAGGAAGGTATTCACCTCTTATGGTTTTTTGTACAAAACCATTCGGGGAAGATATTATTAAAACAGGTACAGGTGTTCTTCTACCCTAATAAAGGGTTGTTATACTAAGATCGGGCGGTCTGAACTTTTAAGCCGAACGGTCTGATTGTGTATAAGTTGGGGTATTTCTGGATAATTACATGGTTGCCCTAGTTGTATTCTAACCGGGCGGTCCTGTCAATCTTTTATAGGTTGGGTATTTTTGGACAATTATATGACTGCCCGGATTATATTCTAACCGGGCGGGTTTATCCATCCATTACAAATTGAATATTTATGGAGCTAATTATATGATTGGCCGGATTGTGTTCTGACGGGTCGGGTTTATCTATCCCTCCATTTTGTTGAATTGGATATTTCTGGATCTCAATATATTGCTCGGGTTGTATTCTAACCGGGCGGGCATTACCTGTCTTTTACAATTAATTAAGTTGGATATCTCAAGATCTAAATATCTGATCGCCCGGATTATGCTCTAATCGATCGAGTTTTAGCTATTTCTTAAGAAAAAGTTATCTCTAAGATGCAGTGTATTACTTGCTAGGATAGAATTCAAACCGCGCGAAGTTATGATTCGTTATTTACATCGGCAAGGATAAAATATCTCTGAATGATAAGAAGCCGCCCGGTCTAAATTACAGTCGCATGAGTCTATACGTTATGGTTCATATTATCAGAAATCAGACATCCTGAGACCTAAATGAGTAATCGCACGGTTCGAATATAGATCGTCCAAGATCATCAAATCATCACTTATGCTCAGATCAGGATAACCGCACGGCTAGATCATAAAAGGCAAAAGGTAAAAAGAAAGAAAAGAAACAAGACATCAGCCACAAGTAAGTAATACTAGAAGGTCAATAAAACGGGTAAAATTTCTATTCATTTCTTCAAATGTTTTGACAAAAATTTAACCGTCCGGCTAACAAAAAAAAGACCGGCGATTGTACAAAAATAAAGTTAAAAACAAAGGCATTATTCTGCCGACTTCTTCTTCTTCTTGACAGGAGAAATCGAGTCCACATCAACGTCGGGCGAATAACCTTCACTTGACGTGGAAGAATAATCTGATGAATCGCTACCACTGGACCGCCCGGTCTTACTAGCAGAGCCAGTTGTTCCAGAGGACAAGCTGTCCTCCTCATCATCATCATCAGCATCGTCATCCACGTCGACCTCCTCAGCGGCTCCACCACTTCTATCACCTCCTTGATGGAGTACGATCTCCCTGCCCGCATCGGCTTCAGCCTCCTCGCCTATCTTGGCTTTTCCCTTCTGCCTTCGGCTGATCTCATCAAGTTGAACCTTCAGGGCAGGGAAGAGGTCGGAGAAGGTAGTACCCCCGAATCCTTCGCACAGACCGCCCCGGTCTTCCATAAGACCCAAAGCTTTGTTGATCCCTTGGGCCACATGAGGCAACACCTCGTCTTGGAAGGCCGCGTTGTTCATCTCATATTGTTTCTACAAAAAAGAAAAGAAAAATAATAAATCAGGTCGTTCGGTCTGAATAAAAGAAGCCGCGTCATCATTTGTCAAACTCACCGCCACGACTTCTTGAAGCCGCGCATTCTCTTCTTGAAGCCGCGTGTTCTCCGCGACCTGCTCCTCGTACTTCTTCTCCAGAAATTTCTTGACAGAAACCAGCCGCCTAAATGACAAGGCCATGAAGTGATTGGCCGCGAACCCCCATGCGCCGGCTTGCGCCGCTAGCCGGGGAAGCTCTTCTTCCGGAGTCTTCTTCAACTTCTTCAAAGTCTTTCGGCCATACATAGCGGCCCCGGCGGCTAGCGCATGGCGGTTAATTTTGTCACTTCCCTATGGGGGAAGTGCAGTGGACACCCGGATGCGGCTCCCATCCTTATGCCAGAGGACAGTCGGGTTGCCCTGCAGGTCGGGCGGGTTTCCGCAGGAACGAAGAAGCTCATATTCATCAGGAGACGTCGGGCCCTCTTCCTCTGATGATGGCGACCTGTTTCGCCGCTGCCTTTTCTCCCTCTGGGTCAGAACCGGGCCGGCCGGAGTGACCGGCTTGTTCGCAGGGACGATGTGGGCAGCTGCAAGGTAAAATAAGAAGTTTAAACAAAGCAGTCCGCGCGGTCATATGCAAGCGGTCTAGAAGAACTTACTGTGCTCGGGAAGGACATCCTCTAGCTCTGAGAACAGCGGGATGTAATGATTGATGTCCAACCGCTCGTTCTCAAGAAACGTGAAGGTGTCCATCTCGATCTTTCCAACCTGGGGGATCTGGAAGGCCTCTTCCCCCCGAACTTGCGGGTTGGTTTGCAACAGCCCGAAGTTGCCTTCGAGCATTACGAACCGCTCCGACCAGTCTGAGACCTTGTTCGCCAGGTTGACGATTTTCAGTCCGTGGCATCCAAAGTAGAGGTGCCCCCTGAAAGTTGAAGTTCCCACGTCGGAGACAGCCCGCACCGAGAAGAACTTCCTGAATAGGTCAAGAGAAAAACTGGCTCGCTCGAACCGAAGGTAGGATATGAAACTGTATATGGAGGCGATGGAGTTCGGTGGAAGTTGGCCGGGTACAACCCCATAATGGTCGAAAATGGCTATGACTTCAAGTGGCAGCGGAAATTTGAAGCCATATTCGAAGTGGTCGACCGGGACGGTTATTTGGTGTGGATTGGAAGAGTTAATCCGCTCGTCGCGCAAAGGAAGCCGCGCGAGCAGGTTACTTCCTGCCATTTGTTTTGCGATGAATTCATCCAGTTCACTCTGGGTGAGTCGGCACTCTGGGTGGTCCGCCGAATGAAAGGCTAAAACCGCATCAGCTCGGACGGCTTTAACCTTAACAGGCCGCTGCGACTTGTTCTTAGATCGCGCCATCTGGAAATCGTAAAAATGACTTCGAAGAGTCCCTACTTATAGATTTTTACGATCTGCGAATAGTAAAACTATGCCACGACTATACATTTCTAACCGCGCGGTCAATAACCTGCATGGTTAGATTCACCAGAAAAACAAAAGAAGCAAAGGAAACAGGAGCAAGCTTACATCACAGATCGTGCGACCTGAAATCAGTTCAGAGAAAACACAGAAGAAACAGAACACAAACACAACGACCAAACAAGAACCCGCACGGGTTATTCAAATAAAAGACATAAAGTAAAAAGAAGCATTGTTTAAACAAAGGCCGAATCAACAGGCCGCATTCATAATACAAATTGTTCTCAAAAGCCGGTCACGGCTGACGGTGTTCAGGGGAGACATCTTCTCTGTGAAGTCGCGCGACCTGGTCGCTGGTGGTGTTCAGAAGGCAATAAATCTGGCTGGTATGATAATGGAGATGATTGATTGTGCTATGTAGCCGCCCGACATCCCTTTCAACCCGCGTAGCGGCAATCATGCGGGGGGTTGCGGTGGCCTCATCAATCATAGGGTCAGCCGCCCGAACCGGAGGAGGATTTGAGCCCGACCCAACAGTCGGGCGGCTAACAACCTGCATTCCATCATTCATACTTCGCCGGCCCGCGGCGACTTCCCTGGTTAACCGCAGGAATTTATCCTGGTAGTATTTCGAGTCATCCTCGAACTTAGCCGATGTTTTCTTCTCCTTCTCGAGCTGAGCGGTCAAAGTGGTGACTTGCGCCACCTTGGCTCTCTTCTCAGCCTCCACCGTAGCTCGTGCGGCCTCAAGCTGAGTCTCCACGCCGTTCTCCCTTTCTGTCCTGAATTTTCTGTCAATCTCCGCCTGTGCCTTCAGCGCCTCTTCATCCTTCTTCCTCGCCATTCGCTCGGCCTCCAGAGCAATCTGAGTGACGGCATCCCGGTCTTCCACCTCCTTCAAGCGGGCCCTCAGATTCACCAGATCCTCCTCGAGATGCTCGAACAGTTGCGGCCCTTCTTGCGAAGTCGTCGTGTAGCTTGATATCGGGGGGACTAATGGAGGCAGGCTGGCCTCAAGGTCGCCCGGCTTCACAATCTGCTCCTCGCTATCTGCAAGAGGCCGCTCGGGTTATAAGAAGCAAGAGCATACAACGCCATATACATACAAAATGGACATAAATATAAGATCAATGCCTGGGCACACAGGCCGCTTAGACCGTTCCGGGTCCATCCTCCGACGTTGCTCACGCCAGAGTCTCTCCGTTTTCTGCCTAGCGGAAGGGGACCAGGCCACTAAGGGAAAGAAGCTCGGCGGCGGGTTCAGTAATTTATTACGACGAGGCCGCGGGATGAAGAAGCGGACAGCTTTATAATCCATGGGGCGCTTACCTGGCGCAAAAGGATCAGGCCGCATCGGCTTGTCTGAAACCCGCTCCGCCCTTTCCTTCTTCACCATCATTATCTCCTCCCCGGTCATCACCGAGGGGACCTCCGCCTGCACTTTCAACACTTCTCCGAGTTCCCTCGCTCTTTCTTCGACCTCCAGGGCGGTCCGGGCAGCGGCTTCTCGCACTTCGGCCTCCGTCTGAGCGGTCTCCTCAGGCTGGGCTGTGTTATCTGTAATGGGAGCAGTTTGCTTTGAAGACATCGGGCTGTCGAGAAGTTTATCTCGCCCCATCAGCTCATCCATATCCTGAAAGATCCCATTAAGTGATAAGCTACTCGACGAGTCCGGGGGCAGGTCGCCCGGTTTCGCATCAGGGGTAGCAGGCGAGTCATTTACCTTAGCGGATGGAGGAGTCGCTAGGCCAAGCTCCTCTTTTAGTCGCAGATTGGTCTGGAGGAGGGACTCGGCTGGTTTCTTAAAAGCCGCCCTTTCCTTGGAGGCTAGTCTCTTGACCTTCTTGGTTATTCGCTCGGTCACTGACCCGGTCTTCTTCCTTTTCTTCTCTTTCTTACCCGGAGCTGGGCTAACTTCTTTGGAGGGGCTGGGGTAGTCGTCCACGGATAAAGGGGCACTCAGTTCGCCCGGCCATGGAAAGTTAACCGCCTCCTCCCCCAAATCTCTGACTAGCAAGTGAGGGTTCCCGGATGGGGAGATTTCCATGTCAAACGAGTCGGCCTCGCCGACCTTCTTCGAAGGGCTATTGGAGTCAACTTTTCCAGAAGGGGCGGCCTCCCCTTTGTTCAGCGGGCTAGCAGCCAGTTGGCCAAGATCTCTGGGAGGAATCAACGAGTCGCTGGGGGGAGGGCCCGAACTGTCCGCTGCGGGCTCCGTAGGAGTCTTGGGAGTTGTTGAGTCTACTACGGACTTGGAATTATCCGCCGCGGCTTTCTCAGCCCTCTTCCTCTTTTTCCGGTCTTTCCGGTCCTGCTGTTCTTTCTCCTTTTTCGACCTCTCCGTCGATTCGCGGCTTCGGTCTTCCACCTTCTTCTGATCTCCGGCGGGATCCACGCGGTCTAACACGGTGTCTAGGAAGTCCATTATTGAAGAGTTACCGGTCTTGAAAATTTCAACCGCAGCTGGCGAGCAATATCCCGTGATTTCAGAAAAACTCTGCAGAATGAATTCTCTGGCTCTCTTATAGAATTCAGGGCAAGTCGGAGCGGTCTCCCGGCTAAAGTTTATATTTTCGAAATCCTCTTGAGATTTGAAAATATGCGGGGATTATGTTTACCCGGAAAACCGCTTCTCGGGTTGGATCACTCTCGGACCGGGCGAACTGCTGGGTCAGGCCGCTGGGTTCCAGGATCAGTGGCTCTCAGCTAAAGGAAAACCAGGCCGGGTGGTCTGATGTCATTTTCGGACCGCCCCCAAGAGTGAAGGTCATCAAGGGCCAAAGTTAGAAGGCTATCCGCGGTCTCAGGAAGGAGACCGCGCGGGTTGTGCCATAGAGATTCAAGATTCAAACCCGGAAGAACAAGCTGCAGTTTCAGATCAGAGACTACCTGGGTTACCTTATGAAGATCAGCCAAGCCATGTCCAGAAGACAGACCGCGGTCTCAAGCCAGAGACCGCTCGGTCTGAATCATTGACTTGGTCCCGGTATCTTCAGCCTCAGGTCAGACAGGTCGGAAAAGCAAGCCGCCAAGCCACGCGGCTTCTTTCTTTTTTCTTCTTTGTGCATCCCGTCACCGCCTGCCCATTTCTCCTGTACCCGGGCAGGTGGTTATTCTATCCCTGCCCGTTCGGGCAGGCCCCCAAGCCTATAATAGGGGGCGGCACTGTTCATAAGACACGCACTCTCGAATCCAGGAGCTCGCTTGTTTGGGCTGCGGTCTCGAGTTTCACGTCTTGCGGCCTGTTTGACCGGCCGGCTTCTCTTTTCCTGCACTTGCAGCCCGCTGTAACCACTTCTTTATAATCAAAGGAAAGCCCGTCGCAGGAGTGGCATTTGCCGCGGCGGGCGAAGTCTGGCCTTGACCGCTGCTAGCGGTCTCATTCTTCTACACAAAAAGTAACCGGCAACCCGCAGCCTCCGGTTTCCCTCGGAGGTGCGATCTCGGACCCAACAGATGCCATCAGGACAAAGAGCCTCATGACAGCACACAAAATGACATTCAGTCAAATAATTGCTGAGAGGAACATGAAGAATGCTGCAGTATCTATTCCTGAACATGAGGACTGTGCTGCACAATCCTCAGGAAATGCTCAGAAGAGAAGATACAACCTTCATGAATGTTGGTGTTGTGGTAAAGTGGGACACTTTGCTATAGATTGTTGGTACAACCCCAATGTACCTAATGCAAAGAAGAGTCTTCATGCCAAGGGTGCAGCTAGAGTAAGGCCTTTTAATTATGCTAACAAGAACCTAGGACCCAAGTCATCTTGGGCTCCTAAGGAACATTAAACTCTATTTTGCAGGATAGTTCAAGTACCAGCCTCATCATCATTTGGTACTTGGACAGTGTGTGCTTGTGGCACATGAAAGGAAGAAGAGTGACATCATAAATTTGATATCAGATAGAGGAATAAATCCTCAAGGTAAGTATTTCTCCTCCCTATTGTGTATTTATCATCAAATGCTATCTATAATAGTGTTAAAGTAGGATGATAGAATTAACCAGTAAAATCTGCGCTAGCAAAGCTTCAAATTACGCTTAAAAAGCTGGGTTAAGTCTGAGTACGACGAATGTCGTGCTTAAGTTCATCGAACGTAGTTTTAAAACATTAGCTGTTCAACGAATTTAGCCCTAGGTTGAAACTTTAGATGAACCGTCTCAGCTGAACCGCTGAGTCGATTAGGTTAACACGCTGAACCGCTGAGTCGATTTGGTTAACAATTTGGCCCACTATATAAACTCTCGTCAGCATTAAATGACTTTTCACATTCTCTAGCACCACTCCAGCCGCCGAGACAAAATCTCCACTCTTCTGTCCCAACATTTTCATTTTTCTCATTCGACTAAGATGGCGCCCAAGATTGCGAAGGAATTGCAAGAGGGTTGTGAGTTGGTGAGGGATGGGTTTCTCCATGCCTCACCAGAGATTTTGAGCGTTATATCCTTAATTACTGATGCTGGACTAGACTTCTTGTTGTCTGAACCCTCTCAGATCTTCAAGTAAGAAGTGCTAGAGTTCTTTGCAAATGCCAAGCAGCCGTCTTCTAAGGATGGCCTAACATCTAAGGTTGGAGAAATTAGGGTGAAACTGTCCCCTGGGAGACTGGAAAAAGTACTGCACCTTCCTAGAGTGGAAGAAGAGGAAATATCAGTAGAAGACAAGGAGCATGCCTTGAAGTGGTGTGAATACAGTGAACCCCAGACTTCATCACTGAAAAAGAAATTCTTCAATCAGAAAGGGAAGCTGCTGTGAGACATTGTGGGAAAGGCACTCCTGTGCAAGCTAGGCTCTCATGACACAATCTCTCAACCCATGTTTGAGCTGATTGTAAGGATCATTTTAAAGAAAAGGACATGCTGGGGAAATGTCCTGTTCCTAAGGATCAAGCAATGCCTGCAGGCTCTAAACCTTGGAAGGATCTTATCTCTCTTCCTGCTGAAGGCTTATCCTGACCAGTTCTCCTTTTTCAAGGGTGTAAACATTCATTACCTGAAGAGAATAGATATCAAAACTTTGGACAGGTCTACCAGGGTTCTCCCCATAAGCCAACCCTCTATGGTGGGTGAAATAAAGGAGAAGAAGAGAGCTAAGATGAATGAAGGAGAAGGTGCTGGATCCTCCAACAAGGATGATGAACCTCCAATGCCCAAGGATGGTTTGGTAGGAGAAGATGTCCCCAGGATAAGTGGGGATGAAGAGCCCCAAGGAAGAGTTGAACCCAATCCTGAGCCAACTCAGATGAATACTAATCTAGCTGTTCCTCAAGCTGAAGATGATCTTCTCAATTCAACGATCCTTGGTAAATTAGGATTTCTATTAGGCATCTCCTCTCTAACAATAGTATAGTCTAGGTGTTTAACTCCTAAATCGTTTTTCAGGTGACCCTAGACAAAATTCTCCATCTCTGGATGCCCCAAGTGAGGGGGAGCATAGCCCAGACTATGAAGGAGGAGGTGGGTATGCTAGTGGGGGGGGGGGGGGGGACATTAACAGGAACCAACCCCCCCCCCAAATCCTCAAGGTACACCTAATGCCCTATCTGAGGGGGAGCAGATCCCTGTTGATGGAAGGGCTAATGCTCTGAGTGGAGCTGAAGAGGTGGTTGTAAAAGTAGTGACCCAGGAAAGGCCAGTTGCTGTTCTAGACACATCTGTCCTGCTAAACTCAATTCAAAACATAATTGAGTGTCAGATGTTGTCAGTAAAAGAACTTGTTGCTGAAAGGATACAAGGTGCTACTGCTCAAGTTAGGTATGAGCTGAATGCTACGAGAGCAGCTTTATCTCAAGAAATCCAAGCCAATTAGCAGAGGTTGGAAATAAGGGTGGATGCTGTGAGGGATGAGCTGAATTCTCAAATCAAGACTGTCACTGCTGACTCTGCTCATATCCTCCAGCAAATGACCAGATGGTTTGAGATGGCCAAAAACACTGTTGCTACCCAGCACACAGTTCTGAAAATATTGCAGATCATCAAAGGGATTCCACTAAAGACATTACATATGTAAAGAATCACCTGTACAGGAATCAAAATGTCTGGGAGAATGTTGTTACCAGGATGACACAAGTGGTCAACACATCAAGCAGCCAAGTCAAGTCCCACATTGACAAGGCAAAGGAAAACATCTTGGATGATGTGGACAGCACCTTCCAAACTCTCTCGCAATCCATAATGGATCAACACTCTGAGATAGAGAAAAAGATAATGGACAATGACAAAGAAGGAGAGGATAAGCTTACCAAGCTAAATGCTAAGCTGAAACGTGCTCATATAAAGCTGTATAACAGCATGGAGTCTGCCCACCAGCTGATACTCTCCAATCGGGCAGAAGCCAGCAAGCAAGTGGTGTAAGTGGTCAAAAATGCTTCCAATGCTATTCATGAAAATATCCTAACCATGGTCAAACAGGTTAATGAAACTCAGTGGGACTCAAGCTTAAAGGTATGCAAGGAACAAGGATTGCTTTGAATCTTCCAATCTTGAATCCAAGCAGAAATGAAGACTTTGACTTCTAAAGTCAATCAAATCTGATTCAAGATGAGAGAGCAGCAAAGAGGAGAAGGGAAGAGGGAATTCAAACTGCTGAAGAATATATGGCCCAGAAAAGAATGAAAAAATTAGAGGATCCACTCCATAAAGATGACAATCTGGAGTTGGACACAATTGTTGTCAATACCTGGGTGAGCCATGGTAATCAAATGAAGGACATTGATCATGTTTATTCAGCTGCTGAATGGATCAAGCACCTTGAGAGGGAATCCTTAAGGGAAAAGATTCTCAAAGAGAACATGGTGAGAAGGGAAACTACTTTAAGGATTCCCACAAGATATCTTCCCAAGCCACTTCTGTACTTCAAAGTAAAAGAGATGATCAAGGCTGCTACTGGAGCTAGGAAGAGAAAGTCTGAAGATGGAGAAAGCTCTTCTCAGGGACCATCTAAGAAGAAACTGCCTTGAAATGTTTCTTAAATTATTCCATGTACAATCACAAGTTGAATTGTGTGAAATGTCTGTATTAAACATTTCAATTGAAATGATTTTTCAGATTCTGAAAATCATATTGTGGTTATTGGTATATGCACTCTGTATTTTTACCTTTAGTATCCAAGAACTAGAATGGGTTGTTTAAATTGAACAAGTTCTTCTATTTCAGAAAATTGCTCTCTATTTGAGGGGGAGCAAATTCCCTGCTCAGGTTGAGGGGTAGATGGCAAATGCTAAGAGTGTATAGGTTGTCCTATAAGTTGATCCAAAAGGTTCAATAGATGTTGCCTCCCTATCCATAGAAGGTTAAAGGTTGAAGAAACCATAAAGGGGGAGATAGGGCCAATGCTTAGGATAGGCCAATGCTAGATAGGGCAAATGCATAGGGTGTTAGGGCCCACGCTACAGATCATTTATTGCAATATGTTTTTTCCTGTTGATGTACCTTAGCATTGAGAATGTTCTGCCTTCTTCAAATAGGCGGAGATAGTTGGGTATACTGCCCTCAATGGTACCTTGATTTGAAGAGGCATCACTCTCAATGCTAAGGACATATTGTATTTGATAAAGCTTTGTTTTACGAAGGACTTTGGGATGACTTGAGGCAACTACTTATGGGACCGATGATGTTTGGTTTTCACATCTTGGTGCATACCGCTAGATTCTTGGAATTAGACATGCATAGGGTCCAGTGCAAGAAGGGTTTGAGTGCCCATAAGACAGAGTTCAAGGTGTCGTCCTCTCGCTCAAAGTCCGAGTTCAGAAAGAACAAGAGGAAGTCTAGGTTTGAGGAATCGACTCCCTCTACTGTTTCAGGAGCCAGGATAGCGCGGAGTCCTATAATGTGCTACACTTATGGGAAAGTGGGGCACATAGCCCGAGTATGTTGGAGAGGCCCTCCGAAGACCGAGAGTCTAGCTTTGGAGTCGTGAGATAGGTTCAAGCTATGTGTAGAAAGGGAAAGCAGTGGAGTCTTCCGCTTCCCAGCATCATCTGACCCAGCCTAGAGTCTTTTCACTCTGCCAGCAAGAGGCCATTCGACAAAGCGATGGCATTATAAGCATGAAATATTAGATAGCTTTCATATCTTAATATGTTTTATATCCCTTGTACGATTACATGTTTTACATGCTTGTAATTAGGCTTCGTTCTAATTTTTAACTATCCGGCGAGAGCTCTCTTTGTTACTGGAGCATCACACTCCTTTCTATCTATGGACTTCATGGTGCGTATTGAAGTGTTGTCTACCTTAGTAAAGGATATATTGGAGGTAGTGCTACCCAATGGCTTCTGAATGAGTGTGGATAGAAGAAGCTGTGTAAAGGTGTGGATAAGAAATTAGGATTCTGACTTGGAAGCATCGTTGTTACCGTTATCCGAGTTTGATGTTATCTTTGGCATGGACTGGATTTCAAAATAATGGGCATACATTGATTGCAATATAAAGGAAATCACACTGGGAAGGAACACTGAAGGCGAGACCATATTTGTTGGTATGTGAGGAGCGAGCAAGGCGCTGATGTCTGCTCTCTAAGAGGTTGAGGCACAGTGGAAAGACGCGGAGTTTCTCTTCACTTTGTTGGAGGTATTAGAGTCCAAGCCCAGTCTGAGTGATGTTCCAATAGTAGAGAAGTATGCAGACATGTTTCCAAATGAACTCCCTGGGCTTTGCCTCAACGAGAAATCGATTTTTGTATTGAGCTAGTGTCAGGTGCCAAGCCCATGTCACCATCACCGTACCGTATAGCACCAAAAGAAATCGTGGAACTAAAGGTTTAGTTGTAGGAGATGCTAGAGAAGGTCTATGTACGCCCAACTTCATCCCCTTGGGGTGCACCAGTTCTCTTTGTGAAAAGAAGAACGGAAGTCTGCGCCTATGCATTGACCATTGCGAGAGGAATAAGCTGACGGAGATGAACGAATATCCGATTCCAATAATCGAGGACTTGTTCGACCAACTGGTTGGGTCGACGGTGTATTCAACGTTGTACGTAGAGTACAGTTACTATGAGTTGAGGATACGTGAATGTGACATCCCCAAAATGGGATTCAGTAAAAGGTATGGTCACTACGAGTTCACGGTGATGTTGTTCGGCCTCTCGAATGTGCCGTCAGTATTCATGTACTTGATGAATAGGACATTCCGAAAGTATTTGGAATGAATCATGATTGTCTTCATCAACGATCTATTGGTGTACTCCCAGTCCGTTGAGGGGCATGCAGTTCATCTACGCTCAATTTTGAGCACCTTAAGGAGGAGTCAGTTGTACGCCAAGTTCTCTATGTGTGAGTTTTGGCTACCTTCGGTGGCGTTCCTCAGTTATATGGTAAGCGGAGAGGGCATCGCGGGGGATCCATAGAAGATAGTGGCAATTTGAGTGTGGCATGTGTTGAAAAATATGGCGGAAGTCTGAAGTTTCTTGGGACTTGCCAGCTACTATAGGCGCTTTGTGGAGAACTTCTTGAGGATCACACTTCCTCTCACTACATTGACTAGGAAGGAGCATAAGTTCATTTGGTCGCCAGTGTGCGCATAAGCTTTTGAGGAGCTAAAGAGCCATCTGACTACGATGCCCATTTTATGTTTGCCATATGGTAAGGAAGACTATGAGATTTATAGTGATGCCTCAGGGAGCGGCTTGGGTTGCGTTCTTGTCCAATTTGGGAAGGTGATTGCATATGGCTCGCATAATTTGAAAGTGCATGAGAGGAACTACCCTGTCCATGACTTGGAGTTGGCGGTCGTGGTATTCACACTTAAGCTGTGGCGACATTACGAGGGCAATATAATGTTAAATTATCATGTAAAATCAAAAGATCACTTAACTCTATCACACTTAGGTCTATGAATACAAATTAGAATACATATTATTGGTTTTAAATTCCTATGTGTGTTTAGTTCATTCTCATCATGTGAATGCATTATGTCTAGTAACATCATGTATATCATCTTATCTCATGACTCTAGGATCAATCATGTGTTAATGAAAACAAACTAAAAGAATAATCACTTCTATTAATTCTAAGACTATAAAAACTATATTGGAACTTTATCCTATATACTGCAATATAAACTCTAAATAAATTTCAAATGTCACAACATTGCATATTGTCATCTTGACTCATTGTTCTAGCATCATCACAAATTATATATGCAATTCAATATTTATGCTAGTTGTTTCATTCACAATGTCATGCTATGCTATATTAACATTTGAGTGTTGTAATATGAAAATAAATATAGTTATGTCTTCAAAAGTATGTATGGAAAATCCTTATGATTTTAAAATAATTATCTCCACTATAACAATATTTCTAAATTCACCATTGTTTTGTGCATAATGATTATTTTGCTTATGATCACTTCCACATATTATGAGTCTCATAATAATGGGGCATAGGGTTGTGGCCATTAAGGTCACATATAATGATGTAGGCCATGCTCCGGACACGATCGTAACGATGAATGACACGTTTCCCTCCCAATATTTCAATTCTAAACTTCGCACAGAAATATTCACGTTGGACTCGCAATATTGTTTTTATTTATCAACCTACGGACACGACGGATAGCTAACCTGCTAGAGTTTGAATAAGGGCTATAGGCCAATATTCTCACCGGCTAAATGGACCAACCCGATCCAATCGAGCTATGCATTGTACCGAAAGAGACCCACCGAAAATAACGATTTCGGAAAAGGTGGATCTCTCCCAACAAAAAGTTGCGGTGCGCCAAACTGCTTCAAAAATAAAAAAAATGGATGAATGCAAGAACTTAAAGAAGAAACCACGAAGTTTCAAATGATGTCGAAGATCACGCCGAAAATTCCACCGCAAGAAAGATCTACGAAAGAAACACACGATTGAAGAATTTTTGCTACCCCGCTTGAGTTTCGATTACCCTCAAGCAACACTAGCCCAAATCGCTCGTCAACGGATCCACCGGAGTCGCGTTGTATGGAGGGAGACTTGTCCGCCATATCCTCCGCACGCCGGTTCCATGATCCACACGAATAGCACCCCAAGCACCTTGAAGAATTCCTCAAAGAGGAATACCAAGAGGGGAGGAGAGGAGGGGCGGCAAAGGAGGGAGAAAGAGTCCTAGGGTGGCCGAAATTCTCAAGAGGTGAGGGAGAGGGTTGGGCGGCCAAGAGCAGTAGAAAGAGAGGGAGAGAATTTAGGAGGAGATTCAAAATTTAGGTAAATTTCAAATATTCTTCTTCAATAATCCAAAAACAATACTATGTGCCTTATTTATAGGCTTTACAAACATAAGCCCAAATAAAAAGGTGCCGAAAATAAAAAGGGTTCCATATTAAGATGATTCAAACAAATGCAATAAATAAATAAATAACGTAAATATTAAATTTATTAATTGCATGATGTGTGCCGAGGGCGGAGATTATAGTGCTAATCACCATCAATGTTGATGCGGCGGCGATGGCATGAATCTTTGGTTGGAGAAACGCCATCATCCGTAAGCGCACCGTAACCGCAATCTTCATGTTGAGGGACGTCGTCGGAACCAACTTCATCACGTTGAAGGCCGTCGTCGTTGCCATCAATCCTCCCCTGCTAAAAACTACTCATCACTGATGAGTTGCCTTGAAGGAAGTGGCGGAGAAGAGCATCATCCAAAAGAGCCACCTCTGATTCCGGAAGCCACGGGTCATCGGAGGCCGGACGATCCCGCCAACGGATCAAGTAGTGGTGACTGTCACAACAAGGAGAGGAGGTCACTTCATCTCTGAGGATCCTGTTAGGCATATAAGTGGTTCGGGGGAACCTTGGAAAAGCATTAGGCAAATAAGGAGATCAAATTCCGTCATCAATATTCAACGTACTTCCAGTGGGGACCGCAGACGAAGACGATTCAGGCACAAACTCCCCCCAACCCATTAGAAAAAACTATTGTGGAATTAAACGGGCAGACAGATAATTCAAGCGGTGGAGAAATATACGGCGTTAAATCCGAAACATTGAAAATAGGGGAGATTCCCCAATCGATGGGCAGCTCCAAAAAAAATGCATTTTCTCCTAATTGTTTTAAGATTCGAAGGGACCCGCGCACCTATTAGCCAACTTTTTTATGGTGCCCGATGGCAATCGTTCAGGGATGAGACGCACCATACCCAAATCACCTACTTTCAAATGAGATGCTCTCCTATGTACGTTAGCGTGCACTTGATAAGATGCGTATTGAATCGCAAGTGTGTCCTTAACTTGCTTATGTAATTCATGAATATGAGAGGCAAAGTCTTGTGCAAATTGACTTGACTTATAAGATGGGGGTAACGGAACCAAGTCAAGTGGCACAGGTGCCTTATATCCATTCACGATCTCATTTGGAGATAACCCGGTAGACCTATTTTTAGAATTATTATAAGCCAACTGAGCATGAGGGAGGATGAGGTCCCACGTACCTTTGTAGTCACTGACGAGGCAACGGAGTAGACTACCCAAACTACGATTCACTACTTCTGTTTGACCATACGTCTGAGGATGGTAGGCCGAGGAAAATAAGAGCTTAGTGCCCATGAGCCGCCACAGGGTTTTCCAAAAATAACTAGTGAATTTCACATCGCGATCGGTGACTATAGTCTTAGGAATGCCCCTATGACCAACGACATCTTTAAAGAATAATTTAGCTACATGCGAAGCGTCATCGGTCTTATTACTCGCAATAAAGTACGCCATTTTAGAAAACCGATCAACGACCACTAAAATGGAATCGTGGCGTCTAAATGTGATGGGAAGACCAAGTACAAAGTCCATACTAATATCCTCCCAAGGGACGGTAGGAATCAGAAGAGGGCTTTAAAGCCCCGCATTTGTTTTGCTACCTTTAGCTAATTGACATGTACGACAACTCCCCCACAACTTTATGTGTCGTGGACTTAAGACCCGGCCAATAAAACTTATCCTCAACTAAAGAGATGATTTTGTCACACCCAAAATGACCACCTAAGCCGCCGCTATGAAGTTCCCAAACGATGAAGTGGCGAAGGGACGAGCGTGGGATACAAAGCCTTGCATGCTTAAATAAATAACCGTCACAGATGTATTACGCAGAAATGGTAGTGGGCGCGTCGCCTTGAGCCGAAAGATAGATATCCTTAAAATCCGGGCAATGGGCGTACTCATCTGTGATGCGCTCAAACCCAATAACCTTTACTTCTAATGTAGACAGTTATAAAGAGACGCGACTAAGGGCGTCCGCCACACGATTTAGTTTACCCTTAAGATGTTTTATTATGAAGTTGTACTCCTGACGATAGGAGACCCATTTGGTATGTCGAGGGCTGACCTTACTTTGGGAGTTGACAAACCTCAATGCCTCATGATCGGACTGGATAACGAACTCTTTAGGGAGAAGGTAGTGCTGCCAATGTTGGAGGCAACGGATAACAGCGTAAAACTCGCGGTCATAATTAGAATAATTCAACTTTGGGCCCACAAGTTTCTCACTAAAATAACCAACAGGGTGACCCTCCTGACTCAACACACCACCTATCCCAATCCCAGAGGCGTCACATGACAATTCAAAAACTTATTAAAATCCGGTAACCGCAATTGGGGGGCTTCCGACATCCTAGCCTTAATCGTTTGAAACGCTTGAGTGGACGATTTTGTCCAAGTGAAATCTCCCTTTTTCACGCACTCTGTGATAAGTGTCATGATGCTGCTAAAGTCACGAATGAATCTGCGATAAAACGTAGCTAAACCATGGAAGCTCCTAACGTCATGAATGTTGGTGGGTTCCGACCAATCTTTGATAGCTTGGACCTTCTTAGGATCTACATGTATACCGTCCGAACTCACAATATAACCTAGGAATTCTACAGACGTAACATGGAAGGTACACTTGCTAATATTGACAAATAAATATTCCGTCTGTAATGTCTCTTGAATAGTTCCTCAAGTGCGATACATGATCAAGGGTAGACATACTAAAAATGAGAATATCATCGAAATATACCACAATAAATTTCCCCATGTAGGGTTGGAAGACATATGTCATCCTTCTAGAAAATATGCTAGGGGCATTGGACAATCCAAACGGCATCACTAACCACTCGTAGAGCCCCTCTTTAGATTTAAACGTTGTCTTCCACTCGTCACCCTTTCGAATTCGAATCTGATGGTAGCCACTCCTAAGATCCAACTTAGAAAAGATCGTGGCTCCGGCTAACAAATCAAGCAAGTCGTCCAAACGAGGGATGAGAAACCTATATTTAATAGTGATTTTATTAATAGCTCGGCTATCCACACACATCCTCCAAGAGCCATCTTTCTTAGGAGCTAGCAATGCCGGAACGGCACACGGACTCTTACTATGGCGGATGAACCCCTTTTTTAACAAGTCAGTAATTTGCATTTGCAATTCTTGGTGGGCGGAAGGGTTTAGTAGATAGCGAGGGAGGTTAGGTAACGTTGAACCCGGAATAAAATCTATCGCATGTTGTATGTCGCGCACAGGAGGCAACAAAGGTGGTAACTCATCCGGATAGACATCCTTAAATTCCTCCAATAGACTCCGCAGCGCAGGTGGTAAACTTTCAAACATAAACACGTCATCCTTTGCTTGCAAACATACTAACCCATAGAGGACACCATCCGAAAATGTCTGACGCTTGAACTCTTTCTTACCTATCAAGCTTATAGTCTTCTTCTCGACAGGCACAATTGTGTCTTTAGAGACTACCGTCGGATCCTTGGGGGGAGAGGGCTTCAAGGTAATGGTCTTGCAATTAAACTTGAACTCATAAGTGTTGGCTCGCCCTAGTGAGTGACATCATGGTCAAATAGCCATGGGCATCCTAATAGAACATGACAGGCATCCATGGGGATAACGTCACACCAAATCTTGTCAGTGTAAGCCTTGATGGTTAGGGGAACCAAACAACGCTTCGTAATCGAAAGGGTTAACTTGTTTACCCAAGCAACCTTATAGGGGCGCGAGTGTGGTTCAGTAGTTAACTTCCGGATCACCGCATTTTCAGATACGCCATTCGTAGTACTACCACTATCGATAATCAACTTACACCACTTCTCTCCGCACTTAAAATTTAAAGAGAAAAGGTTAGTCCTATTCCAATCATCCATAACACAAGGTGTGGTCAAAACACATCTCATCACCATCATATGATCATCATCATCTATATCTCTAGGCTCTTTTTCCGACTAGGACTCATCACCAGCCCCATACATGAGCTCAGCGGGTTCAGAAGAAGTATCTAATAGGACTAAAGGCTTGGGCTTAGTGGGACACTCGCTAGCATAATGCCCTTGAATACCACAGGTAAAACATGCAGCATTCATCTTGCTAATCCTAACCACATGCACTCTCTCGCTGGACGGGTTACGTAAATTCCTAGCAGTAATGACAACCGAATTCGGGTCAGCGGACCAGAATCGGCCTTTATCTTTTTGGGCCATCGAAGAAGGAGGTCCTAAGATGGACTTAACCTTCTGATAGGAACGAGACTTGGACTTATGAGCAAGGTGCTTCTCAATAACCAACGCGGCGTTATTTGTGGTGCTTAAATCAGTGTGCCCATAGCAGAGGAGTTTCCCTTGTATGTCAGGGTTCAACCCTTTATGATAACATGAAAGGGTGACCTCATGCATCTCCCTTATATCGCATCTAACCATCATGTCCTTTAGGAGGCCCATATACTCTGTGACCAAACGAGTCTCCTGTCTAAGGGAAGCCAACTCATCAAACATCTACATTCGATGGTAGGTTAGAACGTACTGATCAGTCAATATGGCCTTCATGCCATCCCAACCAATGCGGGGTACACCATCTACCGCACCTAGACGTCGCTCCTTATTCAACCAAAACATTTTCGCCCTACCCATCAATTTTATACGCGCTACCAATACCTTATCCACGTTAGTCAGATTCTGCCACTGAAAGTAGCATTCGATTTCCAAAACCCAATCCAAGAAAACATGGGGGTCACCTAACCCATCATAAGATGGTGGTTTGATTCGCATGACTCCAGTGATATCAAAATCGTAAGGTTCTCGTGGGGGAGCCTGCTCGGGATTATTTTGAATATTATTATTCCCATTGCCGTGTTGGCAAACTGCAGTATTTGGAGGGGCAGGATCCAGAAGGGGAATATCGTTTATCCGTCAACTGATCGTAGATCTCCTGACGGAGTTCTTCAACCGCTGGAGGACCTTGACCAGAGTCCAGCTCGTCCATCATTTGGGAAGAGGACGTGGGATACTCCAAACCCATCCGTGTACGCACACAACCTTTAAACGCAAACTAGCAGACCTGAAAATTTTATAAAAGATAGATTTGTTCCCGCCTACTAACTAGGGTAAATAAAAATATTTTGTGATTTTCTTACTAAGAAAAATATGGATATTTTCCAGAATTTTTTTTAAATTTTTTTTGCTGAAAAATATAAATTTTAGGCCGCTATTCGCAGACCGACGAATTTTTTTTTTTTAATTTTGATCACGAATTTATGTGACGATTGAGCATGTCGGCGATCTAAAATTTTTTAGGACGATGCCAATTAAGAAATCAACACGAACCTCTCTCTGATACCAAATTGATATAGGCCATGCTCCGGACACGATCGTAACGACGAATGACACGTTTCACTCACAATATTTCAATTCTAAACTTCGCACAGAAATATTTGCGGTGGACTCACAATATTGTTTTTATTTATCAACCTACCGACACGACGGATAGCCAACCCGCTAGAGTTTGATTAAGGGCTATAGGCTAATATTCTCACAGGCTAAATGGACCCACCCGATCCGATCGAGCTATGCGTTATACCAAAAGAGACACACCGAAAATAATGATTTCGGAAAAGGTGGATCTCTCCCAACAAAAAGCCGCGGTGCGCCAAACCGCTTCGAAAATAAAAAAAATGGATGAATGCAAAAACTTAAAAAAGAAACCACGAAGTTTCAAATGATGTCGAAGATCACGTCGAAAATTCCACCGCAAAACAGATCTAGGAAAGAAACACACGATTAGAGAATTTTCGTTACCCCACTTGAGTTTTGATAACCCTCAAGCAACACTAGCCCAAATTGCTCATCAACAGATCCATCGGAGTCGTGTTGTATGGAGGGAGACTTGTCCGGCGTATCCGCCGCATGCCGGTTCCAAGATCCACATGAATAGCACCCAAGCACCTTGAAGAATTCCTCAAAGAGGAATACCAAGAGGGGAGGAGAGGAGGGGAGGCCAAGGATGGAGAAAGAGGCCTAGCGTGGCCAAAATTCTCAAGAGGTGAGGGAGAGGGTTGGGCGGCCAAGAGCAAGAGAAAGAGAGGGGGAGAATTTAGGAGGAGATTCCAAATTTAGGTAGATTTCAAATATTCTTCTTCAATAATCCAAATACAATACTACATGCCTTATTTATAGGCTTTACAAACATAAGCCCAAATAAAAAGCTGCCAAAATAGAAAAGGTTCCATATTAAAATGATTCAAACAAATGCAATAAATAAATAAATAACATAAATATTTAATTTATTAATTGCGTGACGTGCGCCGAGGGCTGAGCTTATATCACCGATCACCATCAATGTTGACACGGCGGCGATGGCGTGAATCTTTGGTTGGATAAATGCCATCATCCGTAAGAGTGCCATAACCGCTATCTTCATGTTGAGGTCCGTCGTCGTCGGAACCAACTTTATCACATTGAAGGCCGTCGTCGTCGCAATCATATAAGTCATGTCTTGTCCTTGACCGAGGACAATTCCAGTTGGCCTTGCGAGACACTATGGGAGATAGTGTTATGTTGAGCAACCTTTAATGTATACACATGTTTCTCTACGATACATGTTCAACTCCTTACGCGCATTTGTCACTTAGTACGGGGTTACTGTTTGACGTATATTTCAGATAGATTGGTCTTGATCATACTTATATTTTATTTATTGCATGCACTCTTTATGATCATTCATTTCGTGTATATTTGATTTGTTGGAACACGTTTCTTCCATGTTATTTTAAATCTCTTGTCATGATATATTTTATCTCATGTGTTTTTCTCTTATCCTTTGTATTATGTCATCTTTTTGAGCTTTCATGAATAAGAAAAATACATGAAATTGAAAAAGAACATTTTGCTAAACTCCTTAGGTCAAATTTAGTTCCATAACTTTTTGCTTATTTTTTTTGTTTCTATTGCTGCATTAGGTGCTCCTTATTGTGCACACCCAAAATCAATAAAAATTTGAAAAGAAAAATTTCGAAAATCATAATTTTGACACAAAAATGTAAATCTGTGTGCTACCATCAACAACTGTTAGTGTTGGTGATAGCCTTATATTTAATTTTCTTGCTTTTAATGCATTTACTTTATTTTTGCTGCCATAGAAGATTATTCTGTTGATTTGCCCGAAAATGGCTTTTGTGTTTTGGTAAAAATTTCTTATTGTTTCTTATTTTAATTTTTAAAATCCAAAAATAAAATAGAAAATTACAAAACAAGTTAAAATCATAGAAATATGTTATATCTAAATTTTTATTTTTGTATGCCTTTCTCTTTTTATAAAGAAATAAAAAATAATAAAAACGTGCTAAAATTACATTGCTAAAGTGAAACATGAATTAATATAACATTTCTATATTCATTATAATGTGTGATTTTATTTTCAAACTCTATTAAACATTGTCTTGTTTATTCATGCATTGCATATTATCTTATAATGTACAATGAAAATGGATGTAGAAAAATTTGTGTAAAAATGCTTAAGTGTGCAATTAAGTATGAGTGATGCTTTATGTTCAATAATGATTTTTTCACACTCACTCTTTTGGTTCTGTAACATCCTCCAAACTGCTAGACCCCTAAGTTGGTTTTGTCATGACTAAGCCATGACAAAACCATAGGAAGAGCCTTTTGACCTTGAGAACTTAGGAAAGGAGGAAGGAGCCACCTTGGTCTGCAAATAGCAATTCCCATCTTCCAAGCTTGGGATTGGAATTTAGTGCTTCAACTTAACCCTTGGACCCCACCTTAGTGTCCCTAACCCTTTAGGGGTCCCCTTAGGGCACCAAGGGCCCATTGAAGTCAACCTAAGAGACCAATTTGACCAAAGTCAACATACACCCTCAAATTGGTCAAAGTAGCCCATTTAGAGCCAATCAACCCCCACCATGTCAAATTGATCACACTCCTAGGTTTATAATACCATTATAGACCTAATGGACCCAAAAGCCCCATCATGGGACCCCCAGGGGTGCAAATTGACCAAAATGCCCTTTTTAGGTCAAAATGACCTTTCTTCTCAAAGTACCCCAATTGACCTTCACCACATTAAATTGACCTCACCCATAGGGCTATCATGTCATAAGGGAGCTAGTGGACCAAAAAGCCCCATGACCAAGTCAACCCTAGGGCTCAATTTGACCAAAGTCAAATTAGCCTATTTTGGTCAAATCACCTTAGATTGGGTCAACCAAGAACCATATGACCAAATTGACTCCACCATTAGTTCCTAAACTTAATTTAGAACTTATTGAACCCAAAATCCCCATCCTAGGGTTCCCCAATTGACCAATTTGGCCAAAAGTCAAAATTGCCCAATTTAGGTCAAAATGCTCAAACTTAACCCAATCTCCTTGGGCTAGCTCAATTGGATGGTCAACCAGCCCATGTGGACCCTCATTAAACTCAGGAGAGAGGGTAGAAACCGACCATGGTGGTTAGGAGAGAGAAAATGGGGGTTTCACCATTTTTGGAAGAGAGAGAAGAGGCCATTCATGGCCATTAAGAGGATTTACCTCTTAGCCTCCCCAATTGATGCCTCCATTCAACTCCTCAGCCGATTAGGAGGAGTTTCCATCAGTTCCAAAGGGGGATTAAGGCAGGGAGAGGAAGAGGGGTCGGTCCTTGATGTAACCGAAGGGGGGGCTTTAATGGCAATGATGTTTAAAGCCATCACCACCCCCAATCGAACCCCCCTTCACCTTCAGAGACCTGAGAGGAGAGAAACCCCCTAGTTACCAGAGGATTTCGTGCACTGTAGGAGGAATTGGCATGGCTTCTCAACCGGCGGCAGCTCCCATGGTGTACTCAAGGTTGACTCGACGGCATGCCCTCCAGCAGGTCCAATTCTCCTCCCTGAACTCTAAGGGTTAGATCCAAATCGACGGTGGCTCGAATCGTGGTCAATCGGCCGTGAATCGAGTCGGACAATCCTCCCGTTGATCGGGTTGGGTATCCTTCTACAGAACACGATTCCGGCCACCTCCGGCCGATCAAACACCGCTCATCGCCGGCCCCCACCTCAACGGAGGTGGTGGTGGCGTTGGTCGGCCGGGGCGGCGCTCAGGTGGCCGGGAAATCACTCACTAAGGCGGCCCAGGCGCGGTAAATCTCAGCCGCTGACTCATTGGGGACGATGACCCAGCGCCCTCTGATCTGCTTTAGGATTCGTGTCAATTTAATTCAATCCTTATTAATTCTGTGATTAAAATGCAGCCCCTATTTAAATCTGGAAAAAATAGTTAGAGGCCGAATCATGAAAAGTGGTCAACATAGAAAATGTAGCCCTTTGGGTCTAGTTTCATACAAAATTGAAATCACTCAATTTGGAGTCCTGGTTAGGGCTCAGCACTCATTCTAGTGGAGGCTGTCTTTAGGGCTAATCAGAACTCATTTTTGATGCCCACCCCATTATAGAACTCCAAATGACTTGATTTTTGGGGTGTAGTCTAGTCTTGTGCATACTTAGGTCATGTCCAAAGATCACAAGGATTGGAGAAGTTTTCTTCTTAATTTTTGGGAAAGACCAATAATCCTAGTTTAACCTAATTAGGTGCCCTAAACACCTCAAAACCCTTCCAAACTTGGATGGGTGGTCCTAAGGGGTATGTATAGGCCCTGGTTAAAATATCATGATTTATGGAGTTGTTTTGGTAGGGTATTCCACCAAAATAGCCTTAGGCTCCCTAGGTTTAGGCAAAATTTTGGGTGAGTGCCCCCACTCTTCCACAAGGTCTTTTGGCTCCATATTTGGGGTGCACCTCACCCTCCCCCATGCCAACCTCTGGTCCAAGTTTGGTGGCCATTGGAGGGGTTTTGCCCTAGTAAATCAAAAAGGGGCTAAATTGCTATTTGCACCCCAAATAGGTGCCCATTGGAATTCCACTCCCCACCAAATGTTGGTAGGATCTTGGGTGGTCTTACACTGACCCATGGTCAGTATGGTGAGTAGTATGGACTTGGGCAAGGTAGGGAGACCTTTGAGTCTAGTTTCTCTTAAAGGTTATGTTTAGGGTAAAGGTAAACCTAAGCTAGTTTTGGGGTGTGGAGGGGTTTCCTCCCACTGATTGTTGGGGTAACTTTGGTCACTGCCTTGGGAGGTAGGAGGCACCCCAAGGAGCCACTTTGGGTGGGTTAGGACCTATTGTGCCCATAAATCTTAATGGTTGAGTTTATGGTACCTTTTAGGGTTTGTGAAGGAGGTAGGAGTAAATGCCCATGGGGAGAAGTGTAATAGACCTCTCTGAGTCCTAAGAGTGGTATAATCCCCTCCCAAGAGGTTTGAGTGGATTTGGAGATGTGTAGGTCCTAACCCTAGGCTAAACCCTTAAGGGGTGCAAATAGAGGTCAATGAAGGGAGTAGGGTCAAACCCTAGTGGTTTGACCTAAAGTTTTGGTGGGTAGGTCATAGTGACCAGAGAAGACTCCCTTGTGAATTTGAAGAGGTTTGGAGTTGTCTAACCTAGGTAATAAATCCTTGGGTAGATTTGTAAATAATTGGAATTTGGAGATCTAGGAAGAAATAGCACTTAGGGAATCACCATCTTCTGTCACCCACTTGTTTTTGAGTTTATGAAGCTCTGGAGTTCCTACTAGAGCTGTTGGAGAAGGTTAGACCCTAACCCTAGGCTAAACCCCAATGGGGTGCAATTAGAGGTTAATGAAGGAAGAGGGGTCAAACCTCAGTGGCTTGACTTGAAATTTTGAGTAGATGGCCTTAGTGACCAGAAAATGCTACTGTAGGAGTTTGGAGGGATTTGGAGTTGCCAATCATAAGTAATAAACCCTAGGGTAGATTTGTAATTATTTAGGGTTTGAGGTTTTAGGGAGAAATAGTATTTATCAATTTACCATCTTCTGTCATAATCATGGTTTTTATGTCATATATCTCTGGAAGAATTGGTTAGATCATGAGTTAACCCTTGGAGGTCCAAATTGTAATATTCCTCATTGTTGGCAATTTTTGGGTTGGTTAAATTTGTGATGATAAATTACTGTAATTGCATGTAACTTTGCTGGATGTCTTTTCATAACAATATATAACCTCTGTAATTTTATCATAATTTATAGATCAATATTTTTGGTACCTCTAGTTCATTTTGAAAGAAATTGCAAATATATCCTTGGATGGAATTACAAACATACCCTCTGAATAGCATGGTCAAACTTTGTAGGATTAAATATTTTATTAATAAGCACCACTGTGTTAATTTTCACAAGGATTGGAGTTCATATGAGGGTACCTCCTTTGGAAATTATTGGAAATAATTGTGTTTTGGAATTTCTAAAAATAATAAATCTTGCTGGTTTTCCCCAAAACTTTATATCTACTGTTTATTAGGTACCCTTGATTTATGAATAAATTGGAGTTGGCATTGGAGGTCAGAAAAACATACTTGTAGTTCAAACCTTAGTAATATGGCCATTTGGAAAATTATTTAAAATACAATTATTAATGGGAAATTATGAAACCCTAGATTTGATCTGAGGTAGGTAGTATGGGTCCCCAGTAAATCCCTTGGGTCAAGAAGTTGGATATTTAGTGTACCTCTCTTCATGAGCATCAAAACGTTAAGGGTGGTCTGCGTTTAGCAATTTGACAACTTTGGGGTTAGAGGTCAATCTGGTTGTCTAGGGTCTGAAGTGATGAAGGATGGGTGGTAGCCTTGTATTATGTATGGGTCTCTAGAGAAGTTGGGGTTTGGTAAGTCTTAGGGTGGTGGGGTGCCACCCTCGGCTAGGTCGTCCGGGAATTGACGAAAGATCGTCTTTTCTTGTTAGCATCTTTTAGCACCTGAGTTTCTAAGGCAGGAAAGTCACTCTGAGAGTGTGCTTATGGAAGTCTAGCCGGTTTAGTCCGGTGATCTTTTGTTTCTGAGATATTTATTGGTGACGGGCGGGTTAGCCCGGGGAGCTTGTAGCTCGGTATTGTTGGAAGATAATTTGCATGTGCATAAGGTGGTGGGTCCTTCGTGTTGGCGGTCGTTGCACCGACGTTAACACTTGGGCTCGGCAAGTGTGGTATTTACACTTAGCCATAAAAGTCTGGCGGTCCAGTCAGTAAGAGTACGCAGACGCTCTGCGGGTTTTGTGGAGGCGTACGATAGGTCTAGGTCGGGTAGTGCATATACCAACCTAGAGGTGGGCGAGGCTCAACCCACCGCTTCCGTTTGCCACTACGGGAGTATCCTGAGGAGTCTAGCTCGCTCCAAAAAGAGGGAACTAAAGGTCTATGCGCATAGAGTCGTAGTGGGTGAGTTGCACTTGTTTGATCACCGCATAATAACATACTTGCATGACATAGCATAATCATTGCATTCAACCCCTGACACCTATCGTATAAATTGGTATGGGACTTTTTATACGATAGGCCTTGCTAAACGACCCCTTGGTCTATAGGTTTGTATGGGCATTCCTATAAATCAATGGTTTATATTATAATACTTACTTGTCTCTACTTTTGCACTTTACTGTTTTCCCTTTACTTTACCCTGCTGTTTCTATTTTGTTTCATTTATATATATATATCACCTGTGTAGAGTAGATATTACCTTATCACCTGCATTTGTTTCTACCCCTTGTTTGTCCTCCGCTTCCTCCTTCCCATCCGGTGCCTAGGAGCCCTGGGGGGAGGGGTGGGGAATTGGCTGAGTCTTTATGACTGACGGTCGGTGGACCTTATCATTTTAGGAGACCGTGGCGACGGAGCAGCACCGGAGGCCGGTGCAAATGGAGGCGGGGCAGTCTAGCTCAGGAGCTCAGATAACAGGATCCATGAGTGTTGATTTAGTTGTTTTGCTTCCGCGAGTGAATCATGTAGTGAGGATCTGATGTATTGGGCAAGGCCCTAGCTATCTTATTTCCTTTCTTTTCAGTTACATTGTGGACATCTTTTGATGAGTTATTTACATATGTGATGTGGACTTAGCTTGTTCTACTAATCAGTTTAGCTTACTTTTCTTGTGATCGATTTGGCCGGCAGGATCGGCATTTTGTAGTGGCGACCTTCTCGAGCGAAGGTGTCACCGCAAAACGGCGGTTCTGGGCCTAAGACCCGGTGGTTTTTGCAAAAAAAAAAGGGGGTCTTACAAGTGGTATCAGAGCAAACATCGATCCAAGGAAAAGAAGTCCACAAACCCTGGGCCACCCCGCGCGAGCTTAGTTTGCGGACAAACTAGCAGCGGAAGCAATGGTGTGCCCATAAGGGAAATCACATGTGAAAATCCACTTATAACTGAATTTTTTTTCTTCCCTTTAGCTAAGTCCCTTGTAAGTGCAATCTTCTTTTGTAGCCGGCAACGGAACCTTCACCGCAGCATGGAGTCCCGCCGACTCCGAACGTCGTTCCACCACCACCGGCTCCGACTCCGTTCCAGCAGACGGAGTTGGGGCAGACTCTGACTGCCATCTTGGAGACATTCAGAGCACAGCAGGCACCGGCTCCTCAGCAAAACCCTGGGGCCAACTGGCTGAGCATCTTCCGGGGACTCTCCCCGCCAGCTTATATTGGGACGGAGACGGCTGTAAGAACTGAAGAGTGGGTGGACATAATGCAAGAGATGCTGTCAGGAATCCAGTGCCCGGTGGAGATGGAGGTGCCACTGGTGGTTTCATGCCTGGAATCCCATGCTAAGAGGTGGTGGAAGAGGTTCCTGGCTACAGCGTATCCGGGATTGGAGGCAGCGGATGTTGCTTGGGATGATTTCAAAGCGGCGTTGTTGGAGCATTTTGTGCCGCAGTCGGCAAGAGACGACTTGGAAGATAGATTTCTGCAGTTGCGACAGGGGAATAGATCAGTGTTGGAGTACCATCAGGAGTTCACTCACCTGTCCCGGTTTGCGGTATCTTACCAGCTGGATGATGCAGGATATGCTAAGAGGTTCTATAAGGGCCTCCGTGATGAGTTGAGGCAGGCCCTCCTTTTCGTCTCCGATGGCAGCATGACAAAGATTTTGGAAATGGCAAAGAAGCTGGAGGGAGACCAGCAAGTTGTTCGTGGAAGGAAGAGACCCATGGAGGATCAGGGGAGAAGTGGCAGAAGAGATCAGCCGAGAGGCCGAGATGCTGGAGAAGGAAGGACGGAGGTCCGACCCCGTCAGGGGGAGAGGCAGGAACAAAGGGAGCCGGTAGTTTTGACTCCTCAGCCTCTGCAGATGAGGGAAATGCCAAGGATTGGAGGAGGTGGGCAACCTCCGGAATGCTACCACTGCCATCAGGTCGGCCACATCAAGAGGAACTGCCCCCAGAGGAATGCTCTTCCAGCACCTCAGGCAGCACCTCGGGGTCAGCATCTCGGGGGCCGAGGACGTGGTCGAGGCCGTGGATTTCAGGGTGACGATCGGAGGCACTACAGAGAGCAGGCTTATGCCTTAGATTTGGCCAGGCCCCGGGACCCGGCAAGGGTCATCGCAGGTACTGGTCGCTTTTATTTTAAATAGTTAATGTTTTGAAAGTTTCAGCTTTACCTTAGCTTTGAACCAATCGTCAAACCCTTCAGGTTTAGTTTCCATTTTCGGCAAACCTGCTTTTGCCTTGTTCGATACGGGTGCCTCGCACTCGTTCGTCTCGGCCAAGTTTATCGAAGACCTAGACCAAGTCAAGCACCTCAAAAGCGACTATAGGAGAGTGAGATTTCCGGACGGATCAGAGGTCTTAACAAATTTAGCATGCCTAATAAGTCTGGAGATTGAGGGAAGACTGTTCGAAGTCCCGGCAACTGTTCTGAAGATGAGGGATTACGACCTGATCCTGGGCATGAGTTGGTTGTATGAGAACCGGGCAAGGATTGACTGCCCGGCAAGGCGGATCGTGCTAGAGCATAAAGACGGGGTTGTGGCATTCGAAGGTACTCAACTTACCTCTCGTCTCTTTTTATCGTCCATTCAGGCCGTCAAGGCCCACCTGCAGGGAGACGAGGTTTACCAGGTGCTCTTCGAGGCGACTGAAGTCAAGGACTCAGTGCCTAGTATCCCGGTAGTTCGAGATTTTGCGGATGTCTTTCCGGAGAAGCTTCCTGGGCTACCACCGCACCGCGAGAAGGATTTTCAGATTCAGCTGGTGCCAGGGGCCAAGCCGGTGTCCAAAGCTCCTTATCGGATGGCCCCGAAGGAGTTGGTAGAGTTTCGGAGCCAGCTGCAGGAGCTGGTGGAAGCCGGGTTCGTTAGGCCGAGTTCCTCACCTTGGGGAGCTCCGGTGTTATTTGTGAAAAAGAAGGATGGGACGCTCCGACTGTGCATCGATTACAGAGCTCTGAATAGGCTGACGGTGCGGAACACGTACCCTCTGCCAAGGATAGACGAGCTCTTTGACCAGCTAGAGGGAGCCCACTGCTTCTCGAAGCTGGATTTGAGATCGGGATATTATCAGCTAAGGATCCAAGAGGAGGACATCCCGAAGACGGCTTTCAGCAGCCGGTATGGATTGTACGAGTTCACGGTGATGCCGTTCGGGCTCACAAATGCACCTTCAGCATTTATGAGCTTGATGAATCGGGTGTTTGAGCCTTACCTCGACATCTTTGTCATAGTGTTCATCGACGACATCCTCATCTACTCGAGGACGGAGGAGGAGCATGCGCAGCATTTGGCACTAACCTTGGGGAAGCTGCGGGAGCATCGGTTATATGCTAAGTTCAGTAAATGCCAGTTCTGGTTGAAGGAGGTGGCCTTCCTGGGCCACATCATCAGTGGAGCAGGCTTGGCAGTAGATCCAGCAAAGGTTCAGGCAGTACGGGACTGGCCGCCGCTGAAGACGGCCACCGACGTAAGAAGTTTCTTGGGACTTGCCGGCTACTACCGGAAGTTCGTTCAGGGATTCTCTCAGATAGCCCTCCCGCTTACCGCTCTGACAAGAAAGGATGCTGTATTTTCTTGGATGCCGCAGTGCGAGACAGCTTTCCAGGAGCTGAAGGGTCGGCTCACTTCAGCTCCCATCCTTGCCCTTCCGTCAGGGAAGGAAGGATTTCAAGTGTATACGGATGCATCTTATCAGGGGATGGGTGCCGTTCTGATGCAGAACGGGCATGTGATAGCTTATGCCTCCCGCCAGTTGAAGGACCACGAGCGGAACTACCCAGTGCATGATTTGGAGATGGGAGCAGTCGTATTCGCTCTTAAGATCTGGCGACACTACCTCTATGGTGTCCACTGCGACATATTCTCAGATCACAAAAATCTGAAGTATGTTGATACGCAGAAGGAGTTGAATATCCGACAGAGGCGATGGGTGGAGTTCTTATCAGATTACCAGTATACGATGCATTACCACCCAGGGAAGGCAAATGTGGTAGCAGACGCTCTGAGCAGGAGAGCTACTACATCAGGAGCAGAGCCTAAGCTGATGGCCATGGAGTTGGTGCGAATGTTCGAAGATATGCGGATCTCCCTGGTATCTGAAGATGATCCGGAGCTATACAAGGAGTACCTAGCAGCGACTGGTGCCACTTATGACATTCGAGACCGCATCAGGGAATGGCAGAGGCAGGATGCCAAGCTGGAGCCGATATTCAGAGCCTTGGAGGAAGGCTCAGCTGGAGATTATTCGATGAAGGACGGCCTGTTGAGTTTTAGAGGTCGGGTGTATGTGCCGGCAGGAGATCAGATCCGGGAAGATATTATGGCAGAGGCTCACTGCAGTAAGTATTCAGTGCACCCGGGCATTACCAAGATGACGGCAGATCTGAAGAGGACCATGTACTGGCCGGGTATGAAGAGGGATATCATTTATTTTGTGACCCACTGCGAGACCTGCCAGCTTGTGAAGGCGGAGTGTCGGAACCCCGCAGGATTATTGCAGCCACTCCCAGTGCCGGAGTGAAAGTTCGACGATATAGCGATGGATTTTATTCATGGTCTTCCCCGATCTCGTACGGGGAATGACTCGATTTGGGTGATCGTCGACAGGTTGACGAAGGTGGCTAGATTCATTCCGATCAGGAAGGATGACTCAGTCAGAGTTTTGGTTCGAAAGTTTGTGGAGCAGTTTATCCGTTATCATGGTGTGCCAAGGACGATAGTTTCCGACCGAGATGGACGTTTTACGTCAAGGGAGTGGAGAGCGGTGCAGGCCTATCTAGGCACCCGGTTGACCTTCAGTACAGCTTTTCACCCCCAGACAGACGGGCAAACGGAGCGCACCAATCGGACCTTGGAGGATCTTTTGCGTCTTTGCATTCTAGACCGTGGGGAGCCTTGGGAGAGACTGTTGCCGTTGGTCGAGTTCTCTTATAACAACAGTCACCAGGCTAGCATAGGCAGAGCACCTTACGAGGCATTATATGGACGGAGGTGCAGGACACCGTTATCTTGGATTCAGGATGAGGACCCCAAGGCTCTTGGCTCAGAGTTCGTGGAGGACACGGAGGCCCAGGTGAGGTTGATTCGAGATAGGATGCTGGAGGCCCAGAGCAGGCAGGCCAAGTATTACGATGCGCGTCATCGTATGGTGGAGTTCCAGGTGGGAGACCGGGTTTTCTTGAAGATACGTCCGATGCATGGAGTCTCGAGGGTTCGCGGCCGGAAGAAGCTCAGTCCAAGGTTTATGGGACCCTATAGGATCCTGGAGCGGATCGGCCCCTTGGCTTATAGACTGGAGCTACCGCCGGATTTGGAGGGACTGCATGACGTATTCCACGTCTCTTCACTTAGGAAGGCTTTACTTCGGCCTGAGCAGCAGGTGTCTACTTCTGAGGGGCCAGTAGCTACAGATCGATCGATTCACTTGGAGCCGGTTCGGATAGACGACACAGAGCTACGAGTCTTGCGGCGCAAGAAGGTCCCACTGGTCAAGGTCCTGTGGAGGAATCATGGACAGGAAGAACATACTTGGGAGCCACTGGACTTGATGCAGCAAAAATATCCGCAGCTTTTTACGACAGGTACAACTTACTTTTCTGGGATGTTACAGTTTTTCCTCTAGTAGAAACCCCATAGGCTTGTCTGAATTTCGGGGACGAAATTTTTATTTTTATGTATTGGGATTTGTAACATCCTCCAAACTGCTAGACCCCTAAGTTGGTTTTGTCATGACTAAGCCATGACAAAACCATAGGAAGAGCCTTTTGACCTTGAGAACTTAGGAAAGGAGGAAGGAGCCACCTTGGTCTGCAAATAGCAATTCCCATCTTCCAAGCTTGGGATTGGAATTTAGTGCTTCAACTTAACCCTTGGACCCCACCTTAGTGTCCCTAACCCTTTAGGGGTCCCCTTAGGGCACCAAGGGCCCATTGAAGTCAACCTAAGAGACCAATTTGACCAAAGTCAACATACACCCTCAAATTGGTCAAAGTAGCCCATTTAGAGCCAATCAACCCCCACCATGTCAAATTGATCACACTCCTAGGTTTATAATACCATTATAGACCTAATGGACCCAAAAGCCCCATCATGGGACCCCCAGGGGTGCAAATTGACCAAAATGCCCTTTTTAGGTCAAAATGACCTTTCTTCTCAAAGTACCCCAATTGAACTTCACCACATTAAATTGACCTCACCCATAGGGCTATCATGTCATAAGGGAGCTAGTGGACCAAAAAGCCCCATGACCAAGTCAACCCTAGGGCTCAATTTGACCAAAGTCAAATTAGCCTATTTTGGTCAAATCACCTTAGATTGGGTCAACCAAGAACCATATGACCAAATTGACTCCACCATTAGTTCCTAAACTTAATTTAGAACCTATTGAACCCAAAAGCCCCATCCTAGGGTTCCCCAATTGACCAATTTGGCCAAAAGTCAAAATTGCCCAATTTAGGTCAAAATGCTCAAACTTAACCCAATCTCCTTGGGCTAGCTCAATTGGATGGTAAACCAGCCCATGTGGACCCTCATTAAACTCAGGAGAGAGGGTAGAAACCGACCATGGTGGTTAGGAGAGAGAAAATGGGGGTTTCACCATTTTTGGAAGAGAGAGAAGAGGCCATTCATGGCCATTAAGAGGATTTACCTCTTAGCCTCCCCAATTGATGCCTCCATTCAACTCCTTAGCCGATTAGGAGGAGTTTCCATCAGTTCCAAAGGGGGATTAAGGCAGGGAGAGGAAGAGGGGTCGGTCCTTGATGTAACCGAAGGGGGGGCTTTAATGGCAATGATGTTTAAAGCCATCACCACCCCCAATCGAACCCCCCTTCACCTTCAGAGACCTGAGAGGAGAGAAACCCCCTAGTTACCAGAGGATTTCGTGCACTGTAGGAGGAATTGGCATGGCTTCTCAACCGGCGGCAGCTCCCATGGTGTACTCAAGGTTGACTCGACGGCATGCCCTCCAGCAGGTCCAATTCTCCTACCTGAACTCTAAGGGTTAGATCCAAATCGACGGCGGCTCGAATCGTGGTCAATCGGCCGTGAATCGAGTCGGCCAATCCTCCCGTTGATCGGGTTGGGTATCCTTCTACAGAACACGATTCCGGCCACCTCCGGCCGATCAAACACCGCTCATCGCCGGCCCCCACCTCAACGGAGGTGGGGGTGGCGTTGGTCGGCCGGGGCGGCGCTCAGGTGGCCGGGAAATCACTCACTAAGGCGGCCCAGGCGCGGTAAATCTCAGCCGCTGACTCATTGGGGACGATGACCCAGCGCCCTCCGATCTGCTTTAGGATTCGTGCCAATTTAATTCAATCCTTATTAATTCTGTGATTAAAATGCAGCCCCTATTTAAATCTGGGAAAAATAGTTAGAGGACGAATCATGAAAAGTGGTCAACATAGAAAATGTAGCCCTTTGGGTCTAGTTTCATACAAAATTGAAATCACTCAATTTGGAGTCCTGGTTAGGGCTCAGCACTCATTCTAGTGGAGGCTGTCTTTAGGGCTAATCAGAACTCATTTTTGATGCCCACCCCATTATAGAACTCCAAATGACTTGATTTTTGGGGTGTAGTCTAGTCTTGTGCATACTTAGGTCATGTCCAAAGATCACAAGGATTGGAGAAGTTTTCTTCTTAATTTTTGGGAAAGACCAATAATCCTAGTTTAACCTAATTAGGTGCCCTAAACACCTCAAAACCCTTCCAAACTTGGATGGGTGGTCCTAAGGGGTATGTATAGGCCCTGGTTAAAATATCATGATTTATGGAGTTGTTTTGGTAGGGTATTCCACCAAAATAGCCTTAGGCTCCCTAGGTTTAGGCAAAATTTTGGGTGAGTGCCCCCACTCTTCCACAAGGTCTTTTGGCTCCATATTTGGGGTGCACCTCACCCTCCCCCATGCCAACCTCTGGTCCAAGTTTGGTGGCCATTGGAGGGGTTTTGCCCTAGTAAATCAAAAAGGGGCTAAATTGCTATTTGCACCCCAAATAGGTGCCCATTGGAATTCCACTCCCCACCAAATGTTGGTAGGATCTTGGGTGGTCTTACACTGACCCATGGTCAGTATGGTGAGTAGTATGGACTTGGGCAAGGTAGGGAGACCTTTGAGTCTAGTTTCTCTTAAAGGTTATGTTTAGGGTAAAGGTAAACCTAAGCTAGTTTTGGGGTGTGGAGGGGTTTCCTCCCACTGATTGTTGGGGTAACTTTGGTCACTGCCTTGGGAGGTAGGAGGCACCCCAAGGAGCCACTTTGGGTGGGTTAGGACCTATTGTGCCCATAAATCTTAATGGTTGAGTTTATGGTACCTTTTAGGGTTTGTGAAGGAGGTAGGAGTAAATGCCCATGGGGAGAAATGTAATAGACCTCTCTGAGTCCTAAGAGTGGTATAATCCCCTCCCAAGAGGTTTGAGTTGATTTGGAGATGTGTAGGTCCTAACCCTAGGCTAAACCCTTAAGGGGTGCAAATAGAGGTCAATGAAGGGAGTAGGGTCAAACCCTAGTGGTTTGACCTAAAGTTTTGGTGGGTAGGTCATAGTGACCAGAGAAGACTCCCTTGTGAATTTGAAGAGGTTTGGAGTTGTCTAACCTAGGTAATAAATCCTTGGGTAGATTTGTAAATAATTGGAATTTGGAGATCTAGGAAGAAATAGCACTTAGGGAATCACCATCTTCTGTCACCCACTTGTTTTTGAGTTTATGAAGCTCTGGAGTTCCTACTAGAGCTGTTGGAGAAGGTTAGACCCTAACCCTAGGCTAAACCCCAATGGGGTGCAATTAGAGGTTAATGAAGGAAGAGGGGTCAAACCTCAGTGGCTTGACTTGAAATTTTGAGTAGATGGCCTTAGTGACCAGAAAATGCTACTGTAGGAGTTTGGAGGGATTTGGAGTTGCCAATCATAAGTAATAAACCCTAGGGTAGATTTGTAATTATTTAGGGTTTGAGGTTTTAGGGAGAAATAGTATTTATCAATTTACCATCTTCTGTCATAATCATGGTTTTTATGTCATATATCTCTGGAAGAATTGGTTAGATCATGAGTTAACCCTTGGAGGTCCAAATTGTAATATTCCTCATTGTTGGCAATTTTTGGGTTGGTTAAATTTGTGATGATAAATTACTGTAATTGCATGTAACTTTGCTGGATGTCTTTTCATAACAATATATAACCTCTGTAATTTTCTCATAATTTATAGATCAATATTTTTGGTACCTCTAGTTCATTTTGAAAGAAATTGCAAATATATCCTTGGATGGAATTACAAACATACCCTCTGAATAGCATGGTCAAACTTTGTAGGATTAAATATTTTATTAATAAGCATCACTGTGTTAATTTTCACAAGGATTGGAGTTCATATGAGGGTACCTCCTTTGGAAATTATTGGAAATAATTGTGTTTTGGAATTTCTAAAAATAATAAATCTTGCTGGTTTTCCCCAAAACTTTATATCTACTGTTTATTAGGTACCCTTGATTTATGAATAAATTGGAGTTGGCATTGGAGGTCAGAAAAACATACTTGTAGTTCAAACCTTAGTAATATGGCCATTTGGAAAATTATTTAAAATACAATTATTAATGGGAAATTATGAAACCCTAGATTTGATCTGAGGTAGGTAGTATGGGTCCCCAGTAAATCCCTTGGGTCAAGAAGTTGGATATTTAGTGTACCTCTCTTCATGAGCATCAAAACGTTAAGGGTGGTCTGCGTTTAGCAATTTGACAACTTTGGGGTTAGAGGTCAATCTGGTTGTCTACGGTCTGAAGTGATGAAGGATGGGTGGTAGCCTTGTATTATGTATGGGTCTCTAGAGAAGTTGGGGTTTGGTAAGTCTTAGGGTGGTGGGGTGCCACCCTCGGCTAGGTCGTCCGGGAATTGACGAAAGATCGTCTTTTCTTGTTAGCATCTTTTAGCACCTGAGTTTCTAAGGCAGGAAAGTCACTCTGAGAGTGTGCTTATGGAAGTCTAGCCGGTTTAGTCCGGTGATCTTTTGTTTCTGAGATATTTATTGGTGACGGGCGGGTTAGCCCGGGGAGCTTGTAGCTCGGTATTGTTGGAAGATAATTTGCATGTGCATAAGGTGGTGGGTCCTTCGTGTTGGCGGTCGTTGCACCGACGTTAACACTTGGGCTCGGCAAGTGTGGTATTTACACTTAGCCATAAAAGTCTGGCGGTCCAGTCAGTAAGAGTACGCAGACGCTCTGCGGGTTTTGTGGAGGCGTACGATAGGTCTAGGTCGGGTAGTGCATATACCAACCTAGAGGTGGGCGAGGCCCAACCCACCGCTTCCGTTTGCCACTACGGGAGTATCCTGAGGAGTCTAGCTCGCTCCAAAAAGAGGGAACTAAAGGTCTATGCGCATAGAGTCGTATTGGGTGAGTTGCACTTGTTTGATCACCGCATAATAACATACTTGCATGACATAGCATAATCATTGCATTCAACCCCTGACACCTATCGTATAAATTGGTATGGGACTTTTTATACGATAGGCCTTGCTAAACGACCCCTTGGTCTATAGGTTTGTATGGGCATTCCTATAAATCAATGGTTTATATTATAATACTTACTTGTCTCTACTTTTGCACTTTACTGTTTTCCCTTTACTTTACCCTGCTGTTTCTATTTTGTTTCATTTATATATATATATCACCTGTGTAGAGTAGATATTACCTTGTCACCTGCATTTGTTTCTACCCCTTGTTTGTCCTCCGCTTCCTCCTTCCCATCCGGTGCCTAGGAGCCCTGGGGGGAGGGGTGGGGAATTGGCTGAGTCTTTATGACTGACGGTCGGTGGACCTTATCATTTTAGGAGACCGTGGCGACGGAGCAGCACCGGAGGCCGGTGCAAATGGAGGCGGGGCAGTCTAGCTCAGGAGCTCAGATAACAGGATCCGTGAGTGTTGATTTAGTTGTTTTGCTTCCGCGAGTGAATCATGTAGTGAGGATCTGATGTATTGGGCAAGGCCCTAGCTATCTTATTTCCTTTCTTTTCAGTTACATTGTGGACATCTTTTGATGAGTTATTTACATATGTGATGTGGACTTAGCTTGTTCTACTAATCAGTTTAGCTTACTTTTCTTGTGATCGATTTGGCCGGCAGGATCGGCATTTTGTAGTGGCGACCTTCTCGAGCGAAGGTGTCACCGCAAAACGGCGGTTCTGGGCCTAAGACCCGGTGGTTTTTGCAAAAAAAAAGGGGGTCTTACAGGTTCTAACAATTGATAATAATCTTGTTCATGCATGTATGTGTATTGTAATGTTATAACTAGTTAAAATACATAGATAAATTACTTACACATTATTGGATTGCCCTTTTGCTATCCATGGATATTCATGCACTCATCATTAGAGAAGTGTGGTTGAAAATAAAAATGTATGTTTGCTAATAAGTGAATTCAGAGTCCTTGGTCACCAAAATAAAAATTAAAAAATAAATTACAAGGAAAACTCCACCAAACACTACTCGTCCTGATAAATCTTCATAAGCATTGTGAGGTTAAGTACCTTGGAAAGAAATGTAAAGTGTCTTGTGCAAACAGTTTACAAAAATACCACATAGATTTACTGCTCTTTAGTACACTGAATCACCAAAGCTATCCACCAAGCAAAACTTTGCACCTTGATAATTCTTAATGGGCCTTGTGTGTGCAAAGCACCTTGAGTTATACTATTTTTTATTTTGCATTAAAATCAGTGGAAGTAATTTTACGTTGCATTTTGATGATGTTGTGTATATTTCATTGCATGACACATGTGTCTTGATTATTGCAATCTATACTTTTTCATATCACATCTTGTACACATCATTGTCTTTCATAAATCCTTCACTCATGAGAATTGGACACTAAAGCACAAGTACACTAGTTTCTATAAAAGGGGAGATCACATTGTGCTCTTGACGCTTTCATGATTATCTTCATCCTGTGCATTTGCATTATTTTCACAACTACTTTTCCACAACCTAATTTTTTGCCTGATCATGATTGCATTCTTTATTAGTGATTTTTTGTGGCATGATATTATTTGATAGTTTACTAGGTAGTAGTATAATTCACCTAGAGGGGGGGGGGGGGGGGTGAATAGGTTTCTTTGTTTTTCCTTAGTTACAGCCAATTATTGTTAGAGATTATATAGAGTAAATGCACAACAAAGAAAACACACAGCTTTGTATAGTGGTTCCCCAAGATAGTGTGTCTATGGGTAGTCCATTTTCCCTCTACACCTTTCTAACAGTGTGTTAGATAAGGCAACCTCCTCCAAAACTCAGCTCCAATAGCTTACAACTCAGATCCATCAGGATCTATCAGGTTTTCTCCAAGCCCTATCCCAGGCTCAACAACACTACCACTCAGAGTGCTCCAACTTCTACAACTCAGAAATCCACCAAATTTACCACCTCAGGCCTATCAAGAAGCCCTACCTCAGATCTCCACAGGGATGTTATAGCTCAAGCTGGGAAAACAACTCGGCAAGCTCAGGCTCAACAACCCTACACACTCAGGCTCAACAACCATACAAACTCAGGATCAACAACCCTACTAACTCAGGCACAAGGCCCTATACACTTAGAATAATAATGCTCTAACAGAGATTATAATGTTTGCTTACAATAGATGACTGTAAAAATATATCGTTCAGTGCTGGTCTTCTGTTGTTGTTGCACAGCAAATGCTGTCTTGAAGCAGGGCTGAATAACAGTAACTTCAGTCCTTGCTTCTATCTGATCTTCTTCTTCTGTAGTTGAAAAAAGATCTACTTGGTCTTCTAGATAGAATTAGGAAGAACAAACTTATCTCAGATGATTGCTTGTAGCAAAAAGTAGGTTGAGATAACTGTGGAAGCCGTCAATAGCATAGTCGCTTTCTTTTACAATATTTTCCACCACTTCTATAATGCCCTAACATCTTCTTTTATACTCCCTCTAATCTGCAATGGCTCTAAGGAGTGCCATGTCACACCATGGACATAAATAGAAAATGTTATCTTTTCATTCAACCCACTTGCGCCAAAAGTAGATCCCACCTGGCATTTATTCAAATATGAACCTGTCTCAGCGGTTGGGCTAAGACAGGCTTCAGTCTGAGCGGCTAACCTGTCTTCGTCTCAGCGGATCTGCTGAGATAGTTAGTCTTTTTAGTGATTTCTATCTAAATGCAGCTCAGCTGAGGTAGACTCCTTCTCAGCAGCTCTGGCTGCGTCTCAGCGGTTCACCTGAGACCATGATGTCATCTAAGCGGTTTTGATAGTGTTGAATCCAAAATGGCACCTCCACGATCTACTCGAGGAAATAGGGGGAAAAGGAGGCCGCGAGCAGCTGGTTACTTGAGTTGCGAGTGAAGAGGGGAGAAGAGAAGAAGAGAGGGCCGCTAGCTTGCGGCGAGGCCAGACTTCGCCCGCCGCGGCAAATGCCACTCCTGCGACGGGCTTTCCCTTTATTTAATAATCTGTATTACCGCTCATTGTATTTAGTACATGGAAAATTGAATGAATACAAGAGAGTTGCGGGTAAGAAAAGAGTAAGCCGCGCGGGCTGTTTGCCGAGGTCGCCCGGACAAGTCGCTGAGGTCGCCCGGACAGGTCACCCGGACAGGTCTCCCGGACAGGTCGCCCGGACAGGTCGCCCGGACATGTCGCCCAGACAGGTCGCACGGACAGGTCGCAGCTTGATGCGGTCTGACTGTTTCTAACCGCCGGTTTTGCCCCCAGCTTGCTTGTCTCTTCTTCATGGTCGAGGGTCCTATTTATAGGCTCTGGGTCGATGTCGTCACCTCCGGTGAGCCGGTGACAGGAGTTCTACCCGCGTGGACTGAAGGAGGAGGCCGCCTACCCGCGCGGAATGAAGGAGGAGGCCGCCTACCCGCGCGGACTGAAGGAGGAGGCCGCCTACCCATGCGGACTGAAGGAGGAGGCCGCCTACCCGCGCGGACTGAAGGAGGAGGCCGCCTACCCGCGCGGACTGAAGGAGGAGGCCGCCTACCCGCGCGGACTGAAGGAGGGGGCCGCCTACCCGCGCGGACTGAAGGAGGAGGCCGCCTACCCGCGCGGACTGAAGGAGGAGGCCGCCTACCCGCGCGGACTGAAGGAGGAGGCCGCCTGCCCGCGCGGACTGAAGGAGGAGGCCGCCTACCCGCGCGGTCTGAAGGGAGAGACCGCCCCACCTTGGCGACTTGAAGGGAGAAGCCGCCCCACCTGGGCAGTTTGAATGGAGAGGCCGCCCCACTTGGGCGGTTTGAATGGAGAGGCCGCCCCACTTGGGCGGTTTGAAGGATGAGGCTGCCCCTTCCTACCACTTCGGGTGTAAAAAGTGCCTTCGCGTGAGGTCTAATCCTTCCCGGGCGTATAATCTGCAAAAATGTAGCAAAAGAGGCCTCCCAGGGTAGGATCGCCGATTTCTGGGTCAACATAATCCCCGCACTTTTTCAAATTTCCAAGAAACTTCGAAAAAGTAGGTATTGGCCCACAAAAATCGTGATCCGCTACTGGTAAACTATTGAAAGAGTGGGAAAGACAAAGAGGGAACGAGTACCTGATGCCTCTCCACAATGGAACTAGTGAATGCATATTCTTTCTCCTGTGAGGGAAGAGAGTCATAGCAAATATAGAACACAATTCACAAGTACCTGAAGGGAACCTGCGAACATCGGCTCACTTTGTCCTCTGAGGTTGACTAGTAATCACCTACTAGTTTCTGAGGAGAACTCAATGAGTAAAGAAAGAACGTGGCGCGAGTACCTGAAGAGAACTCGCGAATACCTGCTAACATCTGCAAAAGAGAACTCAAAGCAGGTATAAAACATAACGCGAGTACCTGAAGAGACCTCGCGAACACCTGCTAATCTCTGCAAAAGAGAACTCAAAGCAGGTATACAATATAACGCGAGTACCTGAAGAGACCTCGCGAACACCTGCTAATCTCTGCAAAAGAGAACTCAAAGCAGGTATAAAACATAACGCGAGTACCTGAAGTGAACTCGCGAATACCTGCTAACATCTGCAAAAGAGAACTCAAAGCAGGTATAAGAGAAACTATAACACGAGTACCTGAAGAGACCTCGCGAGCACCTGCTAATCTCTGCAAAAGAGAACTCAAAGCAGGTATAACACATAACGCGAGTACCTGAAGAGACCTCGCGAGCACCTGCTAATCTCTGCAAAAGAGAACTCAAAGCAGGTATAAAACATAACGCGAGTACCTGAAGAGACCTCGCGAACACCTGCTAATCTCTGCAAAAAGAGAACTCAAAGCAGGTGTAAAGCAAACTACAATGCGAGTACCTGAATAGAACTCACGAACACCTGCAAATCTATGCAAAAGAACTTAAAGTAGGCAAAAGAATCTATAACGCGAGTACCTGAAGAGAACTCGCGAACACCTGCTAACCTCTGCAAAAACAGAACTTAAAGCAGGCATATAAAACATAACGCGAGTACCTGAAGAGAACTCGCGAACACCTGCAATTTTCTGTAAAAGAGAATTCAAGGCAGGTATAAAACATAGCGCGAGTACCTGAAAAGAACTCGTGAATACCTGCTAATGTCTGCAAAAGGGCACTGAAAGCAGGTATAAAAACAATCTAATGCGCGGTTCCCCGAAGAGAACTCGCGAATATCTGGTAATATCTGCAAAACAGAACATAAAGCAGGTATAAAACAATCTAATACGCGAGTACCTGATGAGAACTCGCGAATACCTGCTAATATCTGCAAAACAGAACATAAAGCAGGTATAAAACAATCTAATACGCGAGTACCTGAAGTGAACTCGCGAATATCTGCTAATATCTGCAAAACAGAACATAAAGCAGGTATAAAACAATCTAATACGCGATTCCCCGAAGAGAACTCGCGAATATCTGCTAATATCTGCAAAACAGAACATAAAGCAGGTATAAAACAATCTAATACGCGAGTACCTGATGAGAACTCGCGAATACCTGCTAATATCTGCAAAACAGAACATAAAGCAGGTATAAAACAATCCAATACGCGAGTACCTGAAGAGAACTCGCGAATACCTGCTAATATCTACAAAACAGAACATAAAGCAGTTATAAAACAATCTAATACGCGAGTACCTGAAGAGAACTCGCGAATACCTGCTAATATCTGCAAAACAGAACATAAAGCAGACATACAATATAACGCGAGTACCTGAAGAGAACTCGCGAATACCTACTAATATCTGCAAAGCAGGTCATAAAGCAGGTATAAAACAATCTAATACGCGAGTACCTGAAGAGAACTCGCGAATACCTGCTAATATCTGCAAAAACAGAACATAAAGCAGGTATAAAAAAATCTATTATGCGAGTACCTGATGAGAACTTGCGAATACCTGCTAATATCTGCAAAACAGAACATAAAGCAGGTATAAAACAATCCAATACGCGAGTACCTGAAGAGAACTCGCGAATACCTGCTAATATCTGCAAAACAGAACATAAAGCAGACATACAATATAACGCGAGTACCTGAAGAGAACTCGCGAATACCTACTAATATCTGCAAAGCAGGTCATAAAGCAGGTATAAAACAATCTAATACGCGAGTACCTGAAGAGAACTCGCGAATACCTGCTAATATCTGCAAAAACAGAACATAAAGCAGGTATAAAACAATCTATTATGCGAGTACCTGATGAGAACTCGCGAATACCTGCTAATATCTGCAAAACAGAACATAAAGCAGTTATAAAACAATCTAATACGCGAGTACCTGAAGAGAACTCTCGAATACCTGCTAATATCTGCAAAACAGAACATAAAGCAGGTATAAAACAATCTAATACGCGAGTACCTGAAGAGAACTCGCGAATACCTGCTAATCTCTGCAAAACAGAACATAAAGCAGGTAAAAACAATCTAATACGCGAGTACCTGAAGAGAACTCGCGAATACCTGCTAATATCTGCAAAACAGATCATAAAGCAGGTATTAAACAATCTAATACGCGAGTACCTGAAGAGAACTCGCAAATACCTGCTAATATCTGCAAAACGGCATCAGGCTGGAACAGGCTATTAGATTCTTCTTTTCAGTTACAAATAACCAGGCCGAATACGAAGCACTCTTGGCCGGCCTGAGACTCGCAAAGGAGCTTGGGATAGAACATGTTCATGTGAAAACTGATTCTCTTGTAATGGCCTCGCAGGTTCTGGGGAACTACGAGACAAGAGAACCGATGTTGAGAAAATACCTATTCCTAGCTAAGAAAGAAATCGGGAGATTCAAATCCTTCATCATCAAGCACATTCCGAGAACGCAGAATGAAGAGGCAGACGAGTTGTCAAAATTTGGTCTTCCATCAGGGGGAGTAACCTCAGAACTTTTTCATCCGGCAACAGAGGAGACAGAGGAAGAAGAGCTCATGCAGATCGATCAGCATCCTTCCTGGAAAGACCCCTACGAATTGTTTCTGACAAAAGGAGAATATCATCCATCAATCAAGGACAAAAATAGGTTCAGAAGAAAGGCGGCTTACTACTACTTGATAGCAGGAGTCTTGTACCGAAAAACTTTGATTTCTCCCTCGGCACGGTGCGTTTCAGAAGAGGAGATCCCGGTCATACTTCAGGAAGTTCATTCTGGGGAGTGTGGTAGCCATTCAGGGGCGAAAACCTTAGAAAAAAGGATCCTGCGGCAAGGATACTTCTGGCCAACCATGAGAAAGGATGCTGAAGCATTCGCCAAGCGATGTGTCCAGTGCCAAAAGTTCGCTCCTCTTCAACATTTGCCTGCTCAGTCACTCAGGTCAATAACTGCGCCATGGCCTTTTGCAGTATGGGGAATGGATCTTATGGGGCCTTTCCCAATGGCCAGCGGACAACGTCGCTTTATCCTGGTAATGATCGATTATTTCAGTAAGTGGATCGAAGCAAAAGCATTAGCAAGAACTACCACCCAAATTGTCAGAAACTTCGTCTGGGGAGAAATTATCTGCCGACATGGAATTCCGTTGGCAATCGTCACCGATAATGGCCCACAATTCAACAATCCGGAGATGATAAGCTTCTGTGATCAGATAGGAATTGATCTTCGGTTTGCCTCAGTACACCATCCAAGGACCAATGGTCAAGTGGAGGCGGCAAACAGGCAAATTCGGCAGCTTTTGATGAAAAGAGTCTTGAACCAGAAAGGGAATTGGGCGGACCAACTTCCTTCCATCCTATGGACCCTTCGTACTACTCCGTCCTCAGCTACCGGGGAGACACCTTTCAAATTATCTCATGGCTCGGAAGCTGTTGTCCCTGTGGAATTCGAGGTGGTCACTCCGAGGGTTATTTATGCCAAAGAAGGAGGAGAATCCTGGATAGATGAAAATGGTGAGGCCCTCATGCATAATCTAGATCTAATCGAGGAACTTCAGGATGAAGCAACAATCAGGCAGGAAGAAGTTAAAAGGAGAATGGCAAAATATTTTGATAAGAATGTCAGAGTGAAGCAGTTTGTAGTCGGGGATTTGGTGTTAAAAAAGGTGGATGCCGCAGCAAGGTCTGGTAATGTTGGAAAGTTGGATCCTAATTGGGCAGGACCTTTCATCATCAAAGAAGTATCTAAGAATGGGGCCTACCGTCTCCAAACCAGCGAAGGAGAAGACATCCCACGCACGTGGAGCGGTGACGATCTCAAACGATTCTATCCTTGAAACTATTTCTTTTATTCTTTACATCTCTTTTTGGTATTGAATGAAAAGCCCTATACTGACATTTCTTCTTGTCTGATGGTTCTCTGCATCATAAATACAAACACACATATCTCACTCCCCGAACCTCTGAGACATCGCCAAATTCTGCTCGAACCCCCTCGGATTGTAGTCATAGCGTAAAACCCACCAAGATCGTGTGATGCGGGGAGTTTTCGCACACATGTAGTGGTAGCTTGCCAATTCCGCTGCGGTGGTCTTCAGAACTTTGGATCCCGGCCGATATCTGACACACCCCTGCATCAAGGGAGGTCTAGGTGATTGTCAGCTCTATCATGCCCCGAAGGGATATAGTTACAGCTTTGATGATCTTTCTGAGGAAAGCAATGTTCGCCGCCGAGGCCCACCTGCCCAACTGATCATCATAGTCTGTGACCATCGAATACTCTTAGGTACTCTCGAAACGGTACCTAGTTGGGCCCACAACTGAGTTGATCTCTCTGAGGAAAGCAATGTTCGCCGCCGAGGCCCACCTGCCCAATTGATCAACTCGGCTTGTAACCCTAGGCAAGAGAGCGGATGAGTCGTTTACAGCTCTTATGACCACTTGAGGAAAGCAATGTTCGCCGCCAAGGCCCACCTGCCCACTTGGTCATCTGAGTCTGTACATATTTTTTCTTTTTCCCTACAGCTCTTATGACCACTTGAGGAAAGCAATGTTCGCCGCCGAGGCCCACCTGCCCACTTGGTCATTTGAGCCTGTAGGATTATTCTTCTTCCCTACAGGGAGGCATTCACTTCTGATGATTTTTATATGGACCACTCAAGGAAAATATTGTTAGAACAGGTGCAGGTGTTCGTCTACCCCAATAAAGGGGTTGTGATATTAAGACCGGACGGTCTGAGTTTTTCAGGCCGATCGGTCTGGTTGAACAGGTGCAGGTGTTCGTCTACCCCAATAAGGGGTTGTGGTATTAAGACCATGCGGTCTGAGTATTTCAGGCCGAGCGGTCTGGCTGAACATAAGTTAAGACATCTTTTGAAATTGATCATGTTATCACCAGGGTTATATTCAAACCGGGCGGGTATGCCCGTCGTCTATTAAGGAAAGTGTTTTTGAATCTGATCGTATGATCGCCTGGGTTGCACTCTAACCGGGCGGATCCGACCGTTTATTATCAAAATTCCAGAACTGATTATCTGATTGCCCGGGTCGCATTCGAACCGGGCGGGTTCATCCATCCTTTATAAAATCGGATATTTTTTAAGCTAACTATATGATCGCTCGGGTTACATTTTTGATCGGATTGGATCTATCTATCTCTTCGTTCTATCAAGCTAGTATTTTCTGGATCTGACTATATAATCCGGGTTGAATTTTAAACCGGCCGGGCATTATCTATCCCTGAATGAATAATCAGAATTGGATATCCCTGGATCTGAATACGTGATCGCTCGGATTGTGTTCTAACCGATCAGGTTAAGCTATTTCTTAGCAAAAGTTATCCTTAGACATGATGGATTATTCGCCAGAGCTGAATTCGAACCGCGTGAAAGATTGTGATTCATTACTTATAGCAGCAAGTATTTAATATCTAAAGAAGCCGCGCGGTCCGAATTATGGTCGCATGAATCTATCTGTTATTAGAGATCGAATATCCTGAGATCCAAATATATAACCGCGCGGGTTGAACAAAGGATCATCAAAGACAATCAATCATCACTTGTGCTCAGGCCAAGATGTCCGCACGGTTAGATCATAGAGAGTAAAGAAAAGGGACAAAGAATCACAAGTAAGTAATGATAGAAGGACAATCAGACAGGTAAAAACTTCTATTTCATTTCTCAAAATATGTTTACAAAATATTGACCGCCCGGCCAACAAAAAGAGACCGGCGGTTACAAAAATTAAAGTTAAAAAACGAGGGCACTAGTCTGCCGATTTCTTCTTCTTCTTCTTGACAGGAGAAATGGGGTCTACGCCATCGATGTCGACCTCCGGCGAATAACCTTCACTTAGCGAAGAGGAGCCGGACGAACTACTGTCGCTAGACCGCCCGGTCTTGCTTGCAGAGCCGGTAGATCCAGAGGACAAACTATCCTCATCATCGAAGTCATCAGCATCTCCATCCGCGTCGACCTCTTCAGCGGCTTCGTCACTTCCATCGCCTCCTTGATGGAGCACGATCTCCCTGCCCGCGTCGGCTTCGGCCTCCTCGCCCACCTTGGATTTTCCCTTCTTCCTGCGGCTGATTTCGTCAAGCTGCACCTCCAAGGCGGGGAAGAGGTCGGAGAAGGTGGTTCCGCCGAATCCTTCGGACAGACCGCCCCGGTCTCCCATGAGACCCAAGGCCTTGTTGATCCCTTGGGCCACATGGGGGAGCACCTCGTCCTGGAAGGACGGGTTGGTCATCTCATATTGCTTCTGCAAGAAAAAGGAAAAATGAATCAGGCCGCTCGGGCTGAACAAAAAAGACCGCATTGTCTTTTGAAAAACTCACCGCCACGACTTCTTGAAGCCGCGCGTTCTCTTCTCGAAGCCGCGTGTTCTCCGCGGCCTGTTCCTCGTATTTCCTCTCCAGATGTTTCTGAGCAGAAACTAGCCGCTTATACGACAAGGCCATAAAGTGGTTGGCCGAAAATCCCCAGGCGCCGGCTTGAGCCGCTAGCCGGGGGAGCTCTTCTTCTGGGGTTCTCATCAGTTTCCTTAAGGTCTTTCGACCATACAAGGCGGCCCCGACGGCTAGGGCATGGCGTTCAATTTTTTCGCTCCCCCAGGGAGGGAGAGCGGTGGATACCCGGATCCGACTTCCATCCCTATGCCAAAGGACGGTCGGGTTGCCCTGCAGGTCGGGCGGGTTCCCACTTGAACGAAGGATTTCGTAGTCGTCAGAAGAGGTCGGGCCCTCTTCCTCCGAGGATGGCGACCTCTTTCGCCGCTGCCTCTTCTCCCTCTGGGTTAAAACTGGGCCGGCCGGCGTGACCGGCTTGTTCGCTGGAACGATATGGGCGGCTGCAAAATAAAATCAAGAGTATAAGTAAAGAAGGCCGCGCGGTCATATAAAGGCGGTCTAGAAGAACTTACTATGTTCGGGGAGGATATTCTCAAGCTCCGAGAAAAGCGGGATGTAGTGGTTGATATCAAGTCGCTCCTTCTCAAGGAACGCGAAGGTGTCCGCCTCGATCTTGCCGACCTGGGGGATCTGGAAAACTTCTTCCCCCCGGACTTGTGGGTTGGTTCGCAACAGCCCGAAGTTACCTTCGAGCATTACAAACCGCTCCGACCAGTCGGAGACTTTGTTCGCCAGGTTAACAACCTTCAGCCCGAGGCAGCTGAAGTAGAGGTGCCCTCTGTAAGTCGAAGTCCCCGAGTCGGATACTGCCCGCACCGAGAAGAACTTCCTGAACAAGTCGATGGAGAATCTAGTTCGCTCGAACCGCAGATAGGAGATGAAGCTGTATATTGAAGCAATCGAGTTCGGCGGAAGCTGACCGGGCACAACCCCGTAGTGGTCGAAAATGGCTATGACTTCAAGCGGCAGTGGAAACTTGAAGCCGTATTCGAAGTGGTCAACTGGGATGGCGATCTAGTGCGGACTGGAAGAGTTAATCCGCTCGTCGCGCAAAGGAAGCCGCGCGAGCAGATTGCTCCCTACCATGTGTCTGGCAATGAAATCATCTAATTCGTTCTGAGTAAGGCGGCATTCCGGATGGTCCGCCGAATGGAATGCCAAGGCCGCGTCAGCTCGGACGGCCTTAACTTTAACAGGTCGCTGCGACTTGTTCTTGGATCGCGCCATCTGGAAATCGTGAGAATGACTTCGGCAAATTCTATACTTATAGATTTCTATGATCTGTGAATAGTAAAATCATGTCACGGCTATACATTCTGACCGCGCGGTCAATGGCCTATGTGGTTAGATTCACCAGAAATATGAAAGAAGCAAAGGCATCCAGAAAAAACAGAAATAAGCATACATCACAGTTCGCCCGACTGGAAAACAGTTCGAATGAAACATAAGATTTAAACAAGGCATAAAGTACAGCGGTTAAAACAAGAGACCGCGTGAGTTGTTCAAATAAAAGACAAGAATAGAGAAGAACATTGTCCAGATCAACAAGCCACATTCATAATACAAGTTATATTCAAATATTGGTCACGGCTGACGGCGCTCTGGGGAGGCATCCTCTCTATGAAGTCGTGCGACCTGGTCACTTGTGGTGTTCAGGAGAGAATAAATTTGGCTGGTATGATAATGGAGGTAGTTGATTGTGCTATGAAGTCGCCCGGCATCCCTTTCAACCCGCGAGGCGGCAATCATACGGGGGACCGCAGCGGCCTCATCAACCATTGGATCAGCCGCCCGAACCGGGGGAGGATTCGAGCCCGCCCCAACAGTCGGGCGGCCAATAACCACCATCGCATCATTCATATTTCGCCGACTCGCAGCGACCTCTCTGGTTAATCGCAGGAACTTTTCCTGGTAATACTTTGAGTCGCCCTCAGATTTCGCGGACGCTCTCTTCTCTTTCTCCAGCTGGGCGGTCAGAGCAGCGACTTGTGCTACCTTGGCCCTCTTCTCGGCCTCCACTGCTACCCGCGCGGCCTCCAGCTGAGCCTTCAGCGCCTCTTCAGCCTTCATCCTCGCAACTCGCTCAGCCTCCAGAGCGGTCCGAGTAGCGGCCTCCCGGTCTTCGATCTCTTTCAAGCGGGCTCGCAGGGTGGCCAGATCCCCTTCGAGATGTTCGAAAAGTTGTGGCCCTTCCTGCGAAGTTGTTGCGCGGATCGATGCCAGGGGAACCAATGAAGGTAGGCTGGCCACAAGGTCGCCCGGCTTCACAGTCTGATCGTTGCTATCTGCAAAAGGCCGCGCGATCATAAAAAATAAAAGCATGCAGGGTTGAATATATACAGCAATGGACATAAATAAAAGATCAGTGCCTAGGCGCGCAGGCCGCTTAGGCTGTTTTGGGTCTAACCGCCGTGGTAGTTCATGCAAGAATCTCTCCTTACTCTGCCTAGCGGAAGAAGACCAGGCCGCCATAGGGAAAAAGCTCGTCGGCGGGGTCAATAACTTATTTCGAAGAGGCCGTGGAATGAAGAAACGGACAGATTTACGATCCGCGGGGCTCGTACCTGGCTCGAAGAGATCAGACCGCAGCGGCTTGTTTAAAGCCCGGTCCGCCTTTTCCTTCTTCGCCACCACTATCTCCTCCCCGGTCATTGCCGGGGGAACCTTCTCCTGCGCCTTCAGCACCTCTCCAAGCTCCATCGCTTTCCGCTCAACCTCCAAGGCGGTCCGGGCAGTGGCTTCTCGCTCTTCGGCCTCGGTCTGATCGGTCTCGGCGGGGCGGCCTGAGTTATCAGCAGTTCGGACGGTTTGTTCTGAGGCCGGCGGGCTGTCAAGGAGCTGGTCCCGCTTCACCAGCTCATCCATATCTCTGAAAATCCCATTAAAGGATAGACTACTCGCCGAGTCCGGAATCAGTTCGCCCGGCTTCGTATCAGGGGTAGCCGATGGGTCATTCAACTTTTTGGGTGGAGGAGTCATGAGGCCCAATTCCTCCTTTAGTCGCGAGTTGGTCTGAAGGAGGGATTCGGTCGGTTTCTTAAGGGCCGCCCTTTCCTTAGCGGCTAGCCTCTTGACCTTCTTTGTTATCCGCTCGGTCACGGACCCGGTCTGCTTCCTCTTCCTTTCTCTCTTACCCGGAGCTGGGTGAACTTCTTTCAGGGGGCTGGGATAATCATCCACGGACAGAGGAGTATTCGGTTCGCCCGTCCTGGGGGAACTAACCGCCCCTTCCTCTAGATCCCTGACAAGCAGGTGAGGGTTCCCGGATGGGGTGATTTCCACTCCAAACGAGGCGGTTTCGCCGACCTTCTTCAAAGGGCTGTCTGAAACAACTTTCTCAGAAGTGGCGGCCACCTCTTTGCTCGGCAAGCTAGCGGTCTGTTGGTTGAGGTCGCTGGGAGGGATCGACGAGACATCGGGGGGAGGCCCCGAGCTGTTCACCACGGGCTCTGCCGAAGTTTTGGGAGTTGATAAATCTACGACTGGCTTGAGGCTAGCCGCTGCGGCCTTCTCAGCCCGCTTCCTCTTCTTCCGATCTTTCCGGTCTTGCTTCTCTTTCTCCTTGTCCGGCTTCTCCAACGGTTCGCGCCTCTTATCTTCCGCCCTCCTCTGGTCTCCGCTGGGATCCACGCGGTCTAGCACGGCGTCCAGGAAGTCCATTACTGAAGAATTGCCGGTCTTAAAAATTCTGACCGCAACCGGCGAGTAATATCCTGTGATTTCAGAAAAAGCAACGCAGAATGAATTCTCTGGCTCTCTTATAGAATTCAAGGCAAGTCGGATGCGGTCTCCCGGTCAAAGCTAATATTTTCGAAATCCTCTGAGATTTGAAAATATGCGGGGATTATGTTTGCCCGGAAAACCGCTTCTCGGTTTGAACCATTATCAGACCGCTCGGACTCCTTGGTCAGGCCGCTGGGCCCCGGGATCAGCAGTTCTCAGTTCAAGAAGAGTCAGGCCGGTCGGCCTGGTGTCATTTCCGGATCGCCCCCAAAGGGATAAGATCGTCAAAGAGCCAAGGCAAGAAGTTCATCCGCGGTCTCAGCCAGAAGGCCGCGCGGGTTGTCCCATAGAAACTCGAAGTTCCAGCCCCGAAGAACAGGCCGGGGCTCCAGATCGAAGGCTATCCAAGTTACCTCTTGAAGATCGGCTAAGTCATGACCAGAAGGCAGACCGCGGCCTCAATCTCCAAACCGCGCGGTCTGCATTATTGACTTGGTCCCGGTGTCCTCAGCCGCAAGCAAGACAGGTCGGGAAGGCAGGCCGTCAGATCGCGCGGCCTCTTTCTTTTTCTTCTTTGTGTATCCCGTCACCGCCTGCCCGTTTCTCCTGTACCCGGGCAGGAGGTTATTTTATCCCTGCCCAATCGGGCAGGCCCCCAAGCCTATAAATAGGGGGCGGCACTGTTCACAAGACACGCACACTCGAATCCAAGAGCTCGCTTGTCTGAGCTCCGGTCTCGAGTTTCAGGTCTCGCGAACTGTTCGACCGGCCGGCTTCTGTTCTTTCACATTTGTAACCGCTTCTTTTCAATCAAAGGAAAGCCCGTCGCAGGAGTGGCATTTGCCGCGACGGGCGAAGTCTGGCCTCGACCGCTGCTAGCGGTCTGAATTCTCTAACTAAATAGTAACTGATAGTCCGCAACCTTCAATTTTCTTCGTAAGCGCACTTTTGAATCGAACAGATAGTAAAACCACAGAACAATTCCAATGATAGGAATAACCTAACCCTGCATAGACATGATGCAAAAGAGGGTTTATCAAATATAATATATACTTTATTGAGTGTAATGCCTCTTCAAATCTATGGAACATTGAGGGCAATATTCCCAACAATCTCCCACTATTTGAAGAAGGCGGAACATAAACCAATTCTAAGATACATAACCAAAAAAACATATCATGACCACTTATGAAATAACAGTCATGATAACATAACAAATAATTGTTAACTGAATATAGGCATCATAGAAGATATCATTACAAATTAAGAATAATAGTCATGACAACATAACAATAACGTTGTTAACTATATATAAGCATCATAGTATAAATTAAGCATTAATATAGAACAATATTAAGCTTGACTAGCATTGGATTATTAACACAAGATATAATTTCAACATAATTATAAATTTCATTAATGACAAAATGTTAATACATCTTTCAGTTTACATTTGATTCAAATGAAAAACTAAATACATTAGTTCAAGTGTTTCTTTTCTTTGCTGCACTTTAGCATTCTGTACCTACTTCATCAGGCTCTTGTTTTGGAACAACAGCTTTCATCTTAGCTATTTTTCACTTATTCTCTTGCATTTTGAAATACAGATATGGCTTTGGAATATACCTTGAAGGCATCCTCATTGGGTTGTTTTTCCTCACAAGATTCTCTTTGAAGACACTTTCCCTCTTTGAGTTCCTCTCAAGGTGCTTTATCTGTTCCTCTGCAGGATATATTCTGTCAATATCTTTGTAGACCTGTCTATGGTTCAGCCATGCATTCAGAATGATACTCTTGGAGTCATCACTCCAATGCTCATTGTTAGGATCCTTGGCCTGCTCACTTCTATTCTTTTCCATGAATTCTTCACCTAGCAAGACACCTTCTCTTTTGCTCCTTGCTGCAAGTTGAGCATCTTGAGCAACCTTGGCTTGAGCCTGAAAATCAAAATCTTCTTTTCTTAGATTATCTAATAGAGGCAGGTTCAGTGTTATCCTTGTTCCTTGCAGAACCTTGAGGTCCAACTAAGAATTAGTCTTAGAATTGGTCTCCTCCCCCTTTCTAGATTCATCAAATACTTTTTGTTCCAGACTTTGGGAGGGAGCAGCAACTGAGCCAGATAAGGTTTGGAAGGCATTCTCTAAGTCTAATTTAAGTTCATCTTTCATCTTTCCTGCCTCTCCAATCATTATAGTTGATGTAGACCATACATATTCTTCAATATGGTTTGAGGCCTTCTCTATGTTGGATCGGTAGGCGCCCTTAGAGGGGGGTGAAGAAGGGTTTTAAAACCTATGTTATATTTTAATTAACTTTAAATAATACATGATAAAGAAGGTGAGAATTCAAACAAATCAAGTGAAGTAAAGTAGAGACATGCTTTATTAATATGAAATATAGTTTGACAAAAATTGATTTCTATAATGCTAGAAATCGGTGGGGAATAATAATAAACTCTTTTTGTTTTATATCCCAACTCGCATCCCCACGAACCGGTGGCCCTAGCCTATACTTCCCCGGATTCGGCCTCAAGCTAATCTAGCTAATCCAACCCCAGATATGGCCTTGATCACCCCCTAGACCTAACCTAGATCTAGTCGCCAACACGAGGAGAATATCAGGCCTAAGTCCTACCCAGACCTAGTCGCCAACACGAGGCGAATTCTCTAACGGTTTATAAGATATAAGAATTGATAATATCAAAAACTCCCTCTTGAAGAACTGCTGAAGTTGGAGACGAAGATCCGCTGTATAATAAGCGTTGTAGAAGCGGACGTCGTTTGGATCTGGAGTGAAGAGATTCTCCTTCAGAAATTTGCAGCGGTTTGGTAGGACATCAACTTTCGGCCAAATCAGGCTTTGGAATTCTAGCACTCAATCTCCCTCTCTAGTGGTTGTCCAAAATGAGAGAAGAGGGGTCCTATTTATAGCCTAAGCATTAGCTCCTGTGCTAGCGCTACCGCCGGCGCTATCCCAGATTAGGCATTATTCTGCGCGGGAGAATCTTCAATCCGAGGAAACATTTCTCTCTTGCCTGCTGTGCTCCGCGCTACCGCCTGTGCTATCGGCTACCGCCAGGTGCTAGCTCCTTATATAAGTGCTCCCAGAATTGCGCTAATCATCGCTAGTGTCGGGCGCTAGGTGCTACCGCCGGTGCTAGTGGGCATGTTGGATTTGTTGGCTCAATTTTGGTGGCAACCTTCCTTGGTTATCTTTGAGTCATATGGACTTTGTTTCCTGCACACTAGAACACACATGATCAAATACATGTAGGATTTTTTATTCTCAAACCTAGGAGATGCGGAAGACCATGCTCCAACAAACTCCCCCTTTTAATAATAACAAATCCATTAATGAGAAATTAGTGCATTAATATATAATCATGATAAAACCTACTTGTGTGTATGTGAAAATGATGACTTAGGATGTTTATTGATTTTAGAATTTTAGAATTGCTCCCACTAAATACATGCTCCCCCTAAGTGAATGCTCCCCTAATATGTAAGTTATCATCTTAATTAATCATGTTAGTTTTTCATTTTGATAGCGGATTTTATCTATCATGTTAGATCTCCCCATTTTGTTATTAGCAAAAGTGGGTAAGGAAGCAAAACACATAAAAGTGTTGATAATAAAATAAGGTATGATCGAGCTTTGAGAGAGAAGAAAATGATAAGGAGTTTTAGAATAATTTTCATAGAAATAAATAAGAGTTCTTAGCTTAAGTATGGTTATAGAAATAAATTAGAGTTTTTAGCATAAGTATGGTTACATAAATAAATCAGAGTTTTTATCTTTTAAGAGGAATGATATAACATTTACCATGCAAGTCTACCATTTAAAAAGTTTGAGTTTGAAAACTTGAGATAAGCATGAAAAGAACACAAGGTAAACGTAATGTAGCGGAAGACTTATATAAATACAACAAACATCTTTTTGTAAGATATGCTGATTCCAAATAATGTGAGTGAAATGAAAAAGATGTTTTTGTAAATTATTTTATTTGAAATTCTATAAAGATTAGCATGAAGGAACCAAGCATGAAAGAGATGTATGAACTAAAGAGACTACTACAATGTTATTTTAATTCATAAATTCAAAACATACCAAACATTGTAGAGAGCATGCTAGGTTATCTAGTGCATTTAGATATAAAAAGTTATATAGAATTAGCATTAGAATCCAATACTAATGAGAAAAAGTGTTGTGGAAGATAATGATGTGGACAACAGTGTATTTTGAAAAAAAAAATAAACAAATGTTATAATCAAGAACACAAGACAAATGTAGAGTAAAGTGCACAATAAAACACAAATAAGATTACTTCCATGCACTTTTATGCACAAAAAATGTACAACTACCAAGGTGCTTTGCACACACAATGCTCATTAAGACTTATCAGGGTGCAAAGTAGTGCTTGGGGGATCACACAATTTGAATTTTTCAGTTTTGTTTTTGATCTGGTGTACTTAAGAATAAGTGGTATTTTTTAAGAAATGAAGGTTTGCACAAGATACTTTACTAATCTTTCCAAGGTGCTCAACCTCTCAACGCTTATTAAGATTTATCAGGAGGTTCATGTAGTGCTTGGTGGAGTTAACTTTGTCACTTTATTTCATTTTTTTGTTTTGTACAAAGTTCTCTGATTACACTTGCTTTGCAAGCCAAATGAATTTTGAAAGTACAACCACTTTTCTTTATATTAAATAGTGCAAATAAGTGAAGTGTAGGTAAGATACTTGTGCAAATTTAATTTATTGTACAATTACAATACATTAGCAAGCATCTTTAGATTAAAAACATAAGTAGACATAGCCAAAAAGTGAGTGAAGAAATATCATTATCAACAATAAAACATTTACTTATACTTAGAGGCATGCTAAGCTTCGGTTCTACACTACCTTTACAATATAATTGATGCACATATTAATAGATATATCAAAGCATGATAATAACAATGTTAAAGTAGTTTGAAAAGATAAATTGGAACATTGTAGAAGTTCTAAAGATAGTTTTAAACATGCTTGATATTCACAATAAAAGTCCATACAATTTATTTTTTTGTTATTTGTGTTTTATATTTTTGTATTTGATTTTTGAATTTAGAAATAGAATTTAAGCAAATGAACAAACAAAATTTTGTAATTTGGCTTTTGCAATTTTGTATTTGGATTTTTCAAAAATGTAATAAAGTCAGAAGTGCAAAAATAAATAGTACATATAGACTAATATATTTTTAAGAATTTTTCAAAATTTTAAAAATACAGAAAAATAGATAGGTACGCTAGCGCCGGCGTGCGCAGGAAACAGTACACGATTTTTGATGATTTTGAAAATTTTAATTATTGATCTTGATTAAGTGTCTCAATAGTAGTTTCATGCAGAAATTTCAGAATTTTAGGAGATGTTTTAGCTGATTAAAAATTGCATAATTGCATTTATGAATGTGTTTTAACTTGAAAGATCTAGGACACCTTGTTGGAACCTTAGGTTTGATTTGAGTTAGGATCCACCTTTAATGTCTAAAGTTTATATCATAATATATCTTATAACTTAGATTAAATCAGATTAAGTTAATAGGCAGAAAAGAAATATACAACTAATATAAATAATATATATATATAAATAATATACTAAGAAAAATATATATATAATAATAGGCTGAAGAAAATAAGAGAAAATAATATAAAAGAAAATATTATAAGAGAAAATAATATAAGAGAAAATAATATAAGTTAAAATCAAAATAATATTAGTCAAACTGCGTGCGATGAACGGCCATCGGCATTCGTCGGACGGTGCTCTGCGAATTACATTATAGCTGCGTTCAACGAAATATCAAGAAAGCAACGGTCGACGAATTCCAACCAGAACAGCGGTCGACGAATTCCAACCAGAACAGCGGTCGACGAATTCCAACCAGAACAACGGTCGACGAATTCCCAGATCAGCGGTCGACGAAAAGAGGAGATCGACGAACCTTCAGTGAGGCGCTCGACGAATTTCAGCAGATGTTCAGAAACATTAAATCAAATAATGAGGTCGACGAATCAAATGATGAGCTTGATGAACTTGACCCTAAGCTCGACGAATTTCTGCAGCATTATTTTATTATATCTTTTAGCTCATCTAAATAATTATATTATATATATATGCTGTCAGACTTTATTATAGTAATATTCATGATTTCTATTTATATATTGCTATATATATTGCTGATTTAACAATACAGCTGTCGATGCATAAAATGCTGTAGCTGTTTGGCAGCAAAGCATTTAATACTGTAGCCGTTGCAGCAAGTCAAAGATGGCAAGTTATCTGCTCGAGGATCTGGGAAATGAAAGAGACATTACCCCTTTCCTCTTTGGTTGGCAAGAATTCAAATTAGCCAGGAAAGAGGACAACGACTTATATACACGACAGCAGAAGTCAATAAATTATACAGCAGATAAATATATGCAGCAGATTATTTATAAAGCAAATAATATACTGCTGTTCCTCTTGACAGATCATATATATCATATATTGATGTACAGATTTCAGATAGACGGAACAAATAAATTAACAGTTGCTGTTCAGAAAAGAGAGAAGAAGAAGAAGAGAAAAAGAAGAACACAGCAAAAATAGAGGACAACTCTATTACTTTATCTGGTTCTGTTTTTGCAGATCATCCATATCCTGAGACACCAAACCAATATTACTTGCTCAGGATCAAAGCTGCAAGAAGAAGAAGAAGTGTTATTGCAATCTAGAGAAGAAGCTCCATATCCAAAGCCGTCATCTAAACTAAATCAGACAGGGGAGCCTTCTTCAACATCATCTTCATCAAGAGTCTTCTCAGCAAAAGAGAAGAACAACATAATCTTTTCTGTTTTCTTTATTTCCTCCCATCTTCTAAAGGGTTGAAACTCCCTTCAAAAGTTGACTCCCGGTGACAGGCCACCTTAGCAAAAACCTGCATCTTGGTTGATAAGCACCTTATCAAAAGCTTATAGGTGAATTGGGCACCTGATCAAACCTCAATTAGTGTGTGGTCACCTTATCAAAAAACACCTTGGTGTGAGGGAACCTTATAAAAACTCCTAGTGGATTCCTACCAAGGGTGGTAGAAGAGTAGACGTACCCAGATTTATTGGGGAACTACTATAGCTCCTTGTGTCCTCTGTGATTGCTTATTTCTTTGTGTTGTGCTGTGTGATTTTATTTATTCTGTTTTTATTTAATCACTCTGCTTACACACATATATAACATTCTTTTTAATTCTGCAAATAAAACTAAAGGAAAAAGTTTTAAACTCTATTCACCGCCCCCCCCCCCCCCCCCCCCCCCCCCTCTGGAGTTAACTTAAGATCCAACCTCCACTTTCAATTGGTATCAGAGGAAGTTGATTTTTCACACAGGCTAACACCTGAAATCACAAAGATCACTTAGTTCTTATTTTGTTTTGTTGTAAAAAGGTTTTTCAAAAATTTGATGTCACTAGCAGATTTCTCTTTTTCAGATCCACCTTTATGTAATTTGGATAGTTTTATTTTATGGCAAGTTAGAATCAGATTATATATGAATGCAATAGATGAAGATATCTACAAATCTATTTTGACAGGAACTCAATCTTCAATCTCTTCATCTGATGATCAAAAAAAGTTGACCAGTGCTGATGCAAAGGCCATGGAGATATTAACTCAATCAATGTCAAATGACATTTATCAAAGAGTTAATGATTGCACTTCAGCAAGGAGCATTTGGAACTCCCTCTCAAGGATGGTAAATGAACCAACTTCTTCCTCTTCCACTAACATCATTTTTGATGCAGAACCTTCATTCAGTCTGACTAAAGAAGAAGAAAAAGAAGAACAACAAGCCAGAAACTTCTGTTTAATGGCTATATATGGTTCAGATTACATATCAGATGCAGAATTTGAACAAGAAAAGGTAAAAGAGGTAACAACATTTCCTAATTTTACCTCTGAAAATTTCAAATCTGTTTTCAATTCACCTTTTGCAGGTTTAAAAATTTCTGAAAACAGAATAAGTAAAAAGCTAATAATAAACAAATTAATTTCTGATAAAATTAAAGAAGATTTTAAAATAACAGAAAAACAAATTATCTGTTTAGAAAATAAGTTCATTAAGGCTGAAAACTTTAAACAATTAGTTAAAGCTAAAGAAAAAGAAATTTCTTATGATCAGCAAAATAAAAATAAGTTTACACAGTTATACTTTAATGAAATAAAAAGGCCAAAATATCTATCTATCAGGCAAATCTTTAAACTTTTTAATATTTTAACTCAGATTATAATTAAACAGCAGTTTTAAGATTTTTGAATTTTTTTTATCTTAAAAACAAGTCAGATAACTTCACATTCTTCCAAATTTTCTCCTAAAATCATGTTGAGCATTCTACCGTAGTTGCATTGATCAGGAATGATCATGGCACTGAGTGCGAGTCTCTTCTGATTAAAAGGGATTCTATAGAAAGAAGCAATCAGACTTTCCATTTATGATTTTCAAATTCTTAGAATCTATAACAGCTAGCAATTCACATATTAAAATTCCTATTTAAAATCAATATTTAGGAAATTATAAATTGCTTAGTTTTAAAGAAGAAATTTAAGAAAATAATCTCTATCCCTTAAGCCTTAAGTTAATTCAAGACTTTTTATGCTTAGGAATCCTAAACCAAATAGGGGGAGATTGTTAGAACCTAGTTAATTTGGATTAGGATCCCAACTCAAATAGGGGGAGATTGTTGGAACCTTAGGTTTGATTTGAGTTAGGATCCACATTTAATGTCTAAAGTTTATATCATAATATCTTAAAACTTAGATTAAATCAGATTATGTTAATAGGCTGAAAAGAAATATACAGCTAATATAAATTATATATATATAATATACTAAGAAAAATATATATATAATAATAGGCTGAAGAAAATAAGAGAAAATATTATAAGAGAAAATATTATAAGAAAAATAATATAAGAGAAAATATTATAAGAGAAAATAATATAAGAGAAAATAATATAAGTTAAAATCAAAATAATATTAGTCAAACTGCGTTCGATGAACGGCCAACGACATTCGTCGGACGGCGCTCTGCAAATTACATTATACCTGCGTTCGACGAAATATCAAGAAAGCAGCGGTCGACGAATTCCAACCAGAACAGCGGTCGACGAATTCTCAGATCAACGGTCGACGAAAAGAGGAGATCGAGGAACCTTCAGTGAGGCGCTCGACGAATTTCAGCAGATGTTCAGAAACAGTAAATCAAATAATGAGGTCGACGAATCAAATGATGAGCTCGATGAACTTGACCCTGAGCTCGACGAATTTCTGCAGCATTATTTTATTATATCTTTTAGCTCGTCTAAAAAATTATATTATATATATATGCTGTCAGACTTTATTATAGTAATATTTATTATTTCTATTTATATATTGCTATATATATATTGCTGATTTAACCATACAGTTGTCGAAGCATTAAATGTTGTAGCCGTTTGGCAGCAAAGCATTTAATATTGTAGCCAGCAAGTCAAAGACGGCAAGTTATCTGCTCGAGGATCTGGGAAATGAAAGAGACATTACTCCTTTCCTCTTTGGTCGGCAAGAATTCAAACTAGCCGGGAAAGAGGACAACAACTTATATACACGACAACATAAGTCAATATATTATACCGCAGATAAATATATGCAGCAGATTATTTATATAGCAAATAATATACTGTTGTTCCTCTTGACAGATCATATATATCATATATTGATGTACAGATTTCAGATAGACAGAACAAATACATTAACACTTGTTGTATAGAAAAGAGAGAAGATGAAGAAGAAGAGAAAAAGAAGAACACAACCAAAACAGAGGACAACTCTATTACTTTATCTTGTTCTGTTTTTGCTAATTCTTCATTTGCAGATAATCCATATCCTGAGACACCAAACCAATATTACTTGCTCAAGATCAAAGCTGCAAGAAGAAGAAGAAGTGTTATTGCAATCTAGAGAAGAAGCTCCATATCCAAAGCTGTCATCTAAACTAAATCAGACAGGGGAGCCTTCTTCAACATCATCCTCATCAAGAGTCTTCTCAGCAAAAGAGAAGAACAACATAATCTTTTCTGTTTTCTTTATTTCCTCCCATCTTGTAAAGGGTTGAAACTCCCTTCAAAAGTTTACTCCCGTTGACAGGCCGCCTTAGCAAAATCCTGCATCTTGGTTGATAAGCACCTTATCAAAAGCCTATAGGTGAATTGGGCACCTGATCAAACCTCCATTGGTGTGTGGGCACCTTATCAAAAAACACCTTGGTGTGAGGGCACCTTATCAAAACTCCTAGTGGATTCCTACCAAGGGTGGTAGAAGAGTAGACATACCCAGATTTATTGGGGAACTACTATAGCTCCTTGTGTCCTCTATGATTGCTTATTTCTTTGTGCTATGAGGTGTAATTTTTTTAATCTTTTTTATTTAATCACTCTGCTTACACATATATATATAACACTATTTTTAATTCCGCAAATAAAACTAAGGGAAAAAGTTTTAAACTCTATTCACCCCTTTAGAGTTAACTTAAGATCTAACCTCCACTTTCACACCTAACTCAAGTCATAATAATCGAAATCTTGCATCGGGAAGAGGTTTAGTAAATATGTCAGCGAGTTGAGACTCCGTACCAATGAAGCTTACTTTTACATGCTTTTTCTTAATGTGATCCCTAATGAAATGATGGCGAACATCTATGTGTTTGGATCTAGAGTGATGTACGAGATTATATGTAAGGTCTATGGCACTTTTGTTGTAACATTTAAGATCAATGTTTTTTTAGATGAAATCCAAAATCCTCTAGAGTTTGGCTCATCCATAACGCTTGTGCACAATAACTACCAAGTGCGATGTAATCAGCCTCCATGGTGGAGAGAGTGCAACCGAAGATTGTTTCCTACTAGACCAAGCAACTAATGAGGGTCCTAAAAAGTGACAAGTGCCGTTAGTGCTTTTTGATCTAGTGAACAACCGGCGTAATCCGAGTCAGAATAGACGTGAAGTGTAAATGAATCATTGTGTGGGTACCATAATCCTAATTTAGATGACCCTATTAGATAACGAAAAATATGTTTTACCGCTTTTAAATGAGATTCTTTTGGATTGGCTTGAAAGCGAGCAAATAATCACACGACAAACATTATATCTGGTCTAGATGCACTTAAGTAAAGAAGAGATCCTATCATTCCTCTATATAAAGTTTGATCAATGGAAATTCCAAATTCATCTTTTCCTAGTTTTAAAGAAGCACTCATAGGAGTAGAAGCTTGTTTATATTTTCAAATCCAAACTATTTAAGCATATCGTGAACATATTTTGTTTGGCAAATAAAGATACCATCAGTTCATTGTGAGATTTGAAAACCAAGAAAATATGATAGTTTTCCTACAAGACTTATTTCAAATTCATTTTTCATTATAAGACTACTTCATTACACAATTCTTCATTGGTGGCTCCAAAAATGATATCATCAACATATATTTGTAGAATAATTAGATCATTATTATTATTATGCTTAATGAAGAGCGTGTTGTCGGCACTTCCCATAACATAATCGTGCTTTAACAAAAATGATGTAAGTCTATCATACCATGCACGGGGCGCTTGTTTTAAACCATAAAGCGCTTTTTCTAATTTGTAAACATGATTTGGAAAAATTTCATTTATAAAACCGGGGGGTTGCTCTACATAAACTTCTTCTTTTATAAACCCGTTTAAAAAAACACTTTTAACATCCATTTGAAATAATTTTATTCTTTTAAAACTCGCAAATGCCAAAAATATTCGTATAGATTCTAAGCGAGCAAAGGGTGAACAAGTTTCTTCAAAATCTATCCCCTCGATTTGAGAAAAACCTTGAGCAACTAAGCGTGCTTTATTTCTTATAATCCTAAATTCACCATCTAATTTATTTTTGAAGATCCATTTTACGCCAATAACAGGATGATTAGATGGTCTATCTACTAGATTCCAAACTTTATTTCTTTCAAATTGATGTAACTCTTCATTCATAGCCAAAAACCAAAATTCGTCATTTAAAGCGGTGAAAACGTTTTTAGGTTCGATTTCAGAAACAAAGCAAATGTATGAAAACATTTCATGAAGAGAAGATCGAGTTCTTACCCTAGTAGAAGGTTCCCCAATGACTAGTTCTTTTGGATGATTTTTTGAGAAGTTCAAGACGCTTGGGGGCACATATTCATCTTCCTTGGCCTTCTCCTCCTCTTCTTTGGAAGGTTCCTCTTCGTCATGTTCCAAAGATGGCAAAGGTTCATCATTTATACCTGTCGGAAGCCTTTCTAAACATGGAATAAATTCATCAAATTTAACATTAATAGATTCTTCAACCTTACTCGATCTTTTGTTAAATATTCTATAGGCTTTACTTGTTGAAGAGTATCCAAGAAATACTCCTTCATCACATTTTTCATCAAATTTTCTTAAAGAGTCTTTTGTGTTAAGAATAAAACATTTACAACCAAATACTTTAAAATATGATACGATAGGTTTCTTTTGATAATATAGTTCATACGGTGTGAGATTTAGAGATGGGCGAAGCATGACTCTGTTCATTACATAGCATGATGTGCTTATGGCTTCGTCCCAAAAAGACTTAGGTAATTTATATTCAGATAACATAGTGCGTGCTAGTTCTTGGATTGTCCTATTCTTTCTTTCTACATCACCGTTTTGTTGAGGTGCGCATGGAGCGGAGAACTCATGCTTAATACCTAACATTTCACAAAAAGATTTAAAATTTTCATTTTCAAATTCTCCTCCAGGATCTGAGCGAATGCATTTTATTTTTAAATTTAGTTCATTTTGAATACGAGTACATAATTTTGAGAATTCGCAAAACACATCAGATTTGGAAGAGAGAAATAAAGTCCAACAATATCTTGAGAAATAGTCTATTAGAACGAAGCTATATATTCTACCACCAAGACTTGTGGTGCTAACGAGACCAAAGAGATCCATATGGATTAATTGTAATGGTTTTGAAGTGGAAATTTCGTTTTTGCTTTTAAAAGATGATTTTGTAAATTTTCCTTTTTGGCATGGAGAACATAGTGAAGATAAATTTCCATTCGATTTAGGCAATCATCTAATCAATTCCCTTTTTGCTAGTTTTAAAATGAGCTTTGTACAAGCGTGACCTAAACGTCTATGCCACAGTTTTAATTAATCATTTTTGGTTATAAAACATTTTATAGATGATTTGGAAAGATCATGAAACAAAACTATGCAAACATTGTGAATTCTAGGTGCAGTTAGTAACACAGCTTTTGTTTTAGGATTAAATATTTTGCAAAGATTAGTGGATGATTCAAATAATACATCTAGTCCTTTATCACAAATTTGGCTTATAGATATTAAGTTATGTTGAAACCTGCAACAGGCCTCTTGAGTTCGGACCCACTGGGGGTGCAGCCGATGCTTACTTCTCCCTCACTAGACTCTCTTGACGGTGGATGTGAGAATAAGAAAAGACCCAAGGCTGAAGCGAGGAGGTCCCGCCACACACCCGAAAGATCTTAGAGAGCTTCCCCTCCCAAACCAGAGCTCAACCGGGCACCTTGGAGGGCACTAGCAGCCGACCAAGAACTAGCTTGGAGGAGAGGAATCTCTAAAATTGGATCTCCTCCAAGGTGCCCTTAAGGGTCTATTTATAGTTTTTCCTAGGCTGGTCTGCAGATAACACGAATCCACCTTTTAGTTCTACTAACCGCACCCCAAATTGGTCTGCTAATTGCCTAACTCCGCTGTTCCGAAGGGCTATTTGCAGCCCTCAAGGGGCATTATGGTCATTTCCCTCAAAGCCTTTGGGGCGAGTGGTCCGTGAGGGCACCACTCGCCGATCTCCCGCTCAGCTGGGTGAGTGCCCATGCTACTGAGCGAGTGGTCCTTGAGGGCACCACTCGCCGATCTTCTTCTCGCCTGCAGCGTACCCCCACTAATCCGGGGATCTCTCCACCTTCCTTAGCGTGGGCGAATGATCCGGCTGACCCAGGTCTCGCCAGTTGGCTTGAGGGACCCACTCGGCGAATACGGGTTGTACACAATCCCCGCTCTTTGCGAGCGGTTCCTACGCTCGGAAAGAATAGTCCAACCCTATATTCAGTGAGTGCTTGCTGACTGGACCCATAAAACTCTGTGGGTACCACCATCATCCTATATATACCTCCTCATGTCAGACTTTTCTGGACCATTTTTATATCTCGGCCCGGAGTTTTCTCTCCCTGGACCTTTCGCCACTCCCATTGTCTTTCCACAAGCATTCCACGAGACTCCTCTCGCAAGAAATGATCGAACGCCTGGCTGCGGCCCAGACTGCAACCGCCCCCAAAACTGCCAGATTTGCTCCCTGGCTTAAATCCAAGCGAGACTCGAGCGCCCCATATGTCTCGCGGCGAGCCAAAGCGATTCGGATGAATCGCCAAAAAGGCGAGACCGCCTCGGACTCTCCGACGAATACTCCTCCAGATCCCGGGACTCAGGTATGAAGATTCCTCCTGCCTTTCTTTTTAGTTTCTGCCTCCTTATTCGGCAATCGCTCCGACCATTCGCAGGGGATTTCGGTGCCTGAGGGCGGCCACGGGGCCGTTTTGAACAGTGTCGTGGTGCCACCTCTCGCGGACGAGGCACCTCCTCCAGATCTGGACCTTGCTCCTCCACCCCCTCCGGGCGAGACCATACTTCAATCCAGTAAGTTGTGAACCCTCTCGATTTTCCTTTCATGTTGCTTGTTACTGACCATTACCTTCTCGCAGCCCTTAACCCTAACGTCCCGCTGCGGGACTCCATTCCTCAAGGTTCCCCTGCCTAGCAGAACCCCTCTGTTATCGCGAATGAACCAAGGGTCTCCCCTGAGCGGGAACTGGGTCAGCACCTCCGTGCTGATGACCGTACGAATGCTCTGGCTCCTCCTCCTCCGCTTTACCGCCCCGGGAAAGGGAAGATTCTACCACCTTCCGCAGGCTTGTCTGGGGTCCTCCCCCATTCGACTCGCCCTTCAGGTCATAGGGAACCCGTCCCTGGTCAGTTTACTCTCCTGCCCCTACTGTACTCGCTTATTTTACCGCAACTGACCTAGTTGTGATTTCGCAGGCTATCGGGAAGCCTCCCCCCTTGATTCCTACAACGAGGGGGAAGAGGGGATGCTCTCGCCTCTCCCTTCCCCTGGGGATCTCGCTGATTTCCTAGGCGACTCCTCAGATCACGCGACCCTGAAGGAGCGGATCACGGAGGTCTTGGGGAAGCTCATCCACATCCAGCGGAACGTCGCCGGCCAGGTGGATGATGTGCGGCTGAGAGTCGCGCGTGAGTTAAAGGACCTTCGGCAGGACTACTCGCGCCTTCTCGCGACGGTGGAGCGCCTGGGGGGTGAAGGAGGGGAGTTGTCTCCCGAAAGACACGTCGCGCGAGCCCGGGACCAACTCCAACTGGCTTACCATGAGATCACCAATATGCTCGCGTACTACCGCCCGCAAATGCCCCTGGAAGCTGGGTCGCGAAGGCGAGGTCGGTGGGTCTGGGAGGAGTTCTGATCTAGTCGACATTCACCCCTCCTGTTATTTCTTTCCTCGTTTTCTGTGTTGCGGATGCTGGACTTTTATATTTGTCTATAATAATTTTATACTCTATGCTTTGCGAATGCTCTATTTCTCGTTTTTTGGTTTTTCTCGTAGCTTGCTTGGGTATTGCCGAATGATATGATATTGCCGAATGTTTTCTTAGCTCTTTCGCGTGGCCGTCGAGCGAATAGCCACAGGGCATTTGCCATTAATGGGCGAGAGGGATCGCCCCGGGTTTCGAGGCGTCGGGAAGGCGCGATTGCCATACGCATACCCGTTACCTCGAAAGCCCAAACGCCGTTTAGTCCTTCTATAAATAGGCCCTTCAACCACCGTATTAAATACCTTACCATCCGTTCCCCCTCTTTCCTCGCGCTAGCACTCGCGCTTCTCCCTTCCCTGCAGCTCCCTTCTCCTTCTGCATTCACGAAATGGGTGGTGATGCGGAAGGTAGGGCCAGGTGCTCCAGCGCATTCGTCAATCATACTTTCGATTCCTGTGACCTCTCCGAAGAAGCTTACTTGACAGCTGTTGCGGATTACATTCCGCCGGGGTTCGAGGCGCGAAAGCCCAGGCCGGAAGAGCGCCTAAACTCCATCTCGCCCTGTGCTCTCGCGATCCCGCTAGAGCATTTCGAGGTGGGGTTTCGCCTTCCCATCTGGCCGGAACTCCGCCAGACCTTCAGGTACTACGGGGTCGTGCCCGGCCAGCTCAACCCCAACTCCATCTCCATGCTGGTCGGGTACGCGAGCTATCTGCGAGAAGAGGGGATCGAGTTCTCGCTGCCCATCTTCCGCAAGCTCTACACCTTCCGCTGCACCAACGGCATCTCCTTTTTCTCGGGTATAAGCCCACTCAAGCACTACGGGCTCCCGAACAAAAACCACGACTGGGTTCGCCGCTTCATCTTTGTCAGCGGGAGCCTGGGAAACACCCTTCTCGCCCCGGTGCAGGAGGAGTCAACCTTCCACCCTCCGACCCTAGGGGGGCACGAGGCCAAACTCCACCAATATATTCTGGAGCACGGGATGGACCTCGTCTATCTCCGGCGAAACGTCAACTCGCTCCAGCTCATTCCACAGGGCGAGGGTAAGTTTTCGAGACTTCCTTCATTCATTTTGGCCTTGTGATTCTTACACCATTTGCTAAACCATTCGCAATATTATGTAGGCGTGCGTAGCCTCCCCCTTCATCCGCCGCGGCCTTCTGGGTTTTGCGTGTCTCTCGCGCAAGCTGCCGCGGATGCCTGCCGGGAGGGGCCTTCCTCCTCCAAGCCCAGCAGCCGAAAGAGAAAACCCGCGGCGACTCCTTCCTCTCCCCCAGCAAGTCCCGATGCCCTCCTTCTATCAAAGGGAAGGGGGTTGTGGACGAGTCCTCTCGAGCGAAAGCTCCAACCCAAACCCCAGGGACGGAGGTCCCGGCCCAAACCCTGGGGACCGAAGTGCCGGCCCCAACCTTGGGGTCGGGTATGCCAGATGGGACGGTGGTTCAGGCGAGATCGTCGTTACCTCCGCCTCTGCTGCCCAGGGACCACCGCAACTTCCCGAACGGCGAGAAGTATGTGGATCCCTCAGGGGCTCCCCTGGTCAAGTGGGACAGAAACACGAACAGGGTCTCGCTCTCTACCCTCCTTCCAACCTGGATAGAGAGCGACGTCGCCAGCGGCGAGGCGTACTCCATTGCGTATGCCCTCTATGGTCGTGAGGATGCCGAGGTCTTCGATGCCGAGAAGACGCAAGTTCTCGCCCACGAGGCCGCTCGAGCCATGCTGCGGGCCCTGGAGCTCTCGCACATGTCTTCTCGCCGGAGCATCAACTTGGCACAGAATCTGGCCGGGGTCGAGGAGGCCAGGGCTCTCATCTCTAGGGAGGCGACTGAGCTCAGAGTGAAGCGGGAAGCCGCGGAAGCCCTCCTCGCCCGCCGCCCGGTTGCAGAGGTATACTTTCTCTCACCCCTGCGGAAGACCATTGCTGATTGCCGCACTTTTATCTCAGGTTTTATTTCATTTCTTCAGGATGCTACAAGCGCTGGGATGCTTCGCGCGTGGGTGATCGACCTTGAAGAGGAAGTCCGCCTGGCCAAAGCCGAAGTCCAACAGTTGCGAGAAGCCGGCGCGTCGACACTCGACCCGGGAAGTGGGGGGCACTTTTACCCCCACCACGAGCTAGAGCAACTGATGCAAGAGAATGCGCAAAGTGCCGTGAAGCATGCGCTGCAGGTGTTGCGGCGAGCTGGGTATTTGAAGGCGGAGGCCGAATGCCTTTCCGCTCGCAATGTCGTTCCCGAGCTCTACATTCCGATCCCCTTCCCGGAGGACGATAATGGCGAGCCGCGGGAAGACGCCCTCATCCCGGATTCTGGCGAAAGCGAAGGATCTTCAGGCGAGAAATCTGCCGACCCTTGAGAAGGGCCTTTTGTATTATTTACTCTTTTTGTACTTACCATTTTGAATGTAATCATGAACGGGGCGAGTGCCCTTAAAAGATATATATATATATTGACTACAATTTTTGTGCTATCTCAATTTTTGTGCTATCTCAACTTTTCTGTCATTCGCCGCTATATCTCGTTGGGCTCATTAGGACGTTACTTCTTTCTCATTCGTCGTTATATCTCGCTAGGCTCATTAGGACGCTAAGTCTTAGTGCGACTGTCCTGGCCACCCAGCGAATGCTCGAAGATGACTTAGGTGTGCCGCCCCTTTTCGACTTCCCGCTTCCTGCCCCACTCGTATCTCCTTACCATTCGCCCAGACCGCGGTTTCGCTTAGGTAGTCAGGAAGAGAGGTGAGATTACTTTACTGGCGCGTGGTCCCTGCGAGTGCCCTCAAGATCCACCCTTGAGAACTTAGAACCTGCCACCAAGTGAGCCTTCGGACCTGCCAGCTAGATGAGAGCTTGGACAGCAGGTCTGCTCGGGGCCATTTCCTTCATCACCTTAGAACCTGCCACCGAGTGAGCCTTCGGACCTGCCAGCTAGATGAGAGCCTGGACAGCGGTTCTGCTCGGGGCCATTTTCTCAACACCTTGGAACCTGCCACCGAGTGAGCCTTCGGACCTGCCAGCTAGATGAGAGCCTGGACAGCGGGTCTGCTCGGGGCCATTGTCTCAACACCTTGGAACCTGCCACCGAGTGAGCCTTTGGACCTGCCAGCTAGATGAGAGCCTGGACAGCGGGTCTGCATGGGGCCATTTTCTCAACACCTTGGAACCTGCCACCGAGTGAGCCTTCGGACCTGCCAGCTAGATGAGAGCCTGGACAGCGGGTCTGCTCGGGGCCATTGTCTCAACACCTTGGAACCTACCACCGAGTGAGCCTTCGGACCTGCCAGCTAGATGAGAGCCTGGACAGCGGGTCTGCTCGGGGCCATTGTCTCAACACCTTGGAACCTGCCACCGAGTGAGCCTTCGGACCTGCCAGCTAGATGAGAGCCTGGACAGCGGGTCTGCTCGGGGCCATTGTCTCAACACCTTGGAACCTGCCACCGAGTGAGCCTTCGGACCTGCCAGCTAGATGAGAGCCTGGACAGCGGGTCTGCTCGGGGCCATTGTCTCAACACCTTGGAACCTGCCACCGAGTGAGCCTTCGGACCTGCCAGCTAGATGAGAGCCTGGACAGCGGGTCTGCTCGGGGCCATTGTCTCAACACCTTGGAACCTGCCACCGAGTGAGCCTTCGGACCTGCCAGCTAGATGAGAGCCTGGACAGCGGGTCTGCTCGGGGCCATTGTCTTAACACCTTGGAACCTGCCACCGAGTGAGCCTTCGGACCTGCCAGCTAGATGAGAGCCTGGACAGCGGGTCTGCTCGGGGCCATTGTCTCAACACCTTGGAACCTGCCACCGAGTGAGCCTTCGGACCTGCCAGCTAGATGAGTGCCTAGACAGCGGGTCTACTCGGGGCCATTTTCTCAACACCTTGGAACCTGCCACCGAGTGAGCCTTCGGACCTGCCAGCTAGATGAGAGCCTGGACAGCGGGTCTGCTCGGGGCCATTTTCTCAACACCTTGGAACCTGCCACCGAGTGAGCCTTCGGACCTGCCAGCTAGATGAGCCTGGACAGCGGGTCTGCTCGGGGCCATTTCTGGAGCTTTCAGAGTCTTTCCTACAAGTTGCGGCATCACTCTCATACACATAGTTTAAATAAAATATTCTTATTCAAAAACAATGTTACTACATACTGCTAGGGATAGAAGCGTTTAAGGTCGTCGCCATTCTATGTGTGGCTGAGAGGTTGTCCCTCCACATTTTGAAGGCGATACCCCCCAGACTTTAGTGCCTCTTCCACGACATAGGGGCCTTCCCAGTTGGGGTTAAGTTTTCCCACCGCGACGGACCTCCCAGCCGCGTCGACCTTCTTGAACACCAGATCTCCCTTCTCGAACTGCTTTACCCTGACGTACTTGTCGAAGTACTTGGCCATCCACCGCTTGACCTCTTCTTGGCGAATGGCTGCTAGGTCCCGAGCTTCTTCGATGAGGTCGAGGGAGAGCCGCAACTCCTCGTCGTTCTCGGCTCTCCAATCTTCCTCTCCACTTGCGGCGGCCTTTACCCATGGTGTCATAACCTCAAACTCTATGGGAATGATGGCCTCGCAGCCGTGAGAGAGCTTGAAAGGGGTCTCTCCTGTGGCGGTGCTGGGGTAGTTCTTAGGGCCCATAGGACCGATGGAAGCTGTTCCACCCAATTGCCCTTCAGATTTTCCACCTTCTTCTTGAGCAGGTTCACGATGACCTTGTTTGCCGCCTCCACCTGCCCGTTGCTCCTGGGATGGTGAACGGATGCAAACCTGAGGTCTATCCCCAACTGGCCACAAAAGCTGATGAATTCCTCGCTTGCGAACTGCGGACCATTATCCGTGACTATGGCCTGTGGAAGCCCATGTCGACAAATGATCTCCCCCCATACGAAGTTGCGGATTACCTGGGAGGTGACCTTTGCCAACGCCTTGACCTCCAACCACTTTGAGAAGTAATCAATCATGACTAGGAGAAACCTCCTCTGCCCACTAGCCTGGGGGAAGGGTCCTACCTGGTCCATCCCCCATATGGCGAATGGCCAGTGCGCCGTGATACTCTTTAGCCTCGGAGCTGGCATGAGCTGAAGCGGGGCAAACATTTGGCACTTCTGGCACCTCTTGGCAAAGGCTGCCGCGTCTTTACTTAGGGTTGGCCAGAAGTACCCCTGCCTCATTATTCTTGCCTCCAACATCCTTCTCCCCGAGTGGCTGCCGCACTCGCCGGAGTGAACTTCTTCCAAGATCCTTGGGACCTCATCCTCTGAAATGCATCGGGCCAGGAGGCCCGAGAGGGTCTTCTGATACAAGTCCCCCTCATGGAGCACGTAGTAGGCGGACTTATATCGGAAGCGCCTCTGGTCCGGAACCTCCTCCGGAAACTTTCCCGTTGCAAGGAAGGTGACGAAGGGATCCTTCCAGGAGGGCCGCTGCTCTACTTCCATGAGTTCTCCCTCTTCGATCGAAGGGCAGAATAGGTCTGTCAGGGTCCCCCCGGCTCGAGGACCTGATTTGGCCAACCGATCCGCCGGGGTGCTCTCCTCCCGAGGGACGTGCCGGATGGAGAAAGTTTTGAATGCTCCCACGAGACCTCTCACTTTGGCCAAGTACCTTATGAGCGCAGGTTCCCTCGCCTCGAACTCTCCCCAGATCTGAGAGGCTATTACCATCGAGTCGGTGAGGACCTCCACGTCATGGACTCCGAGCTCCTGGGCCAGCCGTAGACCGGCGATCACCGCCTCATACTCCGCCTGGTTGTTGGTGATTGGGAAGTGTATCACTAGTGTCTGCTCGATCTTTACTCCGTGGGGACTCTCCAGTACCACCCCTCCTCCGAGGGAATTCTTGCCCGAAGCCCCGTCCACCAGCAGCTTCCATGGAACATGACGTGGTGCTCCATCTTCCTCCATCTCGGCCACATAATCTGCCATGAAATCAGCCACCACCTGTGCCTTCATGGATAATCGAGGGACGAAGGTAATGTTGAATTCACTTAGCTCTATCGACCACTTTGCGAGCCTTCCCGAGTGCTCCACTCCTTCGAAGATCTGGCGGAGAGGGTGGTCTGTCACTACTTGAATTGAATTGGCCTGGAAGTATGGCCTGAGCTTCCTTGCTGCGACGACCAGAGCAAAGGCCAACTTCTCCAAAATCGGGTACCTGAGCTCCGCCTCCCTCAGGACCCTACTCACGTAGTAGATGGGCAGCTGCTTCTTGCCTTCCTCCCGAACCAGGACGGAGCTTACGGCACTACCACGACCCCGAGATATAGATATAGATCCTCCCCCTCTTTGGGACCTTGGAGTAGCAGAGCCTTGGTGAGTTGGCTCTTCAAGGCCTGGAAGGCCTCCTCGCATTCTTTTGTCCACTCAAACTTCTGGTTACCTTGTAATGTTTTGAAGAAGGGGGAGCATTTCTACCCAGCTCGGGAGAGAAACTTGCTCAGCCCTGCGAGTCTTCCGGTCAAGCGCTCAACTTCCTTGGCGTTCCGCGGCGACCCCAGTTCCATTATGGCCTTAACCTTGTCCGGGTTAGGTTCTACCGCCCAAGGGGTGAGAAGGTGCCCCAGGAATTTCCCCTTGCTGGCCCCGAACACACACTTCAGGGGGTTCAAGCGCATCTTGTACTTGCGTAGGGTGGCGAAGGTCTCCTCGAGGTCCTGGATGTGAGAGTTCACACACTTGCTCTTCACCATAAGGTCATCCATGTAGACCTCCAGGTTCCTTCCCCTTTGCTCCCTAAATACCCGGTCCATCATCTTCTGGTAGGTTGCTCCTGCATTTTTCAGCCTGAAGGGCATCATCTTATAGCAGTAGCATCCCTCCCTGGTGATGAACGAGACGTCTTTGACGTCCGGGGGGTGCATCCTGGTCTGGTGATAACCTGAAAAAGAATCCAAGAAAATCATCACAGAAAAACCGACGGCTGAGTCAACCAGCGCGTCGATCCGAGGCAGGGGATAACAATCCTTAGGGCAGGCCTTGTTTAATAATGAAAAATACACACACATACGCCAGTGGCCATCGGCCTTTTTTACCATTACGACGTTGGAGACCCAGCCTGGGTACTGGATCTCCGATACAAAACCTGCTTCTAGGAGCTTGGCCACCTCCCCGCGGATTGGTTCTTCGAGCTTGCTGGCGAAGGTCCTTCTCTTCTACCGGATGGGGCGGGCTCCTGGATCGAGGTTGAGACGATGGCAAGCCACGTCCGCCTCGATGCCTGGCATATCAGCTGCGCTCCATGCGAAGACATCCACGTTCTTCTGGATGCACTCCAGCATCTTCACCCTGTCCTCCGGGCCGAAACCCCCGCTGATCCGCACCTCTTTCACTCTCCCCTCCTGGGTGATGACCTCCATCTCTATCACCTCTTCTGCCGCCTCGAGCCGGGTTGGCACTTCCCATTGGCCCTTTGCTTCTCGCCCCTCCTCCCGGGCTTCTTCCTCTGTGGCTCCTTCCGCCTCCATCGGCTCGATCCCTTGCTCCTCCCGAGCTACCTCCATATTCTCCTCTCGGGCATCGCCCTCTTCCTCTACTCCACTCTTCTCCACTTCTTCTCCTGGCCCCTCCGGCCTCGTCATCTCCTTATCCATCCTCTCAGCCTCAGCCATCCAAGAGATGGTGTTGACGGCAATCACATAGCACTGCCTCGCCACCTTAGCATCTCCTCGGATCTGGACCTGGACTCCTCCACTATGGAACTTCAGGCACTGGTGGTACGATGAGGGCATGCACCGGAAAGCACTAATGAGAGGGCGTCCAAAGATAGCATTGTAGCTGCTCGGAGCGTCAACGATGACGAACCGGCAGTTCCTTGGGACCCCTCCTAACGTCACTTGGAGACCCACGCCTCCCTCGACTTCCTTCCGCTCCCCTGAGAAACCAAACAGTGGTCTGTCGGAGGCCTGCACCCTCTTCTTCTCTACCTTCATCGCGTCGAAGGCCTTCTTGAAGATCACATTCACTGAGCTCCCGTTATCCACCAGGATCCGGGAGACCGTGAAATTTTCAATCGCCGTCTGTATCACCAGGGCGTCGCAGAATGGATCTTCATAATCTGGCATGTCTTCCAAGGAGAAGTTGAGCTTCTCCGAGGGGGGGTGGGGTTTGGGAAGTCGACACGACGTCCCTTCGGAACATCGCCTGGAAGCTCCTCTTGCGAGAGGCCTCTATCCCAACCCCACCATGAATCACCCCGATTCCCCCCCCCCCCTTGTTCCTGTATCAGCCCGGTCTTCACACCTATCCTCTTCCCCTTCCGGGAACACCTCATCAATCCTGATCGGCTGCTGCCGTGGTTGCCCTCTTCCCCTCATCTCCAGGAACTCGGGGCAGGTGGCCGTTGCGTCACCCTCTTCCTGATGAAAGTTACAATAGGGCAACACCACCCTACCCCCTCTTCCCGCTCTTCCTCTTCCTCCTCTAGCTCCTCTAGTTCCTCTTCCTCTGCCTACCGCCATGGCTTGCTCCCGCGGAGGAGGAGGGGGTCAGGGGCCCTGCCTCCACCCCGAGTTGACTCCCCCATCTCCCTTCCTTGGTATCCTCCTTCCTGACCTCTCGCAGGTCCCTCCTGATTCCTCCACCCCAACCTGTTGTGGGGCTCCTGAAACCTCCAATTCCGAGGTGGCCTCTTGAACCCTTGACCTCTGGGTTCCTCTCTCCTTCTTCCCTCTTGTTGCCTCACCTCAGGCTCGCTCATCTTCGCCAACCTTTTGTAGAACTCCGGGTTGGCCGCCTCCCCTTCTATCTCCTCCGCCGCTCGCTCCATCAACTCCTCAAAGGAGACCGGAGCCCTCCTCTTCAGGTCCATTTTGAAGAACCCGTCTCTCAATCCCACAATGAACTCCATTTTGAGGGCGAACCCTGGCACCTCCTGCACAAGGTTTATCTCTTCCTGAAACCTGTCCACGTAATGTGCCAGGAACACCCCCTCCCTCTGCCTGATCTTGAAGAGAGCCTCCGCATCCTTCTTCCTCTTTTTTGACATCGAGAATCGCAGCCGGAAGCCCCGACGCAGATCGTCAAACGCGTAGATGGAACCTACGGAAAGCTGGTGGAACCAATCCCTTGCCTTCTCCTTCAGGGTGGTTGCGAAGAGCCCGCATTGGAATGCATCCGACATGGGGAGAATTGAGGTCATGTCCTCAAACCACTGCAGGTCCACGACCGGGTCCTCTTTTTCGGTGTAGTAGGACATCTCCGGCCCCCGGAACCCCTCTGGCACTGGAGCCGAGAGGATCATCTCGCAAAAGGGGCTCCCTTCCCCTGCTCGGCGAATGGTCCTCTCGCGCGGAGCCAACTCGCACACCTCAGCACTCGCCGGACTGCTGAACAGCTGCCGCCCTGGGAGATCTCGCGCACTTCCTTTCCCGGCAGCTGCCTCGGAGCGTTCTCGCCGACCTGCTGGGGTGGAATGATGGGAACCGCTGGCATCTCGCATTCGCCCCTTGCCGCGAGAACTGTCTGCAGGACTTCTCGCTTGAATTTCTCGAACATCTCCAGCCACTCCCCTGTCGCTGGTGGCTGCGAGTGGCCTGTGTCAGAACCATTCCCTTCATCTCCTGTCATCGAGCCTAGCTTGGGATTTTCCTTCACTGTCTATGGTCCACGCTCACCGCACCAAAATTGTTGAAACCTGCAACATGCCTCTTGAGTTCGGACCCACTGGGGGTGCAGCCGATGCTTACTTCTCCCTCACTAGACTCTCTTGATGGTGGATGTGAGAATAAGAAAAGACCCAAGGCTGAAGCAAGGTGGTCCCGCCACACACCCGGAAGATCTTAGAGAGCTTCCCCTCCCAAACCAGAGCTCAACCGGGCACCTTGGAGGGCACTAACAGCCGACCAAGAACTAGCTTGGAGGAGAGGATTCTCTAAAATCGGATCTCCTCCAAGGTGCCCTTGAGGGTCTATTTATAGTTTTTCCTAGGCTGGTCCAGATAACACGAATCCGCCTTTTAGTTGTATTAACCGCACCCCAAATTGGTCTGCTAATAGCCTAACTTCGCTGTTCCGAAGGGCTATTTGCAGCCCTCAAGGGGCATTATGGTCATTTCCCCCTCAAAGCCTTTGGGGCGAGTGGTCCGTGAGGGCACCACTCGCCGATCTCCCGCTCAGCTGGGCGAGTGCCCATGCTACTGAGCGAGTGGTCCGTGAGGGCACCACTCGCCGATCTTCTTCTCGCCTGCAGCGTACCCCCACTAATCTGGGGATCTCTCCAACTTCCTTAGCCTGGGCGAATGATCCGGCTGACCCAGGTCTCGCCAGTTGGCTTGAGGGACCCACTTGGCGAATACGGGTTGTACAAGTTATGTTTTAATCCTTTTACATAAAGAACATTTGTGATAAGAAAGGATTCGTTACCAACTGTACCTACTCCCATGATCCTTCCTTCACCGTTATCACCAAATGTTACGATCCCACCTTTCTTCTTTTCTAGGCTAAGGAATTTTGCTTTGTTGCCCGTCATGTGCTTGGAGCAGCTTGAGTCCAAGTACCACACGTCCTCTGTTTCCTTAGCCTTCCTGCAAATCTAGAAAGAAGATGAGAGAAAAGATCCGGATACCCAAGAGGTACCACCCATAGAGTAAGTGGATTTCTTAGGTACCCAGATTTGTTTTAACGATCGTTGTTTTATATTACTACAAGAGCTAGTCGTGTGTCCAAACTTAAGACAAATTGCACACGAAATAAAGGGGGCTGAGACCCTTTTCTGAATTTCTACATTGCTCTTGCTGGATGATGTTTGAACTTTAGATAAGCCAGGAGATTTTTTAACTATTGAGCTACCATCGGTGTTAGTGGCTAGCGCCGGGCGGTAGGGCTCACTTTGATATTCGAGCCCAAACTTTCCAGAACCATAACATTGGTTTCCAAAAATCATATCCAAGGATTTTTGACATATTCCGAATTTTTTATGGCCATATTGAGATCATGATTTTGTTTTTGTATCATAACATATTTATTTTCAAAGCCCTTTTTGTTATTTTCAATTTGTAAGAGAGAGGTTTTTAGTTTTCTCTCTATGTCCCCTTTTCTTTTGCAATAGTTTTGATTTGTGAGAGGGCCGTAGAAAGAGAAACATCAAGTTCTTTTGCCTTACATAAGGAGTGCTCACACTCTTGGAATGAAACCTTTCTCTTTTCAAGGGAAATTAATTTTTTAGTAAGTTTATGATTTTCTTTGATGATGGATTCATTTTCACGATTAAAAATAATATTATATTTTATACTTCTATCATAGGATTTGCAAGTTTGAACAAATTCATCATTGAGTTCTTCAAAGGTGGGAGGAGTTACCTCAGCGTTGCTAAGAACACTGGTGTCGTCATCATTGCTTTTTTCCATTAAGCATATGTTTGCTTCCTCCTCGCTGCTTGACTCAGATTTGCTTGATTCTTCAGAGGAAGAATCATCCCAAGTTGCGGCTTTCAATACTTTCTTTTTCTCCTTCGATTTGTATTGTTCTTTTTGCTCCTTTTGATACTTCAGGAACTGGCTCAGAATGTGCCCGGTCTTTCTGCAGTGGTAGCACTCCGGTGGTGGTCTTTCTCCTTCGTCTTCACTTCCTTTTTCTTTCTTTGATGAAGAGGAAGATCCTTTTCGTCGAGCATCCTTTTGGAAGTATTTTCGAAAGGTGTTCCTCCTCTCCGGATTCCTAATGAACTTCCTGAAGTTCTTTACCAGGAGACTTTCTTCATCTTCATCATCATCTTCGATGCTCTCCTTCTTTGATTTTAGTGCCAGTGCCTTTTACTTTGGCTCTTTGTTGTATTCATCGTGTTGAATATGGAGTTCTACCTCATGGGTTTTGAGATTCCCAATAAGGTTCTCGATCTGGAGCGTTCCCAGGTTGTGTGACTCCGAGATGGCTTTCACCTTTGGATTGAACCATGGCGGTAGAGAGCGAAGAATTTTCCTGACCAAGTCCCCGTCTGAGTAGATCTTTCCAAGTGCTTTTGAAGTGTTGATGATCTTGGTGAAGCGAGTGTACATCGAGTTGATGTCCTCTTCGGTATCCATCCTGAATTTTTCATATTCAGACTCAAGTTGGAATAGCTTTGCATCTTTTACCTGCGATGTACCTTCATGAGTAACTTCCAATTGAATCCAAATATCATAAGCAGTTAAATATGCAGAAATTCTATTAAACTCGGTTCTATTTAAAGCGCAATATAAAGCGTTCATTGCCATAGCATTATTTTTGCACCTTAGTTTATCGTTATCATCCCATTTATCCTTAGGCTTTAGTAATGTCGCTTCTCCCACTACAATTGTAGGAGGAGAGTACCAAACTTCTACCATGTTCCATACTTCCACATCCATGGTCATAAGAAAACACATTATTTGATTTTTCCAGTAGTTGAAATCTGACCCAGAAAAAAGAGGTGGTCGACTGACACCCTGACCCTCCAAAAAAGCGAGATCATGAGACACCATTATTCCCAGTTGTTAAGCCGATTGGAATAAAACCGCTCTGATACCACTTGTTGGATCGGTAGACGCCCTTAGAGGGGGGGGGGGGTGAATAAGGGTTTTAAAACTTATGTTATATTTTAATTAACTTGAAACAATACGTGATTAAGAAGGTGAGAAATCAATCAAATCAAGAGAAGTAAAGTAGAGACATGCTTTATTAATATGAAATATAGTTTGACAAAAATTGATTTCTATAACACTAGAAATCGGTGGCGAATAATAATAAACTCTTTTTATTTTATATCCCGACTCACATCCCCATGAACCGGTGGCCCTAGCCTATCCATCCCCGGATTCGGCCTCAAACCGCTCTAGCCAATCCAACCCTGAATATGGCCTTGAGCACCCCCTAGACCTAACCTAGATCTAGTTGTCAACACGAGGCAAATTTCAGCCCTAAGTCCTACACAGATCTACTCGCCAACACGAGGCGAATTCTCTAACGGTTTACAAGAAATAAGAAATGATAATAACAAAAACTCCCTTTTGAAGAACTTCTGAAGTTGGAGACGAAGATCCGCTGTAGAATAAGCGTTGTAGAAGCGGACGTCGTTTGGATCCGGCGTGAAGAGATTCTCCTTCAGAAATCTGCAGCGGTTTGGTAGGACATCAACTTTCGGCCAAATCAGGCTCTGGAATTCTAACACTCAATCTCCCTCTCTAATGGTTATCCAAAACAAGAGAAGAGGTGTCCTATTTATAGCCTCAGCGCTAGCGCCTGCGCTAGCGCTACCGCCGGCGCTATCCCGGATTATGTATTATTCTGTGCGGGAGAATCATCAATCTGAGGAAACATTTCTCTCTTTCCTTATGTGCTCCGCGCTACCGCCTGTGCTATCGGCTACCGCCAGGCGCTAGATCCTTCTATAAGTGCTCCCTGAATTGCGCTAATCATCGCTAGCGCCGGGCGCTAGGTGCTACGGCCGGTTCTAGTGGGCATGTTGGATTTGTTGCCTCAATTTTGGGGGCAACCTTCCTTTGTTATCCTTGAGTCATATTAACTTTGTTTCCTGCACACTTGAACACACATGATCAAATACACATAGGATTTGTTATTCTCAAACCTAGGAGATGCGGAAGACCATGTTCCAACACTCTATTACCTCATTAGTCTTGCTCACATAATTCTTGACATAACTCATGTCTTGCTCTGAGAGATATAGACTTTTGTCCATTAATCTCAGTATTGTATTCTGAGCAACCACAGATTTTTCAGCAAGGTCAAACCACTTGGTCATCTGCCTATTAAGGTAAGAAATTTCTTCCTTTATTACTTGAATTTCAGACATTATCTCATTCTTGACTGAAGAAATGGACTTGTCAATATATTCCTTTATTGACGTCATATGACCATCAATAAGTGTACTGATTTAACATATGATAAGTTCATTTGAGATTGCAGAAGAGGGGGTTGTGTTGGAACACAGTTTTTCGCATCCCTTCAATTTGAGAATAACAAATCCTACTTGTATTTTATCCTTTTTGCCATTGTGTTTTTAGTATGCAGGTTTGAACTATATTGACACTAGGATCCTACATTGTTGGTCTGGATTTGCCCACAAGCTGAAATGATGAAATTGGTCTAACGCCAAGCGTTGGGACTTAACGCCGTCGTTGACACTCGACGATATGGCATGGAGGGAAGCTGTCATGATTGTAAGAACATTTTAGGAATGATTTGACTTAACGCCAGCGTTAGCCTCAACGCCAACGTTAAGGCTGTTTAAAATGAAAGTTTCTAAAGATGCAGTATTTCCTTCCTGTTTTGAAGATCTGAGCCATCAAGATCTTTCTATATTGGGTCAACGCCTAGCGTTAGCCTTAATGCCGGCGTTAGCTTCCAGCCCTATAAATAGGTGACATTCATTCTCTTCAAAAATAGATTTTAGAGAGCCCTATTCCAGCACTTCAGAAACTCGGTGAGGGCCATATTTTCCAGACCACCATCTCCCACACAAATTCAAAACTAGAATTCGAAGGACGATAGGATCAACTTTCACCTAATGCGCACTACGACTTCGACGATATTCAGCGAGTCTTCGTCACCTCCAGAATTCTTCAAAGGGAGTTTTACTTGTGTTTTATATTGTGTTGTAATTCTTTTATTATGATTGTTTAGTGAATTCGTCATGGTTGTTGGCGACTAGGTCCATGTGCGGCTTAGGGGAAATTCGCCACGGTTGTGGTGACTAGGTCTAGGGTGTAGATCTAGGGGGTGCTCGAGGACTTTTTGGGGTTAGAAAGGCTAGAGCGGCTGATGGAGCAAAACTATATTCGCAAACGACAATGACAAGTGTGTCATGTCGAATGTAGTATTGGTTATAAAAACCAAGGTCGTATTAGACTCGGGGCGGTTGAGTACTCTTACTTCAAGAAAATCTCTATTATCTTATCAATTAAAACTTAGAGTTGGGTTGCAAAAAGAAAATAAAACAATGAAGAAGGAGAAGAATGAGAAATAAGAGAATAAGAACAACTATTTTATTGATAAAAGAATTTACAAACTATGAGAAGGAAGCTACAAATTATTTAATTGAAAATACGAATTGCATAAAGAAAGGGGATTACAAGAACTACTAAAAACATGAAAATAATACAAGAACTGAAAGTTCTAATACTAAAAAAATTTGTCTCCAAACTTCCTCCCTTAACATCTGGTGAAGCTGGCTTTAAATAGGCAGAAATTTGGTGTTACATGCCCTTGGTCACGCCCGTGACCAAGGGCGTGTAAGGGGCGTGATCGGTGCTGGTGCGGAGAGGGCGCATTCTGGCTTCAATGCAGGCATTTCGGGCGCATCACACCCTAGGTCATGCCCGTGACCTGGGGCGTGTAATCTTAAAATCTGGTTTTGGCGGGAAACTTCGACAGGAAAGAGCGTTGTTGAACATTCGTCGGTCTCTGCCATTTCGTCGATCTCACCATGTTCATCAAACGCAGCAATTTCGTCGAACGAAGGAGCCATTTCGTCGAACACAAGAGCCATTTCGTTGAGCTCAGTGTTTTCGTCGAACGCAGCCTTTTCGTCGAACGCAGCAGCCAGGCGCAGTTCGTCGAGCTCAGCGGGTCGCGACCGTGACATTGGGTCACGCCCTTGGTCACGCCCATGACCTAGGGTGTGTACTTGGCAAATTCTTCACGGAACGCCCCCTGGTGGCGGAATTGGGTCCGGAACACATCTAGGCTGTCACGCCCCCTGGTCATGCCCGTGACCTTGGGCGTGTAGTTGACATTTTTACTCAAAGTGCCCAGAAAACCTGCAAAACATAAACTAAGCTTAAATTAGTTGAAGAAATTAAAATGGAACAGATTAAATAAGAAAATACATATAAATTATATAAATTCAATTTAAAACTATATTAAAATTATACTAAAAGATGAGAACAAAAACTACTCATCAGCGGCTTAAGGCCGATCTGGGGAAGGATCGGCTAAATCCAACCGGTTCTTAGTGAGAGTCGGTAGAGAAAATGAAAAAAGTATTTCATAATTGCCTTTGATTTATAGCATCATAGAAATCATCTTTTGTAATCAAATTTTATAAATGATACTCATGTCTTCTCATGTTAAATAAAATTGATTTCATATTTCTAGTACTTTACTTTTTGTTTCAATTTACTTATTAGAAAATCACAAAAGTTTTCTTAAGAACCTAAAGTTTTCTAAAACCCTTATTCACCCCCCCCCCCTCTAAGGGCGCCTTAAGATTCAACAATTGGTATCAAAGCTAGGTTATTCCAATATGGTCTAACAACCGGGAATAATGGCGCTCCGTGATCTCGCTTTCCATGAGGGGCAAGGAATAAGTGGACCTCCACTTTTCACCGGAACTTACTATATCTACTGGAGAACGTGAATGCGTTACTTTCTAGTTAATTTATATTTAGACATCTGGGATAGTGTTGAAACACCGTATACCACTCCTACTTATGTTATTGGAGAAGTAACCATGGAAAAGCCTAGAGATAGATGGGATGATGGGGCCTTATTATGTGAGTTAGATAGAAATGAGTTTAATCGAGTTTGTGCTTGCGAAACTGCTTATGACATTTGGAATTTACTAGAAATAACGCATGAATGTTCCTCGCAGGTTAAATACTGAAAGCTCTTCCAACTGGAATCGAAGTTTGAAAGATTCCGAATGGATCCAGATGAGGACGTTGACTCGATGTACACAAGTTTTACCAAGATTGTAAATGCCTCGAAGATTCTTGGAAAAACCTTCTTGAATGGTGACTTGGTGAGGAAGATCCTTTGATCTCTCCCTCCGAAGTTCAATCCAAAGGTGACATCATTTTTGGAATCGCATGATCTAAGATGGCTCCAGATTGAGAGCCTTATTGAGAATCTCAAAACCTATGAGGTAGAACTCAAAATCCAAGATGAAGAATACAACAAAGAGCCAAAGAAGAAAGTCTTGACATTAAAATCAAGGAAAATGGATGACGACGAGGAAGAGGACGAGGAGAGTCTATTTGTAAAAAATTTAATAAAGTTCATGAAGAATCCAGAATGGAGGAACACCTTCCGTAAGTACTTCCGAAAAGGCTCATCATCCAAAAGAGAGAAAAATGAGAAATCAAGCGACGACGATGAAGAGTGCCTCCTCCCGAGTGCTTCCACTGCAGGAAGATCGGGCATATAAGAAGTCAATGCCCAAAGTACTTAACAGAACAAAAGAAAAGCGGCATAAAGGAAGAGAAAAGAAGAAGGTTTTGAAGGCTGCAATGTGGGATGACTCTTCATCTGAAATTTCAAATGAGTCAACTTCAAGCGATAGTGATGAGGTAAATCTGTGCCTCATGGGGAGGAGTCATGAATCAACGGACGACGATTGCAGTGTCCAAAGTGACATTGAGCAAACTCCTACTACTTATGATGATCTTTATATTGAGTACATGAAAACATGCAAATTTTTAGTAAGAGTCTAAAAGATCTTGATCTTCTAAAAACTAAAAATAAAATTCTTTTAAAACAAAATAAAAAATTAAATATGGATGTAAATGCTTTGGGAAAAGAGATAGGGTCTTGCCAAGAAAATGATCAAAACATAGTAAGGACAAAAAACTAGAAAACGATCTTTCTAAGGCTCTCTCCAATATCGAATCTCTCCCAAAACAAAAGGGAGACTTAGAAAAAAGTTAAAAAATCTCTCTTTCTCAAATAGAAAATGAAAAGAAAAATTCTGCAAAGAGGTGTGGAAATTTAGTAAGTGAAAACATTGCCTTAAAAGCCTGAATCAATGATCTTAATATTGCAATAATCAAATTCGGGATTGGCCAAAAATCGCTGGACATGATTTTGGGCAACTTGTGTCATGGATCTACAAAGTTTGGGTTGGGGTATGGTTCGGGAAGCTACCGCCCAGCGTTAACTCCTAAGGATGGCGTTAGCTCTGGAAACCAAAATTTTATTTATAAAAATAATTTTCTCACTCATTCACCCTCCTTGTCTACCAGCAATGGTCAACAAAATTCTCTGAAAAAGGTCTCAACCACTTTTGTTGCGTGTGGGACACACAACAGACTCTTACAGGAAGAAGGGAAAGCGAACTTTAAAATAAATCTGGGTACCTAAGGTCACCACCTATATTATGGGAGGAACCTCATGGGTATCCAGATTTTCACTAACATCTTCTTTTTAGGTGTGTTGGCAGACTAAAGACAAGAAAGACATGTGGTACTTGGACTCAGGTTGTTCCAATCACATGATGAGCAATAAAGCAAAGTTCCTTAGCCTCAGAAAAAGGAAAGGAGGAATAGTGACATTTGGTGACTATGGAAAAGGAAGAATCTTAGGCACCGGTACAGTGGGTAAAGACTCCTTATCTCTTACTATTGTCTTATATGTAGAAGACTTAAAACACAACTTAATTTATATTAGTCAACTGTGCGATAAAGGTCTTATTGTTTTATTTGAGTCTTCTAGAAATTTGTGCAAAATTATAGATCCTAAGACAAATGATATTGTACTCACTACACCAAGAATTCACAGTGTCTATCTAATTTCTTTTCATGATCTATCACGTGTATCACTAAAATGCCTAATCAGGAAAAATGAAGAACTTGAATTATGGCATAGGCGTCTTGGTCACACTAGCACCGAGTTGATCTTAAAATTGTTAAAAAAATAAAATAATAAGGGGTTTACCAATACTTAATGGATACCTATCTACTTTATGCCTGTCATGCCAAAAAGGGAAATTCTCTAAAACATCTTTTAAAAACAAATATGAAATGTCCACCACTAGACCCCTACAACTAATTCACATGGACCTATTTGGCCCAATTAGCACTTGTAGTCTAGGTGGTAAAAAGTACACATTTTTATTGATTGATGATTTCTCTAGATATACTTTGACACTATTTCTTACCTCCAAATCCGATGCTTTTTCTGAATTAACAAAACTATGCAATCGCATTCAAAACGAATTAGATTTAAAAATTATGTGCATTCGATCGGATCATGGAGGGGAATTTGAAAATGATCGTTTCACCACTTTTTGTAATAATCAATATATTAAACATGAATTTTCCGCTCCACGCACCCCCTAACAAAATGGTGTGGTGGAGGAAAAATAGAACCCTTTAGGAACACGCACACACTATGCTTTCCAAGTATGGATTGCCTAGATCTTTTTGGACCGAAGCGATAAATACATCTTGTTATGTTATAAATCGAATCATGCTTCCACCAATCTTGAAATTAACTCTATATGAATTATATTGCAAAAGGAAACCTAATGTATCTTACTTTCATGTTTTTGGATGTCATTACTTTATCTTAAACACCAAAGAGGCATTAGCAAAATTTGATGAAAATGTGATTAAGGAATATTTCTTGGCTACTCTTCAACTAGTAAAGCATATAGGATATACAATAAAAAGTCTAAAAAGGTTGAAGAGTCTATTCATATGAAGTTTGCTGAATTTGTTCCTTGTGTAGATTCTAACATTGCAGGAAAGGAAGAGGAACCCCCTTCACCCTTGGAGGATGATGATGTTGAACCACTTGGAGTTGACAAGCAAATAGAGGCGGTGCAAGAAGAGTTCGTGCCTCCAAGCGCGCTTAGATTCACTAAAGATCATCCAAGGGAACTTGTCATTGGAGAACCGTCAAGAGGGGTAACGACACACTCTTCCATTCATGAATCCTTCTCTAATTTATGATTCGTTTCTGAAATTGAACCCAAAAACATCTCTAGCACACTAAATGATGAATTTTGGCATTTAGCTATGCATGAAGAATTAGAACAATTTGAACGTAATAAGGTTTGGAATCTTATAGAAAGACCATTAAATCATCTCTAAATAGGCTTAAAATGGATTTTCAAAAATAAATTAGATAGTGAATCTATAGTTACTAGGAACAAAGCTCGCTTAGTAGCACAAGGTTATTCATAAATCGAGGGGGTAGATTTTGATGAAACCTTTGCACCTGTAACTCGATTAGAATCCATTCAAATTTGTCTTGCCTTTGCAAGCTTCAAAAGATTTATACTATTTCAAATGGATGTTAAAAGTGCCTTCATAAATGGAATTATTAAGGAAGAAGTTTATGTTGAACAACCCCCCAGTTTCATAAATTAAAAATAGCCAAATCATGTTTTTAAACTAGATAAAACACCATATGGTTTAAAACAAACCCATCATGCTTGGTATGAAAGATTAACTTCATTTTTATTAAAACATGATTATGTAATGGACGTGCCGATAATACACTATTTACCAAACATGTTAATAATGATCTAATCATATTACAAATTTATGTAGATGACATCATTTTTAGAGCCACTAATGACCAATTATGTAATGAAGTTGTAAGTGTGATGTAAATAGAATTTGAATTGAGCTGGGTAGGAGAACTTACTTATTTTCTAGGTTTTCAAATCCAACAAAGAAATGATGGAATATTTATAAATCAATCTAAATATGTTCATGACATGTTAAAAAGATTTGGATTTGAAAACATAAAACAAGCCTCCACTCCTACGAGTGCCTCTCTAAAATTAAGAAAAGATAAAGCCAAAATCTCTATTGATGAAAAACTATATAGAGGAATGGTAGGGTCGTTATTATATCAAAGTGCATGTAGAACCGATATTTTGTTTGTTGTTTGCTTAGGTGCTAGATTTCAAGTTAATCCTAAAAAATCTCATTTAAAAGCGGTCAAACAAATTTTTAGATATTTAATCAAATCATCTAATCCAGGCCTATGGTATCCTTATAATGGTTCATTCATATTACATATATATTCAAACTCCAATTATGCATGGTGCTCTCTAGATCGTAAAAGCACAAGTGACACATGTCACTTTTTAGGCCCCTCTCTCACTAGTTGCTTGGTCGAGTAGGAAATAGAATTCTGTTGCCCTCTCCACCACCGAGGTCGAATATGTCGCACATGAAAGTTTTTGCGCATAAGACCTTTGGATGAGTCAAACACTAGAAGACTTTGGGGCGCATCTAAATAATATTTAATTAAAATGTAACAACAAAAGTGCAATTGATCTAACCAACAATTTTGTTCATCACTCACGGTCCAAACATATAGATGTGCGTCATCACTTCATTAGGGATCACATTAAGAAAGAACATGTGAGAGTAGGCTTCATAGGCACGAAATCCCAACATGCAGACATCTTTACAAAACCTCTCTCTGATGCTCATTTCAACATGGTTAGACTAGAATTAGGAGTCCTAGATATATCAAATTAAAACCCATCAAATGCTATTTCTCCTCAAAACAAACTTATGTACTACTTTATCAATCTTATTGAGTCTCGTCACATCTGATATTTCATGAATCTATCTACATCACAATTATCAAAATTGAACCAAAAGCACTAATGCTCGGCGCTATCATTAACGTCTCTAGTTAACATATTTCTCTGAACATAACAACTCTTTCTGCCAATTCATTTATGTACTTATATTTATCTATGTTTATACCTTAGTTAATTTTTCATTTCCAGAAAAATCAAAATCAAATATAAAATACAAAAACCATTTGAAAACTACCAAAAACATGCTTAAATAACCTTCAAATCATCTTCAAATTCTCTGAAATTTCTATATGAAGGTCTATATACATACACTCTATTTCAAAGAAAATGTTTTCAAAAAACTTAGAAAACAGTGGTCTGTTTGGGCGTTAAGAAGTTAACGCCAAATGTTAGCTCCTTTGGCCGACTATTCATTCTATGTTTTTTAAAATATTTCTGGTATTTTTTCGTATGCATATTCTCTGTTTTTTTTAATTGTTTCTTATTTGTCTTATTTCAAAATATAGAAAAATTTAAATAATCCAAAAAATTTTTGAAAATATGTTTTTATAATTTGTTTGTTTTTAATATTTACAAAAATATGCTTTGATTATAAAAACATCACTTGAGCAAAACATCTTAGTATTTTCATTTCCAATAATCAAAATTGATATGTCATACACTTCAAGATTTCTCTTCAATGTCTAATTTTCATTTCAAGTTTCCTAAACATTGTTTTATCTTGTCATGCTTTGACCTTAATCTTATTATGTGCAAAGAAATGGTCTTTAGAAAATTGTGTAAGATTGCCTAGCATGCCTCTAAGTATGAGTAATGTTGTATGTTAATCAATGATTCATTCACTCACTATTTTGGTAATCTACTTGTGCTCATAATATTAGTCTTGCATCATTGTGTCGTGTAATAATTTTAACAATTTATGTTGTATATCTAAAATTGCCTACACCATCTTTCAAACAAAATATTTCTTGCACATATAAAAGTGTTAGTTCAATATTGTTAGTGTTTGCAAAAATAAGTGAATTCAGAGACCTTTGTCCCAAATTTAAAAATATGAAAAAAAAATGACAAAGATAACTCCACCAAGCACTACTCACCCTCCTAATAAGTCTTAATGAGCATTGTGATGTTGAGCACCTTCGAAAGAATTATAAAGTGTCTTGTGCAAACACATTTTATTTATCACTTCTATTTTGTACACCGGATCACTCAAAATAAAAATAATAAAAATTGTGTCTGTGATCCGCCAAGCAATACGCCACTCACAGATAAGTCTTAATGAGCATTGTATGGGCGATGCACCTTGGTAGTTGTACTATTTCATAGTGCTAGATTGCAATGCATGATTTCTACAATATTTTCTTCACTTGAAATACGAATTAGTTATATTGTTGATCTTATCTTTTTGATTATGTCAAATCATGCTTGCCTATTAGTTATGGAAATTTTCCAAACTTAATGCTCAAATGTGAAGAGTTTAGACATATTATCAAACCAAAACAAACAATATTTTTTACAAATTTATCAATCCTAGTAACATAGTTTTTGCTTTTCCGCATTATTTGATCATGTAATTTTATCATGCTTTATCCTGCTTATTTTTTTTGGTCTCTTCTGCACTTTTATCTTTCAAAATCTTTTGTTCATTATTTTCTAACAAGTGGAAGAATGACTTGTATAAGTATATGGGATATTATTACTCACGCATATCATATTATTTTTCCACTGTGCTACTCTCTCTTTAGCTCGATCATGACCTACTTTATGCTTAAAATAAAACTCTTATCCTCTCTTAGTTTGTCCCAAATTTTTTCCTTTGCCCTAGTTTTGTTTTTTACTCCACCCACTTTTGCTAATAACAAAAGGGGGAGAATAAAATGATAAGTCATAATGATTAATGGAGTAGGATTCATGATGCGTGTTCGGCAAGTGCACCGGTCGCTGTCAAGTAATAAATTTGGGAATAGCTTCCCCGAATGTCGATCTCTTGAGGAATGCAGGTTCTGGTTAATGAAATGTGTGGTGAGTCGATTGTTACACAAGCGAATAAAATAAAACAGGGGCGTTGTGATTGGTGTCCTAAGCTATTGCGGAAATGAGAGAAATGCGGGTGGAAAAGCACCGCTTCGCAAGGTGTGGGTGAGTGCAGCGACCGCGATGCCGCGCTTCGATAAGCGGGTGGAGTGGCCACAGAGCAAGGTTTTGTGAGGGTCGTATTCACCTCTTCGCCAACATCACCACTAGCTATTGCAAGATGGCATCACACACAAACAACTTAGAACATCACAACAACAAGGAAAGCTATTCTCACCACCACAGCATCATTGCACATGAACAACAAGCAAGGATCTATAACATTAATCTAACGAGCATTCATTACAACAACACAAAGAGAAAGCACAAGCATCAAAGTTTAGAAAGGACCAAAAAGAGGATGTCACCGCGTCTTGGGTTCTCGGCCGGAATGAGAGGTTGTCGGGCTCTCTCCGGGCTCGGCCCTCAGATGGTGTGCGGAATCGAAGGAGGTTGTCACTGCTCCAACGATCTACAACATTTCTTTCGCCTCCACGATGAAGAATGCTTGAACTAGTGGCGGCGAATACTTGCAAATGCTCCCGGATGGAAGAATGTGAAGGAGATCGTCGGAAATGGTCTCCTCTCGTCTCCTCTGGTGGAAGGGATGAAAATGGCTGGATTCCTGGCTTTTCCAGTGAGGGGAATCAGGGGCTTCTGTTGACTGCAGCTTTGCCTGCTTTAAATACTAAACAGGCAGAGTTTTGGTCACGCACGGGTGAACGCACGATCGTGCACTAAACGTGCGTCATTTAATGATAAAAACAATCTTGAAGATGAAGTTGCACTGCCCGTGCGATTTACTCACGCACGGGCAAACCCGCCCATGCGTAAAATGCACGGGTAAATTCGGAAAGGCTGAAATAAGAAGAAACAGGCGTCCGTGCATTTTACTCACGCACGAGTAAATCCGCACGTGCGTAAAATGCACGGGTAAATTCAGATCGCCCATTTTCTGCCCAAATGAGAACGCACGACCGCAACCGTCCGTGCGTCAAGGAAATGCACGACCATGTGTTGTACACAATCATGAATTCTGGGGGAAAACTAGATGATCCGACCGCCTGCACACAAGACAAAACAGCTGGGAAAACACCTCCAGCACCAAATAAACAAAGAAAAGGATTGGGGAGCACCATGTGCTTACCCCCAATAACAAGGAGCGCAAATGCACACTGAAATAGGCCTAAGAGTGCACCTAGCAAGGAATAACAAATATGATTGAAAATATGCCTAATGTGTAGTGCATCGACTAGAAATACGGCCCAGATGAGTCCATAAATGTGTATATAAATGGGACTCATCACACCCCCAGACTTAACCATTTGCACATCTCGGACAAACTACTCAGCTCTCTTGTCGGAATAATTGGATGTTAGAGTGTGATTGAGCGGTGGAGACTCATGCAAAGTCGCATGCTCACGTGCGTAAAAATACATTATAATAGAATTAAACTCAAGATTATATATAACTATTTCTAGAACAGTAATTTTAAATCTACTTTACTTGGATGGTGAATCCCGGTGAATCTTTCGGTCGCGCACAAGGGAAAATAGCGTGACTGATGAGTAGAGTATTACTCTAATCAAAGCTCAGGTCAATCTCCTAAGAAATCCATCAAAGTGGATGTCCATAGGTTTACACGTTCGCACTCTCTCTACTGCATGAGACGACTCGTATCTAAAATCAATAGGACTTATAGGTTAAGATTTGGCTTAGGTTGAGTTTAGGCTAGATAAGTAGAAGGATGATGGGAATCGCACTCAACATAACCTGAGCACTCAAGATAATAAAAATCACCAATATAACATTTTCAAGAACTACACAACACCCCCAGACTTCAACTGAACACTAGGTGCGTGCTAAGCCAATCATACTTTGTTTTTGTCGAGAGAAAGTAATTGAAAGTTCTTTTTGAACAATATTTTTTCTTTTCTTTCCTTTTCTCTTCTCGACAGAATATCTTTTGTAGGCACAATAAAAACTTCTCCTTCAGCTTTTTCAAGGCTACCATACACCACAGAGATAACACCAAAGGTGATAGATAACTAAATTCCTTTCAGCTCATTTGTTGGTGCGAAAATAGGTTTTGGTCGTATGTCTTTGGTGAGATTTTATTGGAGCTAAACAAGGAGGCCAGGTAGGCTCAAGTGGGCTTGCAACGGTGATTACATTGGTAAGGAATTCAAGAGCACAAACGGATCAAGAAATAGCCTATATCACACTTTATAACGAGTACTTCAACGCAATCATTTCAAGAGTCGCCTAGTGCAAGTTCTAGCCACCGAGAAAGGATGTCATTCCTTCCGACCCTAGTAATAAGCTAATACTAGTCCAGGTACACTCGACCCTATGCTACCGTTGGATTCACCGGATTCACCACGAAAGTAAAATAAATTGCAGCTACTATAATATAAATAATTAAATTATAACAATGAATTTTATTCTACTCTAATTGAATTTTTAGGCGTGACGGGAGCACTCGACTAGAGTACTACTCGAGTCGACATTTTTCTCTACTCCTCACTCCTACACTAACAATCCAATTCTTACGGGCGGGGAACCTCGCAGCAATACCCAATAGGCGCGTGTGATCAAGTGTGCGCGAACTAGGTGCAAGTGTATGCAATGTGCACAATAAAATTGAAAATTCCTAACTCAGCACATTCTAACATGCCATGCAAAGTGTGTGCACGTGCACAACTCGCTCTCTCCCCCAGAATTGATCGAAACTAAATAAAGTAAAAAAATTCAAACATAAGGAAAAGAGGGGTAGAGTGGACCTATGATCACGAATGAGCATGCCAGAAGTGCGGTAATTCCATCTTTAAATTTTCTCCTTCCTCATTCACCACGCAAGAGATTCAGCCTACGATGTTAGCAATAAGGAAATAACAGAACATAAAAGAAATTAAAAGGTAAACGTAACCGGTTGGTTCCCATGGGTTGTCTCCCAAGAAGACCTTTTGTTTAGCGTCCTTAAAGGTGGACCAAATACCTATATTAAAGTTTGATAGAAGCAGTTATAAAGATTGTTTCAGACTGAAAAAAAAACACAACATAGCATGTCCGAGTAACAAGGCACAAAAAAACAGAATGGAATAAACAGCAAAACCAACACCCGGAGACCCCATCACGCATCAGCTATATGCTGATTTATGGTGGTTCTCCCCAGCCACGCGAGATGGGAAGGAGGTGAAGGCTTTAGGGCCCAAGGAGGATGTATCCCCCTTGCCCTTAACCTCCTCCTTCTCGCGTCGTAGGGCAGCAGAGCGTGCTCCACGCAATAATCTTTCTTGTTTCAGCTTCTCCATAGTTGGAGAGCGCCAACGTTGATAATTATCAGAATTTTCCTTCTGACTCAGGTTCTCGCAACCCCTACCTTTGGGACCTTCGGGACCACAGGATTACCTCCTCCCTTCCACACTTCTACTGTCCCGGACGCCACTAAGAGCCCTCCCGCTCCGGAGCAGGAACGCCCAGCGGGGAAGAGTCCGGGGCCCAACTCTCTTGCTGCGGACCTGGCCGTTACTTCCGCCGTGGCCGACCAGACGCACTGCCTTGGGAAGGGGAAGTCTCTCCACCACCGAAGCCAATCATTCACAGGATAGCCCAGCACCTCTCGCTGGTCTCCCGTCGAAGAATACGTACCCGGTCGGTGATCTCCTTCCGCAGAATTCATGGCTTATACCTGTGAGAGGTCTAATCTCCGCTTTTGCAGGCTTTCGCCAGATCCCGATCACCGACCCCTTAGAGGAGGAGGGTCTGATCTCGCCTCCCCACTCCCCCAGTTACATCTCTGAATTCCTTGGCAACCACGAGGATGCCCGTACTATGAAGGAGCAGATGATAGAGCTTTTCGGCAAGCTGATATGGATGCAGCGAGATCAAGCCAACCTGACAGAGGAGCACCGGGCGGCCATCGAGCATCGGATTAGCGCCCTCGAGCGAGACTACGGGCACCTGGTCGGGGAGATGGAGCGCCAGGGGGGTGGGTGCGAGGAGACCTCGCCTTGGAGGCACATTGCGCGTGCCAGGGATCAAATGCGCTTGATCAGCCAAGAGCTGACAACAGTCAGCGCGTTTCACTACCCGCGAGTGCCTCCAAGAACAGGGAGGCAAGGCCGGGGCCAATGGCTGTGGGATCAGTACTAAGCCTACCGGCTCTCACTCCCTACGCTCTCCCATATCCCCACTATCTCTTGCTTTCTATTTCCTTTTTCTCTTTCGCAGCGGACCAAGGCGAGACCTTTTATGTCTCACGAACTACTGTTTTCGCATCTACATGTATATGTCTCGCTTTTCGCTATTTTTCAGATTGCTGTCTTGCTATTGTTTTCGCTCCCATGCCATATGATTCGAATTTTGCAGGAAAGGTCTCGCATACTAATTTCGCCTCCTATTCGCGGTTGGGTTCAGGTGGGTGGTTATAATCCCGAGGCGCTAAGAAGTCGCGGCGGCTATCTGCACCCCGCGTGCAAATGATTTCGGTCATTTTTCTCCTTTTTTCTATAAATAGTTCACCCAACCACCGTCATTATTGCACTTTCATTTCTCTCTTTTCCTTTGATCTCGCGATACCACTCGCCCTTCTCTCTACTTTTTTGTTCTCGTGAGATCACTCTGCTCCTCCACGATGCCGAAAGAAGTGGATGGTATGGCTAACTGCGCCCAAGTCTTCTCCAATCGGGACTTCGACACCTGCGACCTCTCGGAGGCAGATTTCAATCAGGCTATAGCGGATTTCGTTCTGCCCAGTTTCGTCGGGCGCCTCCCGGGGAGCCGGGATCGTATCAACCAGTTTTTGCACGACACACTCGCAATCCCCCTTGAACACTTTGAGGTAGGGCTCCGCCTCCCGCTGTGTCTAGAGGTGCGCCTGACCCTACGCTACTTTGGGGTAGTTCCTGCGCATCTCAATCCCAACTCCATCGCCATTCTGGTAGCATTCACCTGCTATCTGTGTGAGGAGGGGATTGAGTTCTCGCTCACGGTCTTCTGGAAGCTCTTCACCTTCAGGGCCACTCGCGGAGTGGCGCTATTCTCTAGGCAGATCCCCCTCAACGTGACCGTTACTGCCATTAAGAACCATGACTGGGTTCGGCGGTTCATCTATGTCACGGGGAAGTTCGGCAACGTGCAACTCGCACCCGTGTAAGTGGACGAGACGACCTTTCGGCCTCCAACGCTGGGAGGGTTCGAGGCTAAGCTCCACGCCTCTTCCAGAAGCATGACATGGACGTCGTGCACTTGCGAAAGCACGTCGGCTCTCTGCCGAGGGTCCCGCCGGCAGAAGGTAAGCTGGGTTACTTCGACCCGAGCTCTCGCTACTTCTATGCTCGCTTCCGCTTGTTTTAACTGACCTCTAGAACACAGGGCTGCCGAGCCTCCCCTCCATCCACCGAATGCGAATGTGGTGATCCCTCCTGCCGACGCCCTCGCTGCGCAAAGTCTGCTGCCGCGGCATGCCACGAGAACCTGCCTCCCGCAAAGTCCAGTGGGCAAAAGCCGAAGTAGAAGCGGAAGCCTGACGCGGCTTCGAGCCCTTCCGCCAAGCGGTCGAAACCCTCTGCTGCCGATAAGGGAAAAGCGGCCGTGGAGGATGTTCCATGCTCGAGTGGTCCCGCGGAGGGGGTCTTGGCCGTCCAGCCTGCCGCCGCGCCAGCGGCGACCTCTTCGGGGCCGGTGCCGAGAGGTCACTGAAACTTTCCTCTCGGTGAGAAGTACGCCGATCTCGCCGACGAGCCTCTCTTTAACTGGGACCGGCGTGCCAAACGGGTCTCCATTTCCACCCTTCCTCCATCTTGGACGGAGAAGGAGACCACCAACGGTCACGCTTATGGCCTCTCGTACACGCTTTACAGCCGCGAGGGTGCTTCTATCTACGACACCGAGTCGACACAGACTCTCATGCACGAGGCGGCAAGGGCTATGATGCGGGCCCATGAGCTGAACCACATGTCCTCTCGCCGGTGTATGATGCTCATGCGAAACATTGTTAAGGTCGAGAAGACCTGCTCTCTTGCAGCCGCCGAGGCCGCGATAGCGAAGCAACAACTGGCAGCTGCCGAGGCCCTTCTCGCCAGCCGCTCGAGCCGATAGGTATCCCTTTCCTCCCCCCGCGACTCGAGCTCTTGCTTCCCTTTTCTTTCTTCCTTATGCGTTAACCATCTTTTCCCTTGCAGGACGTAGCCAACTATGACACCCTGCTCGTTCGGTCTCGCATCCTCGAAGAGCAAAATCTGGCGCTGGAGGCCGAGAACCGGAGGTTGCGATATGGTGCCGCTCGGCCACCCCCCCCGTGGACAGGGAAACTCGACATCTCTATTCCAATGCCGAGTTTGAAGGGATAATGCAGAGGACGACACAGGGAGCGGCGGAGCATGCGCTAGATGTGCTGCGGAGGGTCGGCCTTCTAAAAGAAGAAGGCGAGTGGATCCTGGCCCGTCACGTACTTCCAAAGCTCTTTACCCCTATCGATGCCGAGGATGAGGCTGGCAACGAGCGAGATCTGGGAGGCCTCTCCTCTTTGAGCAGCGGGTATTCTGACGACGAGGCCGGTGACCCTTGAAAATTTGCTTTCTTTTCACGTAAGGCGAGAGCCTCTTGTAATTCTATGATGAAATAGAAAGTAATACTTTTGTTGACGTTCGTGATTTTAGTTATTACGCATCTCTTTTTTTCACTTCTCATTATCGTCCACCGACAGCTCGCGCACTCGCATGCCCTTTTGCATACTACTCAAGTTATCGTGCTCATACTCGCATCCCTTACTTGCTTGAGTGCTGATGGCCGCTATCCTTAGGTCTTGACCGAGATGATTCTGCCACGTAGGTGCACCTTGTAGACGAAACCCTTTTCGCATTCACCTGTGCCCTCTAAGGACTTAGACAATTTTATTGATTTCTGCCGAGAGCAAAACTGCGGCGTGGACCCACTTCATCTCTCATACTTCTTGCATCTCTTGGGACTGGCTAAGTCTCTGTCGCGCATCCGTCAAGCGAATGCCTTTCTCGCATGACCCCATTCGCGGGCGAGTGAATCTTGTGGTGGACAACACTCGCCACTTTGGTATCAAGGCTCGCCCCGTGATAATCTTCCTTTATTGGTCTTTCCTTAATTACCTTATCTTCCCCTGGGTTACCACCGGGTGTGACTCCGGCCCTGCCAGCTAGGTGAGATCCTGGTCAGCGTGTCTGCCTGGGACCGACCTTTGAAGCTTTGGAACCTGCCATTGAGTGAGGCTTCGGCCATGCCAGCTAGGTGAGAGCCTGGTTAGTGGGTCTGTTCGGGGTTAACCTTCGAACCTTTGGAACCTGCCACAAAGTGAGCCTTCGGCCCTTCCAGCTAGGTGAGAGCCTGGTCAGCGGGTCTACTAGGGGAAACACTTTGAACCTTTGGAACCTGCCACTGAGTGAGCCTTCGGCCCTGCCAGCTAGGTGATAGCCTGGTCAGTGGGTCTGCTCGAGGCTAACCTTCGAACCTTTGGAACCTGCCACCGAGTGAGCCTTTGGCCCTGCCAGCTAGGTGAGAACCTGGTCAGCGGGTCAGCTCGGGGCTAACCTTTGAACCTTTGGAACCTTCCATCGAGTGAGCCTTCGGCCCTGCCAGCTAGGTGAGAGCCTGGTCAGCGGGTCTGCTCGGGGATAACCTTAGAACCTTTAGAACCTGCCACCGAGTGATCCTTCGGCTCGGCCAGTTAGGTGAGATCCTGGTCAGTGGGTCTGCTCGGGGCTAACCTTCGAACCTTTGGAACCTGCCACTGAGTGAGCCTTCGGCCCTGCCAGCTAGGTGAGAGCCTAGTCAGTGGGTCTGCTCGGGGCTAACCTTCGAACCTTTGGAACCTGCCACCGAGTGAGCCTTCGGCCCAGCCAGCTAGGTGAGAGCCTAGTCAGCGGTTCTGCTCGGGGCTAACCTTCGAACCTTTGGAACCTACCACCGAGTGAGCCTTCGGCCCTGCCAGCTAGGTGAGAGCCTGGTCAGCGGGTCTGCTCGGGGATAACCTTCGAACCTTTGGAACCTGCCACCGAATGAGCCTTCGGTCCTACCAGCTAAGTGAGAGCCTGGTCAGCGGGTCTGCTCGGGGCTAACCTTCGAACCTTTGGAACCTGCCACCGAGTGAGCCTTTGTCCCTGCCATCTAGGTGAGAATCTAGTCAGCGGGTCTGCTCGGGGCTAACCTTCGAGCCTTTGGAAGCTTCCACCGAGTGAGCCTTCGGCCCTTCCAGCTAGGTGAGAGCCTAGTCAGCGGGTCTGCTCGTGGCTAACCTTCGAACCTTTATCATCATTACGCAAGCCATCATACCGCACATGTATATATAAAAAATCAAGTTGTAAAGCAAAGTATTTTTATTACATGGACTTAGGGATAGAAACGTTTTAAGTCATCACCACTCCCTGTGTGATTGAGGGACTCGCCCTCCACATTTTGGAGGCAGTACCCCCTGACTTTAATGCTTCTTCCACGACATAAAGGCCCTCCTAATTGGAATTGAGCTTTCCTACCATGGATGACCTTCCGAAAATGTCGACATTTTTCAACACGAGGTCCCCCTTCTCGAATTGTTTGATCCTGACGTGATTTTCTAAGTATTTGTCCATCCGTCGCTTGACTTCCTCTTGGCGAATGGCTGCGAGATCTTGGACTTCCTCGATCAGATCCAAGGAGAGCCGCAACTCCTCCTTATTTCCCGTTCTCCATTCTTCATCCCCATCTGAGACTGCCCTTACCCGCGATATCTTGACTTCAAATTCCATGGGAATGACGGCCTCGCAACCATGAGAGAGCTTGAATGGGGTCTCACTGGTGGCAGTGTTGGGGGTAGTTCTCAGAGCCCACAGGACCGAGGGGAGTTGTTCCACCCAGTTCCCCTTCAAGTTCTCCACCTTCTTCTTGAGCAGGTTTACTATGACCTTGTTTTCTGCCTCCACCTGCATGTTGCTCCGGGGGTGATGGACGGATGCGAACCTGAGGTTTATCCCCAGGTGGCTGCAGAAGCTGATGAACTCTTCGTTGGCGAACTGCGGACCGTTATCCGTGACTATGGCTTGAGGGAGCCCATGTCGACAGATGTGCTCTCCCCTTACGAAGTTGCGAACTACCTGGGAGGTGACCTTTGCTAGGGCCTTGACCTCCAACCACTTCGAAAAGTAGTCTATCATAACCAAGAGAAATCTTCTTTGCCCGCTAGCCTGGGGAAAAGGTCCTACCAGGTCCATACCCCATATGGCGAAGGGCCTGGGCGTCGTGATGCTCCTTAGCCTCTGAGCTGGCAAAAGTTGAAGTGGGGAGAACAGTTGGCATTTTCGACATTGTTTTGCGAATGCCGCCGCATCCCTGCTCAGGGTCGGCCAGAAGTATCCCTGCCTCATTATCCTTGCTTCCAATGTCCTGCTCCCCGAGTGACTGGCACATTCACCAGAATGAACCTCCTCCAGGACGCTCGGGGATTCTTACTCTGAGACACATCGCGCCAAGAGTCAAGAGAGGGTCTTCTGATACAAGTCCCCTTCATGAAGCACGTAGTAGGAGGACTTATATAGAAAGCGTCTTTGATCTGGGACCTCTTCTGGAAACTCACCCATTGCCAGAAAGGTTATGAAAGGGTCCTTCCACGAGCAGCGCTGTTCTATGTCCATGAGCTCCCCTTCCTCAATCGAAGGGTGAAACAGATCTGTCAAGGTTCCTCCAATCCAAGGGCCGGACTTGGCCAGCCAATCTGCCTGGACACTTTCCCCCCTCGGAATGTGCATGATGGAGAAGGTCTTGACTGCACCCATGAGACCCCTTACTTTGGCCAAATATCTCATAAGGGTGGGCTCTCTTGTCTCGAACTCACCCTTGACCTGCAAGACTACTACCATTGAATCAGTAAAATCCTCCACATTATGAACCCCCAACTCCTGAGCCAAACGTAGGCCAGCGATCACCGCCTCGTACTCTGCCTAGTTATTGGTGATGGGAAAGTGTATTACTAGTGTTTGTTCGATTTTCGTCCCATGAGGGCTCTCCAACACCACCCCTCCCCCTAAGGAACTCTTGTCTGATGCTCCATCAACCAATAACTTCCAGGGGATGTGGTGTAGAGCTTGGCCTTCCTCCATTTTGATCACATAGTCTGCCATAAAATTTGCGACCGCTTGAGCCTTCTTCGACAATCGGGGGACAAAAGAGATGTCGAACTCACTCAACTCCACTTACCACTTCGTGAGCCTACCCGAGTGCTCTACCCCCCCGAAGATTTTGCGAAGGGGATGGTCAGTCACTACCCGGATGGAGTGGGACTGGAAATATGGCCTGAGCTTCCTGGCCGAGATGACCAGAGCGAAGGCTAGCTTCTCCAAAATCGGGTATCGGAGTTCTGCCTTCTTCAAAACCCTGCTTGCGTAGTAAACTGGCAGCTGCTTCTTGCCCTCTTCCCGGACCAGGGCGGAGCTTACTGCTTCAGCCCCAACCCTAAGATACAAGGATAGATCCTCCCCCTCCTTAGGATCTTGGAGCAGCGGAGTCTTGGTGAGCTGACCCTTCAGGGCCTGGAAGGCCTCCTCGCATTCCTCCGTCCATTCGAACCTCTGATTGCCTCGCAACACCTTGAAGAAAGGGGAGCATTTCTATCCCGCCCGGGAGAGAAACCTATTTGCTGAATCCGAGATCGCACCTCCGAGGGAAATCGGAGGCTGCGGGTTGCCGGTTACTTTTTGTGTAGAAGAATGAGACCGCTAGCAGCGGTCAAGGCCAGACTTCGCCCGCCGCGGCAAATGCCACTCCTACGACGGGCTTTCCTTTGATTAGAAAGAAGTGGTTATAGCGGGCTGCAAGTGCAGGAAAAGAGAAGCCGGCCGGTCAGACATTCCGCAAGACGTGAAACTCGAGACCGCAACTCAAACAAGCGAGCTCCTGGATTCGAGAGTGCGTGCCTTGTGAACAGTGCCGCCCCCTATTTATAGGCTTGGGGGCCTGCCTGAATGGCCAGGGATAGAATAACCACCTGCCCGGGTACAGGAGAAATGGGCAGGCGGTGACGGGATGCACAAAGAAGAAAAAAGAAAGAAGTCGCGCGGCTTGGCGGCTTGCTTTTCCGACCTGTCTGACCTGAGGCTGAAGATACCGGGACCAAGTCAATGATCCAGACCGAGCGGTCTCTGGCTTGAGACCGCAGTCTGCCTTCAGGACATGGCTTGGTTGATCTTCATAAGGTAACCCAGGTAGTCTCTGATCTGAAACTGCGGCTTGTTCTCCGGGTTTGAATCTTGAATCTCTATGGCACAACCCGCGCGGTCTCCTTCCTGAGACCGCGGATAGCCTTCTTACTTTGGCCCTTGACGACCTTCACTCTTGGGGGCGGTCCGAAAATGACATCAGACCACCCGGCCTGGTTTACCTTGAGCTGAGAGCCACTGATCCTGGAACCCAGCGGCCTTGACCCAGCAGTTCGCCCGGTCCGAGAATGATCCAACCCGAGAAGCGGTTTTCCGGGTAAACAGAACCTTCGTAGAGTAGCGAACGTCTCTACGAGGTCTTCCAAGTGCAATGAGAATGTTTTACTTTTGAGAAGAAGGTCATCAACGTAAACTTCGAGATTCCTGCCCTTTTGATGTTTAAAGACGGTATCCATCATTCTTTGGTATGTTGTGCCCGCATTTTTAAGACCGAAGGGCATTACGATATAACAGTAACACCCATCGTTTGTGATAAATGAGGTATGCGGGATGTCAGGTTTGTGCATTTTAATTTGATGATATCCGGAGAAGGCATCGAGGAAACTCATAAAACCATACCCAACCGCGGAATCAACTAAGACATCTATCCGAGGCAAAGGGTAACAATCTTTAGGGCACGCTTTATTAAGTTTGGTGAAGTCCACGCACATGCGCCACTTCCCACCAGATTTCTTAACCATTACAACATTCGACATCCACGTTGGATATTGAATCTCAGAAATGAAACCCGCTCTTAGGAGTTTGGAAACCTCCTCTCTGATGGGCAGCGCCAGCTTGGTCGCCACTTCTCTCTTCTTTTGCTGGACGGGCTTGAATTCAGGAGACACATTCAGATGATGACAAGCCACGTCCGGATCCACTCCTGGCATATCCTCCGCTGACCAAGCGAAGATATCCAGGTTTTCCAACAGGCAGGAGATTAGCTCCATTTTCTCCTCCTCTGGCAACTCAGCGTTGATGACCAGCTTCTTTTCTGCTCCTTTAGTAATAGGAACTTCTTGGGTCGCTCGGGCAGGTTCCAAGTGAGCTCCTTCTCGATCTTTTCCTTCCTCGGCGGCCTCTGGAGACTCAGAAATCTCCAAAGCCTCAGCCACGGCCTCGGGAAGCGGAACGTCGGTGATCATGTTGACAGTTCGGACGTAGCACTCCCGAGCCACCTTTGGGTTGCTCCTGACCCGATACTGCTTTCCTTCGGCCGCGAACTTGAGGGCAAGGTGAAAGGTCGACACTACTGCCCTATATGCATTGAGAATCGGCCTCCCGAAGATGGCACAGTAGTTGTTCGGGGCATCCACAACCACAAAATTGATTAACTTTATTACTCCTCCGAGCGAGACCAGGAGCTTTACTGAGCCCTCTACTTCCTTCCTCTCCCCAGAAAAGACGTAGAGGGGCCCGTCGGTGGAAAGCAAAGACTTTCCAGTCTTCAGGGCCTCGAAAGTCGGGCGGAAAAGGAGATTGACGGAGCTGCCGGTATCAATCAGAATCTTGTGGACTGTATAGTTTTCGATGACGGCCTTGATGACCACCGCATCGTCGAAATGATTAGCATTGGGGGGAAGGTCATCCTGACCAAATGTGACAATAGTGCTTTCGGGAGGAGAACTTGTAGTGGCTGCCACTTCCTGCTTTAGAACTCTCGCAATGCTGGATTTGCGAGATGATTCCGCTCCAGCTCCTCAATGAATACAATAGCTGACCCCTAAGGGGCCCACATCATTGACTTCGACGCATTCGGTGGAAGGATGGATGCCATCATAGCAGCCGGCGTCTTCGACGTCGGCACATTCCAGGTTACTTTTACTGTTTCTTTCTATTTTCTCTTCTCGGCAGTTGGTCCAGCAGTTGTATCTTTCCGAACTAGACCCCGGAGCTTTCCTTCTCCCAGGAGTCTCTCTATCAGCAAACGAAGGGCCTGACAGTCTTCGGTTAGATGCCCCCCTTCTTTATGATATTCACAATAAAGGTTCGGATTTCGATTGCGGATATCCGACTTCAGAGGAGCAGGCCTTTTGAAATCTGGACTCTTTTGTAGAATCTGGACTACTTCGTCCATGGTGACGTTTAAGGGAGTGAATGACTCTTGCGAGTCAACATATTGAGTGGATGGAATGACTGGAGGTGGTTGCGCGGTGTACTGTTGTAAGTATACCGGCATGATTTGCGGAAGAGCAGCGGATGTAGCGGGAGCGATGGCCAAAGGTGGTTTCTGATCTTGAAATCGCTGATGGCCCATGAATGGTTGCTTATTTTTGTAATTTCTCCCCCTTTGGGAGCGGGGTTCAAAGTGGGACTGATTCGATGGCGGATGATGGAAGGACGGATTTGACTGCTCCTTGTCGCTTACCAGCTTTGCGACGTAGCCTGGATTACTCTTCTCTCCTCTGATAAACATATTTGCCAAACTTATCATCTCTTGATAAGTCCTAGGCTCCCTTATATTTGCTTCAAATTTTAAGGGGCCCTCCCTCAAACCATGAATGAGGGCAACCCTGTACAACTCGGGATCCACATTTTGGATCTTCATGATCTCTTTCTGGAAGCGGTCTACAAAACGAGCCCACGTCTCGTCTTCCCGCTGTTTTATATCGAAAAGGGCCGTCGGGCCACTCTTTCTCTTCCTCGAGGTAGAGAATCTCAGCAGGAATTCCCTTCGCAGCTCAGCGAAACAACGGATTGACCCGGGGTGCAATCCGTAAAACCACTCTCTTGCTTGTCCTTCAAAGGAGGTCACAAGAAGCTTGCACTTGGTCGCATCAGTTAAGGTTCTAAGAGCGATGGCTGACTCGAAGGCTTGTAAATGAACCGTGGGATCTGTCTCCCCACTGAAAGCTGGCAGGCGAGGCTCTCTGAAATTATTAGGGGCAGGCTACCTTCTGACTTCGTCCACAAAGGGAGAAGTTTCTTCCATATCTTCATACAGTGGAGTAGGATAATAAGCCGCCGGAGCTGCGGCTATTCGCGGACAAGCCGCCTGATAAGAGGACCGCGCGGCAGCTTCTGGCGGGTAGGAGTGATGAATAGGAACTTCAGGCGGGTAGGAAAGGCGGGCAGCATGAGAAGCCGCCCCTGGAAATCAAAGGCCCGAGCCGGCATGCTGTGCGCGGCTTCCTGATAGAAGCTTTGTCGAGACGCAAAGCCTTCTTGTTGGGGCTGGAAGTTAGCGGCTTGTGGTAGCGGGTAAAGAGGAGGTGGAGGAGGGACCGGGCTCACCGCCTGATTAGCCGCGGTTTGTTTTGGAACTAGCCGCTCGGTTAGCATTGTTAAAGTCTGGCTGATCGCTTCGAGTCACTGATCAGTGACCCTCGGAGCCCGCTCGGCTTCTCTCCTGGATTGCTCCAAGGCTTCCCACAAAGAGTCCTCGCTGTGATCGGAGTGGTCTCCAGGGGGGAACTGGCGGTCTGACATTGTAGTGAGGATTTCACCGACAATCCATCATCTGAAGGTCGCGTGTTTCTGTTGAGTCCGAAATCGCACCTCCGAAGGAAATCGGAGGCTGCGGGTTGCCGGTTACCTTTTAGTTGGGAAAAATGAGACCGCTAGCAGCGGTCAAGGCTAGACTTCGCCCGTCACGGCGAATGCCACTCCTGTGACGGGATTTCCTTTGATTAAAATGAGGCGGTTACAGCGGTTACAAGTGCAGGAAAGAAGAAGCCGGCCGGTCAGACAATCCGCAAGACGGGAAACTCGAGACCGCAGCTCCAACAAGCGAGCTCCTAGATTCGAGTGCGCGTGTCTTGGGAATAGTGCCGCCCCCTATTTATAGGCTCAGGGGCCTGCCCGAACGGGCAGGGATAAAATAACCGCCTGCCCGGGTACAGGAGAAACGGGCAGGCGGTGAAAGGATACACAAAGAAGGAAAAGAAATAAGCCGTGCGACTTGGCGGCTTGCCCTTTCGACCTGTCTGACCAGAGGCTGAGGATGACGCGACCAAGGCGACGATGCAATCCGGGCGGTCTTCGTCTTGAGACCGCGGCTTGTTCTTTGATCCCGAACCTTGGCTTGTCTCTATGGCGCAATCCGCCCGGTCTCCGACTTGAGACCGCGACTTGTCCTATTGGACTTTGGCTTGGATTATCTTTAGTACTTGAGGGCGGTCTGAATTATGTCAGACCGCCCGGCCTATGCTAGTTAGTGTTGATGGACCTTGTGTAACCTAAGCCGGGCGACTTGGATCCGCAAACCGCACGGTCTGCGAGTAATCCTCTTGAAAGCGGTCTTCTGGGTAAACAGTATCTTTCCGAATTAGACCCCGGTGCTTTCCTTCTCCCAGGAGTCTCTCTATCAGCAAACGAAGGGCCGGACAGTCTTCGGTTAGATGCCCCCCTTCTTTATGATATTCACAATAAAGGTTCGGATTTCGATTGCGGATATCCGACTTCAGAGGAGCAGGCCTTTTAAAATCTGGCCTCTTTTGTAGAATCTGGACTACTTCGTCCATGGTGACGTTTAAGGGAGTGAATGACTCTTGTGAGTCATCATATTGAGTGGATGGAATGACTGGAGGTGGTTGCGCGGTGTACTGTTGTAAGTATACCGGCATGATTTGCGGAAGAGGAGCGGATGGAGCGGGAGCGATGGCCAAAGGTGGTTTCTGATCTTGAAACCGCTGATGGCCCATGAATGGTTGCTTATTTTTGTAATTTCTCCCCCTTTGGGAACGGGGTTCAAAGTGGGACTGATTCGATGGCGGATGATGGAAGGACGGATTCGACTACTCCTTGTCGCTTACCATCTTTGCAACGTAGCCTGGATTACTCTTCTCTCCGATGATAAACATATTTGCCAAACTTATCATCTCTTGATAAGTCCTAGCCTCCCTTATATTTGCTTCAAATTTTAAGGGGCCCTCCCTCAAACCATGAATGAGGGCAACCCTGTACAACTCGGGATCCACATTTTGGACCTCCATGATCTCTTTCTTGATGCGGTCTACAAAACGAGCCCACGTCTCGTCTTCCCGCTATTTTATATCGAAAAGGGCCGCCGGGCCACTCTTTCTCTTCCTTGAGGTAGAGAATCTCAGCAGGAATTCCCTTCGCAGCTCAGCGAAACAACGGATTGACCTGGGGTGCAATCCGTAAAACCACTCTCTTGCTTGTCCTTCAAAGGAGGTCACAAGAAGCTTGCACTTGGTCGCATCAGTTAAGGTTCTAAGAGCGATGGCTGACTCGAAGGCTTGTAAATGAACCGTGGGATCTGTCTCCCCATTGAAAGCTGGCAGGCGAGGCTCTCTGAAATTATTAGGGGCAGGCTCCCCTCTGACTTCGTCCACAAAGGGAGAAGTTTCTTCCATATCTTCATATAGTGGATTAGGATAATAAGCCGCCGGAGCTGCGGCTATTCGCGGACAAGCCGCCTGATAAGAGGACCGGGCGGCAGCTTCTGGCGGGTAGGAGTGATGAATAGGAACTTCAGGCGGGTAGGAAAGGCGGGCAGCGTGAGAAGCCGCCCCCTGGAAATCAAGGGCCCGAGTCGGCATGCTGTGCGCGGCTTCCTGATAGAAGCTTTGCCTAGCCGCAAAGCCTTCTTGTTGGGGCTGGAAGTTAGCGGCTTGTGGTAGCGGGTAAAGAGGAGGTGGAGGAGGGACCAGGGTCACCGCCTGATTAGCCGCGGTTTATTGTGGAACTAGCCGCTCGGTTAGCATTGTTAAAGTCTGGCTGATCGCTTCAAGTCGCTGATCAGTGACCCTCTGAGCTCGCTCGGCTTCTCTCCTGGATTGCTCCAAGGCTTCCCACAAAGAGTCCTTGCTGTGATCGGAGTGGTCTCCAGGGGGGAACTGGCGGTCTGACATTGTAGTGAGGATTTCACTGACAATCCACGATCTGAAGGTCGCGTGTTTCTGTTGAGTCCGAAATCGCACCACCGAAGGAAATCGGAGGCTGCGGGTTGCCGGTTACTTTTTAGTTGGGAAAAATGAGACCGCTAGCAGCGGTCAAGGCCATACTTCGCCCGTCACGGCGAATGCCACTCCTATGACGGGCATTCCTTTGATTAAAATGAGGCGGTTACAGCGGTTACAAGTACAGGAAAGAAGAAGCCGGCCGGTCAGACAGTCCGCAAGATGGGAAACTCGAGACCGCAGCTCAAACAAGCGAGCTCCTGGATTCGAGTGTGCGTGTCTTGGGAACAGTGCTGCCCCCTATTTATAGGCTCGGGGGCCTGCCCGAACGGGCAGGGATAAAATAACCGCCTGCCCGGGTATAGGAGAAACGGGCAGGCGGTGACAGGATACAAAGAAGGAAAAGAAAGAAGTCGCGCGACTTGGCGGCTTGCCCTTTCGACCTGTCTGACTAGAGGCTAAGGATGACGCGACCAAGGCAACGATGCAATCCGGGCGGTCTTCGTCTTGAGACCGCGGCTTGTTATTTGATCCCGAACCTTGGCTTGTCTCTATGGCGCAATCCGCCTGGTCTCCGACTTGAGACCGCGACTTGTCCTATTGGACTTGGGCTTGGATTATCTTTAGTACTTGAGGGCGGTCTGAATTATGTCAGACCGCCCGGCCTGTGCTAGTTGGTGTTGATGGACCTTGTATAACCTGAGCCGGGCGACTTGGATCCGCAAACCGCACGGTCTGCGAGTAATCCTCTTGAAAGCGGTCTTCTGGGTAAACAACTTTTAATCCGGTTGTCTGATTTTCACCCACAATACCTTTTCGGAATGAGATCGGAGCCCAAAATTCAATGGAGAACAATGTAAACCCATTCCAGCTCGTTTATAGGTTGATATACAGTGAGTTGTAGTGGAAATACGTGATTTTGCTCCAAATGACACAAACACTTCAAAATACCAGAATTTTTAATGCGGGTTGTAGTGAAAATGAGAGATTTAGCTTCAAATGACACTCAAACTGTAAACCGCAACAACTTTTGATGCGGTTGTCTTATTTTACCCCCATAACACCTTTTCGGAATAGTCTTGGAGCACTACATTCATTGGAGCACAAGTTTTACCCATTCGAGTTTATTTAGTTGTCGATATATAGCGGGTTGCAGCGGTAATGCGAAATTTAGCTCCAAATGACACCTAAACTACTAACAGCCATAACTTTTGATTTTTATATTTGATTTTTGCCCATAACACCTTTTCGGAATATGCTCGGAGGCATACATCCAATGGAGCGCAATTTTAAACCATTCCAGCTCATTTTAGTGGTCAATGTACCGCGGGTTGCAATGGCAATGAGAGATTTGGCTCCCATTTACACAGTAACTGTAACAGCCATAACTTTTGATCTGGTTGTTTGATTTTTGCGCACAACACCTTTTTGGAATGAGCTCGGGCCCTACATCCAATGGAGAACAAGTTTTTCCCATTCCAATTTGTTATTGGTCAATATACAGTGGGTTGGTAATAAGGTATTCAGCTAGAAAGGAGACCTAAACTTCAAAAGTCCATAACTTTTGATCCGGTTGTCCGATTTTCACCCACAATACCTTTTCGGAATGAGATCAGAGCCCTAAATCCAATGGAGAACAATCTAAACCCATTCCAGCTCGTTTAGAGGACGATATACAGCGAGATGTTGTGGAAATACGAGATTATGCTCCAAATGACACATACACTTCAAAATACTAGAATTTTTTGTTGAATCCAAAATCGTCCCCACGCCCTCGACGCCCAATCCCAGAGGAATGAGAGGGGGAAGTGGTCGAGCAGGTGGTTACTTGAGTCGCAAATGAAGAGCTGAGTGAGAGAGAAGAAGAGAGGGCCGCTAGCTTGCGGTGAGGCCAGACTTCGCCCGCCGCGGCATATGCCACTCCTGCGATGGGCTTTCCCTTTATTTAATAATCTGTATTACAGCTTGTTGTGTTTAGTACATGGAAATACAATGAATACAAGAGAGTTGCGGGTAAGAAAAGAAAGTCGTTCGGGTTGTTTGCTGAGGTCGCCCGGACAGGTCACCCGGGCTGTTTGCTGAGGCCGCCCGGACAGGTCGCCCGGGCAGATCGCCCGGACAGGTCGCAGCTTGGTGCGGTCTGACTATTTCTAGCCGTCGGTTTTGCCCCCAGCTTGCCTGTCCTTTCTTCATGGTCGAGGGTCCTATTTATAGGCTCTGGGTCGATGTCGTCACCTCCGGTGAGCCGGTGACTGGAGTTCTACCCGCGCGGTCTGTAGGAGGAGGCCGCCTACCCGCGCGGTCTGAAGGAGGATGCCGCCTACCCGTGCTGTCTGAAGGAGGAGGCCGCCTACCCGCGCGGTATGAAGGAGGAGGGCGCCTACCCGTGTTGTCTGAAGGAGGAGGCCGCTTACCCGCGCGGTCTGAAGGAGGAGGCCGCCTACCCGTGCGGTCTGAAGGAGGAGGCCGCCTACCCGCGCGGTCTGAAGGAGGAGGCCGCCTACCCGCGCGGTCTGAAGGAGGAGGCCGCCTACCCGCGCGGTCTGAAGGAGGAGGCCGCCCACCCGCGCGGTCTGAAGGACGAGAGCGCCTACCCGCGCGGTCTCAAGGAGGAGGCCGCCCCGGCTGGGTGACCTGAAGAAGGAGACCGCCTACCCGTGCGGTCTCAAGGAGGAGGCCGCCCCGGCTGGGTGACCTGAAGAAGGAGACCACCCCTGCTGGGCGGGTAGAAGATCCCTAGCCGCATGACCTGTAGGAGAAACGTAGAAAAAATCTCCTCGAAAAGGATCGCCGATTTCTGGGTAAACATTTTTAATGCGGGTTGTAGTGAAAATGAGAGATTTTGCTCCAAATGACACTCAAACTTTAAACCGCAACAACTTTTGATGCGGTTGTCTTATTTTACCCCCACGACACCTTTTTGGAATAATCTTGGAGCACTACAATCATTGGAGCACAAGTTTTACCCATTCCATTTCATTTCATTGTCGATATATAGCGGGTTGCAGCGGTAATGCGAAATTTTACTCCAAATGACAAACTTCTAACAGCCATAACTTTTGATTTTTATGTTTGATTTTTGCCCACAACACATTTTCGATATATGCTCGGAGGCATACATCCAATGGAGCACAATTTTAAACCATTCCAGCTCATTTTAGTGGTCAATATACAGCTAGTTGCAATGGCAATGAGGGATTTAGCTCCTCTTTATACATTAACTGTAACAGCCATAACTTTTGATATGGTTATTTGATTTTTGCGCACACCACCTTTTTGGAATGAGCTCGGGCCCTCCATCCAATGGAGAACAAGTTTTTCCCATTCCAATTTGTTATTGGTCAATATACAGTGGGTTGGTAATAAGGTATTTAGCTCGAAAGTAGACCTAAACTTCAAACGTCCATAACTTTTGATCCGGTTGTCCGATTTTCACCCACAATACCTTTTCGGAATTAAATCAGAGCCCTAAATCCAATGGAGAACAATGTAAACCCATTCCAGCTCGTTTATAGGTTGATATACAGTGAGTTGTAGTAGAAATACGAGATTTTGCTCCAAATGACACATACACTTCAAAATACCAGAATTTTTAATGCGGGTTGTAGTGAAAATGAGAGATTTAGCTCCAAATGACACTCAAACTGTAAACCGCAACAACTTTTGATGCGGTTGTCTTATTTTACCCCCACAACACCTTTTCAGAATAATCTTGGAGCACTACATTCATTGGAGCACAAGTTTTACCCATTCCAGTTCATTTAGTTGTCGATATATAGCGGGTTGCAGCGGTAATGCGAAATTTAGCTCCAAATGACACCTAAACTTCTAACAGCCATAACTTTTGATTTTTATGTTTGACCATAACACCTTTTCGGAATATGCTCAGAGGCATACATCCAATGGAGCGCAATTTTAAACTATTCCAGCTCATTTTAGTGGTCAATATACAGCGGGTTGCAATGGCAATGAGGGATTTAGCTCCCCTTTACACATTAACTGTAACAGCCATAACTTTTGATCTGGTTGTTTGATTTTTGCGCACAACACCTTTTTGGAATGAGCACGGGCCCTACATCCAATGGAGAACAAGTTTTTCCCGTTCCAATTTGTTATTGGTCAATATACAGTGGGTTGGTAATAAGGTATGTAGCTCGAAAGGAGACCTAAACTTCAAACGTCCATAACTTTTGATCCGGTTGTCTGATTTTCACCCACAATACCTTTTCGGAATGAGATCTGAGCCCTAAATCCAATGGAGAACAATCTAAACCCATTCCAGCTCGTTTAAAGGTCGTTATACAGTGAGATGTAGTGGAAATACGAGATTATGCTCCAAATGACACATACACTTCAAAATACTAGAATTTTTAATGCGGGTTGTATTGAAAATGAGAGATTTTGGTCCAAATGGCACTCAAACTTTAAACCGCAACAACTTTTGATGCGGTTGTCTTATTTTACCCCCACAACACCTTTTCGGAATAATCTAGGAGCACTACATTCATTGGAGCACAAGTTTTACCCATTCCAGTTCATTTTGTTGTCGATATATAGCGGGTTGCAGCGGTAATACGAAATTTAGCTCCAAATGACACCTAAAATTTTAACAGCCATAACTTTTGATTTTTATGTTTGATTTTTGCCCACAACACCTTTTCGATATATGCTCGGAGGCATACATCCAATGGAGCACAATTTTAAACCATTCCAGCTCATTTTAGTGGTCAATATACAGCGGGTTGCAATGACAATGAGGGATTTAGCTCCTCTTTACACATTAACTGTAACAACCATAACTTTTGATCTAGTTATTTGATTTTTGCGCACACCCACCTTTTTGGAATTAGCTCGGGCCCTACATCCAATGGAGAACAAGTTTTTCCCATTCCAATTTGTTATTGGTCAATATACAGTGGGTTGGTAATAAGGTATTTAGCTCGAAAGGAGGCCTAAACTTCAAACGTCCATAACTTTTAATCCGGTTGTCTGATTTTCACCCACAATACCTTTTCGGAATGAGATCGGAGCCCTAAATTCAATGGAGAACAATGTAAACCCATTCCAGCTTGTTTATAGGTTGATATACAGTGAGTTGTAGTGGAAATACGAGATTTTGCTCCAAATGACACAAACACTTCAAAATACCAGAATTTTTAATGTGGGTTGTAGTTAAAATGAGAGATTTAGCTTCAAATGACACTCAAACTGTAAACCGCAACAACATTTGATGCGGTTGTCTTATTTTACCCCCACAACACCTTTTCGGAATAATCTTGGAGCACTACATTCATTGGAGCACAAGTTTTACCCATTCGAGTTTATTTAGTTGTCGATATATAGCGGGTTGCAGCGGTAATGCGAAATTTAGCTCCAAATGACACCTAAATTACTAACAGCCATAACTTTTGATTTTTATATTTGATTTTTGCCCATAACACCTTTTCGGAATATGCTCGGAGGCATGCATCCAATGGAGCGCAATTTTAAACCATTCCAGCTCATTTTAGTGGTCAATGTACCGCGGGTTGCAATGGCAATGAGAGATTTGGCTCCCATTTACACAGTAACTGTAACAGCCATTCCTTTTGATCTGGTTGTTTGATTTTTGCGCACAACACCTTTTTGAAATGAGCTCGGGCCCTACATCCAATGGAGAACAAGTTTTTCCCATTCCAATTTGTTATTGGTCAATATACAGTGGGTTGGTAATAAGGTATTCAGCTAGAAAGGAGACCTAAACTTCAAACGTCCATAACTTTTGATCCGGTTGTCCGATTTTCACCCACAATACCTTTTCGAAATGAGATCAGAGCCCTAAATCCAATGGAGAACAATCTAAACCCATTCCAGCTCGTTTAGAGGACGATATACAGCGAGATGTTGTGGAAATACGAGATTATGCTCCAAATGACACATACACTTCAAAATACTAGAATTTTTAATGCGGGTTGTAATGAAAATGAGAGATTTTGCTCAAATGACACTCAAACTTTAAACCGCAACAACTTTTGATGCGGTTGTCTTATTTTACCCCCACGACACATTTTTGGAATAATCTTGGAGCACTACATTCATTGGAGCACAAGTTTTACCCATTCCATTTCATTTCATTGTCGATATATAGCGGGTTGCAGCGGTAAGGCGAAATTTTGCTCCAAATTACACCTAAACTTCTAACAGCCATAACTTTTGATTTTTATGTTTGATTTTTGCCCACAACACCTTTTCGATATATGCTCGGAGGCATACATCCAATGGAGCACAATTTTAAACCATTCCAGCTCATTTTAGTGGTCAATATACAGCGGGTTGCAATGGCAATGAGGGATTTAGCTCCTCTTTACACATTAACTGTAACAGCCATAACTTTTGATCTGGTTATTTGATTTTTGCGCACACCACCTTTTTGGAATGAGCTCGAGCCCTACATCCAATGGAGAACAAGTTTTTCCCATTCCAATTTGTTATTGGTCAATATACAGTGGGTTGGTAATAAGGTATTTAGCTCGAAAGGAGACCTAAACTTCAAACGTCCATAACTTTTGATGCGGTTGTCCGATTTTCACCCACAATACCTTTTCGGAATAAGATCGGAGCCCTAAATCCAATGGAGAACAATGTAAACCCATTCCAGCTCGTTTATAGGTTGATATATAGTGAGTTGTAGTGGAAATACGAGATTTTGCTCCAAATGACACATACACTTCAAAATACTAGAATTTTTAATGCTGGTTGTAGTGAAAATGAGAGATTTAGCTCCAAATGACACTCAAACTATAAACCGCAACAACTTTTGATGCGGTTGTCTTATTTTACCCCCACAACACCTTTTCAGAATAATCTTGGAGCACTACATTCATTGGAGCCCAAGTTTTACCCATTCCAGTTCATTTAGTTGTCGATATATAGCGGGTTGCAGCGGTAATGTGAAATTTAGCTCCAAATGACACCTAAACTTCTAACAGCCATAACTTTTGATTTTTATGTTTGATTTTTGCCCATAACACCTTTTCGGAATATACTCGGAGGCATACATCCAATGGAGCGCAATTTTAAACCATTTCCGCTCATTTTAGTGGTCAATATACAGCGGGTTGCAATGGTAATGAGGGATTTAGCTCCCCTTTACACATTAACTGTAACAGCCATAACTTTTGATATGGTTGTTTGATTTTTGCGCACAACACATTTTTGGAATGAGCTCGGGCCCTACATCCAATGGAGAACAAGTTTTCCCATTCCAATTTGTTATTGGTCAATATACAGTGGGTTGGTAATAAGGTATTTAGCTCGAAAGGAGACCTAAACTTCAAACGTCCATAACTTTTGATCCAGTTGTCCGATTTTCACCCACAATACCTTTTCGGAATGAGATCAGAGCCCTAAATCCAATGGAGAACAATCTAAACCCATTCCAGCTCGTTTAGAGGTCGATATACAGCGAGATGTAGTGGAAATATGAGATTATGCTCCAAATAACACATACACTTCAAAATACTAGAATTTTTAATGCGGGTTGTAGTGAAAATGAGAGATTTTGCTCCAAATGACACTCAAACTTTAAACCGCAACAACTTTTGATGCGGTTGTTTTATTTTACCACCACAACACCTTTTTGGAATAATCTTGGAGCACTACATTCATTGGAGCACAAGTTTTACCCATTCCAGTTCATTTCGTTGTCGATATATAGCGGGTTGTAGGGTTAATGCGAAATTTAGCTCCAAATGACACCTAAACTTCTAACAGCCATAACTTTTGATTTTTTATGTTTGATTTTTGCCCACAACACCTTTTCGATATATGCTCGGAGGCATACATCCAATGGAACACAATTTTAATCCATTCCAGCTCATTTTAGTGGTCAATATACAGCGGGTTGCAATGGAATGAGGGATTTAGCTCCTATTTAAACATTAACTGTAACGGCCATAACTTTTGATCTGGTTATTTGATTTTTGCGCACACCACCTTTTTGGAATGACCTCGGGCCCTACATCCAATGGAGAACAACTTTTCCCATTCCAATTTGTTATTGGTCAATATACAGTGGGTTGGTAATAAGGTATTTAGCTCGAAAGGAGACCTAAACTTCAAACGTCCATAACTTTTTATTCGGTTGTCCGATTTTCACCCACAATACCTTTTCGGAATGAGATCGGAGCCCTAAATCCAATGGAGAACAATGTAAACCCATTCCAGCTCGTTTATAGGTTGATATACAGTGAGTTGTAGTGGAAATACGAGATTTTGCTCCAAATGACACTTACACTTCGAAATACCATAATTTTTAATGCGGGTTGTAGTGAAAATGAGAGATTTAGCTCCAAATGACACTCAAATTGTAAACCGCAACAACTTTTGATGCGGTTGTCTTATTTTACCACCACAACACCTTTTCGGAATAATCTTGGAGCATTACATTCATTGGAGCACAAGTTTTACCCATTCCAGTTCATTTAGTTGTCGATATATAGCGGGTTGCAGCGGTAATGCGAAATTTAGCTCCAAATGACACCTAAACTTCTAATAGCCATAACTTTTTATTTTTATGTTTGATTTTTGCCCATAACATCTTTTCGGAATATGCTCGGAGGCATACATCCAATGGAGCGCAATTTTAAACCATTCCAGCTCATTTTAGTGGTCAATATACAGCGGGTTGCAATGCAATGAGGGATTTAGCTCCTCTTTACACATTAACTGTAACAGCCATAACTTTTGATCTAGTTATTTGATTTTTGCACACACCACCTTTTTGGAATGAGCTCGGGCCCTACATCCAATGGAGAACAAGTTTTTCCCATTCCAATTTGTTATTGGTCAATATACAGTGGGTTGGTAATAAGGTATTTAGCTCGAAAGGAGATTTAAACTTCAAACGTCCATAACTTTTGATCCGGTTGTCCGATTGTCACCCACAATACCTTTTCGGAATGAGATCGGAGCCCTAAATCCAATGGAGAACAATGTAAACCCATTCCAGCTCGTTTATAGGTTGATATACAGTGAGTTGTATGGAAATACGAGATTTTGCTCCAAATGACACATACACTTCAAAATACCAGAATTTTTAATGCGGGTTGTAGTGAAAATGAGAGATTTTGCTCCAAATGACACTCAAACTGTAAACCGCAATAACTTTTGATGCGGTTGTCTTATTTTACCCCCACAACACCTTTTCGGAATAATCTTGGAGCACTATATTCATTGCAGCACTTTATTTGCCCATTCCAGTTCATTTCGTTGTCGATATATAGCGGGTTGCAGCAGTAATGCGAAATTTAGCTCCAAATGACACCAAAACTTCTAACAGTCATAACTTTTATTTTTTATGTTTGATTTTTGCTCACAACACCTTTTCGATATATGCTAGGAGGCATACATCCAATGGAGCACAATTTTAAACCATTCCAGCTCATTTTTGTGGTCAACATACAGCGGGTTGCAATGGCAATGAGGGATTTAGCTCCTCTTTACACATTAACAGTAACAGCCATAACTTTTGATCTGGTTATTTGATTTTTGCGCACACCACCTTTTTGGAATCAGCTCGGGCCCTACATCCAATGTAGAACAAGTTTTTCCCATTTCAATTTATAATTGGTCAATATACAGTGGGTTGGTAATAAGGTATTTAGCTCGAAAGGAGACCTAAACTTCAAACGTCCATAACTTTTTATTCGGTTGTCCGATTTTCAAACACAATACCTTTTTGGAATGAGATCAGAGTCCTAAATCCAATGGAGAACAATCCAAACCCATTCCAGCTTGTTTAGAGGTCGATATACAGCGAGATGTAGTGTAAATACGAGATTATGCTCCAAATAACACATACACTTCAAATACTAGAATTTTTAATGCGAGTTGTAGTGAAAATGAGAGATTTTGCTCCAAATGACACTCAAACTTTAAACCACAACAACTTTTGATGTGGTTGTCTTATTTTACGCCCACAACACCTTTTCGGAATAATCTTGGAGCACTACATTCATTGGAGCACAAGTTTTACCCATTCCAGTTCATTTCGTTGTCGATATATAGCGGGTTGCAGCGGTAATGCGAAATTTAGCTCCAAATGACACCTAAACTTCTAACAGCCATAACTTTTGATTTTTATGTTTGATTATTGCCCACAACACCTTTTCGATATATGCGCGAAGGCATACATCCAATGGAGCACAATTTTAAACCATTCCAGCTCATTTTAGTGGTCAATATACAGCGGGTTGCAATGGCAATGAGGGATTTAGCTCCTCTTTACACATTAACTGTAACAACCATAATTTATGATCTGGTTATTTGATTTATGCGCACACCACCTTTTTGGAATGAGCTCGGGCCCTACATCCAATGGAGAACAAGTTTTTCCCATTCCAATTTGTTATTGGTCAATATACAGTGGGTTGGTAATAAGGTATTTAGCTCAAAAGGAGACCTAAACTTCAAACGTCCATAACTTTTGATCCGGTTGTCTGATTTTCACCCACAATACCTTTTCAGAATGAGATCGGAGCCCTAAATCCAATGGAGAACAATCTAAACCCATTCCAGCTCGATTAGAGGTCGATATATAGCGAGATATAGTGGAAATACGAGATTATGCTCCAAATGACACATACACTTCAAAATACTAGAATTTTTAATGCGGGTTGTAGTGAAAATGAGAGATTGTGCTCCAAATGACACTCAAACTTTAAACCGCAACAACTTTTGATGCGGTTGTCTTATTTTACCCCCACAACACCTTTTCAGAATAATCTTGGAGCACAACATTCATTGGAGCACAAGTTTTACCCATTCCAATTCATTTAGTGGTCAATATACAGCGGGTTGCAATTGCAATGAGAGATTTAGCTCCCCTTTACACATTAACAAGTTTTTCCCATTCCAATTTTTTATTGGTCAATATACAGTGGGTTGGTAATAAGGTATTTAGCTTGAAAGGAGACCTAAACTTCAAACGTCCATAACTTTTGATCCGGTTGTCCGATTTTCACTCACAATACCTTTTCGGAATGAGATCGGAGCCCTAAATCCAATGGAGAACAATCTAAACACATTCCAGATCGTTTAGAGGTCGATATACAGCGAGATGTAGTGTAAATAATAGATTATGTTCCAAATGACACATACACTTCAAAATACTAGAATTTTTAATGCGGGTTGTAGTGAAAATGAGAGATTTTGCTCCAAATGACACTCAAACTTTAAACCGCAACAACTTTTGATGTGGTTGTCTTATTTTACCCCCACAACACCTTTTCGGAATAATCTTGGAGCACTACATTCATTGGAGCGCAAGTTTTACACATTCCAGTTCATTTCGTTGTCGATATATAGCGGGTTGCAGCGGTAATGCGAAATTTAGCTCCAAATGACACCTAAACTTCTAACAACCATAACTTTTGATTTTTATATTTGATTTTTGCCCACAACACCTTTTCGATATATGTTCGAAGGCATGCATCTAATGGAGCACAATTTTAAACCATTCCAGCTCATTTTAGTGGTCAATATACAGCGGGTTGCAATGGCAATGAGGGATTTAGCTCCTCTTTACACATTAACTGTAACAGCCATAACTTATGATCTGGTTATTTGATTTTTGCGCACACCACCTTTTTGGAAAGAGCTCGGGCCCTACATCTAATGGAGAACAAGTTTTTCCCATTCCAATTTGTTATTGGTCAATATACAGTGGGTTGGTAATAAGGTATTTAGCTCGAAAGGAGACCTAAACTTCAAACGTCCATAACTTTTGATCCGGTTGTCCGATTTTCACCCACAATACCTTTTCGGAATGAGATCGGAGCCCTAAATCCAATGGAGAACAATCTAAACCCATTCCAGCTCGTTTAGAGGTCGATATACAGCGAGATGTAGTGTAAATACGAGATTATGTTCTAAATGACACATACACTTCAAAATACTAGAATTTTTAATGCGGGTTGTAGTGAAAATGAGAGATTTTGCTCCAAATGACACTCAAACTTTAAACCGCAACAACTTTTAATGCGGTTGTTTTATCTTACCCCCACAACACCTTTTCAGAATAATCTTGGAGCACTACATTCATTGGAGCACAAGTTTTACCCATTCCAGTTCATTTCGTTGTCGATATATAGCGGGTTGCAGCGGTAATGCGAAATTTAGCTCCAAATGACACCTAAACTTCTAACAGCCATAACTTTTGATTTTTATATTTGATTTTTGCCCACAACACCTTTTCGATATATGTTCAAAGGCATGCATCTAATGGAGCACAATTTTAAACCATTCCAGCTCATTTTAGTGGTCAATATACAGCGAGTTGCAATGACAATGAGGGATTTAGCTCCTCTTTACACATTAACTGTAACAGTCATAACTTATGATCTGGTTATTTGATTTTTGCGCACACCACCTTTTTGGAATGAGCTCGGGCCCTACATCCAATGGAGAACAAGTTTTTCCCATTCCAATTTGTTATTGGTCAATATACAGTGGGTTTGTAATATGGTATTTAGCTCGAAAGGAGACCTAAACTTCAAACGTCCATAACTTTTGATCTGGTTGTCTGATTTTCACCCACAATACCTTTTCGGAATGAGATCAGAGCCCTAAATCCAATGGAGAACAATCTAAACCCATTCCAGCTCATTTAAAGGTCGTTATACAGTGAGATGTAGTGGAAATACGAGATTATGCTCCAAATGACACATACACTTCAAAATACTAGAATTTTTAATGCGGGTTGTATTGAAAATGAGAGATTTTGGTCCAAATGGCACTCAAACTTTAAACCGCAACAACTTTCGATGGGTTGATGCTGATGGACATTGTGAAACCTGAACCGGGCGACTCGTATCCGCAGACCACCCGGTCTGTGAGTAATTCTATTCGGAAGCGGTCTTCTGGATAAACATGATCCCCGCATATTTTCAAATTCTGAAAAGATTTCGAAAATATTAGTTCTAGCCGGAGACCGCGCCGATCTTGCCCTGTGGGTTATAAATGTTCTGAAAGCTTCTATTTTCGCATAACTTCAACGTTATCACGAGTCACTACTCGTCCCTCGCGGTTAGGACTTTCCGTTTAAATAGTCCGATCATGATGGTAGACCTTATGGCGCAGTTCGAAGATCATCAGAAGTCCGGTAAAGACCGCGGGGAAGATCGCCCGAAGGATAAGAAGAGGAGGAAAAAGAGGACACAACCAGACAATACTGTGACTATTGCCTCTCCGGGTAAGCCAGCTTACCTGCCTCCTGCGTTGACAGTCGATTTTTCGACTAGAAACGAAGCGGGTTGCTCGAACCCGCCCCCAGTTAATCCTCTTGCTGTTTCTGAGAAGGGAACCGACCTGCCCCCTCCTCTGGACAAGACGGATTCGGAAGCCGCCGTCCCGAAGGGCGATGGAGATGATTCCTTTAAAGTGGAGGTCACTCTTTCCGGCGTATTCCACCTGAAGATAAGAGACGAAGGAGGAGAAACAGTTGACTCCCCCAAGCCGAGCGACCAGCAGGGCCAGATAGTGAACATTGAAGACAACCCGGTTTCCCCAAAACAAGCTGGCCTGAAGCCATCCAAAAAGAGGAAAAAAGAAGAGTCCACGGCGGACAGGGTTCTGAAAAAGGTGAAGAGCCTAAAGGCGAAAAACAAAGCGGCTTCCAGGAAACCAGGAGTGGGCAATCTTCAAGGCAAGTCGCGCGAGAGAGAGGTTTCAGAGGGCGTAGTTACTCCTTCACCCAAGCCGGACTACCAAATCCAAACCAATGCGCACACCATCACTGTAAGTGATATCATCAGGGACCTGGATTCCCTTCAGAAACAAGACGACCTATTGAGATCTTCTTCCGAACTGTAGGCTGCTGACCCGCCAGGAAAGAAAGAGGCCGCCCTGGCTTAGGATGCGACCAGCATTAAGGAGGCAGTCCTCCCTGAGGTTGTGACTAGAACCGAGAAACCCGCGCCGGCCCCTGAAGATTCCGTGATGGCCGGGCTTCGGCTTATGCAGGTGAATGCGGAGAAAGTAAGGGATCAGCTCTCCAGACCGCCACCGCCGCCACCCAATCTTTTGTTGCAAGGTAAAAGGGTCGCGGATTACCGCCCTGTTCGTTTTTTCAAGACGAGGTCTCGAAACAAGTCGCGCAACTTGTTGTTGAACCCGTCACCAAGCTTCTTTCCCTCCGCCGCTCAATTTTCTGCTACCAAGCGGAGGCAAAGCGAGAGATCGTGGAGAGAACGGCGCCGAAAGATCGATACCGAGCAAACAAAGCGATCTATCCACATGAATTTTACTCGGACTGCAGCGACTTGTAAGCAAGGAGAATTTGGAAAGAGCGGTCTTCTCTTGATAATTCTCCTATTATATGAAGTTATATGTCGCCGACCTTCTTGACTGTCTTTCTTATTTGCAGATGATCGTGACTCCATTCCGAAACCGGGCGAACTGGTGACTTATCTTCCCCCACTTGATCCACCTTTGCCGAGATCCTCGGTTATACCGGATACCCGGATGGAGGAGATGACCCGTCTTCAAAGGAACTTTGAAGCCCTTACAATGCAGCTGAAGGCCCTTGAGGAGCGGGAGAAGACCGCTCAGGAGGAAAAGATCGCACTGCGGGCTGAAATGGAAGCTGAGAGGAAGGAGAGCCGAGCTGCGCTGGAGGCCGAGTGGAAAGAGCGCCGGGAAAAGGAGAAGGCGCAGCAAGACCAAGTAACCGCACTGACCGCCCGGGTTGATCGCGGAAAGAAGGAGATACAGAAACTCGAAGGAGCCTGTGCCTATTACAGGGATAAAACCCTCCATTTGACGAGGGAGGTCGGCGGAAGCCGGCGTCCCCTTAATGCGGCTGATGAAGGTCGGCGTGGGTCACGCCGCCCGGATGCTGGAACGAGCTCGTCCCTTCCGGTAGCCGGGACGATCCACCACATTGCTATTGCAAATGAGCTCACAGTGGCCTTACCTACTCACGTGATTCCAGCAACGCGAGTGGAGAGGGATGTCGCGCAGCTTCATAGCATGATCAATCACCTCAATCACAGCATTAATCAAATGCAAGGGACAGTTCTTCAGATAGGTGATCATTTGCGCGACTTCATAGAGAAGATGTGCCGAGTGATGCCCGCCAGTGATAAGCGGTTTTGAGACAATTATTTGTAATATTTTATTCGGTCCCTTGGACAACTTAACTGCTTGAGCTTGATTTTATGTCATTTGGTCTGTCTTTCAGACCGCTCGGTCTGTGTATTTGAATGTGCTTTATACTCTTCTTTCATATGTTAGTTGATGCCTATGAATTGCTTCATAAGCCGAGCGGCTTGTTTCTGTTGCCTTTTTTAATCTGCTTGCTTGGATTTTACTTGTGTTTCAATGATTTAGCCTTGTATTGAAATGTGGTCGCGCGGGTTGATTAGTCTTGCCGCGATTTGACCTTTGCTAAATGCAGATCAGCCGCTCTTATAAGTAGCGCCTTTCCAAAGGTCTTTTTACTAGAATTTCAAGATGGGAGCAAAGCGCCAGCCAAAGCGACCTGCGAAAACCTCTACTACCCGCTCCGAAGCCGCTCTGGCATTTCATTCGGCCGATCTCGAGGAATGCCGTTTGACAATCGCCGAATTGGATGAATTCGTTGAGAAGCATATGGTTGACAGTCCGCTGCTCGCGCGGCTTCCGCTCCGTGATGAGCGGATGAATTCTTCTGACCCGAACCAAATCGCCATCCCAATCGATCATTTCGATTGCGGCTTCAAGTTCCCCATACCAATCGAGCTCGCCATGGTTTTTGACCATTATGGAGTTGTCCCCGGCCAAATCTCCCCTAACTCGATGGCCGTGATTTGCAGCTTCATTTCCTATTTGCGGTCTGAGAGAGTCCGCTTCTCTATGGACCTTTTCAGAAATATATTCTCGGTGCGGGCTATCCCAGACTCCGAATCGAATGTGTTCAAAGGTCATCTCTACTTTGGCTGCCGGGGGCTAAAGATGGTGATCCTCGCAAACAAGGTTACAGCCTGGTCGGAGAGGTATTTGATTTTCGAAGGCCGACTTGGCCTACTGAACCCGAACCCGCAAGTGCGGCCAGAGGAGGCCTTCCAACAAATCGCAATCAGCAAGGTCGAGGAGGAGACCTACCAACTTCTCGTGAATGAGCGGCTTAATGTACGCCACCACATTCCGCTGCTCGCCGAGCTGGAGAATGTCTGGCCTGAAGATAGTAAGTTCTTCCTCAAGCCGCCTCCGGCTTGGATGTTGACCGTTCGAGTTTCCGTTCTAACCCTTTTACTTCTTTTTTGCAGTTGAGGTCGTTGTTCCCAAAAACAAACCGATCAGTCCGGCCGGCTTAATCCTTACTCAGGGAGAGAGGAGGAAAATGCAGGGCAAGGACAAGTCGTCGCTATCCGATGGGGAGGATTCGACTTCCTCGGGCGACTTCTCCGCCCTCCGCTCCTTCAGCAAGGTGAAGGATTTAAAAGGCCACACGGCCTTGACCTGGCATCTGGACAGTGATAGCGTCCAGGTTTCCACTGCGCTTCCCCACTGGGCGAATGAGAAATCAGGCCGGCATGCTGAGGCCGCCAGTATCGCCATGTTTGGCCGACGAAACTTCAGGCGATTGAGGAAGATCCACGAGGAGGAGCTTGCCCGGGAGGCTGCGCGGGTTGGAGCTGAGAGCCTCATCACCAATGTCTTCATGGGGATGACCTTCAAAAGGTTGATCAGAGCGAATGATTATCTAGAGAAGGAAATTGCCGAATTGAAGAAGGAAAACGCGCGACTGAAGGAAGCCGAGTTGGTAAGTTATCACCTGGCCGACCATCCTTCTGAATTTTCCAGATCGCGCGGTCTCTTACCTTAGCTTTTTGTTTGCAGAAAAAGTATGATGAGACCGATCCGGTCTACCAAGAGGAACTTTTCCCTCATGTCGCCGAGGGAATCGACAATGCTTTTAACCGCCTGCGACAGCTCGGTGGGCTTGCAGCCGGTTTTGAGCATTTTACCTTTTCCGATGCCTACCCGTCTTTGCAAAAGAAATTAGAGAAGATCAGGCGGAAGGCCATAGGGAAGAACAAAGTCGATGGCTCGAGTTCGGAGGAAAGTGACGATGAGGATGATGAAGCAGAAGAGCCCGCAGCGGCTAAGGACGATGGAAGCGGCTCGGACTCTGAGTCCACCGACTCTGACGAAGGGACCGGGCACAAGTCGGGCGAACTGAGCAGCTCATCCTCATCGGGTAGCGAGGATTATTCCCCTGATGTTTCAATTGATGGCAGCGAACACTCGAGTGCTCCTGCATCTAAGAAACTCAAGTCGGATAATCAGTAGTTGTATTTTGCTTTTTATTTTGAATAGTCGACGGCTTGATTTTGTTAGCCGGTCGGTTTAAAGCATAATGTAAGAATATTTTGATAATGAAATGGAAAGCTTTTACCTGTCTAGCTGTCTACTTTCTGCGACTTACTTGTGATTGTTTGCGATCTCTTTCTGCTTTGGATAATTGACCCTTCTAACCAAGTCGTGCGACTTAATATTAACTCAACCGGTTAGGATAATGATCTTCATAGGATTCCGGTTAAATAATCACTAGCAAAAAACCTATTCGCATAGCTTGTTTCTTCAATCCGGATCAAGTTGATTTGATTCATCCCGAGAAAGTGTCAACTATAATGTTACGTCATGTAGTCGATGCGGTTTGGATATTTGATCGAGCGGACAGAAATCCAAGTTCTGTCTTACCTTATTATGAATGCCTTGTGATATCCAGGAAGCCGAACATAACCAAGCCGCGTGATTATTACCTGACTTTGTATAATTTCTTTACAGGATAAAAAATGCCAAGTCATAAGAACAATTAACAGGTCGAACGGCCAGCATTTTAACTCGAGCGGCTTACAACTCAGATTGCTGACTTTGTATAATTGCTTTAGAGAATGCCAAGTCATAAGAATAGTTAACAGGTCGAGCGGCCAACATTTTAACTCGAGCGGCTTACAACTCAGATTGCTGACTTTGTATAATTGCTTTTTAGAGAATTGCCAAGTGATAAGAATAGTTAACAGGTCGAGCGGCCAGAATTTTAACTCGAGCGGCTTATAACTCAGACTGCTGCAAGCTTCATCCCTGTGAACATAATTAATAACCGAACAGGAAATTGTCATAACCAAGCCGCACGATTATGACCTTGCTTTTTCTAATTGCCTCGCAAGACCGAATATTAAGCCATAAGAAGACAATTGATAGGCTGCGCGATTAACATTTAACCTGAATGATTTATGTGACATAATATCGACTGATAAATCCGCGCGGACTATGCATACTTTGAGCGGTTTAGTAGCTTGATACTTGCAATGAGAATCATAATTGCCTGATTGTGAAGAGTCTGTTATTAACCGAACGGATCGAATTGAGGCCCATAAAGATGGTAGGTTCATAAACCGAATGATGAGATCGACCAATCAGGATTATGCTTGATCCTTTGATACTTGCCTTGTATTTTATAATATCTCGCTTATTTCAAATCGTCCGGTCTGACAACTAGACCGTATGATGTATCTAGTACCTGCTTATTCCAAACCACCCGGTCTGATAACCAGACCGCATGATATACTTGGTACCTGCTTATTTCAAACCGTCCAGTCTGAAAGTCAAACCGCATGATATATTTGGTACCTGCTTATTTCAAACCGTCTGGTTTAAACATCAAGCCGACCGGTTTGTGATGTATATAATAAGAATCCTGCTTTTTCTCCAAATGGTCTAGAATGACCATATAGGATGAGATAATTTCCTGTAATGTAACAAGAGATGGCTATAGTGTAAGACCCCACCCCTTTTTTTTTGAAGTCCGGGTCTTACCGCCCAGAACTGCCGTCTTGTGGTGGTACCCTCTCAAACATGGTCCCCACCACAACACGCCAATCCTGCCGGCTATTCAACTATATCCAGGCCAACCAAAATCATAAAAGGAAGAGTGAATTAATAACAGAAGTCCACAATGATCACTTCAAATAGAGAAACATGTCCAACAAGAGATATTTATATAAGGTAAGAGTACATCAGAGTGTGGAAATTAAAATAATAGTACAACATGGCCTAAGCCCGGTCCTTGGACGCTTTCTTCGCCTCTCTCCTGGCGAAGATATAACAATCTAAGCATCCACAAGGCTCGACTCCTTCGATGGCATATAATTCCGGCTTCTGACCTGGGTAGATGTGTAGCGTAGGAATATGAGGGGTCTTGCTTACCGGGGCTCTCCCGGCGGCAGCTGAGAGTCCGGCTCCAGGCCTGTTCACTGTCTCAGGCACCACTCTCTGGGGGTTGACCTGCTCTTCCTGGTTCTCCTGTAATAATAGGGTCCACTGACCGTCAGTCTAAAAGACTCAGCATATTCCTCACCGCCTCCACCCGCGACTCCTAGGCACCGTGCGGGAGGAGGAAGCGGAGGACATCAAGGGGTAAACCAAGGAATCAGGTGGCAGTGGCGAGACTATCAAGTAAAAAGGTACTAAACAAGTAATGTAAGCATATCTACCCAAGCAGGAGTATGTATATAAGCAAAAGTAAGAAGCAGTATAAGTAACAGAGCAGTATAAGTAAAAGAGCGGTATAATTAAGGAGCAGCTACGAAAGTAACCTTAACTTATATGCACACACAATAGCACATAAGCTAAGGGATCTGGCAAGCAATAAACTCATCGTATAAAAGAGCCCACACTGATTTATACGATGAGGTCTCTGTTTATGCAGAAATGCTATGCTATGATATGCAATGCTATGGTGCAATGTTTGTATTATTATTTCATACACATGCAACTCACACACACGACTCTGTATGTACAGACCTTTAGTTCCCACTTTTCGGAGGTAGCTAACCTCTCGGGCACCTCCCGTCGTGGTCAAACGGTGGCAGAGGAGCGGGCGTCTCCTCACCTAGGTGGGTAAGTCACACTACCAGACCTAGGCCCAAACGTACGCTGTGATACCGGTACCCGGTACTCATGAGCTCTTGCGTACTAAACTGAACTGGCCAGGCAGGGTTTAGGGAATTCGTCCTGTCGGACGCGCAGTAAAACAACCTGGCCCCAATACAACCACTAGCACTGCCGAGTCAACGAACTGCTGTCGGTGTGACGACTAAGACAGAACCGAAGACCCACCACATCTTGTACACAAGCAACAAGTATTAGCCATTTACTACCGAGCCTCCAGCTCGCAATTCTATATCAACATTTATAAAGTAGAGCCTACCGCTCGCCAGACTATTCCAGTCTTATATCCAAACTACGAGCCTACCGCTCGCTGGACTACACTAGTCTTGTATTTAAACTACGAACCTACCGCTCGCTAGACTACACTAGTCTTATCTTTGGACTACGAGCCTACCGCTCGCTAAACTATTCCGGTCCTTCCTTATAACGCGAGCCTACCGCTCGCAGGACTATCCCGGTCCTTCCTATAACCCGAGCCTAACGCTCGCAGGACTATCCCAGTCCTTCCTTATATATAACGTCCCGGTTCGGGATGGAAGTTAACTTGCCGAGTTCTCCTACTTAACTAATCTTGTCTATGATTTAGTTGAAACTAGAATCTTTATGGTTAACCTTGGACATCCGGAGGGTTACCCTGTGAGGGGCTCGCAGCGGTACTAGGAAGTGTGGCGGGCTGACACCCCGAACTTCCTATTCCCAAGGCACTTAATCTTGTTGGTGTCTACCCCTTTTTACTCGACCCCCATTTTCCTCTCCAATTACGTTACATCTCTAAGATGAGTTAAACTTTGCAATTAGAAGTGGGGGAGTTCCTTGAACTCCAACACCTCCGGCTGTGACCAGGAGCTGACTCTCCCGTCGTCACATTTTAAACTCGAGTCCCCTTTCTTCACCGAGGAACTGCTCACATTCAAATAACATTCTCAACCTTACTTGGACCCACCCTCCTATTCTTCGTCATCCTTAAACCAGGGTTTGCCTTAGATACTACTCGACTTCTCCCTCGAGTACTACCTTAAAATGGCTCCCCGGCTAAGGGCAGTTTTGCTTCCATACAATCGTTTAACACTGATGAGTTGTGTGCGGGGCCCTTGATGAGGTCTAACCTCCTTTTTATATCACTGTAAACTCACACAACTATAGCTTTGCTAGACGTGCCCCAATCCTTATTTCCCAAGATGCCCTTAGAGATGCTCTTCCAAGTGACCTGAGCCTTCATAATTACTAAAGAGTTAACAGTTCTACGTGTGGAGGTCAGTGGTGGTCTAATTCATGTAAATCAGTTTCACTATACGCAGACCGAAACAAGGTTGATCTAGATTAGACTCCTATGGTGCGATCTTGATCACATCATATCCAAACGAGTTCCAATTATCATCATAGGTTCGCAATGAGTAGTGATCTAACAATCTCAAATCCTAATTTCATAAATTCTCCAGGGAATCCTAAGTCATAGTTTCTATTAAAGATAGGAGGTGTGCAAATAGAGATTTACACGTCAAGTATTTGATTATGATCTCAATGATCTCAGGGAAACTTGTCATGACATAACGCTGGTCTAAAAACACCAAAACCTGAGTTTCACATTTTTAGCAGGAATATTTGACCAGAATTTCTATTTAACCTAGACGGGGTGCAAATAGGGGTTTGCACTACAAGTATTAGGTTATGACCTAAGTAAATTCTGGGAAAATTACTATAGCACCATATTAGTCTAAAAGCACCAGATCCTAGGTCTCATATCATTCCAAGTTCATATGACCGCCTTTTTATTTTATAACCTAAATTACGGGTAATTTAGTAAATTCCTTATCTTGGGATTTTTGTACCCAAAAATCCCAAATAACTTTTGGGAAGGCATATTGCTGCCAAGGATCCATGTCCAGCATTTCAAGCCATTGGGTCAACCCCAAGGCATAGGGCTCACTCCACCCAAATTTGCTAATAGACATAAAGAGCAGTCCTAGAAAAAGGCTCTACAAGGAGCTGTAGAGCTCCAAATCACTTGATCTCAAATCCTACAGAAAGTAGACCCATAGGGCTACAATTGTTGTCTCTGCCAACTTTTCATGATATGGCCTCTAAGGCCTTCAAAAATAGCATGCAAAACTACACTAAAATCCTAGGCAGAAATATTATGGTTTGCTAATAGACATAATGAGCAGTCTTAGTAGAATGGCTCTACAAGGAGCAGTATTGATCCAAATCACTTGATCTCAAATCCTACAGAATGTAGACATCAAGAGCTACAAAAGTTGTCTCTGGCAACTTTTCATGATATGGCCTCTAAGGCCTTCAAAAATAGCATGTAAACTACATTAAAAATCTAGGCACGATTATGTGGTTTGCTAATAGACAAAATGAGCAGTCCTAGAAAAATGGCTCTACAAGGAGCTGTAGAGCTCCAAATCACTTGATCTCAAATCCTACAGAAAGTAGACCCATAGGGCTACAATTGTTGTCTCTGGAAACTGTTCATGATATGGCCTCTAAGGCCTTCAAAAATAGCATGCAAACTACATTAAAAATCTAGGCAGGATTATGTGGTTTGCTAATAGACAAAATGAGCAGTCCTAGAAAAATGGCTCTACAAGGAGCTGTAGAGCTCCAAATCACTTGATCTCAAATCCAACAGAAAGTAGACCCATAGGGCTACAATTGTTGTATCTGGCAACTTTTCATGATATGACCTCTAAGGCCTTCAAAAATTTGCATGCAAACTACATTAAAAATCTAGGCAGGATTATGTGGTTTGCTAATAGACAAAATGAGCAGTCCTAGAAAAATGGCTCTACAAGGAGCTGTAGAGCTCCAAATCACTTGATCTCAAACCCTACAGAAAGTAGACCCATAGGGCTACAATTGTTGTCTCTGGCAACTTTTCATGATATGGCCTCTAAGGCCTTCAAAAATAGCATGCAAAACTACATTAAAATCCTAGGCAGAATTATGGTTTGCTAATAGGCATTATGAGCAGTCTTAGTAGAATGGATGCCCTGGGGTCCAAAGTGCACCAAATTAAGAGTTTAAGGTGGCAAATGAAAGTAGATCCCAAGGGCTACAAATGTTATCTCTGCCTATTTGTCATGTTATGGCCTCTAAAGCCTTCAAAAATAGCATGCAAGGTACATTAAAAACCTAGGCAGGATTATGGTTTGCTAATAGGCATTATGAGCAGTCTTAGTAGAATGGATGCCCTGGGGTCCACAGTGCACCAAATTTAGAGTTTAAGGTGGCAAATGAAAGTAGACCCCAAGGGCTACAAATGTTGTCTCTGCCTATTTTTGCAAATATGGCCTCTAAAGGCTTCAATTTCAGCATACAAAATCGGCTAAACGTGTGACAAATAATCAACATTACGATTTTATTCATTCCATGGGCTGCGAATAAAAGAATCAGCCAGATCGGACGGCCAGGGTTCATCGTCCCCGATGTTCGATTCAAAAGTGCGCCTCCGAAGTGAAACGAGGGTTGCGGACTATCAGTTACTATTTAGTTGAAGAATTCAGACCGCTAGCAGCGGTCGAGGCCAGACTTCGCCCGTCGCGGCAAATGCCACTCCTGCGACGGGCTTTCCTTTTATTGAAAAGAAGCGGTTACAAATGTGAAAGAGCAGAAGCCGGCCGGTCAGCAGTTCGCGAGACCTGAAACTCGAGACCGGAGCTCAGACAAGCGAGCTCTTGGATTCGAGTGTGCGTGTCTTGGGAACAGTGCCGCCCCCTATTTATAGGCTTGGGGGCCTGCCCGATCGGGCAGGGATAAAATAACCTCCTGCCCGGGTACAGGAGAAACGGGCAGGCGGTGACGGGATACACAAAGAAGAGAAAGAAAGAGGCCGCGCGATCTGACGGCCTGCCTTCCCGATCTGTCTTGCTTGCGGCTGAGGACACCGGGACCAAGTCAACAATGCAGACCGCGCGGTTTGGAGATTGAGGTCGCGGTCTGCCCTCTGGTCATGACTTAGCCGACCTTCAAGAGGTAACTTGGATAGCCTTCGATCTGGACCCCCGGCCTGTTCTTCGGGGCTGGAACTTCGAGTTTCTATGGGACAACCTGCGCGGCCTTCTTGCTGAGACCGCGGATGAACTTCCTTCCTTGGCTCTTTGACGATCTTATCTCTTTGGGGGTGATCCTGGAAATGACACCAGGCCGCCCGGCCTGGCCCTTCTTGAACGGGGAACCGCCGATTCCAGGACCCAGCGGCTTGGCTCAGGAGTCCGAGCGGTCTGATAATGATTCAAACCGAGGAGCGGTTTTTCGGGCAAACATAATCCCCGCATATTTTCAAATCTCAAGAGGATTTCGAAAATATTAGCTTTGACCGGGAGACCGCACCCGCCCTGCCTTGAATCCTATAAGAGAGCCAGAGAATTCATTCTGTGGAGTTTTTCTGCGGAATCTCGGGGTATTACTCGCCAGCTGCGGTTAGAGTTTTTAAGACCGGCAATTCTTCAGTAATGGATTTCCTGGACGCCGTGCTAGACCGCGTGGATCCCAGTGGGGATCAGAAGAGGGCGGAAAACAAGAGGAGCGAATCGCCGGAAAAATTGGATAAGGCGAGGGAAAAGCAAGACCGGAAAGACCGGAAAAAGAGAAAACGGGCCGAGAAGGCCGCAACGGGCAGCTCCAAGCCGGTTGTGGACTTAACGACTCCTAAGACTCCTGCAGAGCTCGTGGCGAACAGTTCGGAGCCTCCTCCTGATGACTTGCCGATTTCTCCCAAAGGCCTCAACCAACAGACCGCCAGCCCGCTGAATAAAGAGGAGACCGCTCCTCCTGAAGAAGTTGCTCCAGAAAGCCCTTCGAAGAAGGCCGGAGAGAATGACTCGTTTGGTGTGGAAATCACCCCATCCGGGAACCCTCATTTGCTCGTCCGAGATCTAGAGAAGGAGGCGGTTACCTCCCCAAGGACGGGCGAACAGAACACCCCTTTGTCCGTGGATGACTACCCCAGCCCCTCGAAAGAACTTGGCCCAGCGCCGAATAAGAGAGAAAGAAAGAGGAAGAAGACCGGGTCTGTTACCGAGCGGATAACTAAGAAAGTCAAGAGGCTGGCCGCTAAGGAAAGGGCGGCCCTTAAGAAACCGACCGAATCCCTCCTCCAGATCAATTCGCGGCTGAAAGAGGAGCTAGGTCTTGCGACTCCTCCACCCAGCAAGTCAAACGAATCGCCGGCCACTCCTGACGCGAAAACGGGCGAACTGCCTCCGGACCCGGCGAGCAGTATATCCTTCAACGGGATCTTCAAAGACATGGATGAGCTGGTGAAGCGAGATCAGTTTCTTGTCAGCCCGACCGCCTCTGACCAAAACGCTCTTGCTACTGACGACACAGCCCGGTCTGAAGAGACCGCTCGGATGGAAGCCGAAGAGCGAGAGGCCGCCGCCCGGACTGCCTTGGAGGTCGAAAAGAAAACAAGGGAACTTGAAGAAGTTCTGCGAGCGCGGGAGGAGGTACCCCCAGCAATGACCGGGGAAGAGATCATGAAGGTGAAGAAGGAGAGGGCGGAACAGGCCTTGAACAAGCCGCCGCGGCCTGATCTTCTTGCGGCAGGTAAGGGTTCCACGGACTATAAAGCGGTCCGTTTTTCCATTCCGCGGCCTTGCCATAATAAGTTAGTGAACCCGCCGCCAAACCTCTTTCCTTTAGCGGCCCGGTTCCCTTCCGTTAGGTCAAGTACGGAGAGACTCTGGCGTGAGCAATGTCAGAGGATGAACTCGGAACGGTCTAAATGGCCTGTCCGCCCAGGCACTGCTCTCGTGTTTATGTTCGTTTCTACTTTATATATATGTAGCGTTGTATGCTCTTATTTTTCATAACCAAGCGGCTTCTTTCAGATAGCGCTGATCAAATCGTGAAGCCGGGTGACCTTGAGGCCAGTCTGCCTCGGCTAGCACCCCCGATTTCAACCTGTGCGACATCCTTGCCGGAAAGACCGCATCTGTTTGATCGCCTTGAGGCAGATCTGATCAACCTGAGGGCCAGCTTGAAGGAGGTAGAGGACCGGGAGGCCGCCACTCGGACCGCTCTGGCGCAATCGGAGATTGACAGGAGGTCCAGCACAGAGAAAGTGAAAATCCTGGAGACTCAGCTTGAGGCCGCGCGAGCAGCGGTGGTGGCTACGCGGACTGCTCTAACCGTCCAACTGGAGAAGGAGAAGAAAGCCTCTGCCAAATTTGAGAGTGACTCAAAATATTACCAGGATAAATTCCTGCGCTTAACCAGAGAAGTCGCCGCTGGTCGGCGAAATGTGAATGATGGGGTGGTAGCTGTTAGCCGCCCGACTATTGGAGCGAGCTCGAATCCTCCTTCAGTCCGGGCGGCTGATCCAATGATTGACGAGGCCGCCGCAACCCCCCGAATGATTGCCGCTACGCGGGTCGAAAGGGATGCCGGGCGGCTTCATTGCACAATCAACCACCTTCATTATCATACAAGCCAAATTTATTCTCTCTTGAACACGACCAGTGACCAGGTCGCGCGACTTCATAGAGAGGATGCTTCCCCAGAGCGCCGTCAGTCGTGATTAATATTTGAATATAACTTGTATTATGAATGTGGCTTGTTGATCTGGACAATACTCTTCTCTATTCTTGTCTTTTACTTGAACAATTCGCGCGGTCTCTTACTTTAACCGCTGTATTTTATGCCTTGTTTAAATCTTATGTTTCATTCGAACTGTTTTCTGGTCGGGCGAACTGTGATGTATGCTTCTGTTTTTTCTGGATGCCATTGCTTCTTTCATTTTTCTGGTGAATCTAACCATATAGGTCATTGATCGCGCGGTCAGAATGTATAACCGTGTCGTGGTTTTACTATTCACAGATCATAGAAATCTATAAGTATAGAATTTTGCCGAAGTCATTCTCACGATTTCCAGATGGCGCGATCCAAGAACAAGTCGCAGCGACCTGTTAAAGTTAAGGCCGTCCGAGCTGACGCGGCCTTGGCATTCCATTCGGCGGACCACCCGGAATGCCGCCTTACCCAGAACGAACTGGATGACTTCATTGCTAAACACATGGTAGGGAGTACTCTGCTCGCGCGGCTTCCTTTGCGCGACGAGCGGATTAACTCTTCCAGTCCGCACCAGATCGCCATCCCAGTTGACCACTTCGAATATGGCTTCAAGTTTCCACTGCCGCTTGAAGTCATAGCCATCTTCGACCACTACGGGGTTGTGCCCGGTCAGCTTCCGCCAAACTCGATCGCTTCAATATACAGCTTCATCTCCTATCTGCGGCTCGAGCGAACTAGATTCTCCATCGACTTGTTCAGGAGGTTTTTCTCAGTGCGGGCGGTCTCCGACTCGGGGACTTCAACTTACAGGGGGCACCTTTACTTCGGCTGCCACGGGCTGAAGATTGTTAATCTGGCGAACAAAGTCTCCGACTGGTCGGAGCGGTTTGTAATGCTCGAAGGCAACTTCGGACTGTTGCAGACCAACCCGCAAGTCCGGGGGGAAGAAGTTTTCCAGATCCCCCAGGTCAGCAAGATCGAGGCGGACACCTTCGCGTTCCTTGAGAAGGAGCGGCTTGATATCAACCACTACATCCCGCTTTTCTCGGAGCTTGAGAACATTCTCCCCGAACATAGTAAGTTCTTCTAGACCGCCTTTATATGACCGCGCGGCCTTCTTTACTTATACTCTTGATTTTATTCTGCAGCCGCCCATATCGTTCCAGCGAACAAGCCGGTCACGCCGGCCGGCCCAGTTTTAACCCAGAGGGAGAAGAGGCAGCGGCGAAAGAGGTCGCCATCTTCGGAGGAAGAGGGCCCGACCTCTTCTGACGATTATGAAATCCTTCGTTCAAGTGGGAACCCGCCCGACCTGCAGGGCAACCCGACCGTCCTTTGGCACAGGGATGGAAGTCGGATCCGGGTATCCACCGCGCTTCCTCCGTGGGGGAGTGAAAAGATTGACCGCCACGCCCTAGCCGCCGGGGCTGCCTTATATGGTCGAAAGACTTTGAAGAGGCTGAGGAATACTCCCGAGGAAGAGCTCCCCCGGTTAGCGGCTCAGGCCGGTGCATGGGGATTTGCGGCCAACCACTTTATGGCCTTGTCGTTCAAGCGGCTGGTTTCCGTCCAAAAACACCTGGAGAAGAGATTCGAGGGGCAGGCCGCGGAGATCACGCGGCTTCGAGAGGAGACCGCGCGGCTTCAAGAAGTCGTGGCGGTGAGTTTCGACAAACAAATGCCGCGGCCCCTTTTGCTTAGCTCGAGCGACCTAACTCGTTTTTCCTTTCTTTCCTGCAGAAACAATATGAGATAACTAACCCGGCCTTCCAAGACGAGGTGCTGCCTCACGTGGCCCAAGGGATCAACAAGGCCCTGGGTCTTATGGAAGACCGGGGCGGTCTGAGCGAAGGGTTCGAGGGTACCACCTTCTCCGACCTCTTCCCCACCTTGAAGACTCAACTCGATGAAATCAGCCGAAGGCGCAAAGGGAAGACCAAGGTGGGCGAGGAGGCTGAGGCTGACGCGGGCAGAGAGGTCGTGCTTCATCAAGGAGGAGATGGAAGCGGTGAAGCCGCCGATGAGGTCGATGCGGACAATGAAGCCGGTGACGCTGATGAGGACGATGAAGATGACCTATCCTCTGGGACCACTGGCTCCGCCAGTAGGACCGGGCGATCAAGTTCCAGCGGTTCGTCGGATTCTTCTTCGTTCAGCGAAGGCTATTCGCCGGAGATTGACATCGAAGGCCTGACCTCAAGTCCGCCTGTCAAGAAGCGGAAAAAGTCGGCAGACTAGTGCTCTTGTTTTACTTTTTAACTTTTGTAACCGCCGGTTTCTTTTTGTTAACCGGGCGGTCAGTACTTTTGTAAACATATTTTTGGAGAAATGAAATAGAAATTTCTTACCTGTCTGGTTGTCATTCTGTTGTTACTTACTTGTGATTGATATCTTGTCTTTTTCTCTCCTTCTTCTCTTTCGCTTCTTATAATCTAGCCGCGCGGCTATCCTGATCCAAATATAGATGACGATTGAGGATCTTGGGTGGTTTATATTTAGGCCGCGCGGTTACCCCCCTTTTTTTTAAAAAATCTCAGGATGTCCGATTTCTTGTGCGATCATAGTGTTAGGCCGAGCGGCCCCTTATTTAAAAAGAGAGATACCACATCCTTGTTGACGCAAGTAATGATCCTTTAACTTTGAGCGATTTTGAAATCAATCCGGGCGAACAACGCATTGCATCCAAGGATAACTTTTGCTAGGAAATCAGTCAACCCGACCGGTTAAAATATAAACTGAACGGTGATATACTCAATTCCAGGGACAACCAGATTTGATTAATTTGAAGTATTGATAGGTTCGCTCGGTCAGAATGCAATCCGGACAACCATATGATTTGAATTTAGAAATGCCTAACTCATTATCGGACGGATAGATAGATAAGTCCGACAGGTCGGGATGAAATCTGAGCAATTACATGTTAGATCCAGAAATACCAAACTTATAAAAGATGATTAAATCCGCCCGGTTTGAATGCCACCCGGGAAATAGATGATTAGCTTTAGAAGATTTCCAACTTGTACAATATTGATAAGACCGCCCGGTTGCATAATAACCCGGGTAATCATATGTCCAGATTCAGAAATACTCTCCTTAATAGACGACGGGCATACCCGCCCGGTTTGAATATAACCCTGGTGATAACATGATCAGTTCCAAAAGATGACTTAACCTATGTCCAGTCAGACCGCTAGGCCTGAAATACTCAGACCGCATGGTCTTAATACCACAACCCCTTATTGGGGTAGACGAACACCTGCACCTGTTCAACCAGCCCGATCGGCCTGAAAAACTCAAACCGTCCGGTCTTAATATCACAACCCCTTTATTGGGGTAGACGAACACCTGCACCTGTTCAACCAGACCGATCGGCCTGAAAAACTCAAACCGTCCGGTCTTAATATCACAACCCCTTTATTGGGGTAGACGAACACCTGCACCTGTTCTAACAATATTCTCCTTGAGTGGTCCATATAGAAAATCATCAGAAGTGAATGCCTCCCTGTAGGGAAGAAGAATAATCCTACAGGCTCAAATGACCAAGTGGGCAGGTGGGCCTCGGCGGCGAACATTGCTTTCCTCAAGTGGTCATAAGAGCTGTAGGGAAAAAAGAAAAAATATGTACAGACTCAGATGACCAAGTGGGCAGGTGGGCCTCGGCGGCGAACATTGCTTTCCTCAAGTGGTCATAAGAGCTGTAAACGACTCATCCGCTCTCTTGCCTAGGGTTACAAGCCGAGTTGATCAATTGGGCGGGTGGGCCTCGGCGGCGAACATTGCTTTCCTCAGAGAGATCAACTCAGTTGTGGGCCCAACTAGGTACTGTTTCGAGAGTACCTAAGAGTATTCGATGGTCACAGACTATGATGATCAGTTGGGCAGGTGGGCCTCGGCGGCGAACATTGCTTTCCTCAGAAAGATCATCAAAGCTGTAACTATATCCCTTCGGGGCATGATAGAGCTGACAATCACCTAGACCTCCCTTGATGCAGGGGTGTGTCAGATATCGGCCGGGATCCAAAGTTCTGAAGACCACCGCAGCGGAATTGGCAAGCTACCACTACATGTGTGCGAAAACTCCCCGCATCACATGGTCTTGGTGGGTTTTACGCTACGACTACAATCCGAGGTGGTTCGAGCAGAATTTGGCGATATCTCAGAGGTTCGGGGAGTGAGATATGTGTGTTTATATTTATGATGCGGAGAACCATCATACAAGAAGGAAATGTCAGTATAGGGCTTTTTATTCAATACCAAAAAGAAATGTAAAGAATAAAAGAAATAGTTTCAAGGATAGAATCGTTTGAGATCGTCACCGCTCCACGTGCGTGGGATGTCTTCTCCTTCGTTGGTTTGGAGACGGTAGGCCCCATTCTTAGATACTTCTTTGATGATGAAAGGTCCTGCCCAATTAGGATCCAGCTTTCCAACATTACCAGACCTCGCTGCGGCATCCACCTTTTTTAACACCAAATCCCCGACTACAAACTGCTTCACTCTGACATTCTTATCAAAATATTTTGCCATTCTCCTTTTAACTTCTTCCTGCCTGATTGTTGCTTCATCCTGAAGTTCCTCGATTAGATCAAGATTGTGCATGAGGGCCTCACCATTTTCATCTATCCAGGATTCTCCTCCTTCTTTGGCGTAAATAACCCTTGGAGTGACCACCTCGAATTCCACAGGGACAACAGCTTCCGAGCCATGAGATAATTTGAAAGGTGTCTCCCCGGTAGCCGAGGACGGAGTAGTACGAAGGGTCCACAGGATGGAAGGAAGTTGGTCCGCCCAATTCCCTTTCTGGTTCAAGACTCTTTTCATTAAAAGCTGCCGAATTTGCCTGTTTGCCGCCTCCACTTGACCATTGGTCCTTGGATGGTGTACTGAGGCAAACCGAAGATCAATTCCTATCTGATCACAGAAGTTTATCATCTCTGGATTGTTGAATTGTGGGCCATTATCGGTGACGATTGCCAACGGAATTCCATGTCGGCAGATAATCTCTCCCCAGACGAAGTTTCTGACAATTTGGGTGGTAGTTCTTGCTAATGCTTTTGCTTCGATCCACTTACTGAAATAATCGATCATTACCAGGATAAAGCGACGTTGTCCGCTGGCCATTGGGAAAGGCCCCATAAGATCCATTCCCCATACTGCAAAAGGCCATGGCGCAGTTATTGACCTGAGTGACTGAGCAGGCAAATGTTGAAGAGGAGCGAACTTTTGACACTGGACACATCGCTTGGCGAAGGCTTCAGCATCCTTTCTCATGGTTGGCCAGAAGTATCCTTGCCGCAGGATCCTTTTTTCTAAGGTTTTCGCCCCTGAATGGCTACCACACTCCCCAGAATGAACTTCCTGAAGTATGACCGGGATCTCCTCTTCTGAAACGCACCGTGCTGAGGGAGAAATCAAAGTTTTTCGGTACAAGACTCCTGCTATCAAGTAGTAGTACGCCGCCTTTCTTCTGAACCTATTTTTGTCCTTGATTGATGGATGATATTCTCCTTTTGTCAGAAACAATTCGTAGGGGTCTTTCCAAGAAGGATGTTGATCGATCTGCATGAGCTCTTCTTCCTCTGTCTCCTCTGTTGCCGGATGAAAAAGTTCTGAGGTTACTCCCCCTGATGGAAGACCAAATTTTGACAATTCGTCTGCCTCTTCATTCTGCGTTCTCGGAATGTGCTCGATGATGAAGGATTTGAATCTCCCGATTTCTTTCTTAGCTAGGAATAGATATTTTCTCAACATCGGTTCTCTTGTCTCGTAGTTCCCCAGAACCTGCGAGGCCATTACAAGAGAATCAGTTTTCACATGAACATGTTCTATCCCAAGCTCCTTTGCGAGTCTCAGGCCGGCCAAGAGTGCTTCGTATTCGGCCTGGTTATTTGTAACTGAAAAGAAGAATCTAACAGCTTGTTCCAGCCTGATGCCGTTTGGACTGATCAAAACCACTCCGGCTCCCACGGAGTTCCTGCCAGAAGCCCCATCCACATAAATGATCCAAGAGAAAGGAGATTGCACTACCTGCTCTGGATTAGACTCCATTGTGTCTACCAAGAAATCTGCCAATACTTGTGCCTTTATTGCCGTTCTGGGAGTGTACAATATTTCGAACTCGCTTAGCTCGATTGCCCATTTGGCCAACCTTCCTGAATGTTCCGGCTTCTCCAAGATATTCCTCAGTGGATGATCTGAAACCACCTGAATAGGATGAGCTTGAAAATAGGGGCGGAGCCTTCGTGATGACATGACTAAAGCCAAGGCTAATTTCTCCAGGATTGAATATCTAGTTTCTGCATCTTTAAGGATATGGCTGACATAGTATATCGGAAACTGTTTCTTTTTCTCTTCCCGAACCAGGACAGAGCTTATTGCATCAGGGCCCACCCCCAAGTACAAGAATAGTGTTTCTCCTTCGCGAGGGCTTTGAAGAAGGGGGGTTGAAGTTAATTGCTTTTTCAATTGTTCGAAAGCATTATTGCATTCCTCGTTCCATTCAAACTTAGATCCTCCCCTAAGTGTTTTGAAGAACGGAGCGCTTTTATCTCCCGATTTGGAAATGAATCGGCTCAATCCTGCCAACCTTCCACCAAGTTGCTGTACCTCTTTCGGACTACGAGGAGGGGTCATGTCTAGGATGGCTTTTACTTTATCTGGGTTCGGTGCGAGACCATCAGGAGTGAGAAGATGTCCAAGAAATTTCCCCTTGTTCGCCCCGAACACGCATTTCGAGGGGTTTAATTTTAATTTGAACCTCCGTAGAGTAGCGAACGTCTCTACGAGGTCTTCCAGATGGATTAAAAAAGTTTTACTTTTTAGAAGGAGATCATCAACATATACTTCCAGATTTCTCCCTTTTTGTTTTTCAAAAACTGTGTCCATCATCCTCTGATATGTTGCCCCCGCATTTTTGAGGCCGAAAGGCATGACGAGATAACAATAACATCCATCATTGGTAATGAAGGATGTATGCGGGATATCAGGCTTATGCATCTTAATCTGGTGATAACCAGAAAATGCATCTAAGAAACTCATAAAACTATATCCCACCGCGGAATCTACCAAAACATCTATCCGAGGCAAGGGATAACAATCCTTGGGGCATGCTTTATTGAGTTTAGTGAAATCAACACACATACGCCATTTCCCCCCAGACTTTTTCACCATCACTACATTCGACATCCAGGTGGGGTACTGGATTTCAGAAATGAAATTGGCCTTAAGAAGCTTTGCAACTTCTTCTTTGATAGGTACCGCCAGCTTAGTTGCTACCTCCCTCTTCTTCTGTTGGATTGGCTTGAACTCCGGAGAAACGTTGAGGTGATGGCACGCGACATCTGGATCTATTCCAGGCATGTCTTCCGCCGACCAAGCGAAGATGTCCAAGTTATTCAGCAGGCAGGAGGTTAACTGGAGCTTTTCCTCTTCTGATAGCTCGGCGTTGATGATCAGCTTCTTCCCTTCCCCTTCAACAATGGGGATCTCTTGGGTCTCCTGGGCAGGTTCCAGGTAGGTCCCTTTCCGTTCCACGCTCCCCTCAGCTTCTTCAGGGAGTTCGGACACCTCTTGGATGTCATTCTGGGCCTTGTGAAGTGGTGCCTCGGTGATCACATTAACTGTCTTCACATAACATTCGCGTGCCACCTTTGGATCGCTCCGGATCCGGTACTGACGCCCCTCAGCAGCGAATTTCAAGGCCAAATGGAAAGTAGATACCACCGCTCTGTAAGCATTCAGGATTGGCCTTCCGAAAATTGCGCAGTAGCTACTTGGGGCTTCCACTACTACGAAGTTCACCAACTTTGTTATGCCCCCTAGCGATACCAGAAGCTTCACGCACCCTTCTACTTCCTTCTTTTCTCCTGAGAAGCCATAGAGGGGGCCTTCCGTAGAGAGTAAGGATTTTCCAGTCTTGAGGGCCTCAAACGTTTGGCGAAAGATGAGATTAACTGAGCTGCCTGTATCGATCAAAATTTTGTGCACTGCGTAATTCTCAATAACCGCCTTTATCACCACCGCGTCATCGAACGGATTTGCATTTGGGGAGAGATCTTCCTGGCCAAACGTAACAACCGTCCTTTCCGGGGCAGAAGTGGAGGCAACTGCTACTTCTTGCTTTGTAACTCTCCCGATGCTAGATTTTCGGGAGGATTCTATCCCTGCCCCACCATGGATGCAATAGATGTTGCCGAGAGGGCCAACATCATTCACCTCTATGCATTCGGCTGCAGGATGTATATCCCCATAACCACCGGCCTCCTCTACATCAGCACACTCCCATGTTACTTCGGCTGCCTCCTTCTTCTTCTCAGCTCGTGGTTCAACCGGAGTTTCTTGCCGAATCAACCCCCGAAGCTTTCCCTCTTTCAGGAGTTTTTCTATCAACCACCGGAGGGCCCGGCAATCTTCAGTTAGATGCCCCTCTTCTTTATGATATTCACAGTAAAGGTTTGGGTTCCGATTGCGAACTTCTGATTTCAAAGGAGGGGGCCTTTTAAAGTCAGGCCTCTTCTGAAGAATCTGCACAACCTCATTCATGGTAACGTTGAGTGGGGTGAACGAATCTTGTGATTCATCATATCGGATGGATGGGATAGGTGGAGATGGTTGTGCGATGTATTGTGGCAGATATACGGGCATGATTTGCGGGACTCCCATGGGTTGAGTGGGTGCGATGGCCAACGGCGGCTTCTGATCCTGAAACCGTTGATGGCCAATGAATGGTTGCTTGGGCTTAAGATTCCTTCCCCTTTGAGCCCGAGGCTCGAAATCAGGCCGAGACGAGTGATTATAACGTTGCTGATGGGTTGATGCAGAATTGAACTGATCGTTGTCGCTGAGCAACTTGGCAACGTAACCCGGATTAGTCTTTTCCCCCCTGATGAATTTGTTTGCCAGACTAATCATTTCTTGATATGTCTTTGGTTCCCTGATTTGGGCTTCAAACTTCAGTGGCCCCTCCCTAAGGCCATGCATTAGTGCGACCCTATATAACTCCGGATCGACGTTTTGTACCTCCATTATTTCCCTTTGGAAACGATCGACAAAACGGGCCCACGTTTCGTTTTCTTGCTGTCGTATCTCGAATAGGGCTGCCGGACCATTCTTCCTCTTCTTAGAGGTAGAGAATCGAAGCAGAAATTCTCTACGTAACTCCGCAAAGCATCTGATAGATCGAGGATGCAATCCATAGAACCATTCTCTGGCCTGCCCATCAAAGGATGTCACCAGGAGCTTGCACTTTGTTGCATCAGTGATGGTCCTCAGAGCAACAGCTGATTCAAATGCCTGGAGGTGTATTGCTGGATCGGACTCCCCACTATATGCTGACATACGTGGTTCTCGAAAGTTGTTTGGGGCCGGCTCTCCTCGGATTTCGTCGGTGAAGGGAGAACTCTCCTCGGCATCCTCATATAGGGGGAAAGCAGAGTTATAAGGGACCTCGGCTGCGGTCATTGGCGGACAGGCCGCATGATAGGAGCGGGCAGGTGCTCCAGTCGGATATGATTGGAAGGCGGCGACCTCAGACGGATAGGGAAAATGAGCGGCCTGAGAGGTCGCCCCTTGAAAGTCAAGGACCCGAGCTGGCATACATCGCGCGGCCTCTTGGTAGAGATTCGGACGGTCCGCGGAACCTTCTTGTGGTGGTCGGGAATGAGCGACTTGCGCGAACGGATATGGAGGTGGAGGAGGTAGAACAGGAGTGACCGCCTGGGGAGCCGCGGCCTGCTGAGGGGCTAACCGCTCGGTTAGTAGAGTTAGGGCCTGAGTGATTGCGTCCAGACGCTGATCAGTCGCCTGCCGAGCCTGGTCGGCCTCTCTCTTTGTCTGCTCCAGAGCTTCCCACAAAGAGTCTTCACTATGGTCGGATCGGTCTCTTGGAGGGAGCTGGCGGTCTGACATTCTGAGCTAAGGATTTCGCTGACAGTCTGCGATCTGAAGGTCGCGTGTTTCTGTTCGATTCAAAAGTGCGCCTCCGAAGTGAAACGAGGGTTGCGGACTATCAGTTACTATTTAGTTGAAGAATTCAGACCGCTAGCAGCGGTCGAGGCCAGACTTCGCCCGTCGCGGCAAATGCCACTCCTGCGACGGGCTTTCCTTTTATTGAAAAGAAGCGGTTACAAATGTGAAAGAGCAGAAGCCGGCCGGTCAGCAGTTCGCGAGACCTGAAACTCGAGACCGGAGCTCAGACAAGCGAGCTCTTGGATTCGAGTGTGCGTGTCTTGGGAACAGTGCCGCCCCCTATTTATAGGCTTGGGGGCCTGCCCGATCGGGCAGGGATAAAATAACCTCCTGCCCGGGTACAGGAGAAACGGGCAGGCGGTGACGGGATACACAAAGAAGAGAAAGAAAGAGGCCGCGCGATCTGACGGCCTGCCTTCCCGATCTGTCTTGCTTGCGGCTGAGGACACCGGGACCAAGTCAACAATGCAGACCGCGCGGTTTGGAGATTGAGGTCGCGGTCTGCCCTCTGGTCATGACTTAGCCGACCTTCAAGAGGTAACTTGGATAGCCTTCGATCTGGACCCCCGGCCTGTTCTTCGGGGCTGGAACTTCGAGTTTCTATGGGACAACCTGCGCGGCCTTCTTGCTGAGACCGCGGATGAACTTCCTTCCTTGGCTCTTTGACGATCTTATCTCTTTGGGGGTGATCCTGGAAATGACACCAGGCCGCCCGGCCTGGCCCTTCTTGAACGGGGAACCGCCGATTCCAGGACCCAGCGGCTTGGCTCAGGAGTCCGAGCGGTCTGATAATGATTCAAACCGAGGAGCGGTTTTCCGGGCAAACACCCGATGAGCCAACAACCCAGATCTCACGCGCCTGGGCCGTTTTGCGGGGCACTTTTCCGGCGATCTGCAGCACCCTACCGCCGGCCACCGCCTCCACCACCTCCGTTGAGGTGGTGGCTAACGCCAGGCGGCGACACGGCCACCGGAGATGGCCTCTCCGGCGATCCCGAGCAAGAAGAAATGCTCGAGAAATCTCCCTCTGTCTCACATGGGATCGGGCTCAATTGAGCCCGATTTCTCTCCTAAATGAGTCTAGATACTAGCACGGGTGGAGGGGGGAAGGAACTTGCCTGAGCACGGCCTTGGCGGCGGGTGTTGCGGCGGAGGAAGGTCGCGTTCCTATTCCCGGCATCCATGGCGTTTTCTGTGCGGTTGAGCTCGAAAACTTCTTCTGAAGAGGGGGCTCGACTGCTCTGGGAGTTCTGAACGTAGTGAGAGGGAGAAATGAGGGGGAGGGAGTGTATATGGCCGGCTGCCATTAAGGTCATTCGGCCAACCTCCTTGCCGCCCATGGCAGCCAATCCAAACCTCCTCCCCACTGCCCCAAACTGACGGGAATTACTCCCCCTGCTGGGAGAAGAGCTTGGGGAATGATAATGGGGTGCCATTTGGCAACCATCCCCCCATTTCCTCCTCTTTTGCCTCCCCCTTGTCTTCTTCCCATTAAAGCTTAATCCAAAGGTAATTACCCCCTTCTCACTCGAAATTTCAGGTGTCCATGGTCTGGTTATCATGTGGGCTGCCTCCTTAGGCTATGGAATTGGGTTAAGCCCACTTAATTTGAGTTTTGGACTCACTTGACCCAATTTGGGTAAATTACCCTATGGACCTACTCTACAAAGAATTGATTCAAGATGGGGTCAATTGGGGCTTGAGTGCACTTAATTGCCTATAGGGGTAATTTGGGTGTTTGTTGATTTTGCCCTAGTTCTCCTTGGTTGAATGCACCCCATGGTCCAATTAGGTCTCATATACTCCCCCTTAGGGTTTAGGGGAGATCAATTTGATCATTCTAAGTCCCTTGAAGATTAATTTGGGTTTTAGCACCTTTTAGGTCAATTTGGGGCTCTCAAGAAATTGACCCAATTTCCCCAAATTGATGGCCCTATGATGGGGCTTTTGGGTCCATTAGGTCCCTTAGGGAGGTTGCCATAGGAGAGTGGCTTCAATTTGATCAATTGGGGTTCAATTGCCCTTAATTATGGTGATTTGACCTAAGATTGCTCACAGTTGACTTTTGGTCAATTTGACCAAATTGGTTGACCCCAAGGGTCCCTAGTGGCCTACTTGCCCTCCTAGTTGGTCATAGGGATCATGGTGAGGTTATATTGGCTTTTTGAAGTCTTTTGGTCACCTCTAGGCTAGGACATCCATTTTTGCTATTTGCACCCCAAAGTGCATTCCTTCCCATTTTAATGAGTTCATGGGCCTTCCTGGCCCTCTTTGTGTACTTAACCCACCATATGAACTATTCATGGTTATGTGGGGTTTATAAGATATCTTATCCTCCCTTTTGGTTCACTTCTCATTAGGGTGGATCATGATGGCTAAGTGCACATCATGAGTTTTTTCACCTCTTCCATTTTCATCCTAGGGTTCTAAGTCACTTATCCTATTTTTGTCATGACTTGTCATGACAAAAATCATCTAGGGGCCTAGTAGTTCGGGGGATGTTACAAATCCCAATACAAAACAAAACAATTTCGTCCCCGAAATTTAGGATCGGGTGTACGGGTTTTCAGATCAAGCACAATAAAATGAAAATCAAATACATTCTTGCAATCGAATTTTACCTGTTTCAAATAGTTTCGGGTAGCGTTGCTGCATTAGATCCAGTGGTTCCCAAGTATGTTCCTCCTGCCCATGGTTGGACCAAAGGACCTTTACTAATGGCACCTTCTTTCGTCGTTGAACCCGGATGCTGGAGTCGTCAATCCGGGTAGGCTCCATACGGACCGACCGATCTGTGTCTACTGGGCCTGAGGTACGAGTGATCTGTTGTTTTGGCTTAAGCAGAGCCTTCCGAAGCGAAGAGACGTGGAAGACGTCGTGCAGGTTCTTTAATTCTGGTGGTAGGTCCAGTCGGTATGCCAGAGGGCCAATCCGCTCCAGGATTTTATAAGGTCCCATATACCTAGGACTGAGCTTCTTTAACCTCCGTACCCGTGTGACACCGTGCACTGGACGTACCTTCAGAAACACCTTGTCTCCCACCCAAAATTCTACCTTACGATGCCGCGCGTCGTAATATTTGGCCTGTCGACTTTGGGCTTCTAGCATCCGCTCCCAGATTAGTCGCACCAGAGCGTCCGTGTCCTCTTCAAACTTCGACCCTGGCACCCCTGGAAAATCATCCTGAACCCATGACAGCGGGGTTCTGCATTTACGACCATACAATGCTTCGTAGGGGGCCATGCCGATGCTGGATTGATGGCTATTATTATAAGAAAACTCGGCGAGTGACAGCAACCTTTCCCAAGGTTCGTTGCGGTCCAGAATGCAGAGGCGTAGTAGGTCTTCCATCGTCCGAATTGTACGTTCAGTTTGACCATCTGTCTGAGGGTGGAAGGCGGTGCTGAAGGTCAGCCGAGATCCCAGATAGGCTTGAACAGCTTTCCATTCCCGAGACGTAAACCGGCCATCCCGATCGGACACGATCGACTTAGGGACTCCGTGGTACCGAACAAATTTCTCTACAAATAGTCGTACTAACGTTCCGACCGGAGCACCCTTCCTGACTGGATAAACCGAGCCACCTTCGTCAGCCTGTCAACAATCACCCATACTGAGTTATTCCCAGAGTGGGAGCGAGGTAGCCCATGCACGAAGTCCATAGATATGTCATCAAACTTCCACTCAGGCACAGGTAGAGGCTGCAATAGTCCCCCTGGCTTCTTGCATTCTGCCTTCACTTGCTGACAAGATACACAGTGCGTCACAAAACGGGCGATGTCTTTCTTCATACCGGGCCAGTACATTGACTTTCTCAGATCCGTCGTCATTTTGGAGATGCCCGGATGTATGGAGTACTTGCTATTATGTGCCTCAGCCATGATATCTTCCTGAATCCTGTCTCCTTGTGGTATGAGTATCCGCCCACGGAAGTGAATGAGACCATCACACAAGGTAAAGTTCCCGGAGGGGCCTGACTCCAAGGCCGCAAACACTGGTTCTAATGATGCATCTTGTCTTTGCCCAAATTTAATGCGATCTTGAATGTCGCAGGTCATGCTCATGGCTGCCAAGTACTCTGCATAGGTCTCGGGGTTGGCCTTAGATATCAGTGTGACTTGCGTGTCCTGAAGTACTCTTATCAGTTCCATAACCATTAATCGAGGTTCCGTGTCGGATGTACTCGCTCTTCGGCTGAGTGCGTCTGCTACCGTGTTTGCCTTCCCGGGGTGATAGTGCATTGTGTATTGATAGTCACACAAGAACTCTAGCCATCTCCGTTGACGTAGATTCAAGTCCTTCTGGGTGTCGATGTACTTGAGATTCTTGTGATCCGAGAAGATCTCGCAATGAACCCCATATAAGTAGTGCCTCCAAATCTTCAAGGCGAAAACCACTGCTCCGAGCTCTAAGTCGTGTACCGGATAATTTTGTTCATGTTTCTTTAATTGTCTCGAGGCATAGGCAATCACATGACCATGTTGCATGAGGACAGCACCCATTCCTTGATAAGATGCGTCGGTGTAGATTTGAAATCCTTCCTTTCCGGATGGGAGGGTAAGAATGGGGGATGTGGTGAGTCGGTTCTTCAACTCCTGAAAGGCTTCCTCACACTTGTCTGTCCACACAAATGCAGCATCCTTCTTTGTTAACGACGTGAGGGGAAGTGCAATCCTTGAAAATCCCTCCACGAACTTACGATAATATCCGGCTAGTCCCAGGAAGCTGCGGACATCCGAGGCCGACTTCGGTTGCGGCCAATCCCTTACTGCCCGTTCCTTGGCCGGATCCACTGCCAACCCGGCCCCACTGATCACGTGCCCTAGGAAAGCCACCTCCCGTAGCCAAAATTGGCACTTCGAGAACTTTGCATACATTTGATGTTGCCGTAACTTACTCAAGACTTGAGTCAAGTGTTGGGTATGCTCCTCCTTTGTTTTGGAGTAGATTAAGATGTCATCAATAAACACGATAACGAACCTATCTAGGTAAGGTTCGAATACATGGTTCATTAAGCTCATGAATGCAGAGGGAGCATTCGTGAGCCCGAATGGCATCACTGTAAATTCATATAATCCGTAACGAGAACTGAAGGCCGTCTTTGGGATATCTTCCTCTCGTATTCGCAACTGATAGTATCCGGACCTCAAATCAAGCTTAGAGAACCAGAAGGCCCCCTGTAGCTGGTCAAATAGCTCATCAATCCTCGGTAGCGGATATGTGTTCCGTACCGTCAGCCGATTCAGCTCTCGGTAGTCGATGCAGAGACGAAGCGACCCATCCTTCTTCTTTACAAACAGTACCGGTGCTCCCCAGGGTGATGAACTTGGTCTGACGAACCCTGAGTCCACCAATTCCTGGAGTTGCGTCCTGAACTCAGCCAATTCTCTTGGTGCCAGTCTATATGGTGCCCGAGACACCGGTTTTGCTCCTGGTACTAGTTGAATTTGGAAGTCCTTTTCCCTGTGTGGCGGTAGTCCGGGTAATTTTTCTGGGAAGACATCAGGAAATTTTTGAACTACGGGAATATCAGTCAGGGGCTTACTTTCCTCCTTCATTTCAAAGCAGATCATGAAGACTTCATCTCCTTGCAAGTGGGCCTTGACAGCTTGAATTGATGAGATTAAACGACGAGAGATAGGTTTAATACCTTCGATCACCACATCGTCGCCCTCGTGTTTTAGCGTGATTTTCTTTGCCTGACAATCGATCTTGGCGTGGTTCCAGTATAGCCAGTTCATGCCTAAGATTAGATCGTAGCCCTTCATCTTTAGCAGTGTTGCCGGCGCTTCGAACATCTTCCCTCCGATCTCCACATTCATGTTGCACTTAGCACATGTTTCTATCTCTGACCCGTCCGCCAGTCGCACCTTTCTTTCGACGCCTTCGAAATGTTGTACTTGGTCCAAGTCGTCCACGAATTCCGCCGAAACGAATGAGTGGGAAGCGCCCGTATCGAAAAGGGTGTACGCAGGCTTTTTACATACTAGCACTATACCAGGGTGATTTGCGATTTAGTTTATTGTTTGACGTAAGCTAAAGGTCGGCAAGTAATTAAACAATTATGTAGGGAAAACTGAGGTACCTGTGATCACATCCTCTGAATTTCTGGGTTCGGCAAGATCCAGTGCATACATTTGCTCCGGCTGCCTGCCTCTACCCGGTGGCCCTCGACCTCGTCCACGTCCTCGACCTCGGCCCCTGATTTGTTGTACCGGTGGTGCTGCTATAGGTAGGGGTGGGGGTTACCCCATCTTTGAGGGCAGTGAGCCTGCACATGTCCTGGTTGGTGACACCAGAAACACACTGGCGGGGGATGTGCTCTACCTTCTTGTTCTCGGGGCCCCTGCATCCGCAACGGCTGAGGTGCAAGTACAGCCGGGGGTCTCTGATCCGGTCGGGGGTCTGGATGAGGTTGTCCTCTGCCTCTTTGATGTCTAATGAATCCACCGCGCTGTCGGTGGTCCCATCCTCTATTCCCGTTTCCATCTTCCGCTGGCCTTTTTCCTCGGCCCTTCACCATTTGCTGATCTGCCTCCAGTCTTCTTGCTGCTTCACTGATTCGTGCTAAACTGGAGTCCGCCACATATTGTAGGGAGTGTCTGAGATCGTCTCGTAGACCCTTGAAGAACCTCTTGGCGTACCCAGAGTCGCTTAATTGATGTGATGTAGCGAAGCGAGCCAGGTGAGAGAACTCCCGCTGGTAATCCAATACTGAAAGATTCCCCTGCCTCAGATGCAAGAACCTTTCCTCCAGTTCATCTCTTGCTGTTTGAGGCACAAAGTGCTCAAGTAGTGCCTCCTTAAACTCTTCCCACGTGATGTCTGTGTACTCAAGACCGGCAAAGGTGGTGTCTAAAGCTGACTTCCACCATCTCTTAGCATGAGATTTTAGGGCAGAAACAGCTAAGGACACTGCAACATCCGTCGGGCAACGAATCCATGCCAGCATTTCCTGGATTGCATCCAGCCATTCCTCCGTTTGCACCACTGACTCAGATCCTGTGTAAGGTGGGGGGAGAGACCCCGGAAGACGCTCAACCAGTTTGCCCCTGGGTTGGGGGCCTGAAGTGGGACCTGTTGCTGAGTAAAAGCTTGCAGGATAGCGGTCAGGGTCTGACCCAGCTCCGTTTGTTGGAACTGGACGGGAGCCGGTGGGGGAGGGACAGCATTCTGTGCGGGAGGTACTTCGTCTTGCAGTGGGGGAACCGTAGCCTGTTCCGGAGGGACCTCATCTTGCACTGGGGGAATCACGACCTGAACATGGGGAATCATTCTCTGGTTGGGAACATTTACCGGAGGCTACATAAGAAAAGTGTTTAATTAGAAAGGTTGGCCCTAAGCATCTCGTTCGATGGACAATTTAACGTGATTTCTCCTATGGGCACACCATTGCTTCCGCTGCTAGTTTGTCCTCAAACTAACTCGAGCGGGGTTGCCCTAGGGTTGTGGACTCCTTCTTTGGATCGGTTTTGGCTAAGCTGATACCAGTTTGTAAGACCCCACCCCCTTTTTTTTTTGAAGTCCGGGTCTTACCGCCCAGAACTGCCGTCTTGTGGTGGTACCCTCTCAAACATGGTCCCCACCACAACACGCCAATCCTGCCGGCTATTCAACTATATCCAGGCCAACCAAAATCATAAAAGGAAGAGTGAATTAATAATACAAGTCCACAATAATCACTTCAAATAGAGAAACATGTCCAACAAGAGATATTTATATAAGGTAAGAGTACATCAGAGTGCGGAAATTAAAATAATAGTACAACATGGCCTAAGCCCGGTCCTTGGACGCTTTCTTCGCCTCTCTCCTGGCGAAGATATAACAATCTAAGCATCCACAAGGCTCGACTCCTTCGATGGCATATAATTCCGGCTTCTGACCTGGGTAGATGTGTAGCGTAGGAATATGAGGGGTCTTGCTTACCGGGGCTCTCCCGGCGGCAGCTGAGAGTCCGGCTCCAGGCCTGTTCACTGTCTCAGGCACCACCCTCTGGGGGTTGACCTGCTCTTCCTGGTTCTCCTGTAATAATTGAGTCCACTGACCGTCAGTCTAAAAGACTCAGCATATTCCTCACCGCCTCCACCCGCGACTCCTAGGCACCGTGCGGGAGGAGGAAGCGGAGGACATCAAGGGGTAAACCAAGGAATCAGGTGGCAGTGGCGAGACTATCAAGTAAAAAGGTACTAAACAAGTAATGTAAGCATATCTACCCAAGCAGGAGTATGTATATAAGCAAAAGTAAGAAGCAGTATAAGTAACAGAGCAGTATAAGTAAAAGAGCGGTATAATTAAGGAGCAGCTACGAAAGTAACCTTAACTTATATGCACACACAATAGCACATAAGCTAAGGGATCTGGCAAGCAATAAACTCATCGTATAAAAGAGCCCACACTGATTTATACGATGAGGTCTCTGTTTATGCAGAAATGCTATGCTATGATATGCAATGCTATGGTGCAATGTTTGTATTATTATTTCATACACATGCAACTCACACACACGACTCTGTATGTACAGACCTTTAGTTCCCACTTTTCGGAGGTAGCTAACCTCTCGGGCACCTCCCGTCGTGGTCAAACGGTGGCAGAGGAGCGGGCGTCTCCTCACCTAGGTGGGTAAGTCACACTACCAGACCTAGGCCCAAACGTACGCTGTGATACCGGTACCCGGTACTCATGAGCTCCTGCGTACTAAACTGAACTGGCCAGGCAGGGTTTAGGGAATTCGTCCTGTCGGACGCGCAGTAAAACAACCTGGCCCCAATACAACCACTAGCACTGCCGAGTCAACGAACTGCTGTCGGTGTGACGACTAAGACAGAACCGAAGACCCACCACATCTTGTACACAAGCAACAAGTATTAGCCATTTACTACCGAGCCTCCAGCTCGCAATTCTATATCAACATTTATAAAGTAGAGCCTACCGCTCGCCAGACTATTCCAGTCTTATATCCAAACTACGAGCCTACCGCTCGCTGGACTACACTAGTCTTGTATTTAAACTACGAACCTACCGCTCGCTAGACTACACTAGTCTTATCTTTGGACTACGAGCCTACCGCTCGCTAAACTATTCCGGTCCTTCCTTATAACCCGAGCCTACCGCTCGCAGGACTATCCCGGTCCTTCCTATAACCCGAGCCTAACGCTCGCAGGACTATCCCAGTCCTTCCTTATATATAACGTCCCGGTTCGGGATGGAAGTTAACTTGCCGAGTTCTCCTACTTAACTAATCTTGTCTATGATTTAGTTGAAACTAGAAGCTTTATGGTTAACCTTGGACATCCGGAGGGTTACCCTGTGAGGGGCTCGCAGCGGTACTAGGAAGTGTGGCGGGCTGACACCCCGAACTTCCTATTCCCAAGGCACTTAATCTTGTTGGTGTCTACCCCTTTTTACTTGACCCCCATTTTCCTCTCCAATTACGTTACATCTCTAAGATGAGTTAAACTTGGCAATTAGAAGTGGGGGAGTTCCTTGAACTCCAACACCTCCGGTGGTGGCCAGGAGCTGACTCTCCCGTCGTCACATTTTAAACTCGAGTCCCCTTTCTTCACCGAGGAACTGCTCACATTCAAATAACATTCTCAACCTTACTTGGACCCACCCTCCTATTCTTCGTCATCCTTAAACTAGGGTTTGCCTTAGATACTACTCGACTTCTCCCTCGAGTACTACCTTAAAATGGCTCCCCGGCTAAGGGTAGTTTTGCTTCCATACAATCGTTTAACACTGATGAGTTGTGTGCGGGGCCCTTGATGAGGTCTAACCTCCTTTTTATATCACTGTAAACTCACACACCTATAGCTTTGCTAGACGTGCCCCAATCCTTATTTCCCAAGATGCCCTTAGAGATGCTCTTCCAAGTGACCTGAGCCTTCATAATTACTAAAGAGTTAACAGTTCTACGTGTGGAGGTCAGTGGTGGTCTAATTCATGTAAATCAGTTTCACTATACGCAGACCGAAACAAGGTTGATCTAGATTAGACTCCTATGGTGCGATCTTGATCACATCATATCCAAACGAGTTCCAATTATCACCATAGGTTCGCAATGAGTAGTGATCTAACAATCTCAAATCCTAATTTCATAAATTCTCCAGGGAATCCTAAGTCATAGTTTCTATTAAAGATAGGAGGTGTGCAAATAGAGATTTACACGTCAAGTATTTGATTATGATCTCAATGATCTCAGGGAAACTTGCCATGACATAACGCTGGTCTAAAAACACCAAAACCTGAGTTTCACATTTTTAGCAGGAATATTTGACCAGAATTTCTATTTAACATAGACGGGGTGCAAATAGGGGTTTGCACTACAAGTATTAGGTTATGACCTAAGTAAATTCTGGGAAAATTACTATAGCACCATATTAGTCTAAAAGCACCAGATCCTAGGTCTCATATCATTCCAAGTTCATATGACCGCCTTTTTATTTTATAACCTAAATTAGGGGTAATTTAGTAAATTCCTTATCTTGGGATTTTTGTACCCAAAAATCCCAAATAACTTTTGGGAAGGCATATTGCTGCCAAGGATCCATGTCCAGCATTTCAAGCCATTGGGTCAACCCCAAGGCATAGGGCTCACTCCACCCAAATTTGCTAATAGACATAAAGAGCAGTCCTAGAAAAAGGCTCTACAAGGAGCTGTAGAGCTCCAAATCACTTGATCTCAAATCCTACAGAAAGTAGACCCATAGGGCTACAATTGTTGTCTCTGCCAACTTTTCATGATATGGCCTCTAAGGCCTTCAAAAATAGCATGCAAAACTACACTAAAATCCTAGGCAGAAATATTATGGTTTGCTAATAGACATAATGAGCAGTCTTAGTAGAATGGCTCTACAAGGAGCAGTATTGATCCAAATCACTTGATCTCAAATCCTACAGAATGTAGACATCAAGAGCTACAAAAGTTGTATCTGGCAACTTTTCATGATATGGCCTCTAAGGCCTTCAAAAATAGCATGTAAACTACATTAAAAATCTAGGCACGATTATGTGGTTTGCTAATAGACAAAATGAGCAGTCCTAGAAAAATGGCTCTACAAGGAGCTGTAGAGCTCCAAATCACTTGATCTCAAATCCTACAGAAAGTAGACCCATAGGGCTACAATTGTTGTCTCTGGAAACTGTTCATGATATGGCCTCTAAGGCCTTCAAAAATAGCATGCAAACTACATTAAAAATCTAGGCAGGATTATGTGGTTTGCTAATAGACAAAATGAGCAGTCCTAGAAAAATGGCTCTACAAGGAGCTGTAGAGCTCCAAATCACTTGATCTCAAATCCTACAGAAAGTAGACCCATAGGGCTACAATTGTTGTATCTGGCAACTTTTCATGATATGACCTCTAAGGCCTTCAAAAATTTGCATGCAAACTACATTAAAAATCTAGGCAGGATTATGTGGTTTGCTAATAGACAAAATGAGCAGTCCTAGAAAAATGGCTCTACAAGGAGCTGTAGAGCTCCAAATCACTTGATCTCAAATCCTACAGAAATTAGACCCATAGGGCTACAATTGTTGTCTCTGGCAACTTTTCATGATATGGCCTCTAAGGCCTTCACAAATAGCATGCAAACTACATTAAAAATCTAGGCAGGATTATGTGGTTTGCTAATAGACAAAATGAGCAGTCCTAGAAAAATGACCCTACAAGGTGCTGTAGAGCTCCAAATCACTTGATCTCAAATCCTACAGAAAGTAAACCCATAGGGATACAATTGTTGTCTCTGGCAACTTTTCATCATATGGCCTCTAGGGCCTTCAAAAATAGCATGCAAACTACATTACAAATCTAGGCAGGATTATGTGGTTTGCTAAAAGACAAAATGAGCAGTCCTAGAAAAATGGCTCTACAAGGATCTGTAGAGCTCCAAATCACTTGATCTCAAATCCTACAGAAAGTAGACCCATAGGTCTACAATTGTTGTCTCTGGCAACTTGTCATGATATGGCCTCTAAGGCCTTCAAAAATAGCATGCAAAACTACATTAAAATCCTAGGCAGAATTATGGTTTGCTAATAGGCATTATGAGCAGTCTTAGTAGAATGGATGCCCTGGGGTCCAGGTTGCACCAAATTAAGAGTTTAAGGTGGCAAATGAAAGTTTATCTTAAGGGCTACAAATGTTATCTCTGCCTATTTTTCCTGTTATGGCTTCTAAAGCCTTCAAAAATAGCATGCAAGGTACATTAAAAACCTAGGCAGGATTATGGTTTGCTAATAGGCATTATGAGCAGTCTTAGTAGAATGGATGCCCTGGGGTCCACAGTGCACCAAATTAAGAGTTTAAGGTGGCAAATGAAAGTAGACCCCAAGGGCTACAAATGTTGTCTCTGCCTATTTTTGCAAATATGGCCTCTAAAGGCTTCAATTTCAGCATACAAAATCGGCTAAACGTGTGACAAATAATCAACATTACGATTTTATTCATTTCATGGGCTGCGAATAAAAGAATCAGCCAGATCGGACGGCCAGGGTTCATCGTCCCCGATGAGCCAACAACCCAGATCTCACGGGCCTGGGCCGTTTTGCGGGGCATTTTTCCGGCGATCTGCAGCACCCTACCGCCGGCCACCGCCTCCACCACCTCCGTTGAGGTGGTGGCTAACGCCAGGCGGCGACACGGCCACCGGAGATGGCCTCTCCGGCGATCCCGAGCAAGAAGAAATGCTCGAGAAATCTCCCTCTGTCTCACATGGGATCGGGCTCAATTGAGCCCGATTTCTCTCCTAAATGAGTCTAGATACTAGCACGGGTGGAGGGGGGAAGGAACTTGCCTGAGCACGGCCTTGGCGGCGGGTGTTGCGGCGGAGGAAGGTCGCGTTCCTATTCCCGGCATCCATGGCGTTTTCTGTGCGGCTGAGCTCGAAAACTTCTTCTGAAGAGGGGGCTCGACTGCTCTGGGAGTTCTGAACGTAGTGAGAGGGAGAAACGAGGGGGAGGGAGTGTATATGGCCGGCTGCCATTAAGGCCATTCGGCCAACCTCCTTGCCGCCCATGGCAGCCAATCCAAACCTCCTCCCCACTGCCCCAAACTGACGGGAATTACTCCCCCTGCTGGGAGAAGAGCTTGGGGAATGATAATGGGGTGCCATTTGGCAACCATCCCCCCATTTCCTCCTCTTTTGCCTCCCCCTTGTCTTCTTCCCATTAAAGCTTAATCCAAAGGTAATTACCCCCTTCTCACTCGAAATTTCAGGTGTCCATGGTCTGGTTATCATGTGGGCTGCCTCCTTAGGCTATGGAATTGGGTTAAGCCCACTTAATTTGAGTTTTGGACTCACTTGACCCAATTTGGGTAAATTGGGGATTTTTAGGTTTGGGCTTGACTCAAGCTTACACCCTCAATATAATTGACCCATATTACTCCCTAAGACCCCATGGACCTACTCTATAAAGAATTGATTCAAGATGGGGTCAATTGGGGCTTGAGTGCAATTAATTGCCTATAGGGGTAATTTGGGTGTTTGTTGATTTTGCCCTAGTTCTCCTTGGTTGAATGCACCCCATGGTCCAATTAGGTCTCATATACTCCCCCTTAGGGTTTAGGGGAGATCAATTTGATCATTCTAAGTCCCTTGAAGATTAATTTGGGTTTTAGCACCTTTTAGGTCAATTTGGGGCTCTCAAGAAATTGACCCAATTTCCCCAAATTGATGGCCCTATGATGGGGCTTTTGGTTCCATTAGGTCCCTTAGGGAGGTTGCCATAGGAGAGTGGCTTCAATTTGATCAATTGGGGTTAAATTGCCCTTAATTATGGTGATTTGACCTAAGATTGCTCACAGTTGACTTTTGGTCAATTTGACCAAATTGGTTGACCCCAAGGGTCCCTAGTGGCCTACTTGCCCTCCTAGTTGGTCATAGGGATCATGGTGAGGTTATATTGGCTTTTTGAAGTCTTTTGGTCACCTCTAAGCTAGGACATCCATTTTTGCTATTTGCACCCCAAAGTGCATTCCTTCCCATTTTAATGAGTTCATGGGCCTTCCTGGCCCTCTTTGTGTACTTAACCCACCATATGAACTATTCATGGTTATGTGGGGTTTATAAGATATCTTATCCTCCCTTTTGGTTCACTTCTCATTAGGGTGGATCATGATGGCTAAGTGCACATCATGAGTTTTTTCACCTCTTCCATTTTCATCCTAGGGTTCTAAGTCACTTATCCTATTTTTGTCATGACTTGTCATGACAAAAATCATCTAGGGGCCTAGTAGTTCGGGGGATGTTACATATAGACTCAGATGACCAAGTGGGCAGGTGGGCCTAGGCGGCGAACATTGCTTTCCTCAAGTGGTCATAAGAGCTGTAGAAATAAAGAAAAAGACGAGTACAGACCAAGATGACCAAGTGGGCAGGTGGGCCTAGGCGGCGAACATTGCTTTCCTCAAGTGGTCATAAGGGCTGTAAGCAACTCAACTGCTCTCTTGCCTAGGGCTACAAGCCGAGTTGATCAATTGGGCAGGTGGGCCTAGGCGGCGAACATTGCTTTCCTCAGAGAGATCAACTCAGTTGTGGGTCCCTCTTAGGCATCGCTTGAGAGTACCTAGGAGTATTCGATGGTCACAGACTAAGATGATCAGTTGGGCAGGTGTGGTTATGTCGCGGGGGCTATACCGACATTGCTTTCCTCAAAAAGATCATCAAAGTTGTAACTATATTCCTCTCGGGGCATGATAGAGCCAACATTCACCTAGACCTCCCTTGATGCAGGGGTGTGTCGGATATCAGCCGAGATCCAAGGTTCCGAAGGCCACCGCACGGGAATTGGCAAGCTACCACTACATGTGTGCGAAAACTCCCCGCTACACATGATCTTCGTGGTTTTACGCTAATGACTACAATCTGAGGGGGTTCGAGCATAACTTGGCGATGTCTTTGCGGTTCAGTGAGGTTGATGTATAAGAAAGTGTAAAAAAGAAACATCAGACATGGAGAAGTGTCAGTATCGGGCTTCTCATTAAAATACCAAAAAAAATGCAAGAAAGTAAAGAGGAAATTTTAAGGATAGAACCGTTTGAGATCGTCACCGCTCCAGGTGCGTAAGATGCCTTCTCCTTCACTCGTCTGAAGACGGTAAGCCCCACTTTTTAGTACCTCTTTGATGATGAAAGGTCCGGCCCAATTAGGATTCAGCTTTCCGATGTTGCCTGTTCTGGCTGCTGCATCAACTTTCTTCAGCACAACGTCTCCGACTGCAAAATGTTTTACCCTGACATTCTTGTCAAAGTACTTCGTCATTCTTCTTTTAACTTCTTCCTGTCTGATAGTTGCCTCGTCCTGAAGTTCTTCGATCAGATCCAAACTATACTTGATAGCCTCATCATTTTCATTTATCCACGCTTCTCCTCCCTCCTTTGCATATACGACTCTTGGAGTGACCACCTCAAATTCTACAGGAACAACAGCTTCTGAGCCATGGGATAATTTGAATGGTGTCTCCCCCGTAGCTGAGGATGGAGTGGTACGAAGAGTCCAAAGGATGGAAGGGAGTTGGTCTGCCCAATTTCCTCTTTGGTTCAAGACCCTCTTCATCAGGAGTTGCTGGATCTGCCGATTTGCTGCTTCTACCTGACCATTTGTCCTTGGATGATGTACCGAAGCAAACCGAAGATCAATTCCCACCTGATCACAAAAGTTTATCATCTCCGGATTGTTAAATTGGGGACCATTGCCAGTGACAATTGCTAGCGGAATTCCATGTCAGCACACTATCTCTCCCCAGATGAAGTTTCTGATAATTTGACTCGTAGTTCTTGCTAATGCCTTCGCCTCAATCCATTTGCTAAAGTAGTCAATCATCACGATAATAAAGTGACGCTGGCCGCTGGCTATTGGGAAGGGTCTGATAAGATCCATCCCCCACACTGCGAAGGGCCATGGCGCAGTTATCGATCTGAGCGACTAAGCAGGCAAATGCTGAAGAGGAACAAACTTTTGACACTGAACACATCGCTTGGTGAATGCCTCAACATCCTTTCTCATGGTTGGCCAGAAATATCCCTGCCTTAAGATTCTCTTCTCCAGAGTCTTTGCTCCTTAATGGCTACCACACTCCCCGGAATGAACCTCCTGAAGTATGGTTGGGATTTCATCCTCGGAAACACATCGTGCTGAGGGAGAGATCAAAGTCTTTCTGTAGAGAACTCCTGCTATCAGATAATAGTATGCCGCTTTCCTTTTGAATCTTCTCCTATCTTTGATGAAATGATGGAACTCCCCTTTTGACAAAAATAGCTCATAAGGGTCCTTCCACGACGGATTATGATCAATTTGCATGAGTTCCGCTTCATCTGTCGCCGGATGAAAAAGTTCAGAGGTCACTCCCCCGGATGGAAGACCGAACTTTGACAACTCATCTGCTTCCTCGTTTTGCGTCCTTGGAATATGCTCGATGATGAATGACTTTAATCTTCCAATTTCCTTTTTGGCTAACAGTAGATATTTTCTCAGAATCGGCTCCCTTGTCTCATAATTCCCCAAGACCTGAGAGGCCATTACCAATGAATCGGTTCTAACATGTGCATGTTCTATTCCCAGCTCTTTTGCAAGTCTTAGCCCAGCCAAAAGTGCTTCATATTCTGCCTGATTATTTTTAACTGGAAAGAAGAATTTGATAGCTTGTTCCAACCTGATGCCGTTTGGACTAATTAAAACTACCCCGGCTCCCACGGAGTTTTTGCCAGAAGCCCCATCCACATAGATGACCCAGGCCAAAGAAGATTGCACTACCTGTTCAGAATTAGGTTCTGCTGTATCCAGCAAGAAGTCTGCCAAGATTTGTGCTTTGATTGCTGTTCGGGGGATGTATGATATTTCAAATTCGCTTAATTCGATAGCCCATTTAGCCAACCTTCCTGAATGATCTGGCTTTTCAAGAACATTTCTTAAGGATGATCTGTAATTACTTGGACAGGATGAGCCTGGAAATAAGGACGAAGCCTTCGTGAAGACATAACCAAGACCAAGGCTAGCTTCTCCAAGATTGAATATCTGGTTTCTGCATCTTTGAGAATGTGGCTAACATGATAAATCGGGAACTGCCTCTTCTTTTCTTCCCGAACGAGGACAGAACTCACCGCATCTGGGCCGACTCCCAAATATAAGAATAATATTTCCCCCTCACGGGGACTTTGGAGTAGCGGAGTTGAAGTCAACTGTACTTTTAGCTGCTCGAAAGCCCTGTTGCACTCTTCGCTCCATTCAAACTTTGATCCTCCCCGTAGTATTTTAAAGAATGGGGCACTTTTATCCCCGGATTTGGAGATAAACCTGCTCAATCCTGCCAATCTTCCTCCAAGCTGCTGAACTTCCTTGGTATTTCGAGGAGGGGTCATATCAAGGATGGCCTTCACCTTATCTGGATTCGGTGCAAGGCCATCGGGAGTTAAGCGATGCCCGAGAAACTTTCTTTTGTTTGCCCCAAACACGCATTTCAATGAGTTTAATTTTAACTTGAACCTACGTAGAGTAGCGAACGTCTCTACAAGGTCTTTCAAGTGTAATGAAAATGTTTTACTTTTCAGAAGGAGATCATCAACATAAACTTCGAGGTTCCTGCCTTTTTGATGCTTAAAGACGGTATCCATCATTCTTTGATATGTTGCGCCCACATTTTTAAGACCGAAGGGCATTACGAGATAGCAGTAACACCCATCGTTCGTGATAAATGAGGTGTGCGGGATATCAGGTTTGTGCATTTTAATTTGATGGTACCCAGAGAAAGCATCGAGAAAACTCATAAAATCATACCCAACCGCGGAATCAACTAAGACATCTATCTGAGGCAGAGGGTAGCAATCTTTGGGACACGCTTTATTAAGTTTGGTGAAGTCTACGCACATGCGCCACTTCCCACCAGATTTCTTAACCATTACAACATTCGACATCCACGTGGGATATTGAATTTCAGAAATAAAGCCTGCTTTCAGGAGTTTGGCAACCTCCTCTCTGATGGGCAACGCCAGCTTGGTTGCCACTTCTCTCTTCTTTTGCTGGACGGGCTTGAACTCGGGAGATACGTTCAGATGATGACAAGCCACGCCCGGATCCACTCCTGGCATATCCTCCGCTGACCAGGCGAAGACATCCAGGTTCTCCAAAAGGCAGGAGATCAGCTCCACTTTCTCCTCCTCCAGCAACTCAACATTGATGACCAGCTTCTTTTCTTCCCCTTCAGCAAAGGGACCTCTTGAGTCGCCTGGGCAGGTTCCAGGTGAGCCTCTTCTCGATCTTTTCCTTCCTCAGCAGCCCTTGAGGATTCAGCAATTTCCAGAGTTTCAGCTGTGGCCTTGGGAAGTGAAACGTCGGTGATCATGTTGACAGTTCGGATGTAACACTCTCGAGCTACCTTTGGGTTACTTCTAATCCGATATTGCCTTCCCTCAGCGGCAAACTTAAGAGCAAGATGGAAGGTGGACACTACTGCCCGGTATACATTGAGAATCGGCCTTCCGAAATGGCGCAGTAGTTGCTTGGGGCATCCACCACCACGAAATTGATTAGCTTTATCACTCCTCCAAGAGAGACCAGGAGCTTTACTGAACCCTCTAATTCTTTCTTCTCCCCAGAAAAACTGTAGAGGGGCCCGTCGGTGGAAAGCAGAGGCTTTCCAGTTTTCAGGGCTTCAAAGGTTGGGCGGAAAAGGAGATTGACAGAGCTGTCTGTGTCAATCAAGATCTTGTGAACTGTATAATTCTCGATGACGGCTTTGATGACTACCGCATCGTCAAAAGGATTGACATTGGGAGGAAGGTCATCTTGACCAAAGGTGACAATAGTGCTTTCGCGGGGAGAACTTGTAGTGGCTGCTACTTCCTGCTTTTGAATTCTCGCGATGCTGGATTTGCGAGATGATTCTACTCCAGCTCCTCCATGGATACAATAGATGTCCCCCAGGGGGCCCACATCATTAACTTCGATGCATTCGACGGAAGGATGGATGTCTCCATAGCAGCCGGCGTCTTCAACGTCGGCGCATTCCCAGGTTACTTCTACTGTTTCTTTCTCTTTTTTCTTCTCAGCTGCTGGCTCAGCAGTTGGCTCTTTCCGAACTAGGCCCCGGAGCTTTCCTTCTCCCAGGAGCCTCTCTATCAGTAAGCGAAGGGCCCGACAGTCTTCGGTCAGATGCCCTCCCTCTTTATGGTATTCATAGTAAAGGTTCGGATTTCGATTTCGAATATCCGACTTCAGAGGAGCAGGCCTTTTGAAATCTGGCCTTTTCTGTAAGATCTGGACTACTTCGTCCATGGTGACATTTAAGGGAGTGAACGACTCTTGCGAGTCATCATATTGGGTGGATGGAATGACTGGAGGTGGCTGCGCGGTATATTGTGGCAAGTATACCGGCATGATTTGTGGAAGAGGAACGGATGGAGCGGGAGCGATGGCCAACGACGGTTTCTGATCCTGAAACCGTTGATGGCCAATAAAGGGTTGTTTGTTTTTGTATTTTCTTCCCCTCTGGGAACGAGGTTCAAAGTGGGACTGATTTGATGGTGGATGGTGAAAGGACGGATTGGACTGCTCCTTGTCGCTTACCAGCTTTGCGACATAGCCTGGATTGCTCTTCTCTCCTCTAATGAACATATTTGCCAAACTTATCATTTCCTGATAAGTCCTGGGCTCCCTTATATTTGCTTCAAATTTTAAGGGGCCCTCCCTCAAGCCATGAATGAGGGCAACTCTATACAGTTCTGGATCCACATTTTGTACTTCCATGATCTCCTTCTGGAAGCGGTCGACGAAACGGGCCCACGTTTCGTCCTCCCGCTGCTTTATATCGAAAAGGGCCGCCGGGCCACTTTTCCTCTTTCTTGAGGTGGAGAATCTCAGCAAAAACTCCCTTCGCAACTCAGCAAAACAACTGATCGATCTGACATGCAGCCCATAAAACCACTCCCTTGCTTGTCCTTCAAAGGAGGTCACAAGGAGTTTGCACTTAGTCGCATCAGTTAAGGTCCTAAGAGCGATTGCTGATTCAAAGGCTTGTAGATGAACAGTGGGATCAGTCTCCCCACTGAAAGCTGGCAGACGAGGCTCTCTGAAATTATTAGGGGCTGGCTCCCCCCGGACTTCGTCCACGAAGGGAGAAGTATCTTTGACATCTTCATATAGAGGAGCAGTATAGTAAGCCGCCGGAGCTGCGGCTACTCGCAGACAAGCCGCCTGGTAAGAGGACCGGGCAGCATCTTCTGGCAGGTAGGAGAAACGGGCTGCGCCCTCTTGCGGGTAAGAAAGGCGGGCAGCATGAGAAGCCGCCCCCTGGAAATCAAGGGCCCGAGCCGGCATGCTGTGCGCGGCTTCCTGATAGAAGTTTTGCTTAGCCGCAAAACCTTCTTGCTGGGATTGGAGGTTGGCGGCTTGTGGTAGCGGGTAAGGTGGAGGTGGAGGAGGAACCGGAGTCACCGCCTGATTAACCGCGGTTTGCTGTGGAACTAACAGCTCGGTTAATAGGGCCAAAGTCTGACTGATTGCATCCAACTGCTGATCAGTCGCCCTTTGAGAACGCTCGGGTTCCCTTCTGGATTGCTCCAAGGCTTCCCACAAAGAGTCCTCACTGTGATCGGAGCGGTCTCTAAGGGGGAACTGGCTGTCTAACATTATTGCAAAGAAGATTTCACCGACAATCCGCGATCTGAAGGTCACGTGTTTCTGTTGAGTCCAAAATCGCACCTCCGAAGAAAATCGGAGGCTGCGGGCTGCCGATTACTTTTTAGGTAAGAAAATTTAGACCGCTGGCAGCGGTCAAGGCCAGACTTTGCCCGTCACGGCGAATACCACTCCTGTGACGGGCTTTCCTTTGATTAGAAGAATCGGTTACAGTGGGTTACAAGTGCAGGAAAGAAGAAGCCGGCCGGTCAGACAGTTCGCAAGACGGGAAACTCGAGACGGCAGCTCAAACAAGTGAGCTCCTGGATTCGAGTGCGCGTGTCTTGGGAGTGTTGCCGCCCACTATTTAAAGGCTCGGGGGCCTGCCCGAACGGGCAGGGATAAAATAATCGCCTGCCCGGGTACAGGAGAATCGAGCAGGCGGTGATGAGATACAGAAAGGAGAAAAGAAAGAAGCCGCGCGGCTTGGCGGCTTGCGCTTGCGGTCTGTCTCGTAGAGGGGGCTGGAGATGCTGCAACCAAGGCGATTATGCCACCCGGGCGGTCTCCGACTTGAGACCGCGGCTTGTCTTCTTGGACTTGGTTCTTACTGATCTTCACGGCACAATCCGGGCGGTCTCCGTCTTGAGACCGCGGCTTGCCCTTGAGAACGCTGCCTGTCGCCTGGTCTTGAGCCTTGTTTTAGCCTTCAAGATGCAACCCGCGCGGTCTCCAGCTTGAGACCGCGAGTTGCCTTCTAGACTTGGACCCTGATAGATTTCATGGCACAACCCGAGCGGCCTCCGACTTGAGACCGCGGTTTGCCGTTTTTGGACTTGGGCCTTGGTGACCTTCAATCTTTGGAGGCGACCTGAATGCTCAGACCGCCGGTGTGTGTGTGGGTTGATGCTGATGGACATTATAAAACTTGAACCGGGCGACTCGTATCCGCAGACCGCCCGGTCTGTGAGTAATGTTATTCGGAAGCGGTCTTCTGGATAAACAATACAGTGGGTTGGTAATAAGGTATTTAGCTCGAAAGGAGACCTAAACTTCAAACGTCCATAACTTTTAATCTGGTTGTCCGATTTTCACCCACAATACCTTTTCGGAATGAGATCAGAGCCCTACATCCAATGGAGAACAATCTAAACCCATTCCAGCTCGTTTAGAGGTCGATATACAGCGAGATGTAGTGGAAATATGAGATTATGCTCCAAATGACACATACACTTCAAAATACTAGAATTTTTAATGCGGGTTGTAGTGAAAATGAGAGATTTTGCTCCAAATGACACTCAAACTTTTAACCGCAACAACTTTTGATGCGGTTGTCTTATTTTACCCCCACAACACCTTTTCGGAATAATCTTGGAGCACTACATTCATTGGAGCACAAGTTTTACCCATTCCAATTTATTTCGTTGTCGATATATAGCGGGTTGCAGCGGTAATGCGAAATTTAGCTCCAAATGACACCTAAACTTCTAACTGCCATAACTTTTGATTTTTATGTTTGATTTTTGCCAACAACACCTTTTCGATATATGCTCGGAGGCATACATCCAATGGAGCACAATTTTAAACCATTCCAGCTCATTTTAGTGGTCAATATAGAGCGGGTTGCAATGGCAATGATGGATTTAGCTCCTCTTTACACATTAACTATAAAGCCATAACTTTTGATCTGGTTATTTGATTTTTGTGCACACCACCTTTTTGGAATGAGCTCGGGCCCTACATCCAATGGAGAACAAGTTTTTCCCATTCAGTTTGTTATTGGTCAATATACAGTGGGTTGGTAATAAGATATTTAGCTCGAAAGGAGACCTAAACTTCAAACGTCCATAACTTTTGATCCGGTTGTCCGATTTTCACCCACAATACCTTTTCAGAATGAGATCGGAGCCCTAAATCCAATGGAGAACAATGTAAACCCATTCCAGCTCGTTTATAGGTTGATATACAGTGAGTTGTAGTGGAAATACGAGATTTTTCTCCAAATGACACATATACTTCAAAATACCAAAATTTTTAATGCGGGTTGTAGTGAAAATGAGAGATTTAGCTCCAAATGACACTCAAACTGTAAACCGCAACAACTTTTGATGCAGTTGACTTATTTTACCCCCACAACACCTTTTCGGAATAATCTTGGAGCACTACATTCATTGGAGCACAAGTTTTACCCATTCCAGTTCATTTAGTTGTCGATATATAGTGGGTTGTAGCGGTAATGCGAAATTTAGCTTCAAATGACACCTAAACTTCTAACAGCCATAACTTTTGATTTTTATGTTTGATTTTGCCCATAACACCTTTTCGGAATATGCTCGGAGGCATACATCCAATGGAGCGCAATTTTAAACCATTCCAGCTCATTTTAGTGGTCAATATACAGCGGGTTGCAATGGCAATGAGGGATTTAACTCCCCTTTACACATTAACTGTAACAACCATAACTTTTGATCTGGTTGTATGATTTTTGCGCACAACAACTTTTTGGAATGAGCTCGGGCCCTACATCCAATGGAGAACAAGTTTTTGCCATTCCAATTTGTTATTGGTCAATATACAGTGGGTTGGTACTAAGGTATTTAGCTCGAAAGGAGACCTAAACTTCAAACGTCCATAACTTTTGATACGGTTGTCCGATTTTCACCCACAATACCTTTTCGGAATGAGATCGGAGCCCTAAATCCAATGGAGAACAATGTAAACCCATTCCAGCTCGTTTATAGGTTGATATATAGTGAGTTGTAGTGGAAATAGGAGATTTTGCTCTAAATGACACATACACTTAAAAATACCAGAATTTTCAATGCGGGTTGTAGTGAAAATGAGAGATTTAGCTCCAAATGACACTCAAACTGTAAACCGCAACAACTTTTGATGCGGTTGTCTTATTTTACCCCCACAACACCTTTTCAGAATAATCTTGGAGCACTACATTCATTGGAGCACAAGTTTTACCCATTCCAGTTCATTTAGTTGTCGATATATAGCGGGTTGCAGCGGTAATGCGAAATTTAGCTCCAAATGACACCTAAACTTCTAACAGCCATAACTTTTGATTTTTATGTTTGATTTTTGCCCATAACACCTTTTCGGAATATGCTCGGAGGCATACATCCAATGGAGCGCAATTTTAAACCATTCCAGCACATTTTTGTGGTCAATATACAGCGGTGTTTACCCAAAAGACCGCTTCCGAGTGGTACTACCCCCAGACTGGGAGGTCTAAAGTCTAAGATCGCCCGGTTCAGTCTCAGCAAAGGTCATTCAGCACCAACCAATGCAGACCGCACAGTCTGAGCACACAGGTCACCTCCAAAGAATGAAGATCAGCCAAGAACAAGTCCCAAAGGCAAGTCGTGGTCTCTGGTATGAGACCGCCCGGGTTGGAACGTCGCCTTGGTCACTACATCTTCAGGCCAAGCCAAAGGAAGACCGGGAGCCCAAGCCGCTAAACCGCGCGGCTTCTCTCTTTCCATTTTGTATCCCGTCACCGCCTGCCCGTTTCTCCTGTACCTGGGCAGGCGGTTATTTTATCCCTGCCCGTTCGGGCAGGCCCCCAAGCCTATAAATAGGGGGCGGCAATGATCCCAAGACACGCACACTCGAATCTGGGAACTTGCTTGTTTGAGCTGCGGATTCGAGTTCCCTGTCTTGCGACCTGCTTGACCGGCCGGCTTGCGCTTGTAACTCGATGTAACCATCTCACTTTAATCAAAGGAAAGCCCATCACAGGAGTGGCAGTTGCCGTGACGGGCGAAGTTCGGCCTCGACCGCTGCTAGCGGTCTCATTCTCTTCTTTCTAAGTAACCGACAGTCCGCAACCTCCGCTTTTCTAGTCCCGAACCGCGGGGGTACATCTTTGGCTTCAACAGAAATACGCGACCTTCAGATCACAGGTTGTTGGCGAAAACTTCGAAGAAATGTCAGACCGCCATTTCCCTCCTAGACATCGCTCTGACCATAGTGAGGATTCACTGTGGGAAGCTCTGGAAGAAAGCAAGCGTGAAGCCGAGCGGGCTCAAAAGGAGACTGACGAGCGCCTGAAGGCGATCAGCCAATCCTTGGCCGTGTTAACCGAGCGACTAGTTCCCCAGGTCGCGGTTAACCAAGCGGTCACTCCGGTCCTTCCTCCTCCCCCTCCGTACCCGCTTCCACAAGTCGCAGCTTGCCAGTCGGCTCAGGGCGACTTTGTCGCACGACAAAGTTATTACCAGGAAGCCGCCCAGAACACGCCAGATCAGATTTTGGATTTCCAGGAGGCGACTTTTCAGGCAGCCCGCCTGTCCAACCCGGCGGCCTGTCCGCCAGAGGCCGCTCCCAGATCTTCTTATCAGGCGGTTTATCCTCAAGCCGCCGCAGGTCGGGAGGCTTATCCTCAGGTCACCATGAGTCAGATGGCTTATTACAATGTTCCTCCTCTGTATGAGGATATGGAAGAAACCTCCCCGTTCGTGGATTACATTCGGAGTGAGCCAGCTCCGAATGGCTTCAAAGAGCCACGTCTGGCAGCCTATAATGGAGAAGCCGATCCAGCCCTTCATCTTCAAGTTTTTGAGTCAGCTATAGCACCAAGAACCATGACCGATGCTATCAAATGCAAGTTTCTTGTGACGTCCTTTGAGGGGCAAGCAAGAGAATGGTTTTATGGGTTGAATCCAAGGTCAATCAGCTGCTTTGCTGAGCTGCGTAGAGAGTTTTTGCTTAGATTCTCTACCTCAAAGAAGAGAAAGAGCGGCCCAGCGGCCCTCTTTGATATTAAGCAGCGGGAGGACGAGACCTGGGCCAGGTTCGTCGACCGTTTCCAAAAGGAAATAATGGAGATCCAAAATGTGGATCCAGAGCTATACATGGTAGCTCTGATGAATGGGCTGAGGGAAGGCCCTCTAAAATTTAAAGCCAGCATAAGAGAACCTCGAACTTATCAGAAATTGATAAGTATGGCCAATATGTTTATCAGGGGTGAAAAGACTAACCCTGGGTATGTGGCTAGGCTTCTAAATGATCAAATTCAACCTTACTCACTCCCTACTTACCAATCATCCGCTCCGTCTTATTTCGAACCCCGAGCTCAAAGGGGGAGGAACTACAACCACAAGCAACCATTCACTGGCCATCAGCGGTTTCAAGATCAGAAACCACCGTTGGCCATCGCACCCGCTCCATCCATGGCCATCCCACAGGCCATGCCGGTATATTTGCCACAATATACCGCGCAGCCATCCTCGACTGCCCCATCCATCCAATATGATGATTCGCAAGAATCATTCACTTCTCTGAATATTTCCATGGACGAAGTGGTCCAAATTTTGCAAAAGAGACCAGACTTTAAAAAACCCGCTCCCATAAGATCGGATGTTCACAGCCGAAATCCGAATCTTTATTGTGATTATCATAAGGAAGCAGGTCATCTAACAGAAGATTGTCGAGCCCTCCGCTTCCTAGTAGAAAAGCTTCTAAGGGAAGGGAAGCTCCGAGGACTGGTCCATAAAGACACACCTGCTGAGCCCCGAACAGAAAAAAAGAAGGAAGCGGTCAAAGTGACCTGGGAATGTGCTGACGTGGAAGAGGCAGGTTGTTATGGGGATGTACATCCTGCCACCGAATGTGTAGAAGTAAATGATGTTGGCCCCCTCGGCAACGTCTACTGTATCCATGGTGGAGCAGGGCCAGAATCCTCTCGAAAATCTAGCATTGGAAGGATTTCCAAGCAAGAAGTGGCGGCCGCCTCCACTTCCGCTCCAGAGAGGTCGGTCGTTACTTTCGGCCAAGAAGACCTTCCCCCGAATGCAAACCCTTTCGATGATGCTGTAGTTATAAAGGCAGTCATCGAGAACTACACTGTACACAAGATTCTGATTGATACCGGTAGTTCAGTTAACCTCATCTTCCGTCAGACATTCGAAGCCCTTAAGACTGGAAAGCCTCTGCTCTCCATGGAAGGGCCCCTCTACGGCTTCTCGGGAGAAAAGAAAGAAGTGGAAGGGTGTGTAAAGCTTTTGGTGTCATTGGGAGGCATAACAAAGCTGATAAGCTTCGTAGTGGTGGAAGCCCCGAGCAGCTATTGTGCAATCTTTGGAAGGCCAATACTAAACGCTTACAAGGCAATAGTGTCCACTTTCAACTTGGCTCTAAAGTTCGCTGCCGAGGGATGTCAATATCGGATCCGAAGTGATCCAAAAGTCGCTCTGGAATGCTATGTAAAAACAGTCAATGTGATCACCGAGACACCATTTTCCGAACTTCAGAATGACGTTCACGAAGTATCCAAGCCCCTTGAAGAGGCTGAGGGAAGCACAGAGCGAGAAGGGGCTCACCTGGAACCTGCCCAAGAGACCCAAGAGATCCCCATTGCTGAAGGGGAAGAAAAGAAACTAATCATCAATGCCGAACTATCAGAAGAGGAGAAGATTCAACTGATCTCCTGTCTATTGAAGAATCTCGACATCTTCGCCTGGTCGGCGGAAGATATGCCTGGAGTAGATCCGGATATTGCATGCCATCACCTCAATGTCTCCCCTGAATTCAAGCCGGTCCAACAAAAGAAGAGGGAGGTGGCAACCAAGTTGGCAGTACCCATCAAAGAAGAAGTTGCAAAACTTCTTAAAGCAAATTTCATTTCTGAAATCCAATACCCCACTTGGATGTCAAATGTTGTAATGGTGAAAAAATCTGGGGGAAAATGGCGCATGTGTGTAGATTTCACAAAACTCAATAAAGCGTGCCCCAAAGATTGCTACCCCTTGCCTCGGATAGATGTTCTAGTAGATTCCGCGGTTGGGTATAACTTTATGAGCTTTCTCGATGCATTTTCTGGTTATCACCAAATCAAAATGCATAAACCTGATATCCCGCATACATCTTTCATCACAAACGACGGCTGTTACTGTTACCTCGTAATGCCCTTTGGGCTTAAAATTGCGGGAGCAACGTACCAGAGGATGATGGACACCGTCTTTAAGCAGCAAAAAGGAAGGAACCTCGAGGTTTATGTTGATGACCTCCTCCTATTAAGAAAAACTTTCTCAATTCACTTGGCAGACCTCGTAGAGACGTTCGCTACTCTACGAAAGTTCAAGTTAAAATTGAACCCTTTGAAATGTGTGGTTGGGGCAAATAAGGGAAAGTTTCTTGGACATCTCCTTACGCCCGATGGCCTTGCACCAAATCCGGATAAGGTAAAGGCCATACTAGAAATGACCCCTCCTCGTAATACGAAAGAAGTACAACAACTTGGAGGAAGATTGGAAGGACTGAGCAGGTTTATCTCTAAATCAGGAGATAAAAGCGCCCCATTCTTCAAGACACTCCGAGGAGGGTCGAAGTTTGAGTGGAACAAGGAGTGCGATGACGCATTTGATCAACTGAAGAAACAATTAACATCGACTCCTCTTCTCCAGAGCCCTCGTGAAGGGGAAACTATGTTCTTATATTTAGGGGTTGGACCCGATGCTGTCAGCTCTGTCCTCGTTCGGGAGGAAAAGAAGAGGCAGTTTCCTATATACTATGTTAGCCATATACTTAAAGATGCAGAAACGAGATATTCAATCCTGGAAAAGCTAGCTCTGGCTCTGGTTCAATCCTCAAGGAGGCTCCGACCTTATTTCCAAGCACATCCAATCCAAGTAATCACAGATCATCCGTTGAGGAACATCCTAGAAAAGCCTGACCATTCCGGAAGATTAGCCAAGTGGGCCATCGAGCTAAGCGAGTTTGAAATATCTTATATCCCCCGAACAGCAATCAAAGCACAAACCTTGGCAGACTTCTTGGTAGATAAAACAGAACCTAGTCCTGAGCAGGTGGTGCAATCTCCTCTGGCTTGGGTCATTTATGTAGATGGGGCTTCTGGCAGAAACTCCGTGGGAGCCGGAGTAATGTTGATCAGTCCAAATGGCATCAGGTTGGAGCAAGCTATCAAATTCATCTTTCCAGTTACAAATAACCAGGCAGAATATGAAGCACTTCTGGCTGGGCTGAGGCTTGCGAGAGAGCTGGGCATAGAATATGTACATGTCAGAACGGATTCGCTGGTGATGGCCTCCCAGGTCTTGGGGAATTACGAGACAAGGGAGCCGATTCTGAGGAAATACCTGTTGTTAGCCAAAAGGGGAATCGGAAGATTCAAGTCATTCATCATCGAGCATATTCCAAGGACACAAAATGAGGAGGCAGATGAGTTGTCGAAGTTCGGTCTTCCATCCGGGGGAGTGACCTCTGAACTTTTTCATCCGACAACAGATGAGGCAGAACTCATGCAAATTGATCATAATCCTTCGTGGAAGGATCCTTACGAGCTATTTCTATCAAAAGGGGAGTTCCATCATTCCATCAAAGATCGGAGAAGATTCAAAAGGAAGGCGACGTACTATTATCTGATAGCGGGAGTTCTCTACAGAAAGACTTTGATCTCTCCCTCGGCACGATGTGTTTCGGAGGATGAAATCCCAACCATACTTCAGGAAATTCATTCCGGAGAGTGTGGTAGCCATTCAGGAGCGAAGACTCTGGAGAAAAGAATCTTAAGGCAGGGGTATTTTTGGCCAACCATGAGAAAGGATGCTGAAGCATTTGCCAAACGATGTGTTCAGTGTCAAAAGTTCGCTCCTCTTCAGCATTTGCCTGCTCAGTCACTCAGATCAATAACTGCGCCGTGGCCCTTCGCAGTATGGGGGATGGATCTTGTCGGACCCTTCCCAACAGCTAGTGGCCAGCGTCATTTTATCATTGTGATGATCGACTACTTCAGCAAGTAGATTGAGGCAAAAGCATTGGCAAAGACTACAACCCAAATTATCAGAAACTTCATCTGGGGGGAAATAGTCTGCCGGCACAGAATTCCGCTAGCAATTGTCACTGATAATGGTCTGCAGTTCAATAATCCAAAGATGATAAACATTTGTGATCAGGTAGGAATTGATCTCCGGTTTGCTTCGGTACATCATCCAAGGACCAATGGTCAAGTCGAAGCAGCAAACAGGCAAATCCAGCAGCTCCTGATGAAAAGAGTTTTGAATCAAAGAGGAAATTGGGCAGACCAGCTTCCCTCCATCCTTTGGACTCTTCGTACTACCCCGTCTTCAGCTACAAGGGAGACACCATTCAAATTATCTCATGGCTCGGAAGCCATTGTTCCTGTAGAGTTTGAGGTGGTCACTCCAAGAGTGGTATATGCAAAGCAGGGAGGAGAAGCGTGGATAGATGAAAATGATGAGGCTATCAAGTATAGTTTGGATCTGATTGAAGAACTTCAGGACGAGGCAACCATCAGATAGGAAGAAGTCAAAAGGAGGATGGCAAAGTACTTTGACAAAAATGTCAGGGTAAAGCATTTTGCAGTCGGGGATTTGGTACTAAAGAAGGTAGATGCTGCAGCCAGATCTGACAATGTTGGAAAGCTGAATCCCAACTGGGCAGGACCATTCATCATCAAAGAAGCCTTGAGAAATGGGGCCTACCGCCTCCAAACAAGCAACGGAGAAGACATCTCACGCACTTGGAGCGGTGACGATCTCAAACGTTTTTATCCTTAAAAAATGTTTTCTTCATGTTAAGCATTTTTTTTAGATATTCAATGAAAAGCCCCATACTGACACTTCTTCTTGTCCAAATTTTTCTTACTTTCTTTATATATCAAACTCACTGAACCGCGGAGACATCGCTGAATTCTGCTTGAACGCCCTTGGATTGTAGTCATTAGTGTAAGCCCACGTCGACCACATGTAGCGGGGAGTTTTCGCGCATGTGTAGTGGCAGCTTGACAATTCCCGTGCGGTGGTCTTCAGAATCTCAGATCTCGGTTGATATCTAATGCACTAGGTCCGAGTAATTGTTAGCTCTATCATACCCCGAAAGGGATATAGTTATAGCTTTGATGATCTTTCTGAGGAAAGCAATGTCGGTATAGCCTCCGCGGCATAACCACACCTGCCCAACTTATCATCTTAGTCTATAACCATCGAATACTCCAAGGTACTCTCAAGCGACGCCTGGGCGGAACCCGCAACTGAGTTGATCCCTCCGAGGAAAGCAATGTCGGTAGAGCCCCCACGGCATAACCACACCTGCCCAATCGATCAACTCAGCTTGTAGCCCTAGGCAAGAGAGCAGCTGAGTCGCTTACAACATTCATGACCACTTGAGGAAAGCAATGGTCACAGCCTAGGCCCACCTGCCCACTTGGTCACGTAGGTCTGTACCTGTCTTCTTTCTTTTTCTCTACAACTCTTATGACCCTCTGAGGAAAGCAATGGTTGCCGCCTAGGCCCACCTGCCCATTTGGTCATCCGAGTTTGTAGCTACTTTTTAAGCCACATTGCAGGGAGTTATCTCATCTCATAAGGTCTTCTTGGACCATATGGGGAAGAAACAGGTTTTTCAACAGGTATATCAGACCGGGCGGTTTGCGTTTAAATAATACGGTTTGGAATAGGCAAGTACCAAAATTGTCGGGCAACCTGATGATGTAACAAACCGATCGGAGTTGGCAAAAAGGCATAATTGATATATCCGACGATCAGGCATAACGGCCTGTCGGCCTCATCATCCGTTTTGCAAACCTGTTATCATTATGGAATTGGTTCAATCCGTGCGGCTAAATAACAGACTCTTCACAATCGAGCAACAGAATCCGCCCCGAGTATATATAGATCGTTCGGGCTTATCCGCTGATGATATTAATTACGTGGCTTACTGATTGTTTTCCAAATAGTCTGATTTTCCATCTTGCAAAATAATTTTGGAAGGGTTGAGTCATGATCGCGTGGCTTGATTATATCAACTTCCCGTCCAAAATCTTGTTCGCCCGAGTTATGCAAATATCATATGGGTATAGCAGTTAACCAATTATGTTCGTGGGGGTCGCGCGGCTTATCGACTATTTACTTATTACTTGGCATTCTCAATTTGGTAGAGCAATTATGAAAAGCCAGGCTATGATCGCGCGCTTTGGTTATGGTCGATTTCCCGATTGGGTTTCTATCCGCCCGAGTTATTCATATAAATCGCACGGATATATTGGTTGTTGTTTATATTCACAAGCAACGTCTTTCAAATTATAAGTTGTCTGAATCAATGTGTTAATCGCTAAATCGGTCGACTGCTTCTTATGACGGTATGTCTCATAAAAATAATTGTATAAAGCCGAATAATGGCCGCGCGGTTTACAGTCGAATACATGGTGTTCGATTCAAAAGTGCGCCTCCGAAGGAAATCGAGGGTTGCGGATTATCAGTTACTATTTGGTTAGAGAATTCGGACCGCTAGCAGCGGTCGGGCCGGACTTCGCCCTCCGCGGCAAATGCCACTCCTGCGACGGGCTTTCCTTTGATTCAAATGAGGCGGTTACACCGGTTATAAATGCAAGAAAAGAGAAGTCGGCCGGTCAGACAATCCGCAAGACGGGAAACTCGAGTCCGCAGCTCAAACAAGCGAGCTCCTAGGCTCGAGTGTGCGTGTCTTGTGAACAGTACCGCACCCTATTTATAGGCTTGGGGGCCTGCCCGAATGGGCAGGGATAGAATAACCACCTGCCCGGGTACAGGAGAAACGGGCAGGCGGTGACGGGATGCATAAAAAAGAAAAGAAGGAAGCCGCGCGGCCTGGCGGCTTGCCCTTCCGACCCGTTTGACCTGAGGCTGTTGATGTCGTGGCTGAGTCAATGATGTAGAACGAGCGGCCTCCGGCTTAAAACCGCGATCTGCCCTCTGGACGTGACTTCGGCCGATCTTTACGATGCAACCCGATCAGTCTCCTCCTTGAGATCGCGGATAGCCTTCTTGTCTTGTTTTTTGACGATCTTCAATCTTGGGAGCGGCCCGAAATGTCATCAGATCGCCCGACCTGGTTTGCCCTGAGCTGAGAGCCACTGACCCTGGAACCCAGCGGTCTGACCTAGCAATTCGCCCGGTCCGACAATGATCCAATCCGAGAAGCGGTTTTCCGGGTAAACATAATCCCCGCATATTTTCAAATCCCAAGGGAATTTTAAAAATATTAGCTTTAACCGGGAGACCGCTTCCGACTTGCCCTGAATTCTATAAGAGAGCCCGAGGACTCATTCTGCAGAGTTTTTTCTAAAATCACAGAGTATTACTCGCCATTTGCGGTTAGAGCTTTTAAGACCGGTAATTCTTCAACGATGGACTTCCTAGACACCATGTTAGACCGCGTGGTCCCTGGTGGCGATCAAAAGAAGGAGGAAGGCAAGAGTCGCGAATCAACGGAGAAGTCGAGGAAGGTCAAGGAAAAGCAGAACCGGAAAGACCGAAAAAAGAGAGAGAGGTCTGAGAAAACCGCGGCGGACAGTTCCAAGGCCGATGTGGATTCAGCAATCCCCAAGACTCCTGCAGAGCCCGCAGCGGAGAGTTCGGGGCCTTCTCCCAGCGACTCGCTGATTCCTCTCAGAGATCTCGGCCAACAGGCCGTCAGACCGCTGAACAAAGGGGAGGCCGCCCCTTCTAAAAAAGTCGGCTCTGGCAGCCCTTTAAAGAAAGTCGGCGGGTCCGACTCGTTTGGCATGGAAATCACCCCATCTGGGAATCCTCATTTGTTAGTCAAGGATTTGGGGGAGGAGGCGGTCAGCTCTCCGAGGCCGGGCGAACTGAGTATCCCTTTATCCGTGGACGATTATCCTAGCCCCTCCAAAGAAGTCAGTCCAGCTTTGGATAAGAAAGAGAAGAAGAGAAAGAAGACCGGGTCAGTGACCGAGCGAATAACCAAGAATGTTAAGAGGCTGGCCTCCAAGGAAAGGGCGGCTTTTAAGAAACCGGCCGAATCTCGCCTCCAGACCAACCCGCGACTAAAGGAGGAGCTTGGCTTAACGACTACCCCATCTGCTGAGGTAAATGATTCGCCGGCTACCCCTGATATGAAAACGGGCGACCTGATTCCGGACTCGGCGAGTAGTTTATCATTTAATGGGATCTTTCAGGATATGGACGAGTTGGTGAGGCGAGATAAGCTTCTTGACAGCCCGTTGGCTTCAAAGCGAACTGCCCCTTCTTCAGACACCACAGCTCGGCTTGAGGGGACCGCTCAGAAGGAGGCCGAAGATCGAGAAGTTGTTACTCGGGCTGCCCTGGAGGTTGAGGAGCGGGAGGCTGCTACCCGGGACGCTTTGGAGGTTGAGCAGAGAGCGGAGGAACTCGAGGAAGTGCTGGAGACACGGGAGGAGGTTCCCCCGGTGATGACCGGGAAGGAGATAATGATGGTGAAGAAGGAGGGGGCGAAACATGCTTTAAACAAGCCGCTGCGGCCTGATCCGTTTGCGCCAGGTAAGCGCCAACGGAGGATGGAGCCGGGACGGTCTATGCGGCCTGTGCGCCCAGGCACTGATCTTATATTCATGCCCACTTTTATACATTATAGTGCTGCATGCTTTTTACTTTTCATAACCTCGCGGCTTTTTGCAGACAGCGAGGATCAAATTGTGAAGCCGGGCGACCTTATGTCTAGCCTGCCTCCATTGGTTCCCCTGGTATCGACCTGTGCGACGACTTCGCAAGAAGGGCTGCAACTGTTCGAGCATCTCGAGGAGGATCTAGCAAATCTGAGGGCTCGTTTGAAGGAGGTGGAAGACCAGGAGGCCGCCACTCGGACCGCTCTGGAGGCCGAGCGAATGGCAAGGAAGAAGGCTGAAGAGGCGCTGAAGGCGCAGATGGAGATCGATAGGAGATCCAGGACCGAGAGGGAGAAGAGCCTGGAGATTCAGCTTGAGGCCGTGCGATCTGCAGCGGAGGCTGCGCGAGCTGCCGTGGAGGCCGAGAAGAAAACCAAGGTGGCACAAGTCGCTATTCTGACCGCCCAGCTCGAGAAGGAGAAGAGAGCGTCTGCCAAGTCCGAGGATGACTCGAGATATTATCAGGATAAATTCCTGCGGTTAACTAGAGAAGTCGCTTCGGGCCGGCGAAGTATGAATGATGGGATGCAGGTTGCTAGCAGCCAAACTGTTGGGGCGGGCTCAAATCCTCCCCCGGTTCGGGCGGCTGATCCAATGATTGATGAAGCCCCCGCAACCCCCCCCCCCCCCCCCCCCCCCCCCCCCCCCGTATGATCGCCGCTACGCGGATTGAAAGGGATGCCGGGCGGCTTCATAGCACAATCAACCACATCCATTATCATACCAGCCAGATTTACTCCCTTCTGAACACCACCAGCGACCAGGTCGCGCGACTGCAAAGAGAGGATGTCTCCCCAGAACACCGCCAGCCGTGAACGGCTTTTTAGAACAATTTTGTATTATGAATGCGGCTTGTTGATTTCGGCCTCTGTTTAGACAATGCTTCTTTTTCTTTATGTCTTTTATTTGAATAACCCGTGCGTGTTCTTATTTAGCCGATGTCTTTGTGTTCTGTTTAGATCTTCTGTGTTTTATCCGAACTAATTATAGGTCGCGCGATCTGTGATGTATGCTTGCTCCTGATTTCTTGAATGTCTTTGGTTCTTTTTGTTTTTCCGATAAATCTGACCATGCAGGCTGTTGACCGCGCGGTTAGAATGTATAGCCGCGATATATTTTTACTATTTGCAGATCGTCAAAATCTATAAGTAGGGACTTTTTCGAAGTCATTTTCACGATTTCAAATGGCGCGATCTAAGAACAAGTCACAGCGGCCTGTTAAGGAAAGGCCGTCCGAGCAGACGCGGCCTTGGCTTTTCACTCGGCGGACCATCCAGAGTGCCGTCTCACTCAGAGCGAACTAGACGAATTCGTTGCAAAACACATGGCAGGGAGTAATCTGCTCGCGCGGCTTCCTTTGCGCGATGAGCGGATCAACTCTTCCAATCCGCACCAAATAGCCGTTCCGGTCGACCACTTTGAATATGGCTTCAAATTTCCGCTGCCACTTGAAGTCATAGCCATTTTCGACCATTACGGGGTTGTACCCGGCCAGCTTCCACCGAACTCCATCGCTTCCATATATAGTTTTATTTCATACCTGCGGTTCGAGCGAACCATATTTTCCCTTGATCTGTTCAGGAAATTTTTCTCGGTGCGGGCTGTCTCCGACGCGGGGACTTCAACATTCAGGGGGCACCTCTACTTTGGCTGCCACAGACTGAAGATCGTTAACCTGGCGAACAAGGTCTCGGACTGGTCGGAGCGGTTCGTAATGCTCGAAGGAAACTTCGGGCTATTGCAAACCAACCCGCAAGTTCGGGGGGAAGAGGCTTTCCAAATCCCCCAGGTTGGAAAGATCGAGATGGACACCTTCACGTTTCTTGAGAACGAGCGGTTGGACATCAATCATTACATCCCGCTGTTCTTAGAGCTAGAGGACGTCCTCCCCGAGCATAGTAAGTTCCTCTAGACCGCTTGCATATGACCGCGCAGACTGCTTTATTTAAACTTCTGATTTTACCTTGCAGCTGCCCACATTGTCCCTGCGAACAAGCCGATCACTCCGGCCGGCCCGGTTTTGACCCAGAGAGAAAAAAGGCAGCGGTGAAATAGGTCGCCGTCATCAGAGGAAGAGGACCCGGCTTCTCCTGATGAATACGAACTTCTTCGTTCCTGCGGAAACCCGCCCGACCTGCAGGGCAACCCGACTGTCCTCTGGCATAGGGATGGGAGCCGCATCCGGGTATCCACTGCACTTCCTCCATGGGGAAGTGGCAAGATTAACCGCCATGCGCTAGCCGCCGGGGCCGCTATGTATGGTCGAAAGACTTTAAAGAAGCTGAAGAAAACTCCGGAAGAAGAGCTTCCCCGGCTAGCAGCGCAAGCCGGCGCGTGGGGGTTCGCGGCCAATCACTTCATGGCCTTGTCGTACAGGCGGCTGGTTTCTGTCCAGAAATATCTGGAGAAGAAGTACGAGGAGCAGGTCGCGGAGAATGTGCGGCTTCAAGAAGAGAATGCGCGGCTTCAAGAAGTCGTGGCGGTGAGTTTGACAAATGATGACGCTGCTTCTTTTGTTCAGACCGAGCGACCTAATTTATTTTTCCTTTCTTTGCAGAAACAATATGAGATGACCAACCCGGCCTTCCAAGATGAGGTGTTGCCTCATGTGGCCCAAGGGATCAACAAAGCTTTGGGTCTTATGGAAGACCGGGGCGATCTGTGCGAAGGATTCGGGGGTACTACTTTCTCCGACCTCTTCCCTGCTTTGAAGGTCCAACTTGATGAGATCAGCCGAAGGCAGAAAGGAAAAGCCAAGGTGGGCGAGGAGGCTGAAGCCGATGCGGGCAGGGAGATTGTACTTCATCAAGGAGGTGATGGAAGTGGCGGAGCCGCTGAGGAGGTCGACGTGGATGATGATGCCGGCGATGATGATGATGATGATGAGGACAGCTTGTCCTCTGGAACAACTGGCTCCGCTAGTAAGACCGGGCGGTCTAGTGGTAGTGATTCATCGGATTCTTCTTCCACGTCAAGTGAAGGTTATTCGCCCGACGTTGATGTTGATGGTGTGGACTCGAGTTCTCCTGTCAAGAAGAAGAAGAAGTCGACAGACTAATGCCCTTGTCTTGATTTTATTTTTTGTGTAACCGCCGGTCTCTTTTTGTTAGCCGGGCGGATAATATTTTGTTAACACATTTTGAAGAATGAATAGAAATTTTACCTGTTTAATTGTCCTTCTATTGTTACTTACTTGTGGCTGATGTTTTGTCTCTTTTCTTTCTTTTTTACCTTTTGCTTTTTATGATCTAACCGTGTGGTTATCCTGATCTGAGTATAAGTGATAATTTGATGATCTTTGGACGATCTATATTCATCCCGTGCGGTTACTCATTTAGACCTCCGGATATCCGATATCCGATAATATGATCCATAACGGATAGACTCGTGCGACTGCAATTCAGACCGGGCGGTTTTTATCACTCAGAGATACCTTATCCTTGCTGATATAGATAATGAATAATAACTTTGCGCGGTTTGAATTCACCCCTAACGAGTAATCAATTGCATCTAGAGACAACTTTTTGCTGAGAAACAGCTTAACCTGATCGGTTAGAGCATAATCCGGGTGATCATATATTTAGATCTAGAGATATCCAGCTTAATTAATTATAAAAGATAGATAGTTCCCGCCCGGTTAGAATACAAACCGGGCAATATATTCAGATCAAAAAATATCTGATTTAATAGAATGGAGAGGTAGATAAAACCCGCCCGATTAGAATGCAACTCGGGCAATCATATAATTAGCTCCAGAAATATCCAACTTATAAAAGATGGATAAACCGGCCTGGTTAGAATCCAACCCGGGCAATATTTTCAGATCCAGAAACATCTAACTCAATAAAAGATAAATAAGTCCGTCCGGTTAGAATGCAACTCGGGCAATCATATAATTATATCCAGAAATATCCAAACTTATATTCAATCAGACCGCCCGGTTTGAAAATTCAGACCGTCCGGTCTTAACATCACAACTAGGATAGACGAACACCTGCACCTGTTTTGATTATATTTTCCTCGAATGGTTCGGACAAGAAACCACAAGAGGTGAATGCCTTCCTGTAGGAAAAAATGGAATAATCTACAGGCTCAGATGACCAAATGGGCAGGTGGGCCTTGGCGGCGAACATTGCTTTCCTCAAGTGGTCAAAAGAGCTGTAGGAAAAAAGAAAAAATATGTACAGACTCAGATGACCAAGTGGGCAGGTGGGCCTCGGCGGCGAACATTGCTTTCCTCAAGTAGTCATAAGAGCTGTAAGCGACTCATCTGCTCTCTTGCCTAGGGTTACAAGCCGAGTTGATCAATTGGGCAGGTGGGCCTCGGCGGCGAACATTGCTTTCCTCAGAGAGATCAACTCAGTTGTGGGCCCAACTAGGCTCCGTTTCGAGAGTTCCTAAGAGTATTCGATGGTCACAGGCTATGATGATCAGTTGGGCAGGTGGGCCTCGGCGGCGAACATTGCTTTCCTCAGAAAAATCATCAAAGCTGTAACTATATCCTTTCGGGGTACGATAGAGCTGACAATCACCTAGACCTCCCTTGATGCAGGGGTGTGTCAGATATCGACTGGGATCCAAAGTTCTGTAGACCACCGCAGCGGAATTGGCAAGCTACCACTACATGTGTGCGAAAACTCCCCGCATCACATGGTCTTGGTGGGTTTTACGCTATGAGTACAATCCGAGGGGGTTCGAGCAGAATTTGGCGATATCTCAGAGGTTCAGGGAGTGAGATACGTATATACATATATATTAATAATGTAGAGCACCATTTGGACAAGGAGAAGTGTCAGTATAGGGCCTTTCATTTAATATCAAGAAACGTAAAGAATGAAAGAGATATTTTAAGGATAAAATCGTTTAAGATCGTCGCCGCTCCAGGTGTGTGAGATGTCTTCTCCTTCGCTGGTTTGGAGATGGTAGGCCCCATTCTTTGATACCTCTTTGATAATAAATGGCCCTGCCCAGTTGGGATTCAGCTTTCCAACATTACCAGATCTGGCCGCAGCATCTACCTTTTTAACACCAAATCCCCAACTGCAAACTGCTTTACCCTGATATTTTTGTCAAAATATTTTGCCATCCTCCTCTTAACTTCTTCCTGCCTGATTGTTGCCTCGTCCTGAAGCTCTTCGATCAGATCCAGACTATACCTGATGGCCTCATCATTGTATTCTACCCATGCTTCTCCTCCCTCTTTTGCATACACAACTCTTGGAGTGACCACCTCAAACTCTACAGGAACAACAGCCTCCGAGCCATGAGATAATTTGAATGGTGTCTCCCCTGTAGCCGAAGATGGGGTAGTGCGAAGAGTCCAAAGGATGGAGGGAAGTTGGTCTGCCCAATTTCCTTTTTGATTCAAAACTCTTTTCATCAGGAGCTGCTGAATTCGCCTGTTTGCAGCTTCTACTTGACCATTGGTCCTTGGATGATGTACTGAGGCGAACCGAAGATCTATTCCAACTTGATCGCAAAAGTTTATCATCTCGGGATTATTGAACTGCGGTCCATTATCAGTGACAATTGCCAGCGGGATTCCGTGTCGGCAGACTATTTCTCCCCAGATGAAATTTTTGATAATTTGGGTAGTAGTTTTTGCCAATGCTTTTGCCTCAATCCACTTACTGAAGTAGTCGATCATTACTATGATAAAGCGGCGCTGGCCGCTAGCCATTGGAAAGGGTCCGATAAGATCCATCCCCCAAACCGTGAAGGGCCAGGGTGCAGTTATTGACCTAAGCGATTGAGCGGGCAGATGTTGAAGAGGAGCAAATTTCTGAAATTGTACACAGCGCTTGGCAAATGCTTCAGCATCCTTTCTCATAGTTGGCCAGAAATATCCTTGCTGCAGGATCCTTTTCTCTAAGGTTTTTGCCCCTGAATGGCTACCGCATTCCCCAGAATGAACTTCCTGAAGTATGATCGGGATCTCTTCTTCTGAAACACACCGTGTTGAGGGAGAAATCAAAGTTTTTCTATACAAAACTCCTGCTATTAAGTAGTAGTAGGCCGCCTTTCTCCTGAATCTACTTTTGTCCTTTATCGATTGATGAAACTCCCCTCTAGACAGAAATAATTCATAAGGGTCCTTCCAGGAAGGATTCCGATCGATCTGCATGAGCTCCTCTTTCTCTGTGGCTGGATGAAAAAGTTCCGAGGTCACCCCTCCTGATGGAAGACCAAACTTTGACAACTCATCTGCCTCTTCATTTTGTGTCCTTGGAATGTGCTCAATGATGAAGGATTTGAATTTCCCGATCTATTCCTTATCTAGCAATAGATACTTTCTCAGTATCGGTTCTCTTGTTTCGTAATTCCCTAGAACTTGTGAAGCCATTACAAGAGAATCAGTTTTTACATGAACATGCTCTATCCCAAGCTCTTTTGCGAGTCTTAGGCCGGCCAAGAGTGCTTCGTATTCATCCTGGTTGTTCGTCACTGGAAAGAAGAATTTGATTGCTTGCTCAAGTTTGATGTCGTTTGGACTGATAAGAACTACTCCGGCTCCCACGGAGTTTCTTCCTGAAGCTCCATCTACATAAATGATCCAGGCAAAAGGAGATTCCTCTACTCGTTCTGGATTAGACTCCATCGTGTCCACCAAGAAATCTGCCAGTACTTGTGCCTTTATTGCCGTTCTGGGAATGTATAATATTTCAAATTCACTGAGCTCGATCGCCCATTTGGCCAATCTTCCTGAATGATCTGGCTTTTCCAAGATACTTCTTAGTGGATGATCCGAGACCACCTGGATAGGATGAGCCTGAAAGTAGGGGCTGAGCCTGAAAGTAGGGGCGGAGCCTTCGTGATGACATGACCAAAGCCAAGGCTAATTTTTCCAGAATTGAATATCTAGTTTCCGCGTCTTTGAGGATGTGGCTGACGTAATATATCGGAAATTGCTTCTTTTTCTCCTCCCGAACAAGGACAGAGCTTATTGCATCTGGTCCCACTCCCAAGTATAAGAATAATGTTTCCCCTTCGCGAGGGCTTTGGAGAAGAGGGGTTGAGGTTTCAACTGTTCGAAAGCACTATCGCACTCTTCATTCCATTCAAACTTAGATCCTCCCCTGAGAGTTTTGAAGAATGGAGCGCTCTTATCTCCTGACTTGGAAATAAACCGGCTTAGTCCTGCCAACCTCCCCCCAAGTTGTTGCACCTCTTTCTGATTACGAGGAGGGGTCATATCTAGGATGGACTTTACTTTATCTGGATTTGGTGCGAGGCCATCAGGGGTGAGAAGATGTCTAAGAAATTTCCCTTTATTTGCCCCGAACACACATTTCAGTGGATTTAGTTTTAATTTGAACCTCGTAGAGTAGCGAACGTCTCTACGAGGTCTTTCAGATGGATTAAAAAAGTTTTACTTTTTAGAAGAAGATCATCAACGTATACTTCAAGATTTCTTCCTTTCTGCTTTTTGAAAACAGTGTCCATCATTCTTTGATATGTCGCACCCGCATTTTTGAGCCCGAAAGGCATGACAAGATAACAATAACACCCGTCGTTGGTAATGAAGGACGTATGTGGGATATCGGGTTTATGCATCTTAATCTGGTGGTAACCAGAAAATGCATCTAGAAAGCTCTTGAAATTATATCCCACCGTGGAATCTACTAAGACATCTATCCGAGGCAAGGGATAACAATCTTTGGGGCATGCTTTATTGAGCTTTGTAAAATCTACACACATGCGCCATTTTCCCCCAGATTTTTTCACCATTACCACATTTGACATCCAAGTGGGGTATTGGATTTCAGAAATGAAATTGGCTTTAAGAAGCTTTGAAACTTCCTCTTTGATGGGTACCGCCAGCTTGGTTGCAACATCCCTCTTCTTTTGTTGGATCGGCTTGAATTCAGGGGAGATGTTGAGGTGATGGCACGCAACATCTGGATCTACTCCAGGCATATCTTCCGCCGACCAGGCGAAGATGTCTAGATTCTCCAACAGGCAGGAGATTAACTGAACCTTCTTTTCTTCTGATAGCTCGGCGTTGATGATCAGCTTCTTCCCTTCTCCTTCAGCAATGGGGATCTCTTGGGTCTCCTGGGCAGGTTCCAGATAAGTCCCTTTCTGCTCTGCGCTTTCCTCGGTCTCCTCAAGGAGTTTGGACACCTCATGAATGTCAGTCTAAGCCTTGGGAAGTGGTGCCTTGGTGATCACATTAACTGTTTTTACATAACATTCACGAGCAACCTTTGGATCGCTTCGGATCCGATATTGACGCCCCTCGGCAGCGAACTTTAAGGCCAAATGGAAAGTGGACACTATCGCTTTGTAAGCGTTCAGGATTGGTCTCCCGAAGATTGCACAGTAGCTGCTTGGGGCTTCCACCACTACGAAGTTTATCAGCTTCGTTATACCCCCCAGCGACACCAAAAGCTTCACGCACCCCTCCACTTCTTTCTTTTCTCCTGAGAAGCCATAGAGGGCCCTTCTGTGGAGAGCAAAGACTTTCCAGTCTTAAGGGCTTCAAATGTTTGGCGGAAAATGAGATTAACCGAGCTACCAGTATCAATCAGAATTTTATGTACGGTGTAGTTCTCGATGACTGCCTTTATCACTACTGCATCATCGAAAGGATTTGCATTTGGGGGAAGATCTTCTTGGCCGAAAGTGATGACCGACCTTTCTGGAGCAGAAGTGGAGGCGGCTGGTACTTCCTGCTTGGAGACTCTCCAGATGCTGGATTTCCGAGAGGATTCTGGCCCAGCTCCTCCATGGATACAATAGATGTTGCCAAGGGGGCCAACATCATTTACTTCTATACATTCGGTGGCGGGTTGTATATCCCCATAGCAACCTGCCTCTTCTACGTCAGCACACTCCCAGGTCACTTCGACCGCTTCCTTCTTCTTCTCGGTTCGTGGTTCAACCGGGGTTTCTTGCCTGATCAACCCTCGGAGCTTCCCTTCTTTCAGGAGTTTTTCTATCAACCATCGGAGGGCCCGGCAATCCTCAGTCTGGTGCCCTTCCTCTTTGTGATACTCGCAATAGAAGTTCGGATTTCGATTGCGAACTTCCGATTTCAAAGGTGGAGGTCTCTTGAAGTCAGGCCTTTTTTGGAGAATCTGAACAACCTCGTTCATGCTGACGTTAAGAGGGGTGAATGATTCCTGTGATTCATCATATCGGATGGACGGAATAGTTGGGGATGGTTGTGCGATATATTGCGGCAGATATACCGGCATTACCTGTGGAGCCCCAAGGGGTTGAGCGGGTGTGATGGCCAACGGCGGTTTCTGATCTTGAAACCGTTGATGGCCAAAGAATGGTTGCTTAGGCTTAAGATTTCTTCCCCTCTGAGCCCGAGGTTCGAAGTCAGGCCGCGATGAGTGATTGTAACGTGGCTGATGGGTTGATGCGGAATTAAACTGATCATTGTCGCTGAGCAACTTGGCAACATAACCAGGATTAGTCTTTTCCCCTCTGATAAACTTATTAGCAAGACTAATCATCTCTTGATAGGTCTTTGGTTCCCTGATTTGAGCTTCAAATTTCAACGGCCCCTCCCTAAGGCCGTGCATCAGAGCGACCCTGTATAATTCCGGATCGACGTTTTATACCTCCATTATCTCCCTTTGGAAACGGTCGACGAAACGGGCCCACGTTTCGTTTTCTTGCTGCCGAATCTCAAATAGGGCTGCCGGACCATTCTTCCTTTTTTTAGAGGTATAGAATGGAAGCAGGAATTCTCTACGCAATTCCGCAAAACATCTGATGGATCGAGGATGCAATCCGTAAAACCATTCTCGGGCTTGTCCATCAAAGGACGTTACCAGCAGCTTACACTTAGTTGCGTCGGTGATGGTCCTCAGAGCAACAGCCGATTCAAACGCTTGGAGATGAATTGCTGGATCAGACTCCCCATTATATGTTGACAGGCGTGGTTCTCGAAAGTTATTTGGGGCCGGCTCTCCTCGGATCTCGTCCGTGAAGGGAGAACTTTCCTCGGTATTTTCGTACAGAGGGAAAGCAGAGTGACGAGCTACCTCAGCTGCGGTCATTTGCGGACAGGCCGCCTGATAGGAGCGGACAGGGACTCCAGTCGGGTAGGATTAGTAGGCGGCGACCTCAGGCGGGTTGGATTGGTAGGCGGCGACCTCAGGAGGGTAGGATTGGTGAGCAACCTGAGAAGCCGCCCCTTGGAAGTCGAGGACTCGAGCCGGCATACGACGCGCGGCCTCTTGGTAGAAATTCTGTCGAGCCGCAGAACCTTCTGGTGGTGGCTGGGAATGAGCGACTTGTGGTAGTGGAAATGGCGGCGGAGGAGGTAAAACAGGAGTTACTGCACGGTTAACCGCAACCTGCTGGGGGGCTAGTCGCTCGGTTAACAGAGTTAAAGCTTGACTGATCGCGTCCAGACGCTGATCGGTTGCTTTCTGGGCCTGGTCGACATCTCTCTTTGTTTGCTCCAGAGCCTCCCATAAAGAATCGTCGCTGTGGTCGGAGCGGTTTCTTGGAGGAAACTGGCGGTCTGACATTCTGAACCAAAGATTTCACTGACAGTCCGCGATCTGAAGGTCGCGTGTTTCTGTTCGATTCAAAAGTGCGCCTCCGAAGGAAATCGAGGGTTGCGGATTATTAGTTACTATTTGGTTAGAGAATTCGGACCGCTTGCAGCGGTCGAGGCCGGTCTTCGCCCTCCGCGGCAAATGCCACTCCTGCGACGGGCTTTCCTTTGATTCAAATGAGGCGGTTACAGCGGTTATAAATGCAAGAAAAGAGAAGCCGGTCGGTCAGACAATCCGCAAGACGGGAAACTCGAGTCCGCAGCTCAAACAAGCGAGCTCCTAGGCTCGAGTGTGCGTGTCTTGTGAACAGTGCCGCCCCCTATTTATAGGCTTGGGGGCCTGCCCGAATGGGCAGGGATAGAATAACCACCTGCCCGGGTACAGGAGAAACGGGCAGGCGGTGACGGGATGCATAAAAAAGAAAAGAAGGAAGCCGTGCGGCCTGGCGGCTTGCCCTTCCGACCCGTTTGACCTGAGGCTGAAGATGACATGGCTGAGTCAATGATGTAGAACGAGCGGCCTCCGGCTTAAGACCGCGATCTGCCCTCTAGACGTGACTTCGGCCGATCTTTACGATGCAACCCGATCGGTCTCCTCCTTGAGATCGCGGATAGCTTCTTGTCTTGTTTTTTGACGATCTTCAATCTTGGGAGCGGCCCGAAATGTCATCAGATCCCCCGGCCTGGTTTGCCCTGAACTAAGAGCCACTGACCCTGGAACCCAGCGGTCTGACCTAGCAATTCGCCCAGTCCGACAATGATCCAATCCGAGAAGCGGTTTTCCGGGTAAACACATGGAGCCATCAAATCAAGCAAGGTTAAAGAGTTCTTCGATATCTGGATTGGAGATGCAAGCCGCACGACTTAAATTAAGAAAAAGGCGATCGCAGTGAACACAAGTAAGTAAAGACAAACCGCTGAATAAGTAAAAGCTTTCCATTTCGTTTTCAGAATATCTTTACATTGATTCATGACCGACCGGTTAACAAAACCAAACCGTCGGTCGTGCAAAAGTAAAAAAACAAAACTCAAAAAAATTGCAAAAGGAACTACTCGTCCGGCTTGAATTTCTTGGTTGCAGGAGAACTCGAATCTTCATCACCAGAAATGTTTACGTCAGGCGAATATCCTCTGCTGGGAGTGGAGGAACCCGAGGAGCTACCACTCGAGCTTTCCGAAATACCTGAGCCGCCCGACTTGCGAGTCCGAGACCGTCCGGTCTCTTCAGAATCGCTGGATTCTACATCTAAGCCATCTTCTTCTCCATCGACATCCGTGGCGGGCTCTTTTTCGGCTTCTTCATCACTGCTTTCTTCCTCGCTACCACTGGATTCTACCTTGTTTTTCCCTTTAGCTCGAAGGGTGATCTCGTCTAACTTATCCTTCAGGCCAGGGTAGAGATCCGGAAAGGTCGTATCTTCGAAACCCGCGGCTAAGCCGTCCCGATCTGGCAGGCGATTCAGAGCACCATCAATCCCTTTGGCTACATGCAGGAAGACCTCGTCTTGGAAATCTGGGTTATCCACATCGTATTGATGCTACAAAAAGAAAAAAAGTCAGGTCGCGCGGTCTGAGAATGATAAGACCGGAGTGTTTATTGGAAGCTTTCCGTAATAATCTCCTTAAGATTGATATTTTCAGCGGCCTGGTCAGCGAATTTCTTCTCCAGATAGGTATGGGATGATACCAGTCGATTATATGAAAGCGCCATAAAATGGTTGGCCGCAAAACCCCAGGCGCCAGCCTGTGCGGCTACTCTGGAAAGTTCCTCTTCTGGAACCTTCTTCAGCCTCTTCAGGGTTTTTCGGCCATACATGGCAGCCCCGGCGGCTAATGCATGCCGGCTAATCTTCTCGCTCCCCCAGAAGGGAAGGGCGGTAGAAACCTGTACGCAATCACCGTCCTTATGCCAAAGGACCGTCGGCTTGCCCCTAAGATCGCGCGGATTTCTGCAAGAACGAAGGAACTCGAACTCGCCCGAAGAAGTCGGGCTCTCATCTTCAGACCACTGCGGGTCGGATTTCTTTTTTCTTTTCTCCCTTTGGGTCAAAACTGGAGTGGCCGGAGTAACCGGCTTGTTCAAGGGAACGACTGTGGCAGCTGCAAGAATTTAAGACTTAAGAGAACAGTCCGCGCGGTTATAAAATGGCGAGTTGAGGAGAAGCTTACTATCCTCCGGGTGAACATCCGCCAGCTCTGTTAACAATGGAATGTAATAGTTCACATCAAGTCGCTCGTTCTCCAGGGATTCGAAGATCTTCTGCTCAGCTTCTCCGAGCTTAACCGACTTGAAGTCCGCCGCACTCTTCGCTTGCGGGTTGACCTGCAACAGCCCTAGGGGGCCTTCAAACAAAGCATACCGCTCAGACCAACTCGCAACCTTGTTCGCGAGGTTCACAACTTTCATTCCTCGGCATCCAAAATAAATATGACCTCTAAAAACAGAAGTTCCAGCGTCCGGAGTAGACCGCACGGAAAAGAAGTTTCGAAACAAAGAAATCGAAAATGTAACTCGCTCTGACCGCAGATACGAGATAAAGCTATAAATAGAGGCGATGGAATTCGGCGAAAGCTGTCCGGGCACGACCACGTAGTGATCGAGAATAGTGATGACTTCAAGAGGAGGTAGTGATGACTTCAATAGCTGTCCGGGCAAGACCGCTTCCGAGTGGTACTACCCCCAGACTGGGAGGTCTAAAGTCTAAGATCGCCCGGTTCAGTCTCAGCAAAGGTCATTCAGCACCAACCAACGCAGACCGCGCGGTCTGAGCACTCAGGTCACCTCCAAAGAATGAAGATCAGCCAAGAACAAGTCCCAAAGGCAAGTCGTGGTCTCTGGTATGAGACCGCCCGGGTTGGAACGTCGCCTTGGTCACTACATCTTCAGGCCAAGCCAAAGGAAGACCGGGAGCCCAAGCCGCTAAACCGCGCGGCTTCTCCTCTCTTTCCCTTCTGTATCCCGTCACCGCCTGCCCGTTTCTCCTGTACCTGGGCAGGCGGTTATTTTATCCTTGCCCGTCCGGGCAGGCCCCCAAGCCTATAAATAGTGGGCGGCAACGTTCCCAAGCCACGCACACTCGAATCTGGGAGCTCGCTTGTTTGAGCTGCGGACTCGAGTTCCCTGTCTTGCGACCTGCTTGACCGGCCGGCTTGCGCTTGTAACTCGCTGTAACCTTCTCACTTTAATCAAAGGAAAGCTCGTCACAGGAGTGGCGTTTGCCGTGACGAGCGAAGTTCGGCCTCGACCGCTGCTAGCGGTCTCATTCTCTTCTTTCTAAGTAACCGACAGTCCGAAACCTCCGCTTTTCTAGTCGCAAACCGCGGGGGCACATCTTTGGATTCAACAAGCGGGTTGCAATTGCAATGAGGGATATAGCTCCCCTTTACACTTTAACTGTAACAGCCATAACTTTTGATCTGGTTGTTTGAATTTTGCACATAACACCTTTTTGGAATGAGCTCGGGCCCTACATCCAATGGAGAACAAGTTTTTCTCATTCCAATTTGTTATTGGTCAATATACAATGGGTTGGTAATAAGGTATTTAGCTCGAAAGGAGACCTAAACTTCAAACGTCCATAACTTTTGATCTGGTTGTCCGATTTTCACCCACAATACCTTTTCGGAATGAGATCAGAGCCCTAAATCCAATGGAGAACAATATAAACCCATTCCATCTTGTTTAGAGGTCGATATACAGTGAGATGTAGTGGAAATACGAGATTATGCTCCAAATGACACATACACTTCAAAATACTAGATTTTTTAATGCGGGTTGTAGTGAAAATGTGAGATTTTGCTCTAAATGACACTCACACTTTAAACCGCAATAACTTTTGATGCGGTTGTTTTATTTTACCCCCACAACACCTTTTTGGAATAATCTTGGAGCACTACATTCATTGGAGTATAAGTTTTACCCATTCCAGTTCATTTTGTTGTCGATATATAGCGGGTTGCAGTGGTAATGCGAAATTTAGCTCCAAATGACACCTAAACTTCTAACAGCCATAACTTTTGATTTTTATGTTTGATTTTTGCCCACACCTTTTCGATATATGCTCGGAGGCATACATCCAATGGAGCACAATTTTAAACCATTCAAGCTCATTTTAGTGATCAATATACAGCGGGTTGCAATGGCAATGAGAGATTTAGCTCCTCTTTACACATTAACTGTAATAGTCATAACTTTTGATCTGGTTATTTGATTTTTGCACACACCACCTTTTTGGAATGAGCTCGGGCCCTACATCTAATGGAGAACAAGTTTATCCCATTCCAATTTGTTATTGGTCAATATACAGTGGGTTGGTAATAAGGTATTTAGCTCGAAAGGAGACCTAAATTTCAAACGTCCATAACTTTTGTTCCGGTTGTCCGATTTTCACCCACAATACTTTTTCGGAATGAGATCGTAGCCCTAAATCCAATGGAGAACAATGTAAACCCGTTCTGTTCGATTCAAAAGTGCGCCTCCGAAGTGAAACGAGGGTTGCGGACTATCAGTTACTATTTAGTTGAGGAATTCAGACCGCTAGCAGCGGTCGAGGCCAGACTTCGCCCGTCGCGGCAAATGCCACTCCTGCGACGGGCTTTTCTTTTATTGAAAAGTAGCGGTTACAAATGTGAAAGAACAGAAGCCGGCCGGTCAACAGTTCGCGAGACCTGAAACTCGAGACCGGAGCTCAGACAAGCGAGCTCTTGGATTCGAGTGTGCGTGTCTTGGGAACAGTGCCGCCCCCTATTTATAGGCTTGGGGGCCTGCCCGATCGGGCAGGGATAAAATAACCTCCTGCCCGGGTACAGGAGAAACGGGCAGGCGGTGACGGGATACACAAAGAAGAGAAAGAAAGAGGCCGCGCGATCTGACGGCCTGCCTTCCCGATCTGTCTTGCTTGCGGCTGAGGACGCCGGGACCAAGTCAATAATGCAGACCGCGCGGTTTGGAGATTGAGGTCGCGGTCTGCCCTCTGGTCATGACTTCAGCCGATCTTCAAGAGGTAACTTGGATAGCCTTCGATCTGGAGCCCCGACCTGTTCTTCGGGGCTGGAACTTCGAGTTTCTACGGGACAACCCGCGCGGCCTTCTTGCTGAGACCGCGGATGAACTTCCTGCCTTGGCTCTTTGACGATCTTATCTCTTTGGGGGTGATCCTGGAAATGACACCAGGCCGCCCGGCCTGGCCCTTCTTGGACGGGGAACCGCCGATTCCAGGACCCAGCGGCTTGGCTCAAGAGTCCGAGCGGTCTGATAATGGTTCAAACCGAGAAGCGGTTTTCCGGACAAACACGTTCCAGCTCGTTTATAGGTTGATATACAGTGAGTTGTAGTGGAAATACGAGATTTTGCTTCAAATGACACATACACTTCAAAATACCAGAATTTTTAATGCGGGTTGTAGTGAAAATGAGAGATTTAGCTCCAAATGACACTCAAACTGTAAACCACAACAACATTTGATGCGGTTGTCTTATTTCACCCCTACAACACCTTTTCGGAATAATCTTGGAGCACTACATTCATTGGAGCACAAGTTTTACTCATTCCAGTTCATTTAGTTGTCGATATATAGCGGGTTGCAGCGGTAATGCGAAATTTAGCTCCAAATGACATCTAAACTTCTAACAGCCATAACTTTTGATTTTTGCCTATAACACCTTTTCAGAATATGCTCGGAGGCATACATCCAATGGAGCGCAATTTTAAAACATTCCAGCTCATTTTAGTGGTCAATATACAGCGGGTTTCAATGGCAATGAGGAATTTAACTCCCCTTTACACATTAACTGTAACAGCCATAACTTTTGATCTGTTTGTTTGATTTTTGCGCACACCTTTTTGGAATGAGCTCGGGCCCTACATCCAATGGAGAACAAGTTTTTCCCATTCCAATTTGTTATTGGTCAATATACAGTGGGTTGGTAATAAGGTATTTAGCTCGAAAGGAGACCTAAACTTCAAACGTCCGTAACTTATGATCCGGTTGTCCGATTTTCACCCACAATACCTTTTCGGAATGAGATCAGAGCTCTAAATCCAATGGAGAACAATCTAAACCCATTCCAGCTCGTTTAGAGGTCAATATACAGCGAGATGTAGTGGAAATATGAGATTATGCTCCAAATAAGACATACACTTCAAAATACTAGAATTTTGAATGCGGGTTGTAGTGAAAATGAGAGATTTTGCTCCAAATGACACTCAAACTTTAAACCGCAACAACTTTTGATGCGGTTGTCTTATTTTACCCCCACAACACCTTTTCAGAATAATCTTGGAGCACTACATTCATTGGAGCACAAGTTGTACCCATTCCAGTTCATTTCGTTGTCGATATATAGCGGGTTGCAGCGGTAATGCGAAATTTAGCTCCAAATGACACCTAAACTTCTAACAGCCATAACTTTTGATTTTAATGTTTGATTTTTGCCCACAACACCTTTCTGATATATGCTCAGAGGCATACATCCAATGAAGCACAATTTTAAACCATTCCAGCTCATTTTAGTGATCAATATACAGCGGGTTGCAATGGCAATAAGGGATTTAGCCCCTCTTTACACATTAACTGTAACAGCCATAACTTTTGATCTGGTTTTTTGATTTTTGTAGACACCACCTTTTTGGAATGAGCTCGGGCCCTACATACAATGGAGAACAAGTTTTTCCCATTCCAATTTGTTATTGGTCAATATACAGTGGGTTGGTAATAAGGTATTTGCTCGAAAGGAGACCTAAACTTCAAACGTCCATAACTTTTGATCCGGTTGTCCGATTTTCACCCACAATACCTTTTCGGAATGAGATCGGAGCCCTAAATCCAATGGAGAACAATGTAAACCCATTCCAGCTCGTTTATAGGTTGATATAGAGTGAGTTGTAGCAGAAATACGAGATTTTGCTCCAAATGACACATACACTTCAAAATACCAGAATTTTTAATGCGTGTTGTAGTGAAAATGAGAGATTTAGCTCCAAATGACACTTAAATTGTAAACCGCAACAACTTTTGATGTGGTTGTCTTATTTTACCCTCACAACACCTTTTCGGAAAAATATTGGAGCACTACATTCATTGGATCACAAGTTTTACCCATTCCAGTTCATTTAGTTGTCGATATATAGCGGGTTGCAGCGGTAATGCGAAATTTAGCTCCAAATGACACCTAAACTTCAAACAGCCATAACTTTTGATTTTTATGTTTGATTTTTGCCCATAACACCTTTTCTGAATAAGCTCGGAGGCATACATCCAATGGAGCGCAATTTTAAACCAATCCAGCTCATTTTAGTGGTCAATATACAGCGAGTTGCAATGGCAATGAGGGATTTAGCTCCCTTTTACACATTAACTGTAACAGCCATAACTTTTGATCTGGTTGTTTGATTTGTGCGCACAACACCTTTTTGGAATAAGCTCAGGCCCTACATCCAATGGGGAACAAGTTTTTCCCATTCCATTTTGGTATTGGTCAATATATAGTGGGTTGGTAATAAGGTATTTAGCTCGAAAGGAGACCTAAACTTCAAACGTCCATAACTTTTGATCTGGTTGTCCGATTTTCACCCACAATACCTTTTCGGAATGAGATCAGAGCCCTAAATCCAATGGAGAACAATCTAAACCCATTCCATCTTGTTTAGCGGTCGATATATAGTGAGATGTAGTGGAAATACGAGATTATGCTCCAAATGACACATACACTTCAAAATACTAGATTTTTAATGCGGGTTGTAGTGAAAATGAGAGATTTTGCTCCAAATGACACTCAAACTTTAAACCGCAACAACTTTTGATGCGGTTGTCTTATTTTACCCCCACAACACCTTTTCGGAATAATCTTGGAGCACTACATTCATTGGAGCACAAGTTTTACCCATTCCCGTTCATTTCGTTGTCGATATATAGCGGGTTGCAGCGGTAATGCGAAATTTAGCTCCAAATGACACCTAAACTTCTAACAGCCATAACTTTTGATTTTTATGTTTGATTTTTGCCCACAACACCTTTTCGATATATGCTAGGAGGCATACATCCAATGGAGCACAATTTTAAACCATTCTAGCTCATTTTAGTGGTCAATATACAGCAAGTTGCAATGGCAATGAGGGATTTAGCTCCTCTTTACACATTATCTGTAACAGCCATAACTTTTGATCTGGTTATTTGATTTTTGCGCACACCACCTTTTTGGAATGAGCTCGGGCCCTACATCCAATGGAGAACAAGTTTTTCCCATTCCAATTTGTTATTGGTCAATATACAGTTGGTTGGTAATAAGGTATTTAGCTTGAAAGGAGACCTAAACTTCAAACGTCCATAACTTTTGATTCGGTTGTCTGATTTTCACCGACAATACCTTTTCGGAATGAGATCGGAGCCCTAAATCCAATGGAGAACAATGTAAACCCATTCCAGCTCGTTTATAGGTTGATATATAGTGAGTTGTAGTGGAAATACGAGATTTTGCTCCAAATGACATATACACTTCAAAATACCAGAATTTTTAATGCGGGTTGTAGTGAAAATGAGATATTTAGCTCCAAATGACACTCAAACTGTAAACTGCAACAACTTTTGACGTGGTTGTCTTATTTTACCCACACAACATCTTTTCAGAATAATCTTGGAGCACTACATTCATTGGAGCTCAAGTTTTACCCACTCCAGTTCATTTAGTTGTCGATATATAGCGGGTTGCAGCGGTAATGCGAAATTTAGCTCCAAATGACACCTAAACTTCTAACAGCCATAACTTTTGTTTTTATGTTTGACTTTTGCCCATAACACCTTTTCGGAATATGCTCGGAGGCATACATCCAATGGAGCGCAATTTTAAACCATTCCAGCTTATTTTAATGGTCAATGTACATCGGGTTGCAATGGCAATGAGGGCTTTAGCTCCCTTTTACACATTAACTGTAACAGCCATAACTTTTGATCTGGTTGTTTGATTTTTGCGCACAACACCTTTTTGGAATGAGCTCGGGCCCTACATCCAATGGAGAATAAGTTTTCCCATTCCAATTTGTTATTGGTCAATATACAGTGGGTTGGTAATAAGGTATTTAGCTCGAAAGGAGACCTAAACTTCAAACGTCCATAACTTTTGATCCGGTTGTCTGATTTTCACCCACAATACCTTTTCGGAATGAGATCATGGCCCTAAATCCAATGGAGAACAATCTAAACCCATTCCAGCTCGTTTAGAGGTCGATATACTGCGAGATGTAGTGGAAATACGAGATTATGCTCCAAATGACACATACACTACAAAATACTAGAATTTTTAATGCGGGTTATAGTGAAAATGAGAGATTTTGCTCCAAATGACACTCAAACTTTAAACCGCAACAACTTTTGATGCGGTTGACTTATTTTACCCCAACAACACCTTTTCGGAATAATCTTGGAGCACTACATTCATTGGAGCACAAGATTTACCCATTCCAGTTCATTTCGTTGTTGATATATAGCGGGTTGCAGCGGTAATGCGAAATTTAGCTCCAAATGACACCTAAACAGCCATAACTTTTGATTTTTATGTTTGATTTTTGCCCACAACACCTTTTCGATATATGCTCGGAGGCATACATCCAATGGAGCACAATTTTAAACCATTCCAGCTCATTTTAGTGGTCAATATACAACGGGTTGCAATGGCAATGAAGGATTTAGCTCCACTTTACACATTAACTGTAACAGCCATAACTTTTGATCTGGTTATTTGATTTTTGCGCACACCACCTTTTTGGAATGAGCTCGGGCCCTACATCCAATGGAGAACAAGTTTTTCCCATTTCAATTTGTTATTGGTCAATATACAGTGGGTTGGTAATAAGGTATTTAGCTCGAAAGTAGACATAAACTTCAAACGTCCATAACTTTTGATCCGGTTGTCCGATTTTCACCCACAATACCTTTTCGGAATGAGATCGGAGCCCTAAATCCAATGGAGAACAATGTAAACCCATTACAGCTCGTTTATAGGTTGATATACAGCTAGTTGTAGTGGAAATACGAGATTTTGTTCCAAATGACACATACACTTCAAAATACCAGAATTTTTAATGCGGGTTGTAGTGAAAATGAGAGATTTAGCTCCAAATGACACTCAAACTGTAAACAGCAACAACTTTTGATGCGGTTGTCTTATTTTACCCCCCACAACACCTTTTCGGAATAATCTCGGAGCACTACATTCATTGGAGCACAAGTTTTACCCATTCCAGTTCATTTAGTTGTCGATATATAGCGGGTTGCAGCGGTAATTCGAAATTTAGCTCCAAATGACACCTAAACTTCAAACAGCCATAACTTTTGATTTTTATGTTTGATTTTTGCCCATAACACCTTTTCGGAATATGCTCAGAGGCATACATCCAATGGAGCGCAATTTTAAACCATTCCAGCTCATTTTAGTGGTCAATATACAGCGGGTTGCAATGGCAATGAGGGATTTAGCTCCCCTATACACTTTAACTGTAACAGCCATAACTTTTGATCTGGTTTTTTGATTTTTACGCACAACACCTTTTTGGAATTAGCTCGGGCCCTACTTCCAATGGAGAACAAGTTTTTCCCTTTCAAATTTGTTATTGGTCAATATACAGTGGGTTGGTAATAAGGTATTTAACTCGAAAGGAGACCTAAACTTCAAACGTCCATAACTTTTGATCCGGTTGTCCGATTTTCACCCACAATACCTTTTCGGAAAGAGATCAGAGCCCTAAATCCAATGGAGAACAATCTAAACCCATTCCAGCTCATTTAGAGGTCGATATACAGCTAGATGTAGTGGAAATATGAGATTATGCTCCAAATGACACATACTCTTCAAAATACTAGATTTTTTAATGCGGGTTGTAGTGAAAATGAGAGATTTTGCTCCAAATGACACTCACACTTTAAACCGCAATAACTTTTGATGCGGTTGTCTTATTTTACCCCCACCACACCTTTTCGGAATAATCTTGGAGCACTACATTCATTGGAGCACAAGTTTTACCCATTCCAGTTCATTTCGTTGTCGATATATAGCGGGTTGCAGCGGTAATGCGAAATTTAGCTCCAAATGACACCTAAACTTGTAACAGCAATAACTTTTGATTTTTATGTTTGATTTTTGCCCACAACACCTTTTCGATATATGCTCGGAGGCATACATCCAATGGAGCACAATTTTAAACCATTCCAGCTCATTTTAGTGGTCAATATACAGCGGGTTGCAATGGCAATGAGGGATATAGCTCCTCTTTACACATTAACTGTGTTTACCCAGAAAACCGCTTCTCGGGTTGGATCATTGTCGGACCGGACGAACTGCTAGGTCGGGCCGCTGGGTTCCAGGATCAGTGGCTCTCAGTTCAGGGCAAACCAGGCCAGGCGGTCTGATGACATTTCGGACCGCTCCCAAGATTGAAGATTATCAAAAGCCAAGACAAGAAGGCTATCCGCGGTCTCAAGTAGGAGACCGCTCGGGTTGTGCCATAAAGACTCAAGGTTCAAGCCCGGAAAGCAAGCCGCGTTCTCAGATCGGAGACCACCCGGGTTGCATCGTGAAGACCGGTCAAGGTCACGTCCAGAGGGCAGATCGCGGTCTCAAGCCGGAGGCCGCTCGTTCTACATCATTGACTTGGTCACGGCATCTTCAGCCTCATGTCAAACAGGTCGGAAGGGCAATCCGCCAGGCCGCGCGGCTTCTTTCTTTTCTTCTTTGTGTATCTCGTCACCGCCTGCCCGTTTCTCCTTTACCCGGGCAGGTGGTTATTCTATCCCTACCCATTCGGGCAAGCCCCCAAGCCTATAAATAGGGGGCGGCACTTTTCACAAGGCACGCACACTCGAATCCAGGAGCTCGCTTGTTTGAGCTGCTGTCTCGAGTTTCCTGTCTTGCGGACTGTCTGACCGGACGGCTTCTTCTTTCCTGCACTTGTAAACCGCTGTAACCACTTCTCTTCAATCAAAGGAAAGCCCGTCGCAGGAGTGGCATTTGCCGCGACGGGCGAAGTCTGGCCTCGACCGCTACTAGCGGTCTGAATTATCTAACCAAATAGTAACCGATAATCCGCAACCTTCGATTTCCTTCGGAAGTGCACTTTTGGATTCAACAGAAACACGCGACCTTCAGATCGCGGACAGTCAGTGAAATCTTTGGTCCAGAATGTCAGACCGCCAGTTCCCTCCAAGAGACCGATCCGACCACAGCGATGATTCTTTGTGGGAAGCTCTGGAGCAAACAAAGAGAGAAGCCGACCAGGCCCAGAAAGCAACTGATCAGCATCTGGACGCGATCAGTCAGGCTTTAACTTTGTTGACCGAACGGTTAGCCCCCCAACAGGCCGCGGTTAACCCGGCAGTAACTCCTGTTCTACCCCCTCCACCTCCATTCCCACTACCACAAGTCGCCCAATCCCAGCCACCACAAGAAGGTTCCGCGGCTCGGCGGAACTTCTACCAAGAAGCCGCGCACTGGATGCCGGCTCGGGTTCTCGACTTCCAAGGGGCGACTTCTCAGGCTGCCCGCCTTTCCTACCCGCCCGAGGCAGCTGCTTATCACTCCTACCCGGCTGGAGTCCCTGTCCGCTCCTATCAGGCGGCCTGTCCGCAAATGACCGCGACTGAGATAGCCTGCCACTCTGCTTTCCCTCTGTACGAGGATACCGAGGAAAGTTCTCCTTTCACGGACGAGATCCGTGGGGAGCCGGCCCCAAAAACTTTCGAGAACCACGCCTGTCAACATATAATGGGGAGTCCGATCCGGCAATTCATCTCCAAGCGTTTGAATCGGCTGTTGCTCTGAGAACCATCACCGATGCAACTAAGTGCAAGCTCCTGGTGACGTCCTTTGATGGACAAGCCCGAGAATGTTTTTATGGATTGCATCCTCGATCCATCAGATGTTTTGCGGAATTGCGTAGGGAATTCCAGCTTCGATTCTCTACCTCTAAAAAGAGGAAGAATGGCCCGACCGCCCTATTTGTGATACGACAGCAAGAAAACGAAACATGGGCCCGCTTCGTCGACCGTTTCCAAAGGGAGATAACGGAGGTGCAGAACGTTGATCCAGAATTATATAGGGTCGCTTTAATGCACGGCCTTAGGGAGGGGCCGTTGAAATTTGAAGCTCAGATCAGGGAACCAAAGACCTACCAAGAGATGATTAGTCTAGCCAATAAGTTTATCAGGGGAGAAAAGACTAATCCTGGTTATGTTGCCAAATTGCTCAGCGACAATGACCAGTTTAGTTCCGCACCGGTCCATCAGCAACGTTACAATCACCCATCTAGGCCTGAGTTCGAACCTCGTGCTCAGAGGGGAAGAAATCTTAAGCCTAAGCAACCATTTCTTGGCCATCAACAGTTTCAGGATCAGAAACCGCCGTTGGCCATCGCACCCACTCAACCCATGGGGGTTTCGCAGATAATGCCAGTTTATCTGCCGCAATATATCGCACAACCATCCCCAACTATTCCGTCCATCCGATATGATGAATCACAGGAGTAATTCACCCCTCTTCACGTCAGCATGAACGAGGTTGTTCAGATTCTTCAAAAGAGGCCTGACTTCAAGAGGCCCCCTCCTTTGAAATCGGAAGTTCGCAATCGGAACCCAAACCTCTATTGTGAATATCACAAAGAGGAGGGGCATCAGACTGAAGATTGCCGGGCCCTCCGGTGGTTGATAGAAAAACTCCTGAAAGAAGGGAAGCTCCGAGGGTTGATCCGGCAAGAAACCCCAGTTGAACCACGAACCGAGAAGAAAAAGGAAGCGGTCGAAGTGACCTGGGAGTGTGCTGACGTAGAAGAGGCAGGTTGTTATGGGGATATACATCCTGCCACCGAATGCATAGAAGTAAATGATGTTGGCCCCCTTGGCAACATCTATTGTATCCATGGTGGAGCAGGGCCAGAATCCTCTCGGAAATCCAGCATTGGGAGAGTCTCCAAGCAGGAAGTGGCAGCCGCTTCCACTTCTGCTCCAGAAAGGTCGGTCGTTACTTTCAGCCAAGAAGATCTTCCCCCAAATGCAAACCCTTTCGATGATGCAGTAGTGATAAAGGCAGCCATCGAGAACTACACCGTACATAAAATTCTGATTGATACCGGTAGCTCGGTTAATCTCATTTTCCGCCAAACATTTGAAGCCCTCAAGACTGGAAAGTCTCTGCTCTCCACGGAAGGGCCCCTCTATGATTTCTCAGGAGAAAAGAAAGAAGTGGAGGGGTGCGTGAAGCTTTTGGTGTCGCTGGGGGGTATAACAAAGCTGATAAACTTCGTAGTGGTGGAAGCCCAAGCAGCTACTGTGCAATCTTCGGGAGACCAATCCTGAACGCTTACAAAGCGATAGTGTCCACTTTCCATTTGGCCTTAAAGTTCGCTGCCGAGGGGTGTCAATATCGGATCCGAAGCGATCCAAAGGTTGCTCGTGAATGTTATGTAAAAACAGTTAATGTGATCACCGAGGCACCACTTCCCAAGGTTCAGACTGACATTCATGAGGTGTCCAAACTCCCTAAGGAGACCGAGGAAAGCGCAGAGCGGAAAGGGACTTATCTGGAACTTGCCCAGGAGACCCAAGAGATCCCCATTGCTGAAGGGGAAGGGAAGAAGCTGATCATCAACGCCGAGCTATCAGAAGAAGAGAAGGTTCAGTTGATCTCCTGCCTGTTGGAGAATCTAGACATCTCGCCTGGTCGGCGGAAGATATGCCTGGAGTAGATCCAGATGTTGCGTGCCATCACCTCAACATCTCCCCTGAATTCAAGCCGATCCAACAAAAGAAGAGGGAGTTAGCAATCAAGCTGGCGGTACCCATCAAAGACGAAGTTGCGAAGCTTCTTAAAGCCAATTTCATTTCTGAAATCCAATACCCCACTTGGATGTCAAATGTGGTAATGGTGAAAAAATCTGGGGGAAAATGGCGCATGTGTGTAGATTTTACAAAACTTAATAAAGCGTGCCCCAAAGATTGTTATCCCTTGCCTCGGATAGATGTTTTAGTAGATTCCGCGGTGGGATATGTTGAATCCAAAATGGCACCTCCACGATCTACTCGAGGAAATAGGGAGAAAAGGAGGCCGCGAGTAGCTGGTTACTTGAGTCGCGAGTGAAGAGGGGAGAAGAAGAGAGGGTCGCTAGCTTGCGGCGAGGCCAGACTTCGCCCGCCGCGGCAAATGCCACTCCTGCGACGGGCTTTCCCTTTATTTAATAATCTGTATTACAGCTCATGGTGTTTAGTACATGGAAATAGAATGAGGTACAAGAGAGTTGCGGGTAAGAAAGGAGTAAGCCGCGCGGGCTGTTTGCCGAGGTCGCTCGGCCTGGTCGCGGAGGTCGCTCGGCCTGTTCGCCGAGGTCGCCGGGACAGGTCGCCCGGACAGGTCGCCCGGACAGGTCGCAACTTGGTGCGGGTTGACTGTTTCTAGCCGCCGGTTTTGTCCCCCCACCTGCCTGTCCTTTGTTCATGGTCGAGGGTCCTATTTATAGGCTCTGGGTCGATGTCGTCACCTCCGGTGAGCCGGTGACCGGATCCCTACCCGCGCGGTCTGAAGGACGAGACCGCCTACCCGCGCGGTCTAAAGGAGGAGGCCGCCCCTGCTGGGTCTGAAGGGGGAGGCCGCCTACCCGCGCGGTCTGAAGGACGAGACCGCCTACCCACGCGGTCTAAAGGAGGAGGCCGCCCCTGCTGGGTCTGAAGGGGGGAGGTCGTCTACCCGCGCGGTCTGAAGGACGAGACCGCCTACCCGCGCGGTCTAAAGGAGGAGGCCGCCCCTGCTGGGTCTGAAGGGGAGGCCGTCTACCCGCGCGGTCTGAAGGACGAGACCGCCTACCCGCGCGGTCTAAAGGAGGAGGCTGCCCCGGCTGGGCGACCTGAGGAAGGAGACCGCCCCTGCTGGGCGGGCAGGAGATCCCTAGCCGCATGACCTGTAGGAGAAACGCAGAAAAAATCTCCTCGAAAAGGATCGCCGATTTCTGGGTAAACATAATCCCCGCACTTTTTCAAGTTCCATAAAGAACTTCGAAAAAGTAGGACTTACCCACGAAAATCGTGATCCGCCTCTCACAAATTGCTAGAACAAGGATAAGAGAAGGAGAGAGCAAGTACCTGCTCATGACTTGCAAATAGATGCTAACCTCTGCAAGGCAAAAATTATAGCATGCAGAAAGAGATAGGAACACACGAGTACCAGAAGGAAACTCGCGATCACATGCTAATTTCTGCAAAAGAAAACTTAAAGCAGATATAAAAGAATATAACGCGATTACCTGAAGGAAACTCGCGATCACCTGCTAATTTCTGTAAAAGAAAACTTAAAGCAGGTATAAAAGAATATAACGCGAGTACCTGAAGGAAACTCGCGATCACCTGCTAATTTCTGTAAAAGAAAACTCAAAGCAGGTATGAAATATAATGCGAGTACCTGAAGATACCTCGCGAACATCTGCTAATCTCTGCAAAAAGAGAACTCAAAGCAGACATAAAACATAACGCGAGTACCTGAAGAGACCTCGCGAATATCTGCTAATCTCTGCAAAAGATAACTCAAAGCAGGTATGAAATATAATATAACGCGAGTACCTGAAGAGAACTCGCGAACACCTGCAAATCTCTGCAAAAGAGAAGTCAAAGCAGGTAAAAAACATAACGCGAGTAACTGAAGAGAAATCGCGAACACCTGCAAATCTCTGCAAAAAAGAATTCAAAGCAGGTAAAAAACGTAACGCGAGTACCTGAAGAGAACTCGCGAACACCTGCAAATCTCTGCAAAAAAGAATTCAAAGCAGGTAAGAAACATAACGCGAGTACCTGAAGAGAACTCGCGAACACCTGCAAATCTCTGCAAAAGAGAATTCAAAGCAGGTATGAAACATAGCGCGAGTACCTGAAAAGAACTCGCGAACACCTGCTAATCTCTACAAAAGAGAACTCATAGCAGGTATAAAATATAATATAACGCGAGTACCTGAAGAGAACTCGCGAACACCTGCTAATCTCTGCAAAAGAGAATTCAAAGCAGACATAAAACATAACGCGAGTACCTGAAGAGACCTCGCGAATACCTGCTAATCTCTGCAAAGGAGAACTCAAAATAGGTATAAAACATAACGCGAGTACCTGAAGAGACCTCACGAACACCTGCTAATCTCTACAAAAGAGAATTCAAAGCAGGTATAAAACATAACGCGAGTACCTGAAGAGAACTCGCGAACACCTATTAATCTCTGAAAAAGAGAATTCAAAGCAGGTATGAAACATAACGCGAGTACCTGAAAAGAACTCGCGAACACCTACTAATCTCTACAAAAGAGAACTCAAAGCAGGTACAAAATATAAACCGAGTACCTGAAGAGACCTCGCGAACACCTGCTAATCTCTGCAAAAGAGAACTCAAAGCAGGTATAAAATATAACGCGAGTGCCTGAAGAGAACTCGCGAACACCTGCTAATCTCTACAAAAGAGAACTCAAAGCAGGTATACAATATAACGCGAGTACCTGAAGAGACCTCGCGAACACCTGCTAATCTCTGCAAAAGAGAATTCAAAGCAGGTAAAAAATATAACGCGAGTACCTGAAGAGAACTCGCGAACACCTGCTAATCTCTGCAAAAGAGAACTCAAAGCAGGTATAAAATATAACGCGAGTACCTGAAGAGACCTCGCGAACACCTGCTAATCTCTGCAAAAGAGAACTCAAAGCAGGTATACAATATAACGCGAGTACCTGAAGAGACCTCGCGAACACCTGCTAATCTCTGCAAAAGAGAACTCAAAGCAGGTATAAAACATAACGCGAGTACCTGAAGAGACCTCGCGAACACCTGCTAATCTCTGCAAAAGAGAACTCAAAGCAGGTATAAAATATAATGCGAGTACCTGAAGAGACCTCGCGAACACCTGCTAATCTCTGCAAAAGAGAACTCAAAGCAGGTATAAAACATAACGCGAGTACCTGAAGAGACCTCGCGAACACCTGCTAATCTCTGCAAAAGAGAACTCAAAGCAGGTATAAAATATAACGCGAGTACCTGAAGAGACCTCGCGAACACCTGCTAATCTCTGCAAAAGAAAACTCAAAGCAGGTATACAATATAACGCGAGTACCTGAAGAGAACTCGCGAACACCTGCTAATCTCTGTAAAAGAGAACTCAAAGCGGGTATAAAACATAACGCGAGTACCTGAAGAGACCTCGCGAACACCTGCTAATCTCTGCAAAAGAGAACTCAAAGCAGGTATACAATATAACGCGAGTACCTGAAGAAACCTCGCGAACACCTGCTAATCTCTGCAAAAGAGAACTCAAAGAAGGTATAAAACATAACGCGAGTACATGAAGAGACCTCGCGAACACCTGCTAATCTCTGCAAAAGAGAACTCAAAGTAGGTATAAAATATAACGCGAGTACCTGAAGAGATCTCGCGAACACCTGCTAATCTCTGCAAAAGAGAACTCAAAGCAGGTATAAAATATAACGCGAGTACCTGAAGAGACCTCGCGAACACCTGCTAATCTCTGCAAAAGAGAACTCAAAGCAGGTATACAATATAACGCGAGTACCTGAAGAGACCTCGCGAACACCTGCTAATCTCTGCAAAAGAGAACTCAAAGCAGGTATAAAACATAACGCGAGTACCTGAAGAGACCTCGCGAACACCTGCTAATCTCTGCAAAAAGAGAACTCAAAGCAGGTATAACATATAACGCGAGTACCTGAAGAGACCTCGCGCACACCAGCTAATCTCTGCAAAAAAGAACTCAAAGCAGGAATAAAATATAACGCGAGTACCTGAAGAGATCTCGCGAACACCTGCTAATCTCTGCAAAAGAGAACTCAAAGCAGGTATAAAATATAACGCGAGTACCTGAAGAGACCTCGCAAACACCTGCTAATCTCTGCAAAAGAAAACTCAAAGCAGGTATACAATATAATGCGAGTACCTGAAGAGACCTCGCGAACACCTGCTAATCTCTGCAAAAGAGAACTCAAAGCAGGTATAAAATATAACGCGAGTACCTGAAGAGACCTCGCGAACACCTGCTAATCTCTGCAAAAGAGAACTCAAAGTAGGTATAAAATATAACGCGAGTACCTGAAGAGATCTCGCGAACACCTTCTAATCTCTGCAAAAGAGAACTCAAAGCAGGTATAAAATATAAACCGAGTACCTGAAGAGACCTCGCGAACACCTGCTAATCTCTGCAAAAGAGAACTCAAAGCAGGTATAAAATATAACGCGAGTACCTGAAGAGACCTCGCGAACACCTGCTAATCTCTGCAAAAGAGAACTCAAAGCAGGTATACAATATAACGCGAGTACCTGAAGAGACCTCGCGAACACCTGCTAATCTCCGCAAAAGAGAACTCAAAGCAGGTATAAAACATTACGCGAGTACCTGAAGAGACCTCGCGAACACCTGCTAATCTCTGCAAAAGATAACTTAAAGCAGGTATAAAACATAACGCGAGTACCTGAAGAGACCTCGCGAACACCTGCTAATCTCTGCAAAAAGAGAACTCAAAGCAGGTATAAAATATAACGCGAGTACCTGAAGAGATCTCGCGAACACCTGCTAATCTCTGCAAAAGAGAACTCAAAGCAGGTATAAAATATAACGCGAGTACCTGAAGAGACCTCGCGAACACCTGCTAATCTCTGCAAAAGAGAACTCAAAGCAGGTATAAAATATAACGCGAGTACCTGAAGAGACCTCGCGAACACCTGCTAATCTCTGCAAAAGAGAACTCAAAGCAGGTATACAATATAACGCGAGTACCTGAAGAGACCTCGCGAACACCTGCTAATCTCTGCAAAAGAGAACTCAAAGCAGGTATAAAACATTACGCGAGTACCTGAAGAGACCTCGCGAACACCTGCTAATCTCTGCAAAAGAGAACTCAAAGCAGGTATACAATATAACGCGAGTACCTGAAGAGACCTCGCGAACACCTGCTAATCTCTGCAAAAGAGAACTCAAAGCAGGTATAAAACATAACGCGAGTACCTGAATAGTCCTCGCGAACACCTGCTAATCTCTGCAAAAGAGAACTCAAAGCAGGTATACAATATAACGCGAGTACCTGAAGAGACCTCGCGAACACCTGCTAATCTCTGCAAAAGAGAACTCAAAGCAGGTATAAAACATAACGCGAGTACCTGAAGAGACCTCGTAAACACCTGCTAATCTCTGCAAAAGAGAACTCAAAGCAGGTATACAATATAACGCGAGTACCTGAAGAGACCTCGCGAACACCTGCTAATCTCTGCAAAAGAGAACTCAAAGCAGGTATAAAACATAACGCGAGTACCTGAAGAGACCTCGCGAACACCTGCTAATCTCTGCAAAAGAGAACTCAAAGTAGGTATAAAATATAACGCGAGTACCTGAAGAGATCTCGCGAACACCTGCTAATCTCTGCAAAAGAGAACTCAAAGCAGGTATACAACATAACGCGAGTCCCTTAAGAGACCTCGCGAACACCTGCTAATCTCTGCAAAAGAGAACTCAAAGCGGGTATAAAACATAACGCGAGTACCTGAAGAGACCTCGCGAACACCTGCTAATCTCTGCAAAAGAGAACTCAAAGCAGGTACACAATATAACGCGAGTACCTGAAGAGACCTCGCGAACACCTGCTAATCTCTGCAAAAGAGAACTCAAAGCAGGTATAAAACATAACGCGAGTACCTGAAGAGACCTCGCGAACACCTGCTAATCTCTGCAAAAGAGAACTCAAAGCAGGTATAAAATATAACGCGAGTACCTGAAGAGATCTCGCGAACACCTGCTAATCTCTGCAAAAGAGAACTCAAAGCAGGTATAAAACATAACGCGAGTACCTGAAGAGACCTCGCGAACACCTGCTAATCTCTGCAAAAGAGAACTCAAAACAGGTATAAAATATAACGCGAGTACCTGAAGAGACCTCGCGAACACCTGCTAATCTCTGCAAAAGAGAACTCAAAGCAGGTATAAAACATAACGCGAGTACCTGAAGAGACCTCGCGAACACCTGCTAATCTCTGCAAAAGAGAACTCAAAGCAGGTATAAAATATAACGCGAGTACCTGAAGAGACCTCGCGAACACCTGCTAATCTCTGCAAAAGAAAACTCAAAGCAGGTATACAATATAATGCGAGTACCTGAAGAGAACTCGCGAACACCTGCTAATCTCTGTAAAAGAGAACTCAAAGCGGGTATAAAACATAACGCGAGTACCTGAAGAGAACTCGCGAACACCTGCTAATCTCTGCAAAAGAGAACTCAAAGCAGGTATACAATATAACGCGAGTACCTGAAGAAACCTCGCGAACACCTGCTAATCTCTGCAAAAGAGAACTCAAAGCAGGTATAAAACATAACGCGAGTACATGAAGAGACCTCGCGAACACCTGCTAATCTCTGCAAAAGAGAACTCAAAGTAGGTATAAAATATAACGCGAGTACCTGAAGAGATCTCGCGAACACCTGCTAATCTCTGCAAAAGAGAACTCAAAGCAGGTATAAAATATAACGCGAGTACCTGAAGAGACCTCGCGAACACCTGCTAATCTCTGCAAAAGAGAACTCAAAGCAGGTATACAATATAACGCGAGTACCTGAAGAGACCTCGCGAACACCTGCTAATCTCTGCAAAAGAGAACTCAAAGCAGGTATAAAACATAACGCGAGTACCTGAAGAGACCTCGCGAACACCTGCTAATCTCTGCAAAAAGAGAACTCAAAGCAGGTATAACATATAACGCGAGTACCTGAAGAGACCTCGCGCACACCAGCTAATCTCTGCAAAAAAGAACTCAAAGCAGGAATAAAATATAACGCGAGTACCTGAAGAGATCTCGCGAACACCTGCTAATCTCTGCAAAAGAGAACTCAAAGCAGGTATAAAATATAACGCGAGTACCTGAAGAGACCTCGCAAACACCTGCTAATCTCTGCAAAAGAGAACTCAAAGCAGGTATACAATATAATGCGAGTACCTGAAGAGACCTCGCGAACACCTGCTAATCTCTGCAAAAGAGAACTCAAAGCAGGTATAAAATATAACGCGAGTACCTGAAGAGACCTCGCGAACACCTGCTAATCTCTGCAAAAGAGAACTCAAAGTAGGTATAAAATATAACGCGAGTACCTGAAGAGATCTCGCGAACACCTTCTAATCTCTGCAAAAGAGAACTCAAAGCAGGTATAAAATATAAACCGAGTACCTGAAGAGACCTCGCGAACACCTGCTAATCTCTGCAAAAGAGAACTCAAAGCAGGTATAAAATATAACGCGAGTACCTGAAGAGACCTCGCGAACACCTGCTAATCTCTGCAAAAGAGAACTCAAAGCAGGTATACAATATAACGCGAGTACCTGAAGAGACCTCGCGAACACCTGCTAATCTCCGCAAAAGAGAACTCAAAGCAGGTATAAAACATTACGCGAGTACCTGAAGAGACCTCGCGAACACCTGCTAATCTCTGCAAAAGATAACTTAAAGCAGGTATAAAACATAACGCGAGTACCTGAAGAGACCTCGCGAACACCTGCTAATCTCTGCAAAAAGAGAACTCAAAGCAGGTATAAAATATAACGCGAGTACCTGAAGAGATCTCGCGAACACCTGCTAATCTCTGCAAAAGAGAACTCAAAGCAGGTATAAAATATAACGCGAGTACCTGAAGAGACCTCGCGAACACCTGCTAATCTCTGCAAAAGAGAACTCAAAGCAGGTATAAAATATAACGCGAGTACCTGAAGAGACCTCGCGAACACCTGCTAATCTCTGCAAAAGAGAACTCAAAGCAGGTATACAATATAACGCGAGTACCTGAAGAGACCTCGCGAACACCTGCTAATCTCTGCAAAAGAGAACTCAAAGCAGGTATAAAACATTACGCGAGTACCTGAAGAGACCTCGCGAACACCTGCTAATCTCTGCAAAAGAGAACTCAAAGCAGGTATACAATATAACGCGAGTACCTGAAGAGACCTCGCGAACACCTGCTAATCTCTGCAAAAGAGAACTCAAAGCAGGTATAAAACATAACGCGAGTACCTGAATAGTCCTCGCGAACACCTGCTAATCTCTGCAAAAGAGAACTCAAAGCAGGTATACAATATAACGCGAGTACCTGAAGAGACCTCGCGAACACCTGCTAATCTCTGCAAAAGAGAACTCAAAGCAGGTATAAAACATAACGCGAGTACCTGAAGAGACCTCGTAAACACCTGCTAATCTCTGCAAAAGAGAACTCAAAGCTGGTATATAATATAACGCGAGTACCTGAAGAGACCTCGCGAACACCTGCTAATCTCTGCAAAAGAGAACTCAAAGCAGGTATAAAACATAACGCGAGTACCTGAAGAGACCTCGCGAACACCTGCTAATCTCTGCAAAAGAGAACTCAAAGTAGGTATAAAATATAACGCGAGTACCTGAAGAGATCTCGCGAACACCTGCTAATCTCTGCAAAAGAGAACTCAAAGCAGGTATACAACATAACGCGAGTCCCTTAAGAGACCTCGCGAACACCTGCTAATCTCTGCAAAAGAGAACTCAAAGCGGGTATAAAACATAACGCGAGTACCTGAAGAGACCTCGCGAACACCTGCTAATCTCTGCAAAAGAGAACTCAAAGCAGGTACACAATATAACGCGAGTACCTGAAGAGACCTCGCGAACACCTGCTAATCTCTGCAAAAGAGAACTCAAAGCAGGTATAAAACATAATGCGAGTACCTGAAGAGACCTCGCGAACACCTGCTAATCTCTGCAAAAGAGAACTCAAAGCAGGTATAAAATATAACGCGAGTACCTGAAGAGATCTCGCGAACACCTGCTAATCTCTGCAAAAGAGAACTCAAAGCAGGTATAAAACATAACGCGAGTACCTGAAGAGAACTCGCGAGCACCTGCTAATCTCTGCAAAAGAGAACTCAAAGCAGGTATAAAACATAACGCGAGTACCTGAAGAGAACTCGCGAGCACCTGCCAATCTCTGCAAAAGAGAACTCACAGCAGGTATAAAATATAACGCGAGTACCTGAAGAGAACTCGCGAACACCTGCTAATCTCAAAAGAGAACTTAAAACAGGTATAAAACAAACTACAATGCGAATACCTGAAGAGAACTCGCAAACACCTGCTAATCTCTGCAAAAGAGAACTCAAAGCAGGTATAAAATAATCTATAACGCGAGTACCTGAAGAGAACTCGCGAATACCTGCTAATCTCTGCAAAAAGAGAACATAAAGCAGGTATAAAACAATCTATAATGCGAGTACCTTTAGAGAACTCGCGAATACCTGCTAATCTCTGCAAAAAGAGAACATAAAGCAGGTATAAAACAATCTATAGTGCGAGTACCTTTAGAGAACTCGCGAATACCTGCTAATCTCTGCAAAAAGAGAACATAAAGCAGGTATAAAACAATCTATAATGCGAGTACCTGAAGAGAACTCGCGAATACCTGCTAATCTCTGCAAAAAGAGAACATAAAGCCGGTATAAAACAATCTATAACACGAGTACCTGAAGAGAACTCGCAAACACCTGCTAATCTCTGCAAAAGAGAACTCAAAGCAGGTACGAAATATAACGCGAGTACCTGAAGAGAATTCGCAAACACCTGCTAATCTCTGCAAAAGAGAACTCAAAGCAGGTATAAAACATAACGCGAGTACCTGAAGAGACCTCGCGAACACCTGCTAATCTCTGCAAAAGAGAACTCAAAGCAGGTATACAATACAACGCGAGTACCTGAAGAGACCTCGCGAACACCTGCTAATCTCTGCAAAAGAGAACTCAAAGCAGGTATAAAACATAACGCGAGTACCTGAAGAGACCTCGCGAACACCTGCAAATCTCTGCAAAAGAGAACTCAAAGCAGGTATATAATATAACGCGAGTACCTGAAGAGATCTCGCGAACACCTGCTAATCTCTGCAAAAGAGAACTCAAAGCAGGTATAAAACATAACGCGAGTACCTGAAGAGAACTCGCGAGCACCTGCTAATCTCTGCAAAAGAGAACTCAAAGCAGGTATAAAAGATAACGCGAGTACCTGAAGAGAACTTGCGAGCACCTGCTAATCTCTGCAAAAGAGAACTCACAGCGGGTATAAAACATAACGCGAGTACCTGAAGAGAACTCGCGAACACCTGCTAATCTCAAAAGAGAACTTAAAACAGGTATAAAACAAACTACAATGCGAGTACCTGAAGAGAACTCGCAAACACCTGCTAATCTCTGCAAAAGAGAACTCAAAGCAGGTATAAAATAATCTATAACGCGAGTACCTGAAGAGAACTCGCGAATACCTGCTAATCTCTGCAAAAAGAGAACATAAAGCAGGTATAAAACAATCTATAATGCGAGTAACTTTAGAGAACTCGCGAATACCTGCTAATCTCTGCAAAAAGAGAACATAAAGCAGGTATAAAACAATCTATAGCGCGAGTACCTTTAGAGAACTCGCGAATACCTGCTAATCTTTGCAAAAAGAGAACATAAAGCAGGTATAAAACAATCTATAATGCGAGTACCTGAAGAGAACTCGTGAATACCTGCTGATCTCTGCAAAAGGAGAACATAAAGCAGGTATAAAACAATCTATAACACGAGTACCTGAAGAGAACTCGCAAACACCTGCTAATCTCTGCAAAAGAGAACTCAAAGCAGGTACGAAATATAACGCGAGTACCTGAAGAGAACTCGCAAACACCTGCTAATCTCTGCAAAAGAGAACTCAAAGCAGGTATAAAATAATCTATAACGCGAGTACCTGAAGAGAACTCGCGAATACTTACTAATCTCTGCAAAAAGAGAACATAAAGCAGGTATAAAACAAACTACAATGCGAGTACCTGAAGAGAACTCGCGAACACCTGTCAATCTCTGCAAAAAGAGAACATAAAACAGGTATAAAACAATCTATAACGCGAGTACCTGAAGAGAACTCGCGAATACCTGTTAATCTCTGCAAAAAGAGAACATAAAGCAGGTATAAAATAATCTATAACGCGAGTACCTGAAGAGAACTCGTGAATACCTGCTAATCTCTGCAAAAAGAGAACATAAAGCAGGTATAAATGAATTCATAACTGTTAGTCTTTGCTATTTTACTTACTTGTGGATATTCATATGCGATCTTCTGTTTTTAGCATTATTCCTTATAAAACTTCAAATCCTTTCTGAAAAACCTCCAGGGAAAAGATATCTCCTAAAGAATAATTGGCCAGTCATCATGAAATGTTGCCCTGACGGTTTATCATTTCAGTTCAAAAGTAGATCCTGATTGGCTCAGTGAAGATGAATCGCGGGCTGAAACTGCCAGAGATTATATCTTCATAAGCTCTGATTGCCCAGAGGATTAATAAGTCCATTTCCCGACTATTAGAGTGAAAGCCTTGACTCGATTATCTCGAGTCGGTAATACTGCCTTGTTGCTTCCTGTAATAGCCCGCTTCCCAGCTTTGAAGCCAGATATATTTTACCCACTTGGCTTGCATATTATGCAGCCATTTTTCATAACCTGTAGTACTCTTTCAAACCGACCGGCTTGATAAATGAAACCGCCCGGTCTAAAAGTTTTTCAACTTTTAAATGACCAAGTGGGCCAATATTTGTACCTGTTAGATATTGCTTTCTCCAAATGATCAAGGATCATAAGAGAGATAATTTTCCTGTAAGGAAAAAGGAATGGCTACAGACTCATATGACCAAGTGGGCAGGTGGGCCTAGGCGGCGAACATTGCTTTCCTCAAGTGGTCATAAAAGCTGTAGAAATAAAGAAAAAAGGAAGTACAGACCCAGATGACCAAGTGGTCAGGTGGGCCTAGGCGGTGCACATTGCTTTCCTCAAGTGGTCATAAGGGCTGTAAACGACTCAACTGCTCTCTTGCCTAGGGCTACAAGCCGAGTTGATCAATTGGGCAGGTGGGCCTAGGCGGCGAACATTGCTTTCCTTAGAGAGATCAACTCAGTTGTGGGTCCCGCTTAGGCATCGCTTGAGAGTACCTAGGAGTATTCGATGGTCACAGACTAAGATGATCTGTTGGGCAGGTGTGGTAATGCCGCGGAGGCTATACCGACATTGCTTTCCTCAGAAAGATCATCAAAGCTGTAACTATATCCCTCTCGGGGCATGATAGAGCCAACATTCACCTAGACCTCCCTTGATGCAGGGGTGTGTCGGATATCAGCCGGGATCCAAGGTTCTGAAGACCACCGCACGGGAATTGGCAAGCTACCACTACACGTGTGCGAAAACTCCCCGCTACACATGATCTTCGTGGTTTTACACTAATGACTACAATCCGAGGGGGTTCGAGCAGAACTTGGCGATGTCTCCATGGTTCAGTGAGTTTGATAATAAGGAACAGACAAGTCACAGGAAGAGTGTTAGTGTTGTATCCACTTCATTCGATATCAAAATACAAACAAATGAGAGCATTATCATTAAGGATAGAACCGTTTTGAAGACCACCGCACTAGTCTTATAGTTGCTTCATCTTGAACTGAGGTTCTTAGTGAAGTAGCTGCCTCAAACGCTTGTAGATGAAAAACTGGATCACTTATCCCAGAATAGATTGGTAGCCTCGGATCAACTCGGAAGTGCCTCTCAACAAATTTTGTTTAATAATGGGAAGGATCTTGGTATTATCCTGCAAGAAAAGTTAGCCCATCAACTTGATATGGAGAATTACTCATACACACCTTATAGAACTCATGGCGAGGAATAGAGAGCTTTTCTGCTTCAAATCGCGCCCAATGTTCTATATGATTGCCGAAAAGTTTGTCATTGGTAGTTGTTGCAGCATGAAGTTGAGAATCCACTTGTTCTTTGAGTGGAATGTTCTCCGCTAATAGGCGATGGATGTTGTTTTGCACACGCATTTCTGGGTGATCGGAGGGATGCCCGAGGCCCTTGGACGGATGATCCATGAAAACAGAAATTGCCGAAGGAGAAAAACTGAAATAACTTTCAAACGGAGCCGAATTTTTGAAATCTGAGGGCCGAAAAGTGGCTGAACGGGAAACCCGTTCAATTTTTGGATAGTTCGGCTCGATCCGGTCGAGTCGGGCTTTGAATTTCTGAATTCCGACACGGATCAAAAGTTATGGCCGTTTTAAGATTGAGTGTATTTTAGGCCAAATCTCGCATCTTCATCGCAACTGTTGTTCATCAACCACTCGCTATCTGAAGGTCGCGTGTTTCTGTTGAATCCAAAATGGCACCTCCACGATCTACTCGAGGAAATAGGGGGAAAAGGAGGCCGCGAGCAACTGGTTACTTGAGTCGCGAGGGAAGAGGGGAGAAGAGAAGAAGAGAGGGCCGCTAGCTTGCGGCGAGGCCAGACTTCGCCCGCCACGGCAAATGCCACTCCTGCGACGGGCTTTCCCTTTATTTAATAATCTGTATTACAGCTCATTGTGTTTAGTACATGGAAAATAGAATGAATACAAGAGAGTTGCGGGTAAGAAAAGAGTAAGCCGCGTGGGCTGTTTGCCGAGGTCGCCCGGACAGGTCGCTGAGGTCGCCCGGACAGGTCGCCCGGACAGGTCGCCCGGACAGGTCGCCCGGACAGGTCGCCCGGACAGGTCACCCGGACAGGTCGCCCGGACAGGTCGCCCGGACAGGTCGCCCGGACAGGTCGCCCGGACAAGTCGCCCGGACAGGTCGCCCGGACAGGTCGCCCGGACAGGTCGCACGGACAGGTCGCCCGGACAGGTCGCCCGGACAGGTCGCCCGGACAGGTCGCCCGGACAGGTCGCCCGGACAGGTCGCAGCATGGTGCGGTCTGACTGTTTCTAGCCACCGGTTTTGTCCCCAACTTGCCTGTCCTTTCTTCATGGTCGAGGGTCCTATTTATAGGCTCTGGGTCGATGTCGTCACCTCCGGTGAGCCAGTGACAGGAGTTCTACCCGCGCGGACTGAAAGAGGAGGCCGCCTACCCGTGCGGACTGAAGCAGGAGGCCGCCTACCCGCGCAGACTGAAGAAGGAGGCCGCCTACACGCGCGGACTGAAGGAGGAGGCCGCCTACCCGCGCGGACTGAAGGAGGAGGCCGCCTATCCGCGCGGACTGAAGGAGGAGGCCGCCTACCCGCGCGGACTGAAGGAGGAGGCCGCCTACCCGCGCGGACTGAAGGAGGAGGCCGCCTACCCGCGCGGACTAAAGGAGGAGGGCGCCTACACGCGCGGACTGAAGGAGGAGGCCGCCTACCCGCGCGGACTGAAGGAGGAGGCCGCCTACCCGCGCGGACTGCAGGAGGAGGCCGCCTACCCGCGCGGACTGAAGAGAGAGACTGCCCCACCTGGGCGACTTGAAGGGAGAAGCCGCCCCACCTGGGTGGTTTGAATAGAGAGGCCGCCCCACTTGGGCGGTTTGAATGGAGAGGCCGCCCCACTTGGGCGGTTTAAATGGAGAGGCCGCCCCACTTAGGCGGTTTGAATGGAGAGGCCGCCCCACTTGGGCGGTTTGAATGGAGAGGCCGCCCCACTTGGGCGGTTTGAAGGATGAGGCTGCCCCTTCTTACCACTTCGGGTGTAAAAAGTGCCTTCGCGTGAGGTCTAATCCTTCCCGGGCGTATAATCTGCAAAAATGTAGCAAAAGAGGCCTCCCAGGGTAGGATCACCGATTTCTGGGTCAACATCGTTGTCGATATATAGCGGGTTGCAACGGTAATTCAAAATTTTGCTCCAAATGACACCTAAACTTCTAACAGCCATAACTTTTGATTTTTATGTTTGATTTTTTCCATAACACCTTTTCGGAATATGCTCGGAGGCATACATCCAATGGAGCACAATTTTAAACCATCCAAGCTCATTTTAGTGGTCAATATACAACGGGTTGCATTGGCAAGGAAGGATTTAGCTCCCTTTTACACATTAACTGTAACAGCCATAACTTTTGAGCTGGTTGTTTGATTTTTGCGCACAACAAGTTTTTCCCATTCCAATTTGTTATTGGTCAATATACAGTGGGTTGGTAATAAGGTATTTAGCTCGAAAGAGGACCTAAACTTCAAACGTCCAGAACTTTTGATCCGGTTTGTTTACCCGGGAAACCGCTTCCAGGAAGGTTACTCCCAGACCGCGCGGTTTGCGGGTCTAAGTCGCCCGGTTCAGGTCAAACGAGGTCTAGCGGCTCCGGCTAGCACAGGCCGGGCGGTCTGTGACAACTCAGGCCGCCTCCAAGTACCAAGCGTAATCAGAGTCCAAGTCCAACAGGACAAGCCGCGGTCTCAAGTCGGAAGTCGCGCGGCCTATGCAATAGAGGCAGCCAAGGTCCAAAGTCAAAGAACAAGCCGCGGTTTCACAGCAGAGACCGAGCGGGTAGCCTCATCGCCTTGGCCTTCTCATCTCTAGCTACTGGTCAGACAAGTCGGAAGGGCAAGCCGCCAAGTCGCGCGGCCTATTTACTTCTCCTTTTTGTGTATCCCGTCACCGCCTGCCCGTTTCTCCTGTACCCGGGCAGGCGGTTATTTTATCCCTGCCCGCTCGGGCAGGCCCCCAAGCCTATAAATAGGGGGCGGCACTGTTCACAAGACACGCACACTTGAATCTGGGAGCTCGCTTGTTTGAGCTGCGGACTCAAGTTTCCCGTCTTGCGGACTGTCTGACCGGCCGGCTTCTTTTTTCCTGCACTTGCAACCCGCTGTAACCTCTTTTTTGTAATCAAAGGAAAGCCCGTCGCAAGAGTGGCATTCGCCGCGGCGGGCGAAGTCTGGTTTTGACCGCTGCCAGCGGTCTCCCTTTTTTCTACTTAAAAAGTAACCGACAACCCGCAGCCTCCGGTTTCCTTCGGAGGAGCGATCTCAGCCTCAACAGAAACACGCGACCTTCAGATTGCGGATTGTCGGCGAAATCCCTTTTCCACCATAATGTCAGACCGTCAGTTCCCCCTTGGAGACCGCTCCGATCATAGCGAGGATTCTCTATGGGAAGCCCTGGAGCAATCAAAGAGAGAAGCCGAGCGGGCTCAGCGGGCCACTGATCAGCGACTTGAAGAGATCAGTCGGACTTTAGCAATACTGACTGAGCGATTAGTCCCGCAACAGGCCGCGACTAATCGGGTGGGTACCCCGGTCCTTCCTCCACCTCCTCCCTACTCGCTACCGCAAGTCGCTAACTTCCAGCTCCATCAAGAAGACCCTGTGGCTAGGGAAAACTTCTATCAAGCCGCGCACAACATGCCAGCTCGAGTCCTCGACTTCCAGGGAGCGACTTCCCATGCTGCCCGTCTTTCCTACCCGCCGGAGGGCGCGGCTCGTCTTTCCTACCCGCCTGAAGTGCCCATCCATCACTCCTACCTGCCAGAAGCAGCCGCCCGGTCTTCTCATCAGGCGGCCTGTCCGCAAATAGCCGCAGCTCCAGCGGCTTATTACCCTACACCTCAATATGAAGACATGGAAGAGACCTCTCCCTTTGTGGACGAAGTCAGGGGGGAACCTGCCCCTAATAATTTCAGGGAACCTCGCCTGCCAGCGTTCAATGGAGAGACTGACCCAACGGTTCATTTGCAAGCTTTTGAGTCAGCCGTTGCTCTCAGAACCCTGACCGATGCCACCAAATGCAAGCTTCTCGTAACCTCCTTTGAAGGACAAGCGAGGGAATGGTTCTATGGATTGCACCCCAGGTCGATCCATTGTTTCGCGGAGCTGCGAAAAGAATTCCTGCTAAGATTCTCCACCTCGAAGAAAAGAAAGAGTGGCCCGGCGGCCCTCTTTGATATAAAACAACGGGAAGGCGAAACATGGGCCCATTTTGTGGATCGATTCCAAAGAGAGATCATGGAAATCCAGAATGTGGACCCGGAGCTGTATAGGGTTGCCCTCATCCATGGCCTGAGGGAGGGCCCCCTAAAGTTTGAAGCAAATATAAGGGAGCCCAGGACTTATCAAGAGATGATAAGTCTGGCAAATATGTTTATCAGAGGAGAAAAGAGCAATCCAGATTACGTCGCGAAGTTGGTAAGCGACAAGGAGCCATCAAATACATCCTTCCATCGTCCACCATCAAATCAGTCCCACTTCGAACCCCGCTCCCAAAGGGGGAGGAACTTCAAAAATAAACAACCATTTATGGGCCATCAGCGATTTCAAGATCAGAAACCACCGCTGGCCATCGCTCCCGCTCCATCCGCTCTCCTTCCGCAGATCATGCCGGTATACTTACCACAGTATGCCGCGCAGCCACCTCCAGTCCTTCCATCAACTCAATACGATAATTCGCAAGACTCGTTCACCCCCCTGAATGTCACCATGGACGAGGTAGTCCAAATTCTGCAAAAGAGGCCAGATTTCAAAAGGCCTGCTCCTCTGAAGTCGGATGTTCATAGTCGAAATCCGAACCTTTATTGTGAATACCATAAAGAGAGGGGACATTTGACTGATGATTGTCGGGCCCTTCGTCTGCTTATAGAAAGGCTCCTGGGAGAAGGAAAGCTCCGGGGTCTGATTCAGAAAGATAAAATTGCTGAGCCAGCCACCGAGAAGAGAAAGGAGAAAGAAACAGTAGAAGTGACCTGGGAGTGTGCCGACGTCGAGGACGCCGGCTGTTATGGTGACATCCATCCCTCTACCGAATGCGTCGAAGTCAATGATGTGGGCCCCTTGGGGGACATCTATTGTATCCATGGGGGAGCTGGAGCGGAATCATCTCGCAAATCCAGTATTGCAAGAGTTCTAAAGCAGGAAGTGGCAGCCACAACAAGTTCTCCTCCCGAAAGCACTGTCGTCACGTTTGGTCAGGATGACCTTCCCCCTAATGCTAATCCTTTCGATGACGCGGTGGTCATCAAGGCCGTCATCGAAAACTACACGGTCCACAAGATTCTGGTTGATACTGGCAGCTCCGTCAACCTCCTTTTCCGCCCAACTTTCGAGGCCCTGAAGACTGGAAAGCAGCTGCTTTCCACCGATGGGCCCCTCTATGGCTTTTCTGGGGAGAAGAAGGAAGTAGAGGGTTCAGTGAAGCTCCTGGTCTCTCTTGGAGGGGTGATAAAGTTGGTCAATTTTGTGGTGGTGGACGCCCCGAGCAACTACTGTGCTATCTTCGGGAGGCCGATTCTCAACGCATACAGAGCGGTAGTATCTACTTTTCACCTCGCTCTCAAGTTCGCCGCAGAAGGGAAACAATATCGGGTCAGGAGCAACCCAAAGGTGGCTCGGGAGTGCTACGTCCGAACTGTCAACGTGATCACTGACGTTCCACTTCCCGAGGCCGAGGCTGAGGTTTTGATGATTGCTGAATCTTCAGGGCCTGCAGAAGAAGAGAAGGATCAAGAAGGGGCTCACTTGGAACCTGCCCAAGCGACCCAAGAAGTTCCTGTTGCTGAGGAGACAGAAAAGAAACTAGTCATCAACGCTGAATTACAAGAGGAGGAGAAAGCGGAGCTAATCTCCTGCCTGCTGAAGAATCTGGATGTCTTCGCTTGGTCAGCGGAGGACATGTCAGGGGTGGATCCGGACGTGGCTTGCCATCATCTCAATGTGTCTCCTGAGTTCAAGCCCGTCCAGCAGAAGAAAAGAGAAGTGGCGACCAAGCTGGCGTTGCCCATCAGAGAGGAGGTTTCCAAACTCCTAAAAGCTGGTTTTATTTCTGAGATTCAATATCCCACGTGGATGTCGAACGTTGTAATGATCGACTATTTCAGTAAGTGGATCGAGGCCAAAGCATTAGCGAAAACTACTACCCAAATTGTCAGAAACTTCATCTGGGGGAAATAGTTTGCCGGCATGGAATACCGTTGGCAATCGTCACCGATAATGGTCCACAGTTCAATAATCCAGAGATGAAAAATTTTTGTGATCAGGTCGGGATTGATCTTCGGTTCGCCTCGGTACATCATCCGAGAACAAATGGGCAAGTAGAAGCAGCAAACAGGCAAATCCGACAACTCTTGATGAAAAGAGTCCTAAATCAAAAAGGAAACTGGGCGGATCAGCTTCCTTCCATTCTTTGGACTCTTCGTACTACCCCGTCCTCAGCCACAGGGGAGACACCATTCAAGTTGTCTCATGGCTCGGAGGCCGTCGTTCCTGTAGAGTTTGAGGTGGTCACTCCAAGAGTTATGTTCGGAAAAGAAGGAGGAGAAGCATGGGTAGAATGCAATGACGAGGCTCTCAAGAGTAGTTTGGACCTAATCGAAGAACTTCAGGATGAGGCTACAATCAGGCAAGAAGAGGTCAAAAGAAGGATGGCAAAGTACTTTGACAAAAATGTCAGGGTAAAACATTTTGCGGTCGGCGACCTTGTGTTAAAGAAAGTTGATGCAGCGGCCCGAACGGGTAGCGTCGGGAAGCTAGATCCGAATTGGGCTGGACCTTTCATCATCAAGGAGGTACTAAAAAGTGGAGCTTATCACCTCCAAACAAGTGACGGAGAAGACATCCCGCGCACCTGGAGTGGCGACGACCTCAAACGGTTCTATCCTTGAAATGTCCTTTTTATTCCTGCAGTTTTTTGATATTTTAATAAAAAAGCACCATACTGACACTTCTCCATGTCTGATATTTTCCTCTTTGTACTCTCTCATATCTATCAAACTCACTGAACCGCGGAGACATCGCCAAGTTCTGCTTGAACTCCCTCGGATTGTAGTCATTAGCGTAAAACCATAAAGATCGTGTGTAGCGGGGAGTTTTCGCACACATGTAGTGGTGGCTTGCCAATTCCCGAGCGGTGGTCTTCAGAACCTTGGATCCCGGCGGATATCCGACACACCCCTGCATCAAGGGAGGTCTAGGTGAATGTTGGCTCTATCATGCCCCGAGGGGATATAATTACAGCTGTGATGATCCTTCTGAGGAAAGCAATGTCGGTATAGCCCCCGCGGCATAACCACACCTGCCCAACTGATCATCTTAGTCTGTGACTATCGAATACTCCAAGGTACTCTCGAGCGATGCCTAGGCGGGACCCACAACTAAGTTGATCTCTCTGAGGAAAGCAATGTCGGTATAGCCCCCGCGGCATAACCACACCTGCCCAATTGATCAACTCGGCTTGTAACCCTAGGCAAGAGAGCAGCCGCGCTTACAGCCCTTATGACCACTTGAGGAAAGCAATGTTCGCCGCCTAGGCCCACCTGCCCACTTGGTCGTCTGGGTCTGTACTTTCTTCTCTTTATTTATACAGCTTTTATGACCGCTTGAGGAAAGCAATGTTCGCCGCCTAGGCCCACCTGCCCACTTGGTCATCTGAGTCTGTAGTCATCTTTATAACATTATAAGAGATTATCTCATTCCATATGGTCATTATAGACCGTTTGGAGAAGAAAGCAGGATTCCTATACATATAGCACAAACCGGACGACTTGATGATCAAACCGTGCGGTTTGAAATAAGCAGATACCAAGCCTTTCAGGCGGTCTGGTTAATAAACCAGGCGGTCTGGTAATTAAACCAGGCGGTCTCAAAATTAGCAGGTTCCAAGGTTGTCATGCGGCTCAATCTTTCAAACCGGACGGCGTGAAATAAAACTGGGTATCATTAAGGTATCAAGCTGAATATCAGGGGAGCAAGCATAATCATGATCGGCCGATCTTATCATCCGGATTATGAATTTTATCATCCTTATGGGTTTCCATTCAATCCGATCGGATAATCACAGGATCTTTTAAATCAGGCAGTTATAATTTTCACTACAAGTATTATGCCTGCTCATCATACGAATTTAATGCACAGTTCGTGCGGCTTGTTGTTCAAGACGGTTATAATTTTCACTACAAGTATTATGCCTGCTAATCGTACAAATTTAATATGCAGTTTGCGGATTAAGTACTAACCGCACGATCTATCGATTGGTCTTCTTGAGATCGGATATTCTCTTTATAGTCGCACGACTTGGTTATTTCAAAATACTGGATCGGTTATCTGATTGCATTCGCGAAGACTTGCCCTCTATCCCGAAAAGCAAGTATGCCGGGTCTAGTAGCAACCACGCGGCTTGATTGCGCCCGGTTTCCGGAATGTACACATTCGAAATAAGTCGGCTCTTCTTCAGAACGAATCAAATAAATTCGACGCGGATTAACAGGAGCGGGCTGTGCCAGTATTTTTCAGATACTTTAACGGAGTCTCGGGGAGATCGCTATCCAAACCGGATAGATTAAACACTAAGGCGCACGGCTTGGTAAGATTCAATACAGAGAAATCACAAGCAAATACAAATAAGTCGCAGAAGGTAGACGGACAGATAAGTAAAAACTTTTCATTTCAATAAAACGCTGTTTACATTGTATTTTAAGCCGTCCGGCTAACAACATCAAGCCGGCGGCTATTCAAAATAAAAAACAAAATACATCTATTGATCGTGCGACTTGAGTTTCTTAGATGCAGGAGCACTTGAATGTTTGCTGCCGTCGACCGAAACATCGGGAGAATAGCCTTCGCTGCCCGACGAGGATGAGCTGCTCAACTCGCCCGACTTGCGACCAGCATCTTCTTCAGAATCGCTGGGTTCGGACTCTGAGCTACCTTCACCACTCTTGGCCGCTTCGGGTTCTTCGGCCTCGACGTCCTCATCTTCACTCTCTTCCGAGCTGGATCCATCGACCTTGTTCTTCCCCTTGGCCTTCCGCCTGATCTTTTCCAGCTTCTTCTGCAAGGTCGGATAAGCATCCGAAAAGGTGAAATGCTCAAAACCGGGCGCGAACCCTTTGAGCTCCCGCAAGCGGTTAAAAGCATTTTCAATTCCCTCGACGACATGAGGGAAGAGTTCTTGCTGATAAACCGGGTCGGTCTCATCATATTTAGCCTGCAAAAGAAGAGAGTAAGGTAAGACCGGGCGGTTTGAGAACATCGGTATTAAAGCTGGCCAGGTGATAACTTACCAACTCGGCTTCCTTTAACCGCTCATTCTCCTTTTTTAATTCGGCGATTTCCTTCTCTTGAAGGCTGTTATCTCTGATCAACCTTTTCAGGGTCATCCCCATAAAGGCGTTTGTGGTAAAACTCTCGGCAGCTACCCGCGCGGCCTCCCTGGCGAGCTCCTCCACAGGAACTTTCCTTAGCCTCCTGAAGTTCCGCCGGCCGAACATGCCAATGCTGGCGGCCTCAGCATGCCGACCCGACTTCTCGCTCGCCCAGTGGTGAAGCACGGTAGAGATCTGGACGCTGTCGCCGTTCGGGTGCCAGGTCAAAACCGGGCAGCCCTTCAGGTCCTTCACCTTGCTGAAAGATCGGAGGGCGGCGAAGTCGCCCAAGGAGCCCGAATCCTCCCCATCAGATGGCAGCGGCTTGTTCCTGGCTTGCCTCTTTCTTTTCTCCGTCTGGGTCAGGACCAGACCGGACGGACTGACCGGCTTGTTAACAGCAACCACGGCTTGGGCTATAAAACAAGAAGAGTCAGCACAAGAAATCAAGCGGTTAGCATTCAAGTCGGAGGCAAAGAGAAGCTTACTATCTTCAAGCCGAACGTTCTCCAGTTCGGCAAGCAGAGGGATGTAGTAGCTTATGTTAAGCCGCTCATCCTTGAGGAGCTTACAGATCCCTTTCTCCACCTCGCTGATTGGCACTGGCTGAAAAGCCTCCTCAGGCCGCACCTGCGGGTTCGGGTTCAACAGGCCCAGCCGGCCTTCGAAGATCAGGTACCTCTCCGACCAGGCAGTTACCTTGTTCGCCAGGTTGACCATCTTCAACCCACGGCAACCGAAGTAGAGGTGGCCTTTGAAGACGTCCGATTCAGAGTCCGGGATGGCCCGAACTGAGAATATCTTCCTGAAGAGATCCATGGAGAAGCGGACTCTCTCAGATCGAAGGTAAGAGATAAAGCTGCATATCCCGGCCATCGAGTTGGGAGAAATCTGGCCCGGAACAACTCCATAGTGGTCGAAGACCATGGCGAGCTCCATTGGGATCGGGAATTTGAATCCGCAATTGAAGTGATCGATTGGGATCGCGATGAGGTTTGGACCGGACGAGTTCATCCGCTCATCACGGAGCGGAAGTCGCGCAAGCAGCGGGCTGTCGACCATATGTTTTTCAACGAACTCGTCCAATTCGGCTTTCGTTAATCGACACTCCTCAAGATCAGCAGAGTGGAAGGCAACGGCGGCTTCAGAGCGGGTAGCTGGGGTCTTCGCAGGTCGCTTCGACTGGCGCTTTGCTCCCATCTCGAAATTCTGGTAAGAAGAACTTCGGAAGGACGCTACTTATAAGAACGGATGATCTGCACTTAGCAAAGGTCAAATCGCGGCTAGATGATCAACCCGCGCGAATATATCATCACAAAAGTCAGCGATAGATTGCATAAATTGAAAAAAGCGAATTACAAAGCCACGAAGGCGAGCCGAGCGGCTTATGAAAAATAACTCAGGCATCAATCAACAACATGAAGGCTAAAATAGTAAAATTGAATATTGAAGCCACACGGCCTGAGTAAACAGGTCGAATATCACAAAATCAGATTCAGGCGAATTATCCAAAGGACCGAATTGAAACCATATTACAAAGTTGTATCCCAACACCGCTCATTACTGGCGGGTATCGTTCGGTTCGTCCTCTCTGTGAAGCCGCGCGACATGATCGCCAATCTGAAGGACAGTCCCCTGCATTTGGTTCATATTATGATTAAGGCGGTTGATCATGCTATGAATCCGCGCGCCGTCTCTCTCCACTCGCGACGCAGGAATCGTGCGAGTAGGTAAGTTCGCTGCGGACTCATGAACACTAGCAACTGGGCGGATTGTCCCGGCTGCAGGAAGAGACGAGCTCGTCCCTGCATCCGGGCGGATTGACCCTCGCCGGCCTTCATCAACCGTGTTTAAAGGGCGCCGACTTCCGCCGGCTTCCTTGGCCAGATGCAGGTATTTGTCCCTATAGTAGGCACAGTCATCCTCGAGCTTGCGGACTTCCTTCTTCCCGCGATCAATCCGGGCGGTCAGCGCTGCCACCTGGTCCTGCTGCTCCTTCTCTTTCTCCCGGCGCTCTCTCCGCTCGGCTTCCAGCTCTACCCGAATCGCGGCTTTCTCGTCCTGGGCGACTTTCTCCCTCTCCTCCACTGCCCTCAGCTGCTTGGCAAGCGTCTCCAGATTCTTCTGAAGCCGGGACATCTCGGTCTCCATCCGAGTATCCGGGAGAGGGGAGCGCAGTAGAGGTGGTTCAAAGGGAGGAAGGTAGGACACCAGTTCGCCCGACTCCAGGACGGAATCACGATCATCTACAAAAAAGAGAAACAGTCAAAAATTGTTCAACATGAAACCGCTTTCATTAAATTCTCCTCGCTTACGAGCCGCGGCGGTTTGAATTGAACTCGGGCGGGCAGGTCGCCTTGATAGCTCGGTATCGAATTTCCTGCGTTGTTCTCTCCACGATCTTTCACTTTGCCTCCGCTTAGCAGCAGAGAATTGAGTAGCGGAGGGAAAGAAGCTAGGCGATGGATTCAATAACGCAGCGTGCGACTTGTTTCGAGGTCGCGGCATGAAAAAACGAACGGAATGGAAATCCGCTGCCTTTTTACCTTGAAGCAAGAGGTTGGGCTGCGGCGGGGGCGGCCTGGCGAGTTGATCTCTTACCCGCTCCGCCTTCACCTGCATAAATCGCAGACCGGCAATCACGGGATCGACAGAGGCCGGTATGGATTCTGCAGCCGCGACCTTAGGGAGGATGGTCTCCTTAAGGCTGGTCGCATCCTCGGACAGAGCAGATCTTTTTTCCCCTGGCGGGTTGGCAGCCTGCAGTTCGGCGGAAGTTCTCAGTTGGTCATCCTGCTTCTGAAAAGAGTCAAAATCTTTGAGAAGGTCGCTCACAGAAATACTATGCGCATCAACCAGAGCCTGGTCGTTCGGCTGAGGGGAGGGAGTGGTCAGGCCTTCCGAGACCTCATTCTCACGCGATTTGCCCTGCAGCCTGACCGCTCTCGATTTACCAGAGGCCGCCTTATTCTTGGCCTTAAGCTTCTTCATTTTTTGAAGGAGCCTGTCCGCAGCGGACTCCTCCATCTTCCTCTTCTTCGACTTCGGGACAGTTGGCTTGTCCGGGCTGTCCTCAACATTGATTATGGGAGAATCCAGACCGTCCGGCTTGGGGGAGTCAACTGCTTCTCCCGCTTCATCCCTTATCTTCAAATGAAAGACCCCTGACGGGGTAACTTCCATCTTGAATGACTCATCCCCGTCGCCTTTCGGGGAAGCAGCTTCCAGGTCTGTCCTACCCGGTGGAGAAGGCGGGTTGTTTCCCTGGGCAGAGAAGAGTGGGGGCGGGTTCGAGCTGCCCGCTCCATCCTTAGTCGGCGGGTTCGAGCTACCCGCATCATCCTTAGTCGGCGGAACAACTGCTGGCTCGGGGAGCAGTTCGGTCGGTCTATCCTCCTGTTTAGATGATAAAGCAATTGTTAAACCTACAGGCAGGTCGGTCGGTTTATTCGTGAAGGCAATTGTTACCGTCTTATCAGGCCGCTTCGTCTTCTTCTTCTTCTTCTCTTTCGAGCGGTCTCTATCACGGTTCTTTCCGGACTTCTCAAGAAGCTCGAGTTCAGCCATCAGGTTCACCATCTTTCTCGAGTTGTGCAAACCGAAAGTTCTAACCGCAACAGGCGAATAGTGACTCGTGGTAACAATAGAGTTATGCCAGAGTCGAAGCTTCTGGAGCATTTATAACCAACAGGGTGAAGTCGGCGCGATCTCCGGCTAGCACTGATATTTTCGAAATCTTCACGGAAATTTAAAAATATGCGGGGATTATGTTTACCCGGGAAACCGCTTCCAGGAAGGTTACTCCCAGACCGCGCGGTTTGCGGGTCTAAGTCGCCCGGTTCAGGTCAAACGAGGTCTAGCGGCTCCGGCTAGCACAGGCCGGGCGGTCTGTGACAACTCAGGCCGCCTCCAAGTACCAAGCGTAATCAGAGTCCAAGTCCAACAGGACAAGCCGCGGTCTCAAGTCGGAAGTCGCGCGGCCTATGCAATTGAGGCAGCCAAGGTCCAAAGTCAAAGAACAAGCCGCGGTTTCACAGCAGAGACCGAGCGGGTAGCCTCATCGCCTTGGCCTTCTCATCTCTAGCTACTGGTCAGACAAGTCGGAAGGGCAAGCCGCCAAGTCGCGCGGCCTATTTACTTCTCCTTTTTGTGTATCCCGTCACCGCCTGCCTGTTTCTCCTGTACCCGGGCAGGCGGTTATTTTATCCCTGCCCGCTCGGGCAGGCCCCCAAGCCTATAAATAGGGGGCGGCACTGTTCACAAGACACGCACACTTGAATCTGGGAGCTCGCTTGTTTGAGCTGCGGACTCAAGTTTCCCGTCTTGCGGACTGTCTGACCGGCCGGCTTCTTTTTTCCTGCACTTGCAACCCGCTGTAACCTCTTTTTTGTAATCAAAGGAAAGCCCGTCGCAAGAGTGGCATTCGCCGCGGCGGGCGAAGTCTGGTTTTGACCGCTGCCAGCGGTCTCCCTTTTTTCTACTTAAAAAGTAACCGACAACCCGCAGCCTCCGGTTTCCTTCGGAGGAGCGATCTCAGCCTCAACACGGTTGTCCGATTTTCACCCACAATACCTTTTCGGAATGAGATCAGAGCCCTAAATCCAATGGAGAACAATCTAAACCCATTCTAGCTCATTTAGAGGTCGATATACAGCGAGATGTAGTGGAAATACGAGATTATGCTCCAAATGACACATACACTTCAAAATACTAGAATTTTTAATGCGGGTTGTAGTGAAAATGAGAGATTTTGCTCCAAATGACACTCAAACTTTAAACCGCAACAACTTTTGATGCGGTTGTCTTATTTTACCCCCACAACACCTTTTCGGAATAATCTTGGAGCACTACATTCATTGGAGCACAAGTTTTACTCATTCCAGTTCATTTCGTTGTCGATATATAGCGGGTTGCAGCGGTAATGCGAAATTTAGCTCCAAATGACACCTAAACTTCTAACAGCCATAACTTTTGATTTTTATGTTTGATTTTTGCCCACAACACCTGTTTACCCGGGAAACCGCTTTCAAGAGGATTACTCGCAGACCGAGCGGTTATGTTTACCCGGGAAACCGCTTTCAAGAGGATTACTCGCAGACCGAGCGGTTTGCGGGTCCAAGTCGCCCGGCTCAGGTTAAACGAGATCCATCGTCACCAGCTAACACAGGTCGGGCGGTCTGGCATAACTCAAACCGCCGTCAAGTACTAAAGATAGTCCAGGCCCAAGTCCAGCAGGGCAAGTCGCGGTCTCAAGTCGGAGGTCGCACGGTTTATGCCATGGGGATAAGCCAAGGTCCAAAGTCAAAGAACAAGGCGCGGTCTCGAGACAAAGATCGAGCGGGTAGCATCGTCGCCTTGGCCGCATCCTCTTTAGCCTCTGGTCAGACAATTCGGAGGGGCAAGCCGCCAAGCCGCGCGGCTTCTTCCTTTCCTTCTTTGTGTATCCCGTCACCGCCTGACCGTTTCTCCTGTACCCGGGCAGGCAGTTATTTTATCCCTGCCCGTTCGGGCAGGCCTCCAAGCCTATAAATAGGGGGCGGTACTGTTCCCAAGGCACGCACACTCGAATCTAGGAGCTCGCTTGTTTGAGCTGCGGACTCGAGTTTCTCGTCTTGCGGACTGTCTGATCGGCCGGCTTCTCTTTTCCTGCACTTGCAGCCCGCTGTAACCACTTCTTTCTAATCAAAGGAAAGCCCGTCGCAGGAGTGGCATTTGCCGCGGCGGGCGAAGTCTGGCCTTGACCGCTGCTAGCGGTCTCATTCTTCTACACAAAAAGTAACCGGCAACCCGCAGCCTCCGGTTTCCCTCGGAGGTGCGATCTCGGACTCAACATTTATCCCTGCCCGTTCGGGCAGGCCCCCAAGCCTATAAATAGGGGGCGGCACTATTCCCAAGGGACGCACACTCGAATCTAGAAGCTCGCTTGTTTGAGCTGCGGACTCGAGTTTCTCGTCTTGCAGACTGTCTGACCGGCCGGCTTCTCTTTTCCTGCACTTGCAGCCCGCTGTAACCACTTCTTTCTAATCAAAGGAAAGCCCATCGCAGGAGTGACATTTGCCGCGGCGGGCGAAGTCTGGCCTTGACCGCTGCTAGCGGTCTCATTCTTCTACACAAAAAGTAACTGGCAACCCGCAGCCTCCGGTTTCCCTCGGAGGTGCGATCTCGGACTCAACAGAAACACGCGACCTTCAGATCGCGGATTGTCGGTGAAATCCTTTTCGCCATGATGTCAGACCGTCAGTTCCCTCTTGGAGACCGCTCCGATCATAGCGAGGACTCTTTGTGGGAAGCCCTGGAGCAGTCAAGGAGAGAAGCCGAGCGGGCTCAGAGGGCCACTGATCAGCGACTTGAAGCGATCAGTCGGACTTTAGCAATGCTAACTGAGCGACTAGTTCCGCAACAAGCCGCGGCTAATCAGGCGGTGACCCCGGTCCTTCCTCCACCTCCTCCTTACTCGCTACCGCAAGCCGCTAATTTCCAGCTCCACCAAGAAGACCCTGCGGCTAGGAAAAACTTCTATCATGCAGCCGCGCACAACATGCCAGCTCGAGTCCTCGACTTCCAGGGGGCGACTTCTCACGCTGCCCACCTTTCCTACCCGCAGGAGGGCGTGGCCCGTCTCTCCTACCCGCCTGAAGTTCCTATTCATCACTCCTACCCGACAGAATTTGCTGCCCGGTCTTCTTATCAGGCGGCTTGTCCTCGAATAGCCGCAGCTCCGGCGGCTTATTACCCTGCTCCTCTGTATGAAGACATGTAAGAAACTTCTCCCTTTGTGGACGAAGTCAGAGGGGAGCCTGCCCCTAATAATTTCAGGGAGCCTCGCCTGCCAGCTTTCAATGGGGAGACTGATCCCACGGTTCATTTACAAGCTTTCGAGTCAGCCATTGCTCTCAGAACCTTAACTGATGCAACTAAGTGCAAGCTTCTTGTAACCTCCTTTGAAGGACAAGCGAGGGAATGTTTTTACGGTTTGCACCCCAGGTCGATCCATTGTTTCGCGGAGCTGCGAAGAGAATTCCTGCTGAGATTCTCCACCTCAAGGAAGAGAAAGAGCGGCCCGGCGACCCTTTTCGATATAAAATAACGGGAAGGTGAGACATGGGCTCGTTTTGTGGATCGATTCCAGAAAGAGATCATGGAAGTCCAAAATGTGGACTCGGAGCTGTATAGGGTTGCCCTCATCCATGGCCTAAGAGAGGGCCCCCTAAAGTTCGAAGCAAATATAAGGGAGCCTAAGACTTATCAGGAAATGATAAGTTTGGCGAATATGTTTATCAGAGGAGAGAAGAGCAATCCGGACAACGTCGCGAAGCTGGTAAGCGACAAGGAACAGTCAAATCCATCCTTCCGTCATCCACCATCGAATCAGTCCCACTTTGAACCCCGTTCCCAAAGGGGGAGGAACTACAAAAATAAGCAACCATTTATGGGCCATCAGCGGTTTCAAGATCAGAAACCACCGTTGGTCGTCGCTCCCGCTCCATCCGCTCCCCCTCCGCAAATCATGCCGGTATATTTACAACAGTATAATGCCGCGCAGCCACCTCCAGTCATTCCATCAACTCAATACGATGATTCACAAGAGTCATTCACTCCCCTAAACGTCACCATGGACGAAGTAGTCCAGATTCTGCAAAAGAGGCCAGATTTCAAAAGGCCTGCTCCTCTGAAGTCGGATATTCGCAATCGAAATCCGAACCTTTATTGTGAGTATCATAAAGAGGGGGAACATCTAACTGAAGACTGTCGAGCTCTTCGTCTGCTTATAGAAAGACTCCTGGGAGAAGGAAAGCTCCGGGGTCTAGTTCGGAAAGATAAAACTGCTGAGCCAACTACCGAGAAGAAAAAGGAGAAGGAAACAGTAGAAGTGACCTGGGAATGCGTCGACGTCGGGGACGCCGGCTACTATGGTGACATCCATCCTTCTACCGAATGCGTCGAAGTCAATGATGTGGGCCCCTTAGGGGACATCTATTGTATCCATGGGGGAGCTGGAGCGGAATCATCTCGCAAATCCAGCATTGCGAGGGTTCTAAAGCAAGAAGTGGCAGCCACTACAAGTTCTCCTCCCGAAAGTACTATTGTCACGTTTGGTCAGTATGACCTTCCCCCCAATGCTAATCCTTTCGATGATGCGGTGGTTATCAAGGCCGTCATCGAAAACTATACAGTCCACAAGATTCTGATTAATACCGGCAGCTCCGTCAATCTCCTTTTCCGCACGACTTTCGAGGCCCTGAAGACTGGAAAGCATCTGCTTTCCACCGATGGGCCCCTCTACGGTTTTTCTGGGGAGAAGAAGGAAGTAGAGGGTTCAATGAAGCTCCTGGTCTCTCTTGGAGGGGTGATAAAGTTGATCAATTTCGTGGTAGTAGATGCCCCAAGCAACTACTGTGCGATCTTCGGGAGGCCGATTCTCAATGCGTATAGAGCAGTAGTGTCCACCTTTCACCTTGCCCTCAAGTTCGCTGCTGAAGGAAAACAGTATCGGGTCAGAAGCAACCCAAAGGTAGCTCGGGAGTGCTACGTCCGAACTGTCAACATGATCACCGACGCTCCACTTCCCAAGATCATGGATGAGGTTTTGGAGGTTGCTGAGTCTCCAGAGGCCGCCGAGGAAGGAAAAGATCGAGAAGGGGCTCACTTGGAACCTGCCCAAGCGACCCAAGAAGTTCCTATTGCTGAGGGGGCAGAAAAGAAGCTGGTCATCAACGCTGAGTTGTCAGAAGAGGAGAAAGTGGAGCTAATCTCCTGTCTGTTGGGGAATCTGGATATCTTCGCTTGGTCAGCGGAGGATATGCCAGGAGTGGATCCAGACGTAGCTTGTCATCATCTAAACGTATCTCCTGAGTTCAAGCCCGTCCAGCAAAAGAAGAGAGAAGTGGCGACCAAGCTGGCGTTGCCCATCAGAGAGGAGGTTTCCAAACTCCTAAAAGCGGGTTTCATTTCTGAGATTCAATGTCCCATGTGGATGTCGAATGTTGTAATGGTTAAGAAATCTTGTGGGAAGTGGCGCATGTGCGTGGACTTCACCAAACTTAATAAAGTGTGCCCTAAAGATTGTTACCCTTTGCCTCGGATAGATGTCTTAGTTGATTCCGCGGTTGGGTATGGTTTTATGAGTTTCCTCGATGCCTTCTCCAGGTACCATCAAATTAAAATGCACAAACCTGACATCCCGCATACCTCATTTATCACAAACGATGGGTGTTACTGCTATCTCGTAATGCCCTTCGGTCTTAAAAACGCGGGTGCAACATACCAAAGAATGATGGATACCGTCTTTAAACATCAAAAGGGCAGGAATCTCGAAGTTTACGTTGATGATCTTCTTCTCAAAAGTAAAACATTCTCATTGCACTTGAAAGACCTCGTAGAGACGTTCGCTACTCTACGGAGGTTCAAGTTAAAATTAAACCCATTGAAATGTGTGTTCGGGGCAAGCAAAGGAAAATTTCTTGGGTATCTCTTAACTCCTGATGGCCTTGCACCAAATCCAGATAAGGTAAAGACCATCCTTGATATGACCCCTCCTCGAAATACTAAAGAAGTTCAACAACTTGGGGGGAGATTGGCAGGACTGTGCAGGTTTATCTCCAAATCCGGAGATAAAAGTGCCCCATTACGACGTCGCCGACAATAAAAAGCTTTACCCTGACATTTTTGTCAAAGTACTTTGCCATCCTCCTTTTAACTTCTTCTTGCCTGATTGTTGCCTCATCCTGAAGTTCTTCGATTAGATCCAAACTGTACTTGATAGCCTCGTCATTGTATTCTACCCACGCTTCTCCTCCTTCTTTTCCGTACACAACTCTTGGAGTGGCCACCTCAAACTCCATAGGAATAACAGCCTCCGAGCCATGAGACAGTTTGAATGGTGTTTCCCCTGTAGCTGAAGATGGAGTAGTCCGAAGAGTCCAAAGGATGGAAGGAAGTTGATCTGCCCAGTTTCCTTTCTGATTCCAAACTTTTTTCATCAGGAGCTGCTGGATTCGCCTGTTGGCTGCTTCTACCTGACCATTGGTCCTTGGATGATGTACTGAGGAAAACCGCAGGTCAATTCCAACCTGGTCGCAAAATTTTATCATCTCAGGATTATTGAATTGTGGACCATTATCAGTGACAATTGCCAGCGGAATTCCGTGTCGGCAGACAATTTCTCCCCAGATGAAGTTTCTGATGATTTGGGTAGTAGTTCTTGCCAGTGCCTTAGCCTCGATCCACTTGCTAAAGTAGTCAATCATCACTATGATAAAGCGGCGCTGACCGCTAGCCATTGGAAAGGGTCCGATGAGATCCATCCCCCAAACTGCAAAGGGCCAGGGCGCCGTTATTGACCTAAGCGACTGAGCGGGCAGATGATGAGGAGGAGCGAACTTTTGGCACTGCACGCACCGCCTGGCAAACGCCTCAGCATCCTTTCTCATGGTCGGCCAAAAATTTCCCTGCCGAAGGATCCTCTTTTCTAAGGTTTTTGCCCCTGAATGGCTACCACATTCCCCAGAATGAACTTCCTGAAGTACGATAGGGATCTCTTCTTCTGAAACACACCGTGCTGAGGGGGAAATCAAAGTTTTTCTGTAGAGTACTCCTGCTATTAGATAATAATATGCCGCCTTCCTTTTGAATCTTCTCCGATCTTTGATGGAATGGTGAAACTCCCCTTTTGATAGGAACAACTCATAAGGATCCTTCCATGAAGGATTATGATCAATTTGCATGAGTTCTGCCTCGTCTATTGCCGGATGAAAGAGTTCAAAGGTCACTCCCCCTGATGGAAGACCGAACTTCGACAATTCATCTGCCTCCTCATTTTGCGTTCTTGGGATGTGCTCAATAATAAATGACTTGAATCTTCCGATTTCCTTTTTGGCTAATAGCAGATACCTTCGCAGAATCGGCTCCCTTGTCTCATAATTTCCCAAGACCTGGGAAGCCATCACCAATGAATCAGTTCTAACATGTACATATTCTATACCCAACTCTTTCGCGAGCCTTAGCCCAGCCAGAAGTGCTTCATATTCTGCCTGGTTATTCGTAACTGGGAAGAGGAACTTGATAGCTTGCTCCAGCCTGATGCCATTTGGACTGATCAACACTACTCCGGCTCCCACGGAGTTTTTGCCAGAAGCCCCATCCACGTAAATGATCCAAGCCAGAGGAGATCGTTCCACCTGTTCTGGACTAAGCTCTGTTGTATCTACCCGGAAGTCGGCCAAGATTTGCGCTTTGATTGCTGTTCGGGGAATGTACGATATCTCAAATTCACTTAGTTCAATAGCCCATTTTGCCAACCTCCCTGAATGATCTGGCTTTTCAAGAATATTTCTTAGAGGATGATCTGTAACAACTTGGACGGAATGAGCCTGAAAATAAGGGCGAAGCCTTCGCGCAGACATAACCAAAGCTAAGGCCAGTTTTTCCAGGATCGAATATCTGGTTTCGGCATCCTTAAGGATGTGGCTGACATAGTATATTGGAAACTGCCTCCTCTTCTCTTCCCGAACGAGGACAGAACTCACCGCTTCTGGTCCGACTCCCAGATATAAGAATAATTTTTCCCCCTCACGGGGACTTTGGAGTAGTGGAGTCGAAGTTAACTGTCCCTTCAGCTGCTCAAAAGCCTTGTTACATTCCTCGCTCCATTCGAACTTTGATCCCTTTCGCAATGTTTTAAAGAATGGGGCACTTTTATCTCCGGATTTAGAGATAAACCTGCTCAATCCTGCCAATCTCCCCCCAAGTTGTTGAACTTCTTTAGTATTTCAGGGAGGGGTCATATCAAGGATGGCCTTCACCTTATCTGGATTTGGTGCAAGGCCATCAGGGGTTAAGAGATGCCCAAGAAATTTTCCTTTGTTTGCCCCGAACACACATTTCAATGGGTTTAATTTTAACTTGAACCTCCGTAGAGTAGCGAACGTCTCTACGAGGTCTTCCAAGTGCAATGAGAATGTTTTACTTTTGAGAAGAAGGTCATCAACGTAAACTTCGAGATTCCTGCCTTTTTGATGTTTAAAGACGGTATCCATCATTCTTTGGTATGTTGCACCCGCATTCTTAAGACCGAAGGGCATTACGAGATAGCAGTAACACCCATCGTTTGTGATAAATGAGGTATGTGGGATGTCGGGTTTATGCATTTTAATTTGATGATACCCGGAGAAGGCATCGAGGAAACTCATAAAACCATATCCAACCGCGGAATCAACTAAAACATCTATCCGAGGCAAAGGGTAGCAATCTTTAGGGCACGCTTTATTAAGTTTGGTGAAGTCCACGCACATGCGCCACTTCCCACCAGATTTCTTAACCATTACAACATTCGACATCCATGTGGGTTATTGAATCTCAGAAATGAAACCCGCTTTTAGGAGTTTGGAAACCTCCTCTCTGATGGGCAACACCAGCTTGGTCGCCACTTCTCTCTTCTTTTGCTGGACGGGCTTGAACTCAGGAGATACGTTTAGATGATGACAAGCCACGTCTGGATCCACTCCAGGCATATCCTCCGCGGACCAAGCGAAGATATCCAGATTCCCCAACAGACAAGAGATTAGCTCCACTTTCTCCTCCTCTGGCAACTCAGCGTTGATGACCAGCTTCTTTTCTGCCCCCTCAGCGATAGGAACATCTTGGGTCACTTGGGCAGGTTCCAAGTGAGCCCCTTCTCGATCTTTTCCTTCCTTGACGGCCTCTGGAGACTCAGCAACCTCCAGCACTGTTGAATCCAAAATGGCACCTCCACGATCTACTCGAGGGGATTGGGGGAAAAGGAGGCCGCGAGCAGCTGGTTACTTGGGTCGCGAGTGAAGAGGGGAGAAGAAGAGAGGGCCGCTAGCTTGCGGCGAGGCCAGACTTCGCCCGTCGCGGCAAAAGCCACTCCTGCGACGGGCTTTCCCTTTATTCAATAATCTGTCTTACAACTTGCCACTTTTAGTACATGGAAATGAAATGAGTACAAGAGGATGACAGATAAGAAAGACAAGTCGCCCAGGCTGTTTTGCTGAGGCCGCCCGGCCTGTTTCTTGAGGTCGCCCGGGCTGCTTTGTTGAGGCCGCCCGGCCTGTTTCTTGAGGTCGCCCGGGCTGCTTTGTTGAGGTCGCTCGGAAAGGCCGCAGCAAGGTGCGGTCTGGCTGTTTCTAGCCGCTAGTTTTGCCCCCAACTTGCCTGTCCTTTGTTCATGGTCGAGGGTCCTATTTATAGGCTCTGGGTCGATGTCGTCACCTCCGGTGAGCCGGTGACTGGATCCCTACCTGCGCGGTCTGAAGGAAGAGGCCGTCCGGCTTGGCGGCCTGACGGAGGAGGCCGCCACTGCTGGGCGGTCTGACGGAGGAAGCCGCCCCTGCTGGGCGGCCTGACGGAGGAGGCCGCCCCTGCTGGGCGGCCTGACGGAGGAGGCCGCCCCTGCTGGGCGGTCTGACGGAGGAGGCCGCCCCTGCCGGGCGGTCTGACGGAGGAGGCCGCCCCTGCCGGGCGGTCTGACGGAGGAGGCCGCCCCTGTCGGGCGGTCTGACGGAGTAGGCCGCCCCTGCCGGGCGGTCTGACAGAGGAGACCGCCCCTGCTGGGCGGTCTGACGGAGGAGGCCGCCCCTGCTGGGCGGTCTGGCTGAGTAGGCCGCCCCTGCTGGGCGGCCTGACGGAGGAGGCCGCCCCTGCTGGGCGGTCTGACGGAGGAGGCCGCCCCTGCTGGGCGGTCTGACGGAGGAGGCCGCCCCTGCTGGGCGGTCTGACGGAGTAGGCCGCCCCTGCCGGGCGGTCTGACGGAGGAGGCCGCCCCTGCTGGGCGGTCTGACAGAGGAGGCCGCCCCTGCTGGGCGGTCTGACGGAGGAGGCCGCCCCTACTGGGCGGTCTGGCTGAGTAGGCCGCTCCTGCTGGGCGGCCTGACGGAGGAGGCCGCCCCTGCTGGGCGGCCTGACGGAGGCCACACGCCTTGGGTGATCTGAAGGAGGAGGTCGTCCCTTCTTACCATTCTGGGCGCGTCATGTATAAAAACGCCGTGAAAAAGGCCTCCTCGGAGAGGATCGCCGTTTTCTGGGTAAACATAATCCCCGCACTTTTTCAAGTTCCATAGAGAACTTCGAAAAAGTAGAACTTACCCACGAAAATCGCGATCCGTATTTCACAAATTGTCTTCCTTCTGCGAGGGAGAAGAGTTAAGGCACTTATAAAAAGGAGAAGAGTCTTGCAAGTACCTGATCATGCTTTGCCAATATATGGTAATTTCTGCAAGGCAAAAGTTAAAGCATGCAGAAAGAGATAGGAACACGCGAGTGCCTGGAGAGAACTCGCGATCACCTGCTAACCTCTGCAAAAGAAAGCTTAAGCAGGTATTTACTATAGCGTGAGTACATGAAGAGAGGGGCCAAAAAGTGCTAATCTCTGCAAAAGAGAACTCTAAGCAGGTGTAAAGCAAACTACAATGCGAGTACCTGAATAGAACTCACGAACACCTGCAAATCTATGCAAAAGAACTTAAAGTAGGCAAAAGAATCTATAACGCGAGTACCTGAAGAGAACTCGCGAACACCTGCTAACCTCTGCAAAAACAGAACTTAAAGCAGGCATATAAAACATAACGCGAGTACCTGAAGAGAACTCGCGAACACCTGCAATTTTCTGTAAAAGAGAATTCAAGGCAGGTATAAAACATAGCGCGAGTACCTGAAAAGAACTCGTGAATACCTGCTAATGTCTGCAAAAGGGCACTGAAAGCAGGTATAAAAACAATCTATAATGCGAGTACCTGAAGAGAACTCGCGAATACCTACTAATCTCTGTAAAAACATACAAAATATAACGCGAGTACCTAAAAAGAACTCGCGAAGACCTGGTAATCTCTGCAAAGGCGAACTCAAAGCAGACATATTAAATATAACGCGAGTACCTGAAAAGAACTCGCGAAAACCCGCTAATCTCTACAAAAGAGAACTCAAACTAGGCATATAAAATACAATGCGAGTACCTGAAAAGAACTCGCGAAGACCTGCTAATCTCTGCAAAAGAGAACTCCAAGCAGGCATATTAAACATAACGCGAGTACCTGAAGAAACCTCGCGAACACCTGCTAATTTCTGCAAAACAGAACTCAAAGCAGACATTCAATATAACGCGAGTACCTGAAGAGAACTCGCGATCACCTGCTATTTTCTGCAAAAGAGGAATTAAAGCAGGTATACAAAACCTAATGCGAGTACCTGAAAAGAACTCGCGGATACCGGTTAATCTCTACAAAAGAGAACTCGAAGCAGGTATAAAACATAACGCGAGTATCTGAAGAGAACTCGCGAACACCTGCTAATCTCTACAAAAGAGAGAACTCAAGTGCAGGTATAAAACAATCTATAACGCGAGTACCTGAAGAGAACTCGCGAATACCTGCTAATCTCTGCAAAATAGAACTCAAAGCAGGTATAAAAAATAACGCGAGTACCTGAAAATAACTCGCGAGTACCTGCTAATCTCTGCAAAAGAGAACCCAAAGCAGATATAAAATATAACGCGAGTACCTGAAGAGAACTCGCGAATACCTGCCAATCTCTGCAAAAGAGAACTCAAAGCAGGTATAAAACATAACGCGAGTACCTGAAAAGAACTCGCGAATACCTGCTAATCTCTGCAAAACAGAACATAAAGTAGGTATAAAACAATCTAATACGCGAGTACCTGAAGTGAACTCGCGAATATCTGCTAATATCTGCAAAACAGAACATAAAGCAGGTATAAAACAATCTAATACGCGATTCCCCGAAGAGAACTCGCGAATATCTGCTAATATCTGCAAAACAGAACATAAAGCAGGTATAAAACAATCTAATACGCGAGTACCTGAAGAGAACTCGCGAATACCTGCTAATATCTGCAAAACAGAACATAAAGCAGGTATAAAACAATCTAATACGCGAGTACCTGATGAGAACTCGCGAATTCCTGCTAATATCTGCAAAAACAGAACATAAAGCAGGTATAAAACAATCTATTATGCGAGTACCTGATAAGAACTCGCGAATACCTGCTAATATCTGCAAAACAGAACATAAAGCAGGTATAAAACAATCTAATACGCGAGTACCTGATGAGAACTCGCGAATTCCTGCTAATATCTGCAAAAACAGAACATAAAGCAGGTATAAAACAATCTATTATGCGAGTACCTGATGAGAACTCGCGAATACCTGCTAATATCTGCAAAACAGAACATAAAGCAGGTATAAAACAATCCAATAAGCGATTCCCCGAAGAGAACTCGCGAATATCTGCTAATATCTGCAAAACAGAACATAAAGCAGGTATAAAACAATCTAATACGCGAGTACCTGAAGAGAACTCGCGAATACCTGCTAATCTCTGCAAAACAGAACATAAAGCAGGTATAAAACAATCTAATACGCGAGTACCTGAAGAGAACCCGCGAATACCTGCTAATCTCTGCAAAACAGAACATAAAGCAGGTATGAAATATAACATACCGCGAGTACCTGAAGAGAACTCGCGAATACCTGCTAATCTCTGCAAAACAGAACATAAAGCAGGTATGAAATATAACATAACGCGAGTATCTGAAGAGAACTCGCGAATACCTACTAATATCTGCAAAGCAGGTCATAAAGCAGGTATAAAACAATCTAATATGCGAGTACCTGAAGAGAACTCGCGAATACCTGCTAATATCTGCAAAACAGAACATAAAGTAGACATACAATATAACGCGAGTACCTGAAGAGAACTCGCGAATACCTACTAATATCTGTAAAGCAGGTCATAAAGCAGGTATAAAACAATCTAATACGCGAGTACCTGAAGAGAACTCGCGAATACCTGCTAATATCTGCAAAACAGAACATAAAGCAGGTATAAAACAATCTAATATGCGAGTACCTGATGAGAACTCGCGAATACCTGCTAATATCTGCAAAACAGAACATAAAGCAGGTATAAAACAATCCAATACGCGAGTACCTGAAGAGAACTCGCGAATACCTGCTAATATCTGCAAAACAGAACATAAAGCAGGTATAAAACAATGTAATATGCGAGTACCTGATGAGGACTCGCGAATACCTGCTAATATCTGCAAAACAGATCATAAAGCAGGTATAAAACGATCTAATATGCGAGTACCTGAAGAGAACTCGCGAATACCTGCTAATATCTGCAAAACAGAACATAAAGCAGGTATAAAACAATGTAATATGCGAGTACCTGAAGAGAACTCGCGAATACCTGCTAATATCTGCAAAACAGAACATAAAGCAGACATACAATATAACGCGAGTACCTGAAGAGAACTCGCGAATATCTGCTAATATCTGCAAAACAGAACATAAAGCAGGTATAAAACAATCTATTATGCGAGTACCTGATGAGAACTCGCGAATACCTGCTAATATCTGCAAAACAGATCATAAAGCAGGTATAAAACGATCTAATATGCGAGTACCTGAAGAGAACTCGCAAATACCTGCTAATCTCTGCAAAACAGAACATAAAGCCGGTATAAAATAATCTAATATGCGAGTACCTGAAGAGAACTCGCAACCACCTGTTCATCTTCTCATATAAACATCTATAGAAAAGAAGTTTTTGGATGTCTAGATACAATATGGTGATATTCACCTCATTTGTAAGCAAAAAGCTAGCATAGCACCTGTATCATATGCAAAGGAAGCAGTAATGCTCAATTGGAGCAACCACTATAATGTGGATATATAAAGATGAAACTATAAAGAGGCGACCATCAAAAGATGGGTTCAATTGCTTTTAAAGATTTGAGCGACCATCGGAAGACGGGTTTGATTGCCTTTAAGATTTTGGCGACCATCGAAAGATGGGTTTGATTGCCTTTAGAGTTTTTGGCGACCATCGAAAGATGGGTTTGATTGCCTTTAGAGATTTTGGCGACCATCGAAAGATGGGTTTGATTGCCTTTAGAGATTTTGGCGACCATCGAAAGATGGGTTTGATTGCCTTTAGAGATTTTGGCGACCATCGAAAGATGGGTTTGATTGCCTTTAAGATTTTGGCGACCATCGAAAGATGGGTTTGATTGCCACAACATTCACAAGCCATTTTCAACCATGTATGCATTTGAAGGAAAGAGCTAATGCAAACATAACTGAAAGAGTTTTAAGACGAGCTTTAAGACAAACCTTTCTGCCAATGAAAGTAGATCCAGCATCACTTCGAGTGAATAACCGATATTGCTAGAAAAGATTTTACAATAATATTTTTAAGCAACATATTCCCGCAGTTTGCCTTCTTTCGACAACTTCTCTACAAGCTTATGTAGAGCGCGACACTTTTCTGTATCATGACCCACACACATGTGGTATTGACAAAACAAGTCTTTGTGACAATTCCTATGATCAGGTCGCATGAGAGAAGGCCTTGTAAAACCAGGTTCTTGCTGGATAATCTGAAGAGCTTCTTTCATTGAGATAGTTAAACCTGTATACCTTCCTCGGAGCTTATCTTGCTTATGCGGGCGAGGAGAATTGCATGACCTGTAACTATAAGTCTGAGTTGGGATATGAGGGTTGACAAGACATAGCTCTGATTGATTTAGTTGCAGGAAACTTGGAGAAGCAGATAGATGCTCATAATCATAGCATATTTCACGTTGAGATGATAAGTTGGGACCTTGTTCATATTCTAACAAATATCCACGGCGATTGATAGGAAGATGACCATGAGAAGAATAATCCTTCTGTTGTTGTTGGGGCCTCTGAATTAAAGAAGCAAAATAATCGGGGTTCGCATCCTCGGCCTTAATGAACTGATTTGCTATTTCAATAAGATGAGCATAAGATTCTGGCTCTTTCATGGTGACTTCAAACTTAAGAGGACCTTCCTGGAGACCATTAATTAAGGCATGTTTATAGAGACTTTGATCAGCATTAACAACATCAAGGATTTCTTTTTGAAAGCGATCGATGAAGTGAGCCGTGGATTCGTTATCCATTTGCTTGATCTGAAAAAGAGCTGGAAGACCTCTCTTACGTTTCCTTAAAGTGCTGAACCTCAAATAAAATTCTCTTCGAAGATCTCCGAAGCAATTGATCGATTGAGATGGTAAATGGTAGAACCAATCCAAAACTTGACCGTCAAAGGTCATGATGAGAAGTTTACACTTGATACCATCTGATAGAGCTCTTAGTGAGGTAGCTGCCTCAAAGGCTTGCAGATGAAAAACCGGATCACTCATTCCAGAATAGACTGGCAGACGAGGCTCTTTGAAGTCATTTGGGACTACTTCCCAACGAATTTTGTATGATAATGGGGAAGGTTCTTGTTCTTCTCCTGCAGGAATTGTTAGTCTATCAACAAGGTAAGGTGGATCACCCATACTAACCTTATGAGACTCATAATGAGGAATAGAGAGTCCTGCTGCTTCAGGTTGTAACAAATGTTCTAGATGACTGCTAGAAGGCTTGTCATAAGTAGCTGCTATAGTATTAAGTTGAGAATCCACTTGTCTTTTGAGGTGGGCGATCTCTGCTAATAGGGGGTTTATGTCATCACTTTGAACAGGAACTTCAAGACGATTGGAAGGATGCTCGAGGTCTTCTGACGGATGATCCATGAAAACAGGAAATGTTGAAAGAGAAAAACTGAAATAACTTTCAAACGGAGCCGAATTTCTGAAATCCGAGGGCTAAAAAGTGGCTGAACGGGGAAACCAGTTCAATTTTTGGATAGTTCGGCTCAAGACGGTCGCGTCGGGCTTTGAATTTCTGAATTCCGACACCCGGATCAAAAGTTATGGCCGGTTGAAGATTGAGTGTATTTTAGGCCAAATCTCGCATCTTCATCGCAACAGTTGTTCATCAACCACTCGCTATCTGAAGGTCGCGTGTTTCTGTTGAATCCAAAATGGCACCTCCACGATCTACTCGAGGGGATTGGGGGAAAAGGAGGCCGCGAGCAGCTGGTTACTTGGGTCGCGAGTGAAGAGGGGAGAAGAAGAGAGGGCCGCTAGCTTGCGGCGAGGCCAGACTTCGCCCGTCGCGGCAAAAGCCACTCCTGCGACGGGCTTTCCCTTTATTCAATAATCTGTCTTACAACTTGCCACTTTTAGTACATGGAAATGAAATGAGTACAAGAGGATGACAGATAAGAAAGACAAGTCGCCCAGGCTGTTTTGCTGAGGCCGCCCGGCCTGTTTCTTGAGGTCGCCCGGGCTGCTTTGTTGAGGCCGCCCGGCCTGTTTCTTGAGGTCGCCCGGGCTGCTTTGTTGAGGTCGCTCGGAAAGGCCGCAGCAAGGTGCGGTCTGGCTGTTTCTAGCCGCTAGTTTTGCCCCCAACTTGCCTGTCCTTTGTTCATGGTCGAGGGTCCTATTTATAGGCTCTGGGTCGATGTCGTCACCTCCGGTGAGCCGGTGACTGGATCCCTACCTGCGCGGTCTGAAGGAAGAGGCCGTCCGGCTTGGCGGCTTGACGGAGGAGGCCGCCACTGCTGGGCGGTCTGACGGAGGAAGCCGCCCCTGCTGGGCGGCCTGACGGAGGAGGCCGCCCCTGCTGGGCGGCCTGACGGAGGAGGCCGCCCCTGCTGGGCGGTCTGACGGAGGAGGCCGCCCCTGCCGGGCGGTCTGACGGAGGAGGCCGCCCCTGCTGGGCGGTCTGACGGAGGAGGCCGCCCCTGTCGGGCGGTCTGACGGAGTAGGCCGCCCCTGCCGGGCGGTCTGACAGAGGAGGCCGCCCCTGCTGGGCGGTCTGACGGAGGAGGCCGCCCCTGCTGGGCGGTCTGGCTGAGTAGGCCGCCCCTGCTGGGCGGCCTGACGGAGGAGGCCGCCCCTGCTGGGCGGCCTGACGGAGGCCACACGCCTTGGGTGATCTGAAGGAGGAGGTCGTCCCTTCTTACCATTCTGGGCGCGTCATGTATAAAAACGCCGTGAAAAAGGCCTCCTCGGAGAGGATCGCCGTTTTCTGGGTAAACAAGCACCTCATCCACGATCTTGGGAAGCGGAACGTCAGTGATCATGTTGACAGTTCGGACGTAGCACTCCCGAGCCACTTTGGTGTTGCTCCTAACCCGATATTATTTTCCTTCAGCAGCGAACTTGAGGGCAAGATGAAAGGTGGACACTACCGCCCTATATGCATTGAGAATCGGCCTCCCGAAGATGGCACAGTAGTTGCTTGGGGCATCTACTATCACAAAATTGATTAATTTTATTACTCCTCCAAGAGAGACCAAGAGCTTCACTGAACCCTCTACTTCCTTCTTCTCCCCAGAAAAACCGTAGAGGGGCCCATCGGTGGAAAGCAGTTGCTTTCCAGTCTTCAGGGCCTCGAAAGTTGGGCAGAAAAGGAGATTGACGGAGCTGCCAGTATCAATTAAAATCTTGTGGACGGTATAGTTTTCGATGACGGCCCTGATAACCACCGCATCATCGAAAGGATTAGCATTGGGGGGAAGGTCGTCCTGACCAAACGTGACAATAGTACTCTCGGGAGGAGAACTTGTAGTGGCTGCCACTTCCTGCTTTAGAACTCTCGCAATGCTGGATTTGCGAGATGATTCCGCTCCAGCTCCCCCATGGATACAATAGATGTCCCCTAAGGGGCCCACATCATTGACTTCGATGCATTCGGTAGAAGGATGGATGTCACCATAATAGCTGGCGTCCTCGACGTCGGCGCATTCCCAGGTTACTTCTACTGTTTCCTTCTCCTTTTTCTTCTCGGTAGTTGGCTCAGCAGTTTTATCTTTTCGAATTAGACCCCGGAGCTTTCCTTCTCCCAGGAGTCTTTCTGTGAGCAGACGAAGGGCTCGACAGTCTTCAGTTAGATGTCCCCCCTCTTTATGATATTCACAATAAAGGTTCAGATTCCGATTACGAATATCCGACTTCAAAGGAGCGGGCCTTTTGAAATCTGGCCTCTTTTGCAGAATCTGGACTACCTCGTCCATGGTGACATTTAGGGGAGTGAATGAGTCTTGCGAATCATCATATTGGGTTGATAGAATGACTGGAGGTGGCTGCGCGGTATACTGTTGTAAATATACCGGCATAATTTGTGGAAGGGGAGCGGATGGAGCGGGAGCGATGGCCAACGGTGGTTTCTGATCTTGAAACCGCTGATGGCCCATGAATGGTTGCTTATTTTTGTATTTCCTCCCCCTTTGGGAGCGGGGTTCGAAGTGGGACTGATTCGATGGTGGATGACGGAAGGATGGATTCGATGGCTCCTTGTCGCTTACCAGCTTTGCGACGTAGTCTGGATTGCTCTTCTCTCCTCTGATAAAAATGTTTGCCAACCTTATCATCTCCTGATAAGTCTTAGGCTCCCTTATATTTGCTTCGAACTTTAGGGGGCCCTCCCTTAGGCCATGGATGAGAGCAACCCTATACAGCTCCGGGTCCACATTTTGGACTTCCATGATTTCTCTCTGGAATCGATCCACAAAACGTGCCCATGTCTCGCCTTCCCGTTGTTTTATATCGAAAAGGGCCGTCGGGCCGCTCTTTCTTTTCTTTGAGGTGGAGAATCTTAGCAGGAATTCTCTTCGCAGCTCCGTGAAGCAACGGATCGACCTGGGGTGCAAACCGTAAAACCATTCCCTCGCTTGTCCTTCAAAGGAGGTTACGAGAAGCTTGCAATTGGTTGCATCAGTCAAGGTTCTGAGAGCAACGGCTGACTCGAAAGCTTGTAAATGAATCGTGGGATCAGTCTCTCCATTGAACGCTGGCAGGCGAGGTTCCCTGAAATTATTAGGGGCAGGCTCCCCTCTGACTTCGTCCACAAAGGGAGAGGTCTCTTCCATGTCTTCATATAGAGGAGTAGAGTAATAAGCTGCTGGAGCTGCGGCTATTCGCGGACAAGCCGCCTGATAAGAAGACCGGGCGGCTGCTTCTGGCGGGTAGGAATGATGAATAGGAACTTCAGGCGGGTAGGAGAGACGGGCCGCGCCCTCTTGCGGGTAGGAAAGATGGGCAGCGTGAGAAGTTGCCCCCTGGAAGTCGAGGACTCGAGCTGGCATGTTGTGCGCGGCTTCCTGATAGAAGTTTTCCCTGGCCGCAGTGTCTTCTTGATGGAGCTGGAAATTAGCGGTCTGCGGTAGCGAGTAAGGAGGAGGTGGAGGAAGGACCGGGGTCACCGACCGGTTAGTCGCGGCTTGTTGCGGAACTAGTCGCTCAGTTAGTATTGCTAAAGTCCGACTGATCTCTTCAAGTCGCTGATCAGTGGCCCTCTGGGCCCGCTCGGCTTCTCTCTTTGACTGCTCCAGGGCTTCCCACAGAGAGTCCTCGCTATGATCGGAGCGGTCTCCAAGGGGGAGCTGACGGTCCGATATTATGGCGAAAAGGGATTTCACTGACAATCCGCGATCTGAAGGTCACGTGTTTCTGTTGAGTCCGAGATCGCACCTCCGAGGGAAACCGGAGGCCGCGGGTTGCCGGTTACTCTTTGTGTAGAAGAATGAGACCGCTAGCAGCGGTCAAGGCCAGACTTCGCCCGCCGCGGCAAATGCCACTCCTGCGACGGGCTTTCCTTTGATTAGAAAAAAGTGGTTACAGCGGGCTGCAAGTACAGAAAAAGAGAAGCCGGCCGGTCAGACAGTCTGCAAGACATGAAACTCGAGACCGCAGCCCAAACAAGCGAGCTCCTGGATTCGAGAGTGCGTCCCTTGTGAACAGTGCCGCCCCCTATTTATAGGCTTGGGGGCCTGCCTGAATGGGCAGGGATAAAATAACCACCTGCCCGGGTACAGGAGAAACGGGCAGGCGGTGACGGGATGCACAAAGAAGAAAAAAGAAAGAGGCCGCGCGGCTTGGCGGCTTGTTCTTCCGACCTGTCCGGCCTGAGGCTGAAGATACCAGGACCAAGTCAATGATTCAGACCGGGCGGTCTCTTGCTTGAGACCGCGGTCTTTTTTCTGGACATGGCTTGGCTGATCTTCAGAAGGTAACCCGAGTAGTCTCCGATCTGAAACTGAGGCTTGCTCTTCTGGGTTTGAATCTTGAATCTCTATAGCACTACCCGCGCGGCCTCCTTCCTGAGACCGCGGATAGCCTTCTTACTTTGGCCTTTGACGACCTTCACTCTTGGGGGCGGTCCGAATTGACCTCAGACCACCCGGTCTGGTTTACCTCGAGCTGAGAGCTACCGATCCTGGAACCCAGCGGCCTGACCCAGCGGTTCGCCCGGTCCGAGAATGATCCAACCCGAGAAGCGGTTTTCCGGGTAAACACACTTAGCAAACTATTCTCTAAAAACCTAGTTAGGGATGGACCGAATATTAAGTGCATTAAAGATGGTCCATGTCATGCATGCCAAATGGGTAAGCAAACTAGGGCCACCTTTAAAGGCTTAGCTCACAAAGACTATAATAGGTGCATATACTTATTGCACATGGATCTCTTTGGTCCTATGTCAATTCACAGTCTAGGAGGGAAGTCATATACTTTTTTGATTGTTGAAGATTACTCTAAATATACTTGGGTATTCTTCCTTAAAAGAAAGTTATAGACTCTTGACACCTTTATGACATTTTTCAAGCAAGTCCATAATAAGATAGACTGCACTGTGGTCAAAATCAAAAGTGACCATGACACAGAATTCCAATCTGGTGCTATGATAGATTTCTATCAAAGATAAGGTATCTTGCAAGAATTCTCTTCTCCCAAGACTCCACAACAGAATGGGGTGGCTGAGAGAAAGAATCGAACCCTTATTGAGGCTAGTAGGACTATTCTGAGTGACTACTCACTACCTAAATACCTTTGGGTTGAGAATTTCAACACAGCATGTCATGTGTTAAATAGGGCCTCAATCACCAAGGATCACAAGAAGACTCCCTATGAAGTGGTGAAGGGCAGAAAACCAACTCTATCCTACTTTAGAATATTTGGAAGCAAATGCTTTGTACTAAATAATGGAAAATCCAATCTAACAAAGTTTGCAGAAAAGAGTTGTGAGTGTATTTTTGTTGGCTACAACTCCCATGGAAGGTCCTACATGATATTCAACAAGAAAACACAAGTTGTTAAAGAATCTGTCCATATTGTATTTGATGAGACTAGCCTTATACAGAAAGGCTTGTCTAGTTCCTCTATTGATATAGGTTCAAAGTTAAAAATAAAAGAGCTGACTATTAAAGATAAACCTGAAACTAGTGAGCAGATTCCACCATACCTGATTAATGAAGAAGAATAAAATCAACCCTCAAAAGAGGTGCAAGAATAATGTGAAGAAACTCAACAAACTGAACAAATAGCTTTGGATACTCCAAGAAGACTGCCTACAGCAACAACAAATATCAAGGATAATCCAAAAAATCTAATAATTGGTGATGTAATACAAGGGGTTGTCACCAGAAGTAAAGTACATAATGAAGCAATGTTTCTGAGTTTTCTTTCCCAAATCGAACCCAAGAAGTTTGAGGGGGCAAACTCAGATCCATCTTGGATTATTGCAATGCAAAAGGAATTGAATCGGTTCAAAAGGTGCAAAGTCTAGAAACTTGTACCAAGACCCCAAGGACACAACAAAATTGGAACCAAGTGGGTCTATAGAAATAAGATGGATGAAAATGGAGTTATTATAAATAACAAGGCAACGCTGGTTACAAAAGGTTACAGGAAAGATGAAGGCATAGATTTTGATCAAACCTTTGCTCTAGTAGCAAGGCTAGAAGCAATCAGACACTTCTTGGCCTATGCTGCCCACAAGGGGTTCAAAGTTTACCAGATGGATGTAAATCAATGTTCCTAAATGGTGACCTAAAGGATGAAGTCTATGGTGAACAACCATCAGGTTTTATCACTCCTTCTCTTCATGATTATGTTTATTTCTTTAGAAAAAAATTTTATGGGTTAAAACAAGCACCCAAAGCTTGGTATGAACCCCTGTCTAGCTTTCTCATTGAGAACAAATTCTTAAGGGGGAAGATAGACAAGAAATTACTCCTAAGGTACGTAACATGCAAGATTCTGCTAGTACAAATCTATGTCGATGATAGATTTCTATGTAGATGAGAACCTTTGCAAGAAGTTTACCAACTTAATGCAAGGGAAATTTGAAATGAGTAGCATGGGAGAGATAAAATACTTCCTAAGTCTTCAAGTAAAGCAGTCTAAAGATGGAATTTCCATTTCCCAGGCAAAATTCACTAAGGAGCTAGTTAAGAAATTTTGAATGGAGAGTGCCTCCACTATGAGGACTCCCATGGGATCCAATGTGTCTCTAGACAAGGACGAAAAGGGGAAACCTTTTAATGAAACAATGTATAGATGTATTATTGGCTCCTTGCTCTACTTGACTGTCAGTAGGCCTGACATAATATTTGCTGCATGTGTATGTGTTAGATATCAGGTGAATCCAAAGGAATCTCACTATTCTTCTATTAAGAGGATTTTAAGTTATCTTAAAGGCACACCTAATCTTGGCTTATGGTACCCTAGGAATAATGATCTTGAACTAACTTGGTACTTAGATGCAGCTTATGTAGGTTGTAAAGATGATAGGAATAGCACATCAGGTACATGCCAATTTCTTGGCAGGAGATTAATTTCATTGAGCAGTAAGAAGCAGACTAGTGTGGCTATTTCAACAGTAGAATCAGAAGATATATCAACAGAAAGTAGCTATGCTCAGCTACTATGGATTCAACATTAATTACAAGACTATATTGTAAATATGTCCAAGACATCACTATTCTATGACTCATCAAATGCTATTTCAATTGCTAAGAATTTGGTATCACACAGCAGGACTAAGCATACTGAAATAAGGTATCACTTCATTAGGGAGCATGTTGAAAAGGAAGATATTTTCCTTGAATATGTCCCCATTAGCAAACAAGTCGCAGATATCTTCACTAAGACCCTTGATGAAGATAAGTTAAACTTCGTTAAGTTTGAATTAGGAATGCTCAACTTGGAGTAATTTTTGTCTCTAAGTTCATATATACATATTAAAATTCACATGCTAACCCATTACATGCAAAAAATGACTGTGAGAATGCAGGAAACTCATGAGAGAATAGAAAATTTTCTTAAATATCTCTCAATGTCAGTTACTCATCTATGTATGAGGATACAATATGACATAAAGATCTTGGCGTCGAGTTATCAAGCCGGCATGCTCTCCGTGCCATCGGGATGAACATCTGATGAGTCCCATATATATATATATATTTTTGGACTCATTTGGGCTGATATTTTAGTGTTTGCACCACATTTTAGTTACGTTTTCATTTACATATACTATTCCATGCTAGGTGCACCATTAAGCCCATTTCGGTGTGCAATTGCATTCCTCGTTGTTGGGGGTAAGCACATTGTGTTCTCCTTCCCTTCTTTTATGTATCCCTGTGCTAGACGTGTATTCCCAGCTAGTATATCTTGTTTGCAGGTGACCTGATCGTTCCGTTTTCACCCAAATGTAATTTCTGTGCATATCGCACGGTCGTGCGTTTCCTTGACGCACGGTCTGCACGGTCGTGCGTTTGTGTCTGGGAAGAAAATGGAGCGTTGGGGTTTACTCGTGCATTTTAACGCACGAGCAAATCTGCCCGTACGTGAGTAAAACGCACGGTCGACCTGTATCTTTGTGATCTCAGAGCGTCGGATTTTACCCGTGCGTTTGAACGCACGGGCGGCGTTGGTCGTGCGTGAACAAATTGCACAGGCGGCGCAGCGTATTTTACAAGCCATATTTCATCCGTTTATATCGCACGGTCTGCGCACGATCGTGTGTTCGACCGTGCGTGACCAATTTTCAGCCTGTTTCCTATAAAAAGCAGGAATCGAGGCAATCAGAATGAGGGACCGAGAGAGACAGACGGGGGCGTGATTCTTCCACCATTTTGGGCGATTTCCATCCCATCTTCATCCCCATTCCATTCCGATCATCCGGGAGACTCCTCCGGCGACCAAGAGTTGTTTCTCTACCATCGGGGAGCCCTTCCGGCCGTCAGCAAAGCTTTCCTAGCGAGTGTTCTTCAAGTTGTTGCGGAGAAAGTGGAAGATCACCGGAGAAAGTGACAGATCTCCAGCACCGGAAGCACCCCTCGACCGAGTTCGGAAGCGGATTGACAACCCGCTATTCCGGCCGTGGCCGACGGCTCTCCTTCTTGAGTGGTTTTCTCTTAACTTATCTTGTATAACTAGATGAATATTTGTGTAATGAACTTGAATGATTTGTTTGTCTATGAATGAATTATTTGGTGTTTACATAATCTCCTTTGTATTGCTCTGTGTTGCGTCCTCTTACACCCACTCCACTCCACTTCCACACACACGTTCTAGCTAGCTCACTCTAGCAAAAGATAGAGGTGAGAGTGAAGAGGTGCTTTCGTCCCTCATCAAAACCCCGCACTGTAGCCATTTCACCCACATACTGAAGCACGGCATCACGACCACTGCACTCACCCCCACTTTGCGAAGAGGTGTGTGTGACCCTCAATCATCACAGTTACTTTCTGTCCACGCGCATTCCGAAGCATGGCATCGCGGCCGTTGCATCCATCCCGCCTTGCGAAGCGGAGTTTTGACCCGCATCTCTTATTTCTGCAATAGTCTAGATCACCCATCACAAAGCCCTTGTTTTTTTTACTTTCTTTCACTCGTCATAACAATCGTCTCACTCTATTTTCTTATCACCACATCCTGCATTCCTTGAGAGATCGATACTTGGGGATAACTTCCCATTTTTATTACTTGAGCGACCGTGCACTGTCGTCGTATCGTATTTCGTGCCTGCTAATCAGTGCCGAATTTAGCGCATCAAGTTTTTGGCGCCGTTGCCGGGGAATGCAGGCGTGATGAGATGTTGTTTGTGAGTCGATTATTTTCGAGTGAGTCTTTTATTCTTTTTAATTTATTACTTTTCATGCTATTTTCTTCTTCTATATCATGTGGGCGCATTTGAATATCTGATGTCGTTGGTGTGGGGACACATCCCACGCTAGTGATAGGTGTCCCAAGGAGTATGGTGTTGTTCAGAAACCGTACGGAGCCCATAAGTCTTTTGGCTACTCTACTGCACCTTCGTTATCGCACCTTTACACGGCTGCCGCACCTTTTGTGCCGGCAAAGCCGGCAAAGCAGTGCCTATTTTGCAAAAGTAGAGAGCACGCCTTGAAGGACTGTGCAACTTATCTTCGTGAATTGGCGGATGACGATGAGCCAGATATCCGGATCGTCCCATCTTAAAATTCTGCTAGCACAGCTTCTTCCTCTGATTACGGGTCACTTCCACCTTCACTTTTCGAAGGGTATGGAACCGACACGTACGTCAGTGACCCTCATGACTCGATTTCTGATGCGACACCCCATACCTCTTCAGTTCATCTACCACTTTGCGTGGATTTGTGTCCTTGTGTGGAGAGAGAGCCCGAACTCTTAAGAAGCACGTCTTCTCCCACTGCACACGAAACTACATATGTTTCTGATATTATCATTGAGGTCACTTTGCAGGATGTTGCAGACCTGCGCAATGTGGTGCCCACTCTCATGGAGGAGGACAGCCTTGATTGTGCCGAAGCAACCGCTTCGGTCCAGTGCGAGGAAGTCCAAGTTATAGAGGAGGCCATTGCGTGCGCTTTGGAGTCTAGCGAAATCTTCGATGATATCATCAGTGTGTCATTGCCGCACCCCACCCTATAGGGGATGAAGCCGGGATTGTCCCCTCAGATGAGATTTCTTTTAGTTTTTCTTCCAATTTATTTCCTGACCCCCTTTCTTTATGTACAAGGATGCAGGATGCACCTCCTCCAGTTGATCAGACCTTATGCATGGAGGATCTGAAAGCCTGGCGGGATGAGGAAGGTACAGTGAAGGAACATCGTGTTTCCTCATCTTCTTTGGCGCTTCCCCTTGAGGATTGGTTACAAGGTGGCAAGCATTTTTTTTTGAAGATATAATACTGGAGGAGAAGAAGAGAGCGAAAAAGGAGGAGATTTGGGTTGGAGGTTGAGCATCTTACTTATTTTCCACCCCTACTACAGAGTCTTCAGACCTTTTTCTTCTATCTGCAGTTACTATTTTAAATCAACGTATAGTTGATTTCTCCATATGGTTGTGTAATAATACAATGTAGACGTGGATGATCTCCTCTTTTTAATTCTGCGTGAACAATTCTATAAACTGCTTAATACAGGTATTTGGTCCACCTTTAAGGACGTTAAAGAAAAGGGCTTCTTGGGAGACAACCCATGGGAACCACCCGGTTCCGTTTGCTTGATTTAATCTCTATCATGTTTTGTTTGCTTTTGCTTTTGTTTTTAGCTATGCAGGTGTGAACTCGATTGGACGAAGAGGAGGATATCATTGAAGAAGGATTATACCGCTCTTCTGGCATGCTCTTAGGAGCATAGGTACTCTTAACCCAGCTCTTAGTTTGCTTCAAAAGATTATATTTTCTTGTGTTTCAATGCAAGTCTGGGGGGGGAGCGAGCCTTTGCTTACGCCACACGCACATGCATGCTAGAATGTTGTTAGGAAATTTATATTTATTGTCTCATTGCATAACGCACACCACATGCATTTTATTTTTACCCATGCGCAATTATCGTGTAAATGCTAGATGAATATGTTTAGAAGTTTGATTGTTAGTTTAGGATTGTGTGGCTGAACACGATGTGACCCGTGCGGTGCTGCTAGTAGAGCGCTCACGCAGCTTAAAAATTCACGTAGAATAGATTTAATTACAAAGTTATAGTTTTATTTACTTCATTTGTGTAATTACTTAATACTCTACTCAAACGGTGAATTTGGTGAATCTAGCGGTAGCCCTTGGTTGAGTGTAGAAGAGCTGTTAGCCTCGTGTTGTTTGAGTTGGAAGGAGAGGAGACCTCGCTCGGTGGTTAAGAACTTGCCCCAAGCTATTTTCAAAATGAGTGTGTTGAATGATCTTGTTGGGAGCATGATGTAGGCCATCATTTGGTCCGGTTGAGCTTTGATTTCCCAACCTAACATCATCCTTTGCTAGCCCCGTTGAGCCTTACATTTCTTATTTGTTAAACTCCACTAATTGTTCACTAAGGCCCCATATCCTAACCTAAAATGCACTAGAGTCAAGCTTTGAAACTTATACATATTGATGATGATTGTGCGAAGCGGAGAATAAATATGTGGTTGTGTGATGTGGTGTGTGCGCGCAGAAAAAAAATGATGAGATTGAAAAAAAAATCTTGATTGATCCTAAATTATGTCTCTATGGATCTAAAAAAGGAGTAAAAGATCTCTAAAAAGAATCGAACCACAAGTGTGGTAGTCTCGCGCACACCATAGTGCTTAAATGAAGTCTTGGGGAGTGTGCTTCAAGGTGAAGATGTTAATGTTGAGTTTTGTTTATTTTTCGGAGGTTGAGTGCGTTTAGCCTACGTTCTTCTACTTCATTACCGTACCTTAACCCAAGCCCAAGTCTAACCTAAAAGTCCTACTGATTCTTGATGAGATCGTCTCATGCAGTGGAGAAGGTGTGAAAGGGAAAGCATATGACCATTGACCTTGATGGATTTCTTGGAGAGCTCTTTCTTGAGATCCAATTTGAATAACGTTCACCTCAGCACCTCACGCTATTTTCCCTAGGGCGTGACTGTATGATTCACCAATAATTCACCTCAGAGTATTAGTATTTTGTATTTTACACTTGTAGAAGTTCTTAAAATATAGTCTTTGTTTTAAAATCTTTTCTACTTTATTTTCACGCTCGTTAGTCTTTACTTCCCATCGTGTTTCGCATGCACAGTTGCTTCCTTAACGTTCATTTTTCAACCATAGGATTGAGTGTTTGCCCGAGACGTGCAAACGAGTAAGTCTGGGGGTGTGATGAGTCCAATTTATATATATTTGGAATCATTTGGGCTGATATTCTAGTGTTTGCACCACATTTTAGTCACGTTTTCATTTACATATACTATTTCATGCTAGGTGCACCATTAAGCCCATTTTGGTGTGCAATTGCATTCCTCGTTGTTGGGGGTAAGCACATTGTGCTCCCCTTCCCTTCTTTTATGTATCCCTGTGCTGGACGTGTATTCCGAGCTAGTATATCTTGTTTGCAGGTGAACTGATCGTTCCGTTTTCCCCCAAATGTAATTTTTGTGCATATCGCACGGTCGTGCGTTTCCTTGACGCATAGTCTGCGCGGTCGTGCGTTTGTGTCTGGGAAGAAAATGGAGCGTCGAGGTTTACTCGTGCGTTTTAACGCACGAGCGAATCCACCCGTGCGTGAGTAAAATGCAAGGTCGACCTGTATCTTTGTGATCTCAGAGCATCGGATTTTACCCATGCGTTTGAACGCACGAGCGGCGTTGGTCGTGCGTGAACAAATCGCACGGGCGGCGCAGCATATTCTACAAGCCATATTTCATCCGTTAATATCGCACGGTCTGCACATGATCGTGCGTTCGAGCGTGCGTGACCAATTTTCAGCCGGTTTCCTATAAAAAGCAGGAATCGAGGCAATCAGAATGAGGGACCGAGAGAGACAGACGGGGGCGTGATTCTTCCGCCATTTTTGGGCGATTTCCATCCCATCTTCATCCCCATTCCGTTCCTATCATCTGGGAGACTCCTCCGGCGACCAAGAGTTATTTCTCTACCATCGGGGAGCCCTTCCGGCTGTCAACAAAGCTTTCCTAGCGAGTGTTCTTCAAGTTGTTGCGGAGAAAGTGGAAGATCACCGGAGAAAGTGACAGATCTCCGGCACCGGAAGCACCCCTCGACCGAGTTCGGAAGCGGATTAACAACCCGCTATTCCGGCCGTGACCGACGGCTCTCCTTCTTGAGTGGTTTTCTCTTAACTTATCTTGTATAACTAGATGAATATTTGTGTAATGAACTTGAATGATTTGTTTGTCTATGAATGAATTATTTGGTGTTTACATAATCTCCTTTGTATTGCTCTGTGTTGCGTCCGCTTACACCCACTCCACTCCACTACCACACACACGTTCTAGCTAGCTCACTCTAGCAAAAGCTAGAGGTGAGAGTGAAGAGGTGCTTTCGACCCTCATCAAAACCCCGCACTGTAGCCATTTCACCCACATACCGAAGCACGACATCGCGGCCGCTGCACTCACCCCCACTTTATGAAGAGGTGTGTGGGACCCTCAATCGTCACAGTTACTTTCCGTCCATGCGCCTTCCGAAGCACGGCATCGCGGCCGTTGCATCCATCCCGCCTTGCGAAGCGGAGTTTTGACCCGCATCTCTTATTTCTGCAATAGTCTAGATCACCCATCACAAAGCCCTTATTTTTTTTACTTTCTTTCACTCGTCATAACAATCGCCTCACTCTATTTTTCTTATCACCACATCCTGCATTCCTTGAGAGATCGATACTTGGGGATAACTTCCCATTTTTATTACTTGAGCGACCGGTGCACTGCCGTCGTATCGCATTTCGTGCCTGCTAATTAGCAGTGCCGAATTTAGCGCATCAACATCCAACACAACTTTATTCAACTTATATTGGATCTGGAATATGGACCATTAGATCTTGGTTCAAACTCCAAGGCCTAGACGCCCAGGTATGTGCCTTTCCACATTCTAAAATAGACTAAAAATTGATCAAGTGCTTAGAATAAGGTTACACCTTCATTTGCCCTAAGTCATCTCTACGACAAGCTCTAAACTTTGGGAGAATCATGTCCCTATAATGCCTGAGCATCTAAACAAGAAGCTGGGAGCACCATTGCACTACATAAAAAGATTGGATGTCAGGACCTTAGACATATGGGAGAAGGTTTTCTCAAAGTCTTCTAAGAAAGTAAATCAAGTGAAAGAGATGAAGAAAAGGAAGAAAGATGTAGAGGCTGACGAAAGTTTTGAAGAAATCTCCTCTGAGAGCAGTGGTGTTGATGCCAACCAAAACCCTACATACACTGAGGAGGAGGGGTCTGGAGTTTTTGCTAAACTACCCTCAAAACCAGTGGGAAAGCCCTTGGTTCTATAGATACCTGAGATTGTTAACAATGCTGAAGTCCAAAATGAAGTTGCAGTGCCAGAAGATATAAGTAAAGTTGTTTTTGAAAAGGTTGTTCAGGAAGAAGTACCAGTTGAGGGGGAGTCCCACCTGGGGAGCTAACCCAAGATACTGAGATGTTTGAGGGGGAGCCTCAACCTGAGATCTCTGCCCAACTAGATACTGATGGAGGCTGTGGTAGAGAAGGTTTGCAAGAATATATCTGATGAATCTGTCAAAGGATATGAACATTACTGTTCTAGAATTAGTTCTCTTAAAAGGAAAGTCTATTATTTCTGACCACAACCAACAATATGATAAAGCATATAATGCATATTCGGGATAGAGTGGACTTTTGCAGACAACTGTTGGATGAGCACCTCCTTGAAACCAAGAATCAAATCAATGATGGTGTGAATATGCTCAACAATAAATTGTCTGATCTCCATGGGAATATCTGTGAGCATATCTCTGAAGAATTCATAAAGGGGGAGAGAGCAATGACAAAGGCTAGTTGTTCAAACTGCAATGGGCAAATGAAATTATTAAATCTGTTGTAGACATTTGATCACATTTATATAAAATTTTTAAGTTTATATCTACTGTGTGTTTACTTAAATTTCTGTGATGAAATATTTATCATTATTCACTTTAGCAATTTATCATTGAGTGAGGTTCTGTCTTCTTCAAATAGGGGGAGATTATTGGGAACATTGCCCAACAATGTTCCTGATTTGAAGTTCTCTTGTCAATGATAAATGTTCTTTGTATTTGATGAATATCTAATTTATTGTGCATAAGTTCATTTAATTCAATTTAATAAATCATTCACAATAAGTTCACAGATATGGTCATTCTCAAGGAATACTTAGATAATTCTCAGAATTATGATAAGCCAAATATCATCGAGTCAGATTGAATATATCATCGTGATCTCTAAGTTCAACAAGTAATATCGTCTTGAAGACAATTTCTCTTAGTCTTAATCGTGTTGAAGACTAAGCGCTGCTTAAACATATGTATATCGTCTCAAGAGGATATCTTTGTGACAAGTATCAATCACTCAAGTATCGGCTTATTGGTATTCATTCACTTAATTATCGTCGAGACAAAGACAAAGGGGGACAGTTGTTCTAAAGGCTAAGTTAAGATCGTTGTAAAAAGAGATTTCATCGTGTTGAAGCCATCCATGCAAGTTAATTCACTCCAAGTCAAATGTCATCGGGAAGAACAAAATGTTTTTAAAAAGAGTGTTGGACATTTCAGAAGGCATGTTGAATTGCGAATGATCAAGATCATATCGTCTAGATATGGCTCCCATGTCGCCAAGACAATGCTCAAATCTAAGTGTTAAGTCTTATCGTCGTGATAAGATAAAATGTCGTCTTAATAAGCTTATTCATTCGACTTGAAGACATTGGTCGTATTGAAGTAACAATTCGTTATGATAAGCTCATTCATTGGGCTTGAAGATTGTATTCTTGTTGAACTCAAATATCGTCTTGAAGATCCTAGTATCGTCGAATAACTGAAGGATCGACTAGAAGACTAAAATGTATTTGTGACCAGATGAAAGAGCATCACAACGAGATGAAACATCATCGTGAAGATAACAAGTATATCTGAGAAGAAGCTTTATCGTTGTGATAAGCTAACACTTTGGCAGAAGTGCACTCAAAATCTAAAAAAAAACAAGTATCATCAAGAAGAGTTGAAATGCCATCGTGACCATATGAAAGATTGTCATGATGAGATGAAACATCATCGTGACAATTCAAATTCACAGAATGCATTAATTGCCACCGTCGATCAATCCATTCAGTACAGACTTTTAATGTATGCGATTTCTAACATAATGTCATCCTCGTTTTGACCATTAGGTTTTGTCGATGCTATAAATACAGATATGATAGATACCCTAACAAGATCTGAGAGAATCTATCATTAAGAAGATCAAAGAGCGACTTGACAGAACAATATTCTTTTCTTAAAGAAAACAAGTTTATCCTGTGAAGAAAAAGAAGATCGGAGAACAAAATCAAAGGAAAGAGATACACTCAAATCATCAATTCAGTTCTCCTAATCAATCTGTGATAAGCAATATACAAGATTCATTATTATAGATTTCTTCTGCTACTGCTATGAAGGTTGCCTTCATCAAAACCTAAAGAAGACACTTGCAAATCAAGTGAAGATCATATTGAGTCTATTCATACTTTTATTGTAAGAAATTCTAATCATCTTTCTGTAAGATCTATCTGAGATCTGAGGTAGAGTTCTATGAGAACTTGAGGTAGGGCTCTTGTTGAAGGTCGGCGTGTAGGGCTCTTGTTGAAGGCCTGAGATAGGGTTCTTGTTGAGGAACTGAGGTAGGATTCATTTGTTGAATTTTAGTGTAGTGCTCTTGTTGAAGGCATGAGTGTAGGGATCTTGTTGAAGGCATGAGGTAGGGTTCCAATTGAGGACCTGAGGTAGCTTTCATCAATTGAATCCGAGTATAGAACTTAGTATTGAAGTCTGACGTAAGAAACCAGGTTTGTTCCTGAGGTAAGAGTCAACGACTCTGAGTTGTAAGATCTGTGAAGGAGATCTGAGATTTGTAGAAGTTTGTTGAGGCTAGCACTCTGCTAGATATGAGTAGAGGGAAAGTGGATGTAACCAAATTGGGGAACCACTCGACTTGAAGATAGTGGTCATATTGAAGTAACATTTCATTTTGTTAAGTGATGAGTCCAGTTTATATAGTGATTTCCAGATTCATCTAGGCCATTTTCCTTGACGTTGCACTGCACTTTAGGCCCATTATTGCATATATTTGATTACATTGTCCGTTTCACTCTCAGTGCACATTTTCAGCCCAGTTTGGTGTTATTTCTTATGTTTCATCTTTTCAATGATGCTATAATGTTTCTGTTGATCATGTGGAATGCATCTGCTAGTGGTCTCGACTATTTTCCTGTAGGTTCAGGGGTTGTGTGGACGCCCGGTGATGGATTGAGCCATTTTTTAGTCTAAAAGGCCACTGGTCCTGCGTTTTTGTTCACGCACGATCAGGCGCACGACCACTAGTCATGCGCATTCCCCCATTTTCCACCCGAGCTGTTTGCATGATCACTGGTTTTGTTCTCGCACGACCACTGGCTGTGCGCCAATGATCGTGCGCTATCTTGGCAGTCTGAATTCAGCTACAGGTTCTTCTCGCACGAGCAGAGGCATTTCTTTACGCACGACCACTTGTCATGCGCCACTGCTGGTGCGCTATTTTGGCATGCTCGATTTTGCTACAGGTTATTCTCACACGATCAGTGATATTTCTTCGCACACGACCACTGGTCGTGCCCCACTGATCTTACGCCAAGTTTATTCTGCTCCGTATTTAAATCCAGGTTCCGTAATTTTAGGGAAGGCCCGGACATTTTGATAGTGCACAGTGTGCCTCTGAGAATACACTAGATGGGGGGAGGGTGAATAGAGATTTAAAAATATTTCTATCCTATTTGCGCAAATACAAATGTTAGTTTATTTAGGATGTAGTCTAAATTACCTAGAGGGGGGGGGGGTGAATAGGTTTCTTAAATTTTACCCTAGTTAGCCTAGCTGTTTTTTGGTTTAGTATTAGTAATTAATCAAGCACACAGAAAACACATAAGCATTTATAGAGGTTCCTCAAGACAGGGTGTCTTGAGTAGTCCTCTTTCCCCGTTCACCTTTCTAACAAAGAGTTAGACAAGGCCAACTTTTCCAAACTTAGCTCCAAGAGCTTACAACACAGATCCCTCAGGATCTCTCAGGTTTGCAAAAACCCTACCTCAGGCACAGCAGCCCTACCTCAGAGGAATCCACCTCCTACAGCTTAGACCACCTCCTGGTCCTACCTCAACCTGACCTCACAGCTTTACAACTCAGGCTAATCAGCCCTACCTCAGATCACACACTGATCCTACCTTAGAGGACTCCACCTCCTATAGCTCAGACCACCTCCTAGTCCTACAACCTCAGCCCAAATGGCCCTACAAACTCAGGTCTAACATCCCTACAAACTCAGGCCTAACCCCCCTACAACTCTGGCCAAATTGCCCTACAAACTCAGAACCCAAAGGCTCCTACAGATGATATAATGAGGTTTATAAAATGAAAGAAGAAAAGATCAAGCCTGTTCTTCTTCTTCTTCTCAGCTGCTGTTGCAGACTTAAATTAGGGAGGAGTGGTACAGCTCCAATCTTGATTCAACTTGATCAGCACTTCAGATGAAGGACTGGATCTACTTGCTCTATCTTGAGATGAATCAAGATGAGCTATGTCTTTTCTCCTTACAGCCTTGTGTGTGCTCAGTTCTTGGCTGCCGACTATAGAACAGTTATGTTCTCAATTTTGCATGCTGGAGAACTAGCAAAAGTATTTGCTCAACCTTAATTTATCCCTTTTATACATCCCAGTTCTTCAATGGCTCTCAAATGTCCTTCTGACAGATATGGCAGTGATTGGTGGACCCCACAATGCCTTTCTGCAGCTTGCGCCACGGGCAGAAGTCGCCATGTCATGTTTGAACTATCTCAGCGGTTGGGCTGAGATGGCTTCCTCTTCTCAGCTAATTCTGTCGATCTGTAGAGAAGTTTCTGCGTTTGATGAACTACATTCTGCGTTCGACGAACTACAATCTGCGTTCGACGAACTCGCCAAACTCTGCGTTCGACGAACTTCATTCTTCGTTCGACGAACTCACCAAGTCTCAGCATTTGCTTCTGTCCCATCTCTGCGTTCGACGAACTTCATTCTTCGTTCGATGAACTTGCCAAGTCTCAGCGTTTGCTTATGTCCTGTATCTGCGTTCGACGAACTGCATTTTGCGTTCGACGAACTTGCCAAGTCTCATCGTTTGCTTATGTCGCGTCTCTGCGTTCGTCGAACTGCATTCTGCGTTCGACGAACTTCCTTCTGCGTTCGACGAACTCGCCAAGTTTCATCTATCTACAGCTCAGCTTGCCCAGATGCCTTCTCAGTGGCTCCTGGTCTTGTCTCAGCGGTTCAGCTGAGACATTGTGACCTTCTCAGCTGATTAAACAGCACACCTTTGAATCTATTCCATTGTATGGAATATCATCTCCCTGTACAATACTTGAGACAATAGATTGTATAAAATACAATATGTACTTAGCATTGGGAGTGATGCCTCTTCAAATCAAAGGAACATTGAGGGCAATATTCCCAACAATCTCCCCCTATTTAAAGAAGGCAGAACATTCCCAATGCTAAGGTACATAGCCAACAAAAACCTATCATGAAAATGATCTATATAGAATTCATGATAACATTGCTTCTAGAAGATAACATTGATTAAGCATTCTATCAAAACAAATGAGTGATTATATTAAGCTTTGACTAACTCAGAGGGCAATCCTTGTACTCAAAGCTAACTCTGAGTTGGTCTTAGCTGGCCATCTCCCCCTTTCTGGTTTCTTCAACTATTTTCCCTCTAGGGATTGGGAGGCAAGAGGGTTTGGAAATCATTTTCCAAAAAAACCTTTTAAGTCATCGTTCATCTTCTCTGACCCTCTTAGCATTGGCCATCTCCCCCTCAACCTGAGCAGGAACTTGCTCCCCCTCAATGTGAGAACTATTATCTTTAATAGTTGTTCTTGTTCATTTTGAATAACCCTTTCTAGCACCCCCTCATTTGGAGCATTTGTATTGTTCTTATGATTACAAGTGTAAATTAAGCTTATGTCATAAGGCTGTTTAAGGGTAACCTGAAGCTCAGCTAAAACAGATTGTTCTGATTAAGCTGATCAACCTACTTTAAAATCAATAAGAAGGAGAGTTACTTACCTTGAGGTTGTAGTCCTCTAATTGATGTTGAATTCACAATGGTTGTGCACAACAGCTCTCCCTTGGCTACCAGCCTTGCCTTGTTCTATATGATTTTGCCATTTCATCTAACTTGTTCCTATCATGTGACTTGAGCACCCACTGTCCAAGTACCAAATTTGGGTGAGGCTGGTACTTGAACTATCCTGCAAGAAAAAGTTTAGTGATCCTTAGGAGCCCAAATAGCTTTGGGTCCTAGGTTCTTATTAGCATGATAAAATGACCTTACACTAGCTGCACCCTTTGCATGAAGGCTCATCTTTGCACATGGCACATTTGGATTGTGCCAACAGTCTATGGCAAAGTGTCCCACTTTACCACAACACCAACATTCATGAATGCTATATCTCCTCTTCTGAACATTTCTTGAGGAATTAGCATTACTGTGCCTGTGTTCAGGAGGGGAGACAACTGCAGTCTTCTTGTTTCTCTCAGCAATGATTTGACCGAATGTTAATCTATGTGTTGTCTTGATGCCCTTTGTTTTGATGACATCAGCTTGCTTTGGCTTGGTAGTGTTGTTTGTGGGGGTGTCTACTTTATCACCTAGAGGGGGGGGGGGGGGGGGGGGGGGGTGAATAGGTTTTTCAATTTGTATTATCCCCTTTTTGGTGTTCTTGAATTCTGGTTTGTAGATCTAAAAGTTATAAAGCAAAACACAGAAAACACATAATGATCTATAGAGGTTCCTCAAGACCGGGTGTCTTGAGTAGTCCTCTCTCCATCTGCGCCTAACTAGAAGTGTGCTAGGCTCGGCTAACGCTGCCAAAAGCTTCAGGCCCTCAAGCCTTACAACACGGACCCGCAAGTCCCAACAGCCTAGGCCCGCAGCGCCTACTGCCCCCGAGTTCGCAAGCTCGACACTCAGGCCCTCAAGCCCTATGACACGGACCCGCAAGTCCCAACAGCCTAGGCCCGCAAGCCCCTACTGCCCCCGAGCCCGCAAGCTCGACAGATCTCAACCGAAAGTGCCTGCCCTGGCCCTCAAGCCTCACAGCTCTCCAGCCCTCAAGCTAGACAAATTGGCCCGCAAGCCTTACAACAAAATACAGGAAAGAGACTGTTACTTCTTCCGGATGAAGATCGGCAAATTTAGCCTGTTGATGATTGGCTCCTTATGATTGAAGAAGATTCTTCTGATTCAGAGCAGCGCAGTTCTTCTTCAATCTCTTCTTTTTGCCTGATGTTGAACGGCGACTTCTCAGTCAATGAAGATGACTGATTCTTTTGAGAACACTTGAATCTTGTTCTCTTTCTTCTCCGCTGAATATACTGTTCTATTGAAGAGCGGCGGGATTCTTTTCCTCGTTCTTTTTTCTTGCACAGCAAGCTTCTTTTTATTTTGATCGATTGATTGATTCTGTGTTAGGGCAACCTCATATCTCTTTTATAAGACTGCGAGGTCCCCAACGGTCTTCTGAAAAAGCGCCTTAAGTGTCAGACGCTCCCTTCCTTAAGAGCACGCGCTGATTAGACAATCAAGCAGCGGCATTAAATGCTGACAGCACGTCCGTAAGATTTGAATTCTGTCTTGAAGATATTTGCATCATTACAACGACAAGCTATCTCTGACTATGTCGTCGCGATCTTCCTTCTTACATCATGTCATCGTGATCATATTGTTCTCTCGACGACATGTGTTCTTTACGATGATGTTTGTTCTTTCTCGATGACACGACCACTTTGGTGAAGTCGACGATACTGCGTCTTCTCTGCGTTCGACGAACAGCATTGTGCGATCGATGAACACGCCAAATCTCAGCAGTCGTCGATCTTCCTTCTGAGCTCGATGATCTTCCTTCTGCGCTCGACGAACACGCCAATTCTCAGTGGTCGTCGATCCTCCTTCTGATCTCGATGATCATCCTTGTCTCTGTGTTCGACGAACGCGCTATTATCAGCTGTTTCTTTTATCTTGTCTCAGCGGACGACGAACCCTTTGCTTCTCAGTGGTTGCTTTGCTCATCATCACGACGACATGAATACTTTGTCGACGATATCTCCTGTTCCTCTCGACGAAATTTCTTTAACTTCCTGAGCTTGTAGCTCCCCTTGATTTGATGTCTCTTATCCTTTTCGACAATATGGTACTTAGTTAATTAACTAAGGTACATGATGTGTTGTCAATCTCTGCAAGCATAAACTGGATGGAATGTTAAATACAACTTGCATTTATCATTGAGCTGAGCACTTCTTCAAATCAGGAACATTGCAGGGCACTATTCCCAACAATATCCTACTATTTGAAGAAGCCCTAACTTACCTCAATGATAAATGCCACTTATGATAAGATATAACAGATGATAATAATACGCATAAAGCAGCAATCACATAAGACAGATTAAATGTTCTTCACAATAAATGCTAAGCATATAAATAGATTAAATGTTCAATAATAGACATTAGCATTCATTTGCCCCAGCAGAGTAATTAAGATTTTAATTTGGTGCCCCATCAACGTCTGCTGATGCTTCCTCCTTTGGTTTTCTGCCTTTGCCTCTGATAGTAGTTGATGGGCAGGGGAATCTTCTTAGGAGAGGGATGAGGACCTTGTGGGAATGCTAGCTTGTGATTCTTTATCCTCTCAAGCTGCTTCAGATGTTTCTGCCATTCAGCTGACTGGTATACCCTCGGATAGTCCTGTTGTGGATATCGAAACTGAATCCATGATTCAGTTATTATTTCTCTTGAGACAGGGCTCCACATTCCTGATTGTGGATCCAACTTAATTTCCCTCAGTCTCTTTTCCCTATACTGGTTGCTGTGAATTCTCTTTCTTTTTCTGGAGGAGGCTGATTCTCCCAATTCTATTCCATACTCATCAGAATCAGTGGTTGCAGAAGGAGTGGCAGTTATGTATACTGATGGAGGTTGATTCATTGTCTGCTTGATCTGATTTGTTGTCCACATCGCTTGATGTGAACTGGCATTTATTATGTCATTCTCCCCCTTTAAGGCTTGTTCGGTTATTCGCTCCTCCAGGCTGCCTTTGACCAGATTTAGCCATTCAACCAGGGTCTGCTCAGTGACATCCAGATTATTTCTTACTTCAAGCAGATGAGCATCTATTGTGTGGGCATTCTCATTGACCCTGTTCAGAATTTGATTTCTATTATTTGTGGCGGTGATGAGTCCCATTTATATACACATATTTGGACTCATCTGGGCTTATTTTCACGCACATGCACTTCACTTTCTGCACATTATTGCTTATATTTCACTTGAACACATTTCTTCACGAAGTGCTCATTTTGGCCCATTGTGGTGTGCAATCGTGCACTATTCTGCTGGGGGTAAGCACATGATGCTCACCATGTCTTTATTTTGTTGTTATTATATATTTCTGGGTGCTGGTGGTATGTTCCCCAGCTTGTTGGTTTATATTGCAGGTGGGCAGATCTTCATTCTATGGGAATTGTAACTGGAGAAATCGCACGGTCGTGCGATTCCTTGACACACGATTTCAACAACCGTGCGATTCCTGCAGTACTTATAAATGGTGATCTGGCCCGGCTCGTGCGTTTTGTTCGCGCACGGTCAGTTTTGATCGTGCATGAACAAAATCGCACGAGTTTCCCTATTTTATCTAATAATTTATGTCATTTTGTAATTTTCCAGATCGCACGGTCGTGCGTTTATCCTTCACGCACGATGTGGTCGATCGTGCGCATTCATTTGCGGCCCAAAATAGCATTCTGAATTTGGTCGTGCGTTTTTATGCACGGTCGTGCGTTTGGTCGTGCATGAACAAAATTCTGCAACTTCTCTATTTAAACTGCGATTTTTAGGTATTCAGAACCCGATTCAGCTCCGCCATTTCCACCGCAAGGAGAGCTCCAGCTCCGTTTTCTTCCACCCTTCCATGAGGGCTTTGCCCTAGGCCGCCTCCATCATCGAAGAGCTTCCAAGGAGAGGGATCTAGCCCTACATCCATCATCATCCAAGGAGAAGGAAGCTTTGGTCTTGTGGTCGGATCGTGACACGAAGAAAACGGGCCATTGGAAGGTAGTGACAACCCAGCGATTCCAACCGTGAATGTTGTCATGAGTGAAGGACGCAGTTGAGGACCGAGCTTGGACGCGGATTTACAACCCAGCAATTCCAACCGTGAATCTTCGACAAGACTTCGGATTGGGTCGATTCCTTGCTTTCTCCCCTTTTATTTTGATGATTCCGCTTGCCTACTCGTCCATCCGCCCTTGCGAAGTAGTGCGTTCAAGGCCTACATTGTTTTCCATCCCGCCTGGCGAAGCATTACATAGCGGCATTGCATAGGAGTAGTTTAGTTATTTTCTTTTATTTTCCAAAAACCAATCCATCGTTTCCGCAATCCATCCGCTCGAAAGGACTTCAATCTCAAGTCCTTCCTCAATAGTTAACTCCACCTTACTGTGTTCCTTCGAGATCGATACTTGGGGATTTACTCCTCATTTTATATTACTTGAACGATCGGTACACTACCGTTTTGTGCCGCATTCTTGCAACCGCCTATAGCGGTGTGCTAAGATTTGCGTATCAAGTTTTTGGCGCCGTTGCCGGGGAACACAGTCGTGTGAGTTGCTGTAGAGGGAGACAAGAGAGAGTAGTTCTTCCAGTGTGTATAGCAGCTTTATTATTTTTGTTTGCTTTTTAATTATATATTGTTTGTTATTATTCCTTCCTCTTCTATTTTTATGTTTTAGGCAAGTTTAATCCAAGTAGTTTTATCAGTCTGTGTAAATTTCCTTGCAAGGAATTTCAGTTTCATTTTATCTGCTTTAATTATTGAAAATGTCGTCATGGGATATTTCTCTTAGCACTTACGACAAGATGGTTTAGTATATAGACCAAATGAAGGAGTTAAATGCTAGGCAGTGTAGGAACGTTGTTTGCTTGTTGTGTCGAGGAGAGGGTCATGAATTGAGGGACTGTCCTAGTCTCTTCAATCCTGACCGTTGCTCCTTCACTCATGACAACATTGTCCCTATCACTCATTCTTTACCCATAGAGGCAATCGTTCCCTCTACCCCCGATCTTGTTTCGTGCATGGACTCCTCACTCCTTGTGTATGGCTTCACTCCTAGTGATGACGATCACTCATCTGTTGGCCAACATGAAGAGGAATGGGAGCTCCTAGATGCACCTGAGTGGGATGAGGAAAGTATTCTTTCCATCAGGGAGGCTTTAGCGGATATTTTTGCGGAGGAAACAAATCTTTTTGTTCCTCCAATTTCTTTGCAAGATTTTTCTACACACATTTTTTATAATCCTGTCGAAGTAATTGAGCAGGGTGATGATTCTGAGCCTGAGGCTGCTCCCCGGTTGGATGATGAGGGCACTCTTTCTGATGAGGAGGTTTTCACTTCCTCATGGGACGAGGAGGTCCAACTCACCATCGAGGCACTTGAGTTCACTGGTCCCCTTGCTATGATACTTGCGATGATGACAGTGATCTATCCTTAGAATTTGCCAGGAGTGAAACCGGGACCACTCCCCCGATTTTTGATTATTTAAGTCATTCCTCTCTTTAATTTCTTGAACCCCCTTCTTCATCTGAGCCTGTACAGGTTGAATCTTCACAGGTACTTCAGGAGGACTTGGAGCATTTTGCTCAAGTCAATGAGGAGCGTAACCTCATATGTGAGGAGGTTGATCCCTCCTCCATAGTGGAAACCCCACTCATTACCTTTTCCTCCTGCCACCTCCACGAAGACGACACCTTGCTGGGCAAGGATAGTTTTGGTGAGTTGAGTGAGGATTCCTCCTCTTCTTACTTTTTATTCCCTCTACCTATGACGAGCAGGTATTATTTATATTCGGGTAGAGGCGTGACTGTTCTATCGCCGTATCAGTACCCGCTACCGACACGCATATTAGAACAGTTACCTGTGCATTTTCTTTTTCATAGACCCATTAGCTAGAACTGTTTTAAATTTGAATAAGTCGTGCTGGGAAGACAATAACCCAAGTAGTTATCTTACCTTTCTTGCAATCTTAGTTTATCTAGCTTGTTTAGTTAGTTTTACTTTATTTTAGTTTGTATATTTTCTTTTGTTTTTGCGGACCTCACCCATGCAGGTTCTTTTTCTGGTTGGGGATGTTGCAGCTTTGTCTTGGATTTCTAGCGTCTTCTGGTATGCTCATTTGCTGAGCATTGTGTACTCTCTTCCCCTAGCGCTTTTCTGAATTTCATAACTATATATTGTGTGTATTGTCTAGTTTAAGTCCGAGGGAGAGCAGTTTTGTGTGCCCACTCACGTGCACTTTTGCATAGCATGCTAGAAGTATTTTATTTTCAGTTATATTATATGTTCATTTTCATCGCACGCCACAGCACCCACATGAGCGTGTACTTAGCCGTAGGCGCGTTACGAGTTCAACTCGTTTCTTTTGTGTGATTGTGAAAATCTCTGTGCTGGCTTAGGATTGTGAGACGGAGTAAAATGTTGACTCCCATAGTGCCCCTAGTGGAGCGCTTGCGTCTCGCGTAGAAATTCGTGTATAATTAATTTTTCCTTATGCTTATAGTTTTATATTTTTATATTTGCATAAATATTGTTTATTCTACTCAGAAGTGGTGAATCCGGTGTGAATCAAATGGTAGTGTAGGGATGTGTGTAGACGTTTGCTAAATTTGTATTATTTGTGGCGGCTGTTTCTATCTGCTCAAAACCATAATATACATTATTTGAGAAGGTTTCTTTATCGGTCAGGATTTTGTGGGTTTGATGTCCCACTTTACTAACTTCCTCATTCATTTTATCTATTGCGGGAGCAGCCATTTGATAGAAGTGAGCGCACTGGGTGTTCAGGTCGTGTATGTCGCTCTTTACCTTCTTAATTTCTCCCTTTACTTCCTCTCTTAAACTATCCACGGTTTTTACTATAAATTGCTCTAGATGTTGTCGTTGAGCATTAAGTAAAGCTGATATCATGTGGAACAGCGAACCTGTCTGAGCCGATGGTGGCTCAGCAGTTTGTCCTTCCTGATCTCCTCGTCCCTGCGAGTCTGCTTTACTGACATTTTCAGATGATTCTTCACTGATATGCACTGTAACTTTGGCCTTCCCCTTAGGGACTTCTAGCAGGAGCACACTTGGTGCCATGAGCACAATCTTGCTCGCAACAACTAACTCTCGGCAATCAGAGAGAGTGATGTTTACTGTTGGCCCAGGCATGGCACTTCGATCTTCAGGGATAGAGGATATATTCCGTTGGTCTTCTAGGGCAGAGTACCCCAGATGGGTCTCCCCCTCAACTCGAGCATCCTCAAGGAGCATTTCGTCATTTTGGGCTGAGCCCTCGAATTGGGGCTCTCCCTCAGTAGGCTCACTCACCTCAGTGGGGTTTCCAGTGTTTTCCGGGACCTTTGTGGGAGCAGGTTCAGGGGTTAGGACAGGGAGTTTGGTGGATGGTTCATCTTCGCATCCAATTTCTTGGAGTAGTGAAGAGGCATTCCCATTTTCTTATGCAATACATCTCCCTGGCGAGGCATTCCCATTTTCTTATGCAATACATCTCCCTGGATGTTTAGAAGGAAAAGGGATAATATTCTCCCATAGGAGGGGGATTTCAGGGAGTTCTTCACCTTTTGGAATAGGAACACACTCTAGTCTGTTTTCTTGGAGTAGATTATTCGGGCCATGGTAGCAAACATGTCTTTGGATATGCGGTCATGGGAACCAGGCTTGCACAATAATACTTTGCCGACAATATCAGCTAGTAGTTTCCCTTTCTGATTGAACTCAGCCCTCTTGATAGACCTGTAGGTCTTTCCTGTGTGCCCGCACCATTTGTAGCTTGCAGACATTTCTTCGGAGGTCAGTTCATCTTCTTCCTCACCCACTTCGATCCTTGGCAGATTCAGAGCTTTACCGAGGCTATTCGCAGATATCTTAACTTTCTTGCCTCCTGCCTTGGTCTTTATCTGTGATTCAGTTTGGTTAAGTCTTGCTTCCACATAGAACTCGGCTAGTTCTCGATGGAGAAGGACCGACGGTTCGTATAGAACATATTCCAGGCCAGATGTCTCCAGCATCCCCATCACTGATCGTATCTCGTCGGAGCAGGCATTGAAGCCTCCTCGTTGAAGTTCACAACCTGAGATTACTTCTTCTTTCTTTGGAACCATCGATTCGGATTGAGAGAGAGAGGGCAATACATCAATGGAGGCAAGGGTTTCTCGACGGAACGGCTTAGGGCATATGATAGCATAATTTTTTTTTGAACATTCACTCTATTTATAGTGTCGGTAGGTTAAGAGGCGCGTACCTTAAGAAAAATGATCGGACGGCTCTGATGAGCCAATTCTAATCCCGTAATAAATAGTTTGATTATATTCTGATGATGCGCTTGTTTCCGTCAAAATGTTCCTTGGATACGCATTCTCCCATCTCGAATCTTTGTCGTCTTAACGTCCATTGTATCGTCGTTACACCTTTTTGATTGACGATTATAGATTGCAAGATCTATTCATCTTTTGGGCCCCTTTTAGTGAAATAGCCTGCACTAATTTTGTTAATGAATGAACTTTGCTATTCTGAACGTGGGTCAGAACAGCTACTTTGTCCAAGGCCCAGATTTGCTTCTGGTGGGCACTTGGATCACCTGCAAAATATGATTACAAGCCCTTAGGAACCCAAGCGAATTTCGGTCCTAGGAAATTGTCAGCTTTGAAGGGCATACTTGATATCACCACCCTCGGATATGCATAAAGATTGTGAAATAAATTGTTTGTAGGTTTAGTATTTGTTACCCTTGGAGCTGTTGGATTGTGCCAACAAGCACTTGCAAAGTGCCCCGTCTTACCACAGCACCAACAGTTAAAATTTTTGTACCTTATCCTCTTATTGTTGGTTGGTGTATGATTCTTCTGTGGGCAGGAGGAGTACCTGTAGGAAACAGAGTTGTATTGGTCAGGGGTGTGATTCTTCCCATTCTCACTTCTTCTGTTAAAGTCAGTTCTTAGTAAAGGTCCCTTCATCCTCCTTGATTTACTGAGCTCCTGTTCACTTGTGATTCTACTTTCATGATTTACTCTGGAGGTGGCAGGTAACACCATTCTCCCTCCTGTGGAACTGTTGTCTTTAACCAGTGGAGGAGTTGTCTTTGATTTGGAGGATTTGGCTCCTATCTTTTCTCTTCTGGGGGATTTGTTCTTCATGCATCTAGCTTGATTGATCCTAAATTTCGATGGTCCAGCCAGATCCCTGTCCTTCTTTAGAAGTACAATTTCTTTGGTTAGAGAGTAGCATAGTTCTTTGCTGTCAACCAGAGCTTTCATAGTTTTCCCAAACTTGGTAATCAAGTCCATGTTTGAGCTAGCATTATAATCTCTTTTGAGCGGACAGAAATCTGCGTTCTCCAAAGTCAGCCTATCAGTCTTTTCCAAGAGATCGGAGTTTCTGGTTTGGAGAATTGATATCTCATCGGCTTGCTTCCTGCAGAGTTCCTTGCTCCTTCTGAGTTCTTCTAGAAGATCCTCATAATTTTCTGAGAGACTTATTTCGGAATCTGAATCAGTATTAGATAATGGGGCCCTTATTCCTGCATGTTCTGGTGTTGTCTCATCTTCAATTTCTTCCTCTGATTCAGATAGGACAGTTAGTCCAAACTGAGCTTCCTCCCCCGCATCTGAATTGCTTGATTCACTATCGCTCAGGGTTTTATTCTTCCTCTTCTCTGTGATAGTGTCTTTTACTCCTGGTGATCCTTCCATGAGGATTGCCAGTGAGTCCCACATTTCCTTGGTTGTAGTGCATCGAGTAATTTGATGGAAAGTGTGAGTATCAACTGCATCAGCTATGATGCCTCTGGCTTTCTTGTCTATAATGATCACATCCTCAGTCATTGTCTTGGATGTGGTCTTGGGAGCATATGGCCCTTCTTGAGTGACTTGAAACATCCTGGGATCCAAAGCTTCCATGTATATTCTGGCTCTAACTTTCCACAGGGGAAAGTTTTCTCTACAACACATGGCTATTCTTGACTCCATACTAATGATCCTTAGACACCCGCTGGCAGATCTGTTCAAGCTGTTAAGCTTTTCTTTGAACAACCTCCCTCTGATACCACTTGTTGTTTATGGGGGTGTCTACTTTATCATCTAGAGGGGGGGGGGGGGTGAATAGGTTTTTCAATTTGTATTATCCCCTTTTCGGTGTTCTTGAATTCTGGTTTGTAGATCTAAAAGTTATAAAGAAAAACACAGAAAACACACAACGATCTATAGAGGTTCCTCAAGACCGGGTGTCTTGAAAAGTCCTCTATCCCTTTGTGCCTACCTAGCAGTGTGCTAGGCTCGGCTAACACCGCCAAAAGCTTCAGGCCCTCAAGCCTTACAAAACGGACCCGCAAGTCCCAACATCCTAGGCCCTCAAGCCCCTACTGCCCCCGAGCCCGCAAGCTCGACACTTAGGCCCTCAAGCCGTACGACACGGACCCGCAAGTCCCAACAGCCTAGGCCCGCAATCCCCTACTTCCCCCGAGCCCGCAAGCTCGATAGATCGCACCCGCAAGTGCACTGCCCTGGCCCTCAAGCCTCACAGCTCTCCAACCCTCAAGCTAGACAAATTAGCCCGCAAGCCTTACAACAAAATACAGTAAAGAGACTGTTACTTCTGCCGGATGAAGATCGGCAACTTTAGCCTGTTGAAGATTGGCTCCTTATGATTGAAGAAGATTCTTCTGATTCAGATCTTTGACAGTGCAGTTCTTCTTCAATCTCTTCTTTTTGCCTGATGTTGAACGGCGACTTCTCAGTCAATGAAGATGACTGATTCTTTTGAGAACGCTTGAATCTTGTTCTCTTTCTTCTCCGCTGAATATACTATTCTATTGAAGAGCGGCGGGATTCTTTTCCTCGTTCTTTTTCTTGCACAGCAAGCTTCTTTTTATTTTGATCGATCGATTGATTCCGTGTTAGGGCAACCTCTTATCTCTTTTATAAGACTGCGAGGTCCCCAACGGTCTTCTGAAAAAGCGCCTTAAGTGTCAAACACTACCTTCCTTAATAGCACGCGCTGATTAGATAATCAGTCGGCGGAATTAAATGCTGACAGTGCGTCCGTAAGATTTGAATTCTGTCTTGAAGATATTTGCATCATTACAACGACAAGCTATCTCTGACTATGTCGTCGCGATCTTCCTTCTTGCATCATGTCATCGTGATCAGTTCTCTCGACGACATGCGTTCTTTACGATGATGTTTGTTCTTTCTCGACGACACGGACACTTTGGTGTAGTCCACGATACTGTGTCTTCTCTGCGTTCGACGAACAGCATTCTGCGATCGACAAAAACGCCAAATCTCATCGGTCGTCAATCTTCCTTTTGAGCTCGACGATCTTCCTTCTGCGCTCGACGAACACGCCAAATCTCAGCGGTCGTCGATCCTCCTTCTGAGCTCGATGATCTTCCTTGTCTCTGCGTTCGATGAACGTGATATTATCAGCTGTTTCTTTTATCTCGTCTCAGCGGACGACGAACACTTTGCTTCTCAGTGGTTGCTTTGCTCATCATCACGACGACAGGCATAGTTTGTCGATGATATCTCCTGTTCCTCTCGACGACATTTCTTTAACTTCCTGAGCTTGTAGCTCCCCCTTGATTTGATGTCTCTTATCCTTCTCGACGATATGATACTTAGTTAAATAACTAAGGTAGATGATGTGTTGTCAATCTCTGCAAGCATAAACTGGATGGAATGTTAAATACAACTTGCATTTATCATTGAGCTGAGCACTTCCTCAAATCAAAAACAATGCAGGGCACTGTTCCCAACAGGTAGCCATACAAGATCTGATGGCATCAGACACTGAGCAACAAGCATTGTCAACAGATTTGACAACTATCATGTTCTTAGCTGAATAAATTTAGAAGAGCTTGCATCCTTATTCTTGTATGAAGGGGATGATGTACCAAATACAAATGGTCCATGTTGGGCCATTTGTATTTCCTCATGGGGAGCCTTCATATCACTCATCCCCATTGTACAACCCCTATATTCGCCAGGTAAGGAAATCGAGCGAGACGGGAGTGGCGAGATCCAGACCTCGCCGAGATCGGCCCCCAGCCGATGAGACCTCTGCAGACCACCAAAATAGGCAGCGAGGTCCTCGCGAGGCGACCCTCTAAAAGAGACGCCGCGGGCAGTATTCGCGAGAGGACCCGCGAGAACTCCTTCAGCAAGGTTCTCGCAAGGCGATCCCCCGGAATAGATATCGCGGACAGGGCCCGCGAGAAGGCCTGCGAGAGCTCCGACAGTAAGGTCATCGCAACCCCTTATCCATAAATCATTAGGGTCAACTTACCATTTTACCCTTGGTGGTCTGCGCTTAGCCTCTCCAAACAGCGGAGCTTGGCTGTTAGCAGACCCATTTGGGGTCCAGATAGTAAAATCTAAAGGCGAATCCTGTTATTTGCAGACCAGATCAGAAAATCTATAAATAGGACCTTAAGGGCACCTTTGGAGAGGATCTCACTTCAGCTTCCCTCTCCTTAGGCTTTCTTTGGTTAGCATTTCCAGAGCTCTCCAAGGTGCCCAAGTCTCAGCTTTGGCTTGGGAGGGGAAGCGCTCAACGATCTTCCGGGTTAGTGGAGGGACCTCCTCGCTGTGACTAAGGTCTTAGTCAATTTCTTAATCTTCCGTTTACCCTCCTCGAGGGATCAGTAAGGGCTAGCCGCCCCTCATTTCGGTGAGGGCCCCGAGCTCTACGAGAGACCGAGAAATCAGTTTCAACATTTTGGTGCGGTGAGCGTGGAGCGTGGCTGGTTCAAGAAAGTTCTAGAGAAGGGTTATGGCGGGAGATGAGGAGCAGGGCGAGGAGTTCGGCGAGACTCCTCAGGAGGCGATGGCCAGGATGCTCGCGGATTTCAGAAAGGAGGTGCTCGACACCTTGGGGTTCACGGTCACAGCTCTGCGAAGCGAGTTTGCGACCCTAGCCCCTCAGGCGCCCCCTCCCCCCACGACAGTCGACGAGGAGGCACCAGGGGGGAGGGCTGGAAAGGAAGTTACCGTTGGTCTAGGTCAGGGCAAGGAAGGGTGAGTGTTGTTCGCCAGTCCGGCGAGCTCCGTGCCGGCGAGCTCCGCCCCAGCGAGCACGACGCAGGCGATTGCACGCCAGGAGGAAGCGGCGACTGTCGGGGTGGTTCAGGCGAGCACCACCCTCGCGAGCACAGTCCCGGCGAGCTCAAGTTTGGCGAGCGAGCTCGGGGGACGAGTGGAGCCAGGAAGAGTGACAGGAGGGGGAAACCCCTTTTGCGAGTTGGTGCTTTCCGCACCCGTCCCGGGGGGATTTGGAGAATGGGACCGGGTGTAGTACAACGGTAGAGATGACCCTGTCCAGCACCTGCAGAGTTTCGAAGACTCGGTCTCCATCAGGCCGATGTCAGATGCCTTCAAGTGTCGGCTCTTTGCCGTTGTTTACCCGGAAAACCGCTTCTCGGGTTGGATCATTCTCGGACCGGGCGAACTGCTGGGTCAGGCCGCTGGGTTCCAGGATCAGTGGCTGTCAGCTCAAGGTAAACCAGGCCGGGTGGTCTGATGTCATTTTCGGACCACCCCCAAGAGTGAAGGTCGTCAAGGGCCAAAGTAAGAAGGCTATCCGCGGTCTCAGGAAGGAGACCGCGCGGGTTGTGCCATAGAGATTCAAGATTCAAACCCGGAGAACAAGCCGCAGTTTCAGATCAGAGACTACCTGGGTTACCTTATGAATATTAGCCAAGCCATGTCCAGAAGACAGACCGCGGTCTCAAGCCAGAGACCGCTCGGTCTGAATCATTGACTTGGTCCCGGTATCTTCAGCCTCAGGTCAGACAGGTCGGAAAAGCAAGCCGCCAAGCCGCGCGGCTTCTTTCTTTTTTCTTCTTTGTGCGTCCCGTCACCGCCTGCCCGTTTCTCCTGTACCCGGGCAGGTGGTTATTCTATCCCTGCCCATTCGGGCAGGCCCCCAAGCCTATAAATAGGGGGCGGCACTGTTCACAAGGCACGCACACTCGAACCTAGGAGCTCGCTTGTTTGAGCTGCGGACTCGAGTTTCACGTCTTGCGGACTGTCTGACCGACCGACTTCTCTTTTCCTGCACTTGCAGCCCGCTGTAACCACTTTTTTCTAATCAAAGGAAAGCCCGGCGCAGGAGTGGTATTTGCCGCGGCGGGCGAAGTCTGGCCTTGACCGCTGCTAGCGGTCTCATTCTTCTACACAAAAAGTAACCGGCAACCCACAGCCTCCGGTTTCCCCCGGAGGTGCGATCTCGGACTCAACAGAAACACGCGACCTTCAGATCGTGGATTGTCGGTGAAATCCTTTTCGCGACGATGTCAGACCGTCAGTTCCCCCTTGGAGACCGCTCCGATCATAGCGAGGACTCTTTATGGGAAGCCCTGGAGCAATCAAGGAGAGAAGCCGAGCGGGCTCAGAGGGCCACTGATCAGCGACTTGAAGCGATCAGTCAGACTTTAGCAATGCTAACCGAGCGACTAGTTCCGCAACAAGCCGCGGCTAATCAGGCGGTGACCCCGGTCCTTCCTCCACCTCCTCCTTACTCGCTACCGCAAGCCGCTAATTTCCAGCTCCATCAAGAAGACCCTGCGGCTAGGAAAAACTTCTATCAGGAAGCCGCGCACAACATGCCAGCTCGAGTCCTCGACTTCCAGGGGGCGACTTCTCACGCTGCCCACCTTTCCTACCCGCAGGAGGGCGCGGCCCGTCTCTCCTACCTGCCGGAATTTCCTATTCATCACTCCTACCCGCCAGAAGCTGCTGCCCGGTCTTCTTATCAGGCGGCCTGTCCGCGAATAGCCGCAGCTCCGGCGGCTTATTACCTTGCTCCTCTGTATGAAGACATGGAAGAAACTTCTCCCTTTGTGGACGAAATCAGAGGGGAGCCTGCCCCTAATAATTTCAGGGAGCCTCGCCTGCCAGCTTTCAATGGGGAGACTGATCCCACGGTTCATTTACAAGCTTTCGAGTCAGCCATTGCTCTCAGAACCTTAACTGATGCAACCAAGTGCAAGCTTCTTGTAACCTCCTTTGAAGGACAAGCGAGGGAATGGTTTTACGGTTTGCACCCCAGGTCGATCCGTTGTTTCGCGGAGCTGCGAAGAGAATTCCTGCTGAGATTCTCCACCTCAAGGAAGAGAAAGAGCGGCCTGGCGGCCCTTTTCGATATAAAACAACGGGAAGGCGAGACATGGGCTCGTTTTGTGGATCGATTCCAGAAAGAGATCATGGAAGTCCAAAATGTGGACCCGGAGCTGTATAGGGTTGCTCTCATCCATGGCCTAAGAGAGGGCCCCCTAAAGTTCGAAGCAAATATAAGGGAGCCTAAGACTTATCAGGAAATGATAAGTTTGGCAAATATGTTTATCAGAGGAGAGAAGAGCAATCCAGACTACGTCGCGAAGCTGGTAAGCGACAAGGAGCCATCAAATTCGTCCTTCCGTCATCCACCATCGAATCAGTCCCACTTTGAACCCCGTTCCCAAAGGGGAAGGAACTACAAAAATAAGCAACCATTTATGGGCCATCAGCGGTTTCAAGATCAGAAACCACCGTTGGCCGTCGCCCCCACTCCATCTGCTCCCTTTCCGCAAATCATGCCAGTATATTTGCAACAGTATGCCTCGCAGCCACCTCCAGTTATTCCATCAACTCAATACGATGATTCGCAAGAGTCATTCACTCCCCTAAACGTCACCATGGACGAAGTAGTCCAGATTCTGCAAAAGAGGCCAGATTTCAAAAGGCCTGCTCCTCTGAAGTCGGATATTCGCAATCGAAATCCGAACCTTTATTGTGAATATCATAAAGAGGGGGGACATCTAACTGAAGACTGTCGAGCTCTTCGTCTGCTTATAGAAAGACTCCTGGGAGAAGGAAAGCTCCGGGGTCTAGTTCGGAAAGATAAAACTGCTGAGCCAACTACCGAGAAGAAAAAGGAGAAGGAAACAGTAGAAGTGACCTAGGAATGCGCCGACGTCGAGGACGCCGGCTGCTATGGTGACATCCATCCTTCTACCGAATGCGTCGAAGTCAATGATGTGGGCCCCTTAGGGGACATCTATTGTATCCATGGGGGAGCTGGAGCGGAATCATCTCGCAAATCCAGCATTGCGAGAGTTCTAAAGCAGGAAGTGGCAGCCACTACAAGTTCTCCTCCCGAAAGCACTATTGTCACGTTTGGTCAGGAAGACCTTCCCCCCAATGCTAATCTTTTCGATGATGCGGTGGTTATCAAGGCCATCATCGAAAACTATACAGTCCACAAGATTCTAATTGATACCGGCAGCTCCGTCAATCTCCTTTTTCGCCCGACTTTCGAGGCCTTGAAGACCGGAAAGCATCTACTTTCCACCGATGGGCCCCTCTACGGTTTTTCTAGGGAGAAGAAGGAAGTAGAGGGTTCAGTGAAGCTCCTGGTGTCTCTTGGAGGGGTGATAAAGTTGATCAATTTCGTGGTAGTAGATGCCCCAAGCAACTACCGTGCTATCTTCGGGAGGCCGATTCTCAATGTGTATAGAGCAATAGTGTCCACTTTTCACCTTGCCCTCAAGTTCGCTGCTGAAGGAAAACAGTATCGGGTCAGAAGCAACCCAAAGGTAGCTCGGGAGTGCTACGCCCGAACTGTCAACATGGTCACCGACGCTCCACTTCCCAAGATCATGGATGAGGTTTTGGAGGTTGCTGAGTCTCCAGAGGCCGCCGAGGAAGGAAAAGATCGTGAAGGGGCTCACTTGGAACCTGCCCAAACGACCCAAGAAGTTCTTATTGCTGAGGGGGCAGAAAAGAAGCTAGTCATCAACGCTGAGTTGCCAGAAGAGGAGAAAGTGGAGCTAATCTCCTGTCTGTTGGGGAATCTGGATATCTTCGCTTGGTCAGCGGAGGATATGCCAGGAGTGGATCCAGACGTGGCTTGTCATCATCTAAACGTATCTCCTGAGTTCAAGCCCGTCCAGCAAAAGAAGAGAGAAGTGGCGACCAAGCTGGCGTTGCCCATCAGAGAGGAGGTTTCCAAACTCCTAAAAGCGAGTTTCATTTCTGAGATTCAATATCCCACGTGGAAGTTGAATGTTGTAATGGTTAAGAAATCTTGTGGGAAGTGGCGCATGTGCGTGGACTTCACCAAACTTAATAAAGCGTGCCCTAAAGATTGTTACCCTTTGCCTCGGATAGATGTCTTAGTTGATTCCGCGGTTGGGTATGGTTTTATGAGTTTCCCACGATGCCTTCTCCGGGTACCATCAAATTAAAATGCACAAACCTGACATCCCGCATACCTCATTTATCACAAACGATGGGTGTTACTGCTATCTCGTAATGCCCTTCGGTCTTAAAAACGCGGGTGCAACATACCAAAGAATGATGGATACCGTCTTTAAACATCAAAAGGGCAGGAATCTCGAAGTTTACGTTGATGATCTTCTTCTCAAAAGTAAAACATTCTCATTGCACTTGAAAGACCTCGTAGAGACGTTCGCTACTCTACGGAGGTTCAAGTTAAAATTAAACCTATTGAAATGTGTGTTCGGGGCAAGCAAAGGAAAATTTCTTGGGCATCTCTTAACTCCTGATGGCCTTGCACCAAATCCAGATAAGGTGAAGGCCATCCTTGATATGACCCCTCCTCGAAATACTAAAGAAGTTCAACAACTTGGGGGAAGATTGGCAGGATTGAGCAGGTTTATCTCCAGATCCGGAGATAAAAGTGCCCCATTCTTTAAAACATTGAGAGGGGGATCAAAGTTCGAATGGAGCGAGGAGTGTAACAAGGCTTTCGAGCAGCTGAAGGGACAGTTAACTTCGACTCCACTACTCCAAAGTCCCCGTGAGGGAGAAAAGCTATTCTTATATCTGGGAGTCGGACCAGAAGCGGTGAGTTCCGTCCTCGTTCGGGAAGAAAAGAGGAGGCAGTTTCAAATATACTATGTCAGCCACATCCTTAAGTATGCAGAAACCAGATATTCGATCCTGGAGAAACTGGCCTTGGCTTTGGTTATGTCTGCGCGAAGGCTTCGCCCTTATTTTCAGGCTCATTCCGTCCAAGTTATTACAGATCATCCTTTAAAAAATATTCTTGAAAAGCCAGATCATTCAGGGAGGTTGGCAAAATGGCCTATTGAACTAAGTGAATTTGAGATATCGTACATCCCCCGAACAACAATCAAAGCGCAAATCTTGGCAGACTTCCTGGTAGATACAACATAGCTTAGTCCTGAACAGGTGGTACGATCTCCTCTAGCTTGGATCATGTATGTGGATGGGGCTTCTGGCAAAAACTCTGTGGGAGCCGAAGTAGTGTTGATCAGCCCAAATGGCATCAAGCTGGAGCAAGCTATCAAGTTCTTCTTTCCAGTTACAAATAACCAGGCAGAATACGAAGCACTTTTGGCTGGGCTAAGGCTTGCGAAGGAGTTGGGCATAGAATATGTACATGTTTGATCCGATTCACTGGTGATGTCCTCCCAGGTCTTGGGAAATTATGAGACAAGGGAGCCGATTCTGCGAAAATATCTGCTATTAGCCAAAAAGGAAATCGGAAGATTCAAGTCGTTTATTATCGAGCACATCCCAAGAACGCAAAATGAGGAGGCAGATGAATTGTCGAAGTTCGGTCTTCCATCAGGGGGAGTGACCTTTGAACGCTTTCATCCGGCAATAGATGAGGCAGAACTCATGCAAATTGATCATAATCCTTCATGGAAGGATCCTTACGAGTTATTCCTATCAAAGGGGGAGTTCCACCATTCCATCAAAGATCGGAGAAGATTCAAAAGGAAGGCGGCATATTATTATCTAATAGCAGGAGTGCTCTACAGAAAAACTTTGATTTCCCCCTCAGCACGATGTGTTTCAGAAGAAGAGATCCCTATCGTACTTCAAGAAGTTCATTCTGGGGAATGTGGTAGCCATTCAGGGGCAAAAACCATAGAAAAGAGGATCCTGCGGCAAGGATATTTTTGGCCGACTATGAGAAAGGATGCTGAAGCATTTGCCAAGCGGTGTGTGCAGTGCCAAAAGTTTGCTCCTCTTCAGCATCTGCCCGCTCAGTCGCTTAGGTCAATAACTGCACCCTGGCCCTTTGCAGTTTGGCGGATGGATCTCATCGGACCCTTTCCAATGGCTAGCGGTCAGCGCCGCTTTATCATAGTGATAATTGACTACTTCAGTAAGTGGATCGAGGCTAAGGCACTGGCAAGAACTACTACCCAAATCATCAGAAACTTCATCTGGGGAGAAATAGTCTGCCGACACGGAATTCCGCTGGCAATTGTCACTGATAATGGTCCACAATTCAATAATCCCGAGATGATAAAATTTTGCGATCAGGTTGGAATTGACCTGCGGTTTTCCTCAGTACATCATCCAAGGACCAATGGTCAGGTAGAAGCAGCCAACAGGCGAATCCAGCAGCTCCTGATGAAAAGAGTTTGGAATCAGAAAGGAAACTGGGCAGATCGACTTCCCTCCATCCTTTGGACTCTTCGTACTACTCCATCTTCAGCTACAGGGGAGACACCATTCAAACTGTCTCATGGCTCGGAGGTTGTTGTTCCTGTGGAGTTTGAGGTGGTCACTCCAAGAGTTGTGTACGAAAAAGAAGGAGGAGAAGCGTGGGTAGAATACAATGACGAGGCTGTCAAGTATAGTTTGGATCTAATCGAAGAACTTCAGGATGAGGCAACAATAAGGCAAGAAGAAGTTAAAAGGGGGATGGCAAAGTACTTTGACAAAAATGTTAGGGTAAAGCATTTTGCTGTCGGCGACGTCGTATTAAAAAAGGTTGATGCAGCAGCCCGAACTGGTAATGTCGGGAAGCTAAATCCTAATTGGGCTGGACCTTTCATCTTCAAGGAGGCATTAAAAAAGTGGGGCTTATCACCTCCAAACAAGTGAAGGAGAAGACATCCCGCGCACCTGGAGTGGCGACGATCTCAAACGGTTCAATCCTTGAAATGTCTTCTTTACTTTCCTGCAGTTTTTTGAGATATTTTAATAAGAAGCTTCATACTGACACTTCTCCATGTCTAATGTTTTTTTTCTGCATTTTCTCATATATCAAACTCACTGAACCACGGAGACATCGCCAAGTTCCGCTCGAACCCCCTCGGATTGTAGTCATTAGCGTAAAACCATGAAGATCATGTGTAGCGTGGAGTTTTCGCACACGTGTAGTGGTAGCTTTGCCAATTCCCGTGCGGTGGTCTTCAGAACCTTGGATCCCGGCTGATATCCGACACACCCCTGCATCAAGCGAGGTCTAGGTGAATGTTGGCTCTATCATGCCCCGATGGGGATATAATTACAGCTTTGATGATCCTTCTGAGGAAATCAATGTCGGTATAGCCCCCGCGGCATAACCACACCTGCCCAACTGATCATCTTAGTCTGTGACTATCGAATACTCCAAGGTACTCTCGAGCGATGCCTAAGCGGGACCCACAACTGAGTTGATCTCTCTGAGGAAAGCAATGTTCGCCGCCTAGGCCCACCTGCCCAATTGATCAACTCGGCTTGTAGCCCTAGGCAAGAGAGCAGTCGAGTCGCTTACAGCCCTTATGACCACTTGAGGAAATCAATGTTCGCCGCCTAGGCCCACCTTCCCACTTGGTCATCTGGGTCTGTACTTGTTTCTCTTTATTTCTACAGCTCTTATGACCACTTGAGGAAAGAAATGTTCGCCGCCGAGGCCCACCTGCCCACTTGGTCATCTGAGCCTGTAGATTATCCTTTTTCCCTACAGGAAGGTATTCACCTCTTGTGGTTTTTTGTATAAAACCATTCGGGGAAGATATTATTAAAACAGGTACAGGTGTTCTTCTACCCTAATAAAGGGTTGCGATACTAAGATCGGGCGGTCTGAACTTTCAAACCGAACGGTCTGATTGTGTATAAGTTGGGGTATTTCTGGATAATTATATGACTGCCCGGATTATATTCTAACCGGGCGGGTTTATCCATCCATTATAAATTGGATATTTATGGAGCTAAATGATTGCTCGGATTGTGTTATGACCGGTCGGGTTTATCTAATCCCTCCATTCTGTTGAATTGGATATTTCTGGATCTGAATATATTGCTCGGGTTGTATTCTAACCGGGCGGGCATTACCTATCTTTTACAATTAATTAAGTTGGATATCTCAAGATCTAAATATCTGATCGCCCGGATTATGCTCTAATCGATCGAGTTGAGCTATTTCTTAAAGCAAAAGTTATTTCTAAGATGCAGTGTATTACTTGCCAGGATAGAATTCAAACCGCGCAAAGTTATTATTCGTTATTTACATCGGCAAGGATAAAATATCTCTGAATGATAAGAAGCCGCCCGACCTAAATTACAGTCGCATGAGTCTATATGTTATGGTTCATATTATCAGAAATCAGACGTCCTGAGACCTAAATGAGTAATCGCACGGTTCGAATATAGATCGTCCAAGATCATCAAATCATCACTTATGCTCAGATCAGGATAACCGCACGGCTAGATCATAAAAGGCAAAAGGTAAAAAGAAAGAAAAGAAACAAGACATCGGCCACAAGTAAGTAATACTAGAAGGTCAATCAAACAGGTAAAATTTCTATTCATTTCTTCAAATGTTTTGACAAAAATTTAACCGCCCGGCTAACAAAAAAAGACCGGCGATTGTACAAAAATAAAGTTAAAAACAAAGGCATTATTCTGCCGACTTCTTCTTCTTCTTCTTCTTGACAGGAGAAATCGAGTCCACATCAACGTCGGGCGAATAACCTTCACTTGACGTGGAAGAATAATCCGATGAATCGCTACCACTGGACCGCCCGGTCTTACTAGCAGAGCCAGTTGTTCCAGAGAACAAGCTCTCCTCCTCATCATCATCATCAGCATCATCATCCGCGTCGACCTCCTCAGCGGCTCCACCACTTCTATCACCTCCTTGATGGAGTACGATCTCCCTGCCCGCATCGGCTTCAGCCTCCTCGCCCACCTTGGCTTTTCCCTTCTGCCTTCGGCTGATCTCATCAAGTTGAACCTTCAGGGCAGGGAAGAGGTCGGAGAAGGTAGTACCCCCGAATCCTTCGCACAGACCGCCCCGGTCTTCCATAAGACCCAAAGCTTTGTTGATCCCTTGGGCCACATGAGGCAACACCTCGTCTTGGAAGGCCGGGTTGGTCATCTCATATTGTTTCTGCAAAAAAGAAAAGAAAAATAATAAATTAGGTCGCTCGGTCTGAACAAAAGAAGCCGCGCGTCATCATTTGTCAAACTCACCGCCACGACTTCTTGAAGCCGCGCATTCTCCGCGACCTGCTCCTCGTACTTCTTCTCCAGAAATTTTTGGATAGAAACCAGCCGCCTAAACGACAAGGCCATGAAGTGATTGGCCGCGAACCCCCATGCGCCGGCTTGCGCCGCTAGCCAGGGAAGCTCTTCTTCCGGAGTCTTCTTCAGCTTCTTCAAAGTCTTTCGGCCATACATAGCGGCCCCGGCGGCTAGCGCATGGCGGTTAATTTTGTCACTTCCCCATGGGGGAAGTGCAGTGGATACCCGGATGCGGCTCCCATCCCTATGCCAGAGGACAGTCGGGTTGCCCTGCAGGTCGGGCGGGTTTCCGCAGGAACGAAGAAGCTCATATTCATAAGGAGACGTCGGGCCCTCTTCCTCTGATGATGGCGACCTGTTTCGCTGCTGCCTTTTCTCCCTCTAGGTCAAAACCGGGCCGGCCGGAGTGACCGACTTGTTCGCAGGGACGATGTGGGCAGCTGCAAGGTAAAATAAGAAGTTTAAACAAAGCAGTCCGCGCGGTCATATGCAAGCGATCTAGAAGAACTTACTGTGCTCGGGGAGGACATCCTCTAGCTCTGAGAACAGCGGGATGTAATGATTGATGTCCAACCGCTCATTCTCAAGAAACGTGAAGGTGTCCATCTCGATCTTTCCAACCTGGGGGATCTTGAAGGCCTCTTCCCCCCGAACTTGCGGGTTGGTTTGCAACAGCCCGAAGTTGCCTTCGAGCATTACGAACCGCTCCGACCAGTCCGAGACCTTGTTCGCCAGGTTGACGATTTTCAGTCCGTGGTATCCAAAGTAGAGGTGCCCCCTGAAAGTTGAAGTCCCCACGGCGGAGACAGCCCGCACCGAGAAGAACTTCCTGAATAGGTCAAGGGAAAAACTGGTTCGCTCGAACCGAAGGTAGGATATGAAACTGTATATGGAGGCGATGGAGTTCGGTGGAAGTTGGCCGGGTAAAACCCCGTAATGGTCGAAAATGGCTATGACTTCAAGTGGCAGCGGAAATTTGAAGCCATATTCGAAGTGGTGGACAGGGACGGCTATTTGGTGCGGATTGGAAGAGTTAATACGCTCGTCGCGCAAAGGAAGCCACGCGAGCAGGTTACTCCCTGCCATGTGTTTTGCGATGAATTCATCCAGTTCGCTCTGGGTGAGTCGGCACTCTGGGTGGTCCGCCGAATGAAAGGCTAAAGCCGCATCCGCTCGGACGGCTTTAACCTTAACAGGCCGCTGCGACTTGTTCTTAGATCGCGCCATCTGGAAATCGTAAAAATGACTTCGAAGAGTCCCTACTTATAGATTTTTACGATCTGCGAATAGTAAAACTATGTCACGGCTATACATTTCTAACCGCGCGGTCAATAGCCTGCATGGTTAGATTTACCAGAAAAACAAAAGAAGCAAAGGAAACAGGAGCAAGCATACATCACAGATCGTGCGACCTGAAATCAGTTCGGATAAAACACAGAAGAAACAGAACACAAACACAGCGGCCAAACAAGAACCCGCATGGGTTATTCAAATAAAAGACATAAAGTAAAAAGAAGCATTGTTTAAACAAAGGCCGAATCAACAAGCCGCATTCATAATACAAATTGTTCTCAAAAGCCGGTCACGGCTGACGGTGTTCAGGGGAGACATCTTCTCTGTGAAGTCGCGCGACCTGGTCGCTGGTGGTGTTCAGAAGGGAATAAATCTGGCTGGTATGATAATGGAGATGGTTGATTGTGCTATGAAGCCGCCCGACATCCCTTTCAACCCGCGTAGCGGCAATCATGCGGGGGGTTGCGGTGGCCTCATCAATCATAGGATCAGCCGCCCGAACCGGGGGAGGATTTGAGCCCCCCCCAATAGTCGGGCGGCTAACAACCTGCATTCCATCATTCATACTTCGCCGGCCCGCAGCGACTTCCCTGGTTAACCGCAGGAATTTATCCTGGTAGTATTTCGAGTCATCCTCGAACTTAGGCGATGTTTTCTTCTCCTTCTCGAGCTGAGCGGTCAGAGTAGCGACTTGCGCCACCTTGGCTCTCTTCTCGGCCTCCACCGTAGCTCGCGCGGCCTCAAGCTGAGTCTCCAGGCCGTTCTCCCTTTCTGTCCTTGATTTTCTGTCAATCTCCACCTGCGCCTTCAGCGCCTCTTCAGCCTTCTTCCTCACCATTCGCTCGGCCTCCAGAGCAGTCCGAGTGCCGGCCTCCCAGTCTTCCACCTCCTTCAAGCGGGCCCTCAGATTTACCAAATCCTCCTCGAGATGCTCGAACAGTTGCGGCCCTTCTTGCAAAGTCATCGCGCAGGTTGATATCGGGGGGACTAATGGAGGCAGGCTGGCCTCAAGGTCGCCCGGCTTCACAATCTGCTCCTCGCTATCTGCAAGAGGCCGCTCGGGTTATAAGAAGCAAGAGCATACAACGCCATATACATACAAAATGGACATAAATATAAGATCAATGCCTGGGCGCACAGGCCGCTTAGACCGTTTCGGGTCCATCCTCCGACGTTGCTCACGCCAGAGTCTCCGTTTTCTGCCTAGCGGAAGGGGACCAGGCCGCTAAGGGAAAGAAGCTCGGCGGAGGGTTCAGTAATTTATTACGACGAGGCCGCGGGATGAAGAAGCGGACAGCTTTATAATCCATGGGGCGCTTACCTGGCGCAAAAGGATCAGGCCGCAGCGGCTTGTCTGAAACCCGCTCCGCCCTTTCCTTCTTAACCATCATTATCTCCTCCCCGGTCATCACCGAGGGGATCTCCGCCTGCACTTTCAACACTTCTCCGAGTTCCCTCGCTCTTTCTTCGACCTCCAGGGCGGTCCGGGCAGCAGCTTCTCGCTCTTCGGCCTCCGTCTGAGCGGTCTCCTCAAGCTGGGCTGTGTTATCTATAATGGGAGCAGTTCGCTTTGAAGACATCGGGCTGTCAAGAAGTTTATCTCGCCCCATCAGCTCATCCATATCCTGAAAGATCCCATTAAGTGATAAGCTACTCGCCGAGTCCGGGGGCAGGTCGCCCGGTTTCGCATCAGGGGTAGCAGGCGAGTCATTTACCTTAGCGGATGGAGGAGTCGCTAGGCCAAGCTCCTCTTTTAGTCGCGGATTGGTCTGGAGGAGGGACTCGGCTGGTTTCTTAAAAGCCGCCCTTTCCTTGGAGGCTAGTCTCTTGACCTTCTTGGTTATTCGCTCGGACACTGACCCGGTCTTCTTCCTTTTCTTCTCTTTCTTACCCGGAGCTGGGCTAACTTCTTTGGAGGGACTGGGGTAGTCGTCCACGGATAAAGGGGCAATCAGTTCGCCCGGCCTTGGAGAGTTAACCGCCTCCTCCCCCAAATCTCTGACTAGCAAGTGAGGATTCCCAAATGGGGTGATTTCCATGTCAAACGAGTCGGCCTCGCCGACCTTCTTCGAAGGGCTACTGGAGTCAACTTTTCCAGAAGGGGCGGCCTCCCCTTTGTTCAGCGGGCTAGCAGCCAATTGGCCAAGATCTCTGGGAGGAATCAACGAGTCGCTGGGGGGAGGCCCCGAACTGTCCGTTGCGGGCTCCGCAGGAGTCTTGGGAGTTGTTGAGTCCACTACGGACTTGGAATTATCCGCCGCGGCTTTCTCAGCCCGCTTCCTCTTTTTCCGGTCTTTCGGGTCCTGCTGTTCTTTCTCCTTTTTCGACCTCTCCGTCGATTCGCGCCTTTTACCTTCCACCTTCTTTTGATCTCCGACGGGATCCACGCGGTCTAACACGGTGTCTAGGAAGTCCATTATTGAAGAGTTACCAGTCTTAAAAATTCCAACCGCAGCTGGCGAGCAATATCCCGTGATTTCAGAAAAAACTCTGCAGAATGAATTCTCTTGCTCTCTTATAGAATTCAGGGCAAGTCGGAGCGGTCTCCCGGCTAAAGTTTATATTTTCGAAATCCTCTCGAGATTTGAAAATATGCGGGGATTATGTTTACCCGGAAAACCGCTTCTCGGGTTGGATCATTCTCGGACCGGGCGAACTGCTGGATCAGGCCGCTGGGTTCCAGGATCAGTGGCTCTCAGCTCAAGGTAAACCAGGCCGGGTGGTCTGATGTCATTTTCGGACCACCCCCAAGAGTGAAGGTCGTCAAGGGCCAAAGTAAGAAGGCTATCCGCGGTCTCAGGAAGGAGACCGCGCGGGTTGTGCCATAGAGATTCAAGATTCAAACCCGGAGAACAAGCCGCAGTTTCAGATCAGAGACTACCTGGATTACCTTATGAAGATTAGTCAAGCCAGAGACCGCTCGGTCTGAATCATTGACTTGGTCCCGATATCTTCAGCCTCAGGTTAGACAGGTCGGAAAAGCAAGCCGCCAAGCCGCGCGGCTTCTTTCTTTTTTCTTCTTTGTGCGTCCCGTCACCGCCTGCCCGTTTCTCCTGTACCCGGGCAGGTGGTTATTCTATCCCGGCCCATTCGGGCAGGCCCCCAAGCCTATAAATAGGGGGCGGCACTGTTCACAAGGCACGCACACTCGAACCTAGGAGCTCGCTTGTTTGAGCTGCGGACTCGAGTTTCACGTCTTGCGGACTGTCTGACCGGCCGGCTTCTCTTTTCCTGCACTTGCAGCCCGCTGTAACCACTTTTTTCTAATCAAAGGAAAGCCCGTCGTAGGAGTGGCATTTGCCGCGGCGGGCGAAGTCTGGCCTTGACCGCTGCTAGCGGTCTCATTCTTCTACACAAAAAGTAACCGGCAACCCACAGCCTCCGGTTTCCCCCGGAGGTGCGATCTCTGACTCAACAGCCGTCACCCTCAAGGAGAAGGCCAGGGACTGGTTCCATCATCTCCCTGCAGGGTCAATCTACTCGTTCGAGGATTTGCGCCGAAGTTTTTTGCTGAAGTTCTCGACCTCAAAAAAGAGGAAGAAGGACGCTGATTCCCTCTTCGCAGTGAAGCAGGGACCCAGGGAGTCACTGGCTCAGTATGTCAATCGGTTCCAGGAGGAAGTACAGCTCACTCAGGAGATGCCTGGGTTTGCACTCCAACTCGCCTTCACGGTCGGGTTGAAAGAGAGTTTCTTCAAGATGGCGTTGAAGAGAAAAGCCCCCGTCTCCTTTGAAGAGCTGATGGAGAGGGTGTCGGAGGAAGTCACGAGTGAGGAAGCCAATCCATAGCTCACCAAGAGGCTAGCAAAGCTCAGTGAGCCGGAGGTGAGGCAGCAGGAGGTCAGGAGAAGGGAAGAGCCCCGGGCCCCGGAGGGGGAATGGAGGCCGCAAGGTGGAGGAATGCAAGGGCAGTGAAGGGGTTACGGCCCAGGAAGGAGTAACCATGTCGGAGGTCAATGGAGGCCCCCCCAGTTAGGGTGGAGGCAAGGTCCGATGCAAATGCCTCCCCCTCCCCAACAGGCCATGGCAATTGGAAGAGGAAGAGGAAGCGGAAGAGGAAAGGGAGGAGAGGTGGAAACGGCAGCCGCTAGGAGGAGCGGAATAGGGTGGCAGAGGCCGATGCAGGGGAAGTGACGTTGCCATATTGTATCTTTCATGATGTGGAAGGTCACTCGACAGACACCTGTCCGGAGTTCCTGGAAGTAAAGAGGGGCAGAGCGCCCGCGCCACCGCAGCAGCAGCCAGTAAGGATCGTGGAGGTCGAACCTCGAGAGGAGGATGAGGAAAGGTGTGAGGATAGAGCCGATATGGGAAGTAGAGGAGGGATCGGGGTGATCCATGGGGGGGTAGGGTAGAGGTGACCCGCAAGGCTAGTCTCCATACCATCTACCGCCGGAGCGTGGCTTCGACCTCCACCACTCCGCCCCCGGCCGAAAAAATCATTTTCACCCAGAAGGACATGCCGGGCTACGAGGACCCATTCTGCGACGCGCTGGTCATCCAGACGGCGATCGAGAACTTCACCGTCTCCCGGATCCTAGTGGACAACGGAAGTTCGGTCAATGTCATCTTCAAGAAGGCGTTTGACAAGATGGAGGTGGAGCCCAGAAGGGTGTTGGCCTCAGATGGCCCTCTGTTCGGATTCTCGGGGGAGAGGAAGGAAGTAGAAGGGGGAGTGGGGCTTCATGTGACCCTGGGTGGGCAGTCCCGGAACTGTCGTTTTGTCATAGTGGACGCCCCAAGCAGTTACAGCGCCATCTTCGGACGGCCACTCATCAGCGCGTTCCGCTGTGTCCCTTCCACCTTTCATCAATGCCTTAAGTTCAACGACGGAGGGGTTCAGGTGCGGATCAGGGGGGATCCCAAGGTGGCAAGAAAGTGCTACGTAACGGCTGTCAACACCATCTCCTGGATGGGAGAAGCTGAGGAGTGGGATAGGATGATGGAGGAGGCGGCCGAAGCCGGAAGTATGGAGGTAGCCGAGGAGAAGATGGAGGGAGATGAAGTCCATACCCAGGAAGGGGTAGCTGAGGGACCCCAGGCGGAAGGAGAGGAAGAAGAAGAGAAGGCCCAGGAGGGAAGGGCGGAAGAGCTGATGGTGGTAGAGAAGGAAGTCGAGGAGGAAACCCAGGCTCCCACTTATGCCGAAGAGGAGAGAGCTTGGGGAGAGCAGTCCCGGTTGGAGGCTGTGGATGAGGTCGTAGAGCTCGAGGTCACCACCCGGCTGGGGGTGGTGGAAAAAGTCCGGGTCAGCGGAGGACTCAACCCGGAAGATCAAGCGGAGATTCTGGCTTGCGTACAGAAGAACGTAGACGTCTTCACTTGGAGCGCCGCGGAAATGCCCGGGATCGACGCGGATGTGGCTTGCCATCGCCTCGACCCTAGCACCCGCCCCATCCGCCAGAAGAGGAGGGTCGTCGCAGACAAGCTGGAAGGGCCCATCCGCGAGGAGGTGGGCAAGCTCCTGCAGGCAGGCTTTGTATCGGAGATCCAGTATCCAGGCTGGGTCTCCAACGTCGTTATGGTGAAAAAAGGGGGAGGTAAGTGGAGGATGTGTATCGACTTTTCCTTGCTTAATAAATCATGCCCTAAGGATTGTTACCCCCTGCCTAGAATCGACGCGCTGGTTGACTCAGCCGTCGGTTTTCCTGTAATGTCTTTCTTAGATGCTTTTTCAGGTTACCATCAAATCCGCATGCATCCCCCAGACATCAAAGATGTCTCCTTCATCACGGGGGATGGATGCTACTGTTATAAAATGATGTCGTTCGGGCTCAAGAATGCAGGTGCCACATACCAAAGGATGATGGACAGGGTCTTCCGCGAGCAGAAGGGAAGAAACTTAGAGGTTTATGTAGATGACCTCATGGTAAAGAGCCGGGACCTCGGGTCTCACCTCCGAGACCTTGAAGAGACGTTCGGGACCCTGCGGTGGTACAAGATGAAACTCAATCCCTTGAAGTGTGTCTTCGGGGCGAGCCGAGGAAAGTTCCTGGGCCACTTGCTCACCCCCGCGGGAGTGGAACCTAACCCAGACAAAGTTAAAGCGGTGATGGAGTTGGGGTCGCCGAGAAATCCGAAGGAGGTTCAGAGCCTTACAGGGAAGTTGGCTGGGCTCAGCAGGTTCCTCTCCAAGGCAGGAGAAAAGTGTGTGCCTTTCTTCAAGGTGTTGCAGGGCAATAAGAAGTTTGAATGGACCCCGGAGTGCGAGAAAGCCTTCCAGGCTCTGAAGGAACAGCTCACCCAAACCCCTCTGCTCCAGGGACCGAGGCCCGAAGAAGACCTGTCCCTGTACCTGGGTGTAGGGTCCGAAGCAGTAAGTTCCGTATTAATCCGGGAAGAGGGGAAGAAACAGTTCCCTATCTACTATGTCAGCCGAGTGCTGAAGAAGGCAGAGCTACAGTACCCGATCCTAGAAAAGTTAGCCTTCGCATTGGTGGTGTCGGCCCGGAGGCTCCGACCTTATTTTCAAGCCCATTCAATCAAGGTAGTGACGGACCACCCGCTCTGTAAAATCATGGAAGGGGTGGAGCACTCAGGGAGGTTGGCAAAGTGGTCCGTGGAGTTAAGTGAATTCAATATCATGTTCGTGCCCAGGACGTCTATCAGGGCTCAGGCGGTGGCAGACTTCATGGCCGACTATGCGGCCGAAGTGGGGGAGCACGAGCCACCTCCCCCAGAGGCATGGAAGATGTTGGTGGACGGAGCGTCGGGAAAATACTCCTATGGAGGGGGAATGGTCCTGGTAAGTCCTCAGGGTACTCGGATTGAGCAAGCTTTAAATATCCATTTCCCAATTACCAACAACCAGGCTGAGTATGAGGCAGTGATAGCGGGCCTTCGGCTGGCCCGGGAATTGGGTGTGCAGGACGTGGAGGTCTCCACGGACTCCATGGTGGTAGCATGCCAAATCAAGGGAGAATTTGAAGCAAAGGACCCGACCCTCCTACTATACCTGGAGAAGGTTAAGGGAGTCATCGGGAAGTTCCGCACCTTCTCCATCATGCACGTGCCAAGGGAGGAGAACACCCAGGCGGACCTCTTAGCCAAGTTCGGTCCCCGAGCGGGAGGGACGACTTCGGAACTCTTCCGGCCCTCCATCGAGGAAGGAGAATTGATGGAGGTGGATCAACAAGCCTCGTGGATGGACCCATTCATCACCTTCCTCCCCTCCGGGCAGTTCCCTGGAGGGGACGTGGACAAGAGGCGCTTCAGGTATAAGTCTGCCTATTACTCCTTACATGCAGGAGGGCTATATAGGAAGACCCTCTCGGGACTCCTGGCCCGTTGTGTTTCCGAGGAGGAGGTTCCGAGAGTCCTGGAAGAAATCCACTCTGGGGAGTGCGGCAGTCACTCCGAGAGTCGGACCCTGGAAGGAAGAGTATTGAGGCAAGGCTACTTCTGGCCCACTCTCAGCAAAGACGCGGCGGAGTTCGCGAGAAAGTGTCCGAAGTGCCAGCTCTATGCTCAGCTCCAACTCCTCCCAGCTCAAAGACTCCGGACCATCACGGCTCCCTGGCCCTTCGCCATATGGGGGTTGGACCTGGTTGGTCCCTTCCCCCAAGCTAGCGGCCAGAGGAAGTTTCTGCTGGTCATGATCGATTACTTCTCCAAGTGGGTAGAAGTGAAAGCACTTGCTAAGGTAACCTCTCAGGTTGTAAGGAATTTTGTGTGGGGGGAGATAATTTGCAGGCACGGATTCCCTCTAGCTATAGTGACGGATAATGGGCCGCAGTTCGCTAGTGAAGAGTTTGTTGGCTTCTGCACTCAGCTCGGCATCGACCTCAGGTTCGCATCGGTCCACTACCCGAGGAGCAATGGGCAGGTGGAGGCGGCGAACAAGATAATCGTTAACCTACTAAAAAAGAAAGTGGAGAACCTTCGAGGAAACTGGGTGGAACAGCTACCCTCCGTCCTCTGGGCCATGAGGACTACTCCAAGTACCGCCACCGGGGAGACCCCATTCAAGCTCTCTCACGGGTCCGAGGCCGTTCTCCCTATAGAGTTTGAGGTGAAGACCCCCCGGGTGATCGCTGCAAGCGAAGGGGATGAAGAATGGCTGGAAGGTAACAATGCAGAGCAGAAGTTGTCTTTGGACCTGGTGGAAGAACTCCGGGACTTGGCCACCATCAGACAGGAAGAGGTCAAGCGGCGGATGGCTCGATATTTTGACAAACATATCCGGATAAAACACTTTCAGAAAGGAGACCTGGTCCTGAAGAAGGTCGATGCGGCCGGCAGAGGGGCCACGGTGGGTAAGCTTAACCCCAACTGGGAGGGTCCATATATTGTAAGCGAGGCGCTCAAGTCGGGGGGATATCACCTCCAGGATGTGGAAGGGGTACCCCTCGACCGAGCCCGGAGTGGGGATGACTTGAAACGGTTTTACCCTTAAAAGACGTTATTATGTTGTTTAATGAATGTCTTGCTTTCTTTTGTGATGCTTTTAACTGCTGCCGTGCCAAGGTAACAAGTGTTGGTGCTGGAGTGCCCCAGATCGATTCCGTTCCCGGGCTCTCACTAGACGGGGGGTTCAGGTTGATCTCTGGAGAGGCTGGCAAGGTAACAAGTGTTGGTGCTGGAATGCCCCAGATCGATTCCTCTCCCGGGCTCTCACTAGACGGGGGGGTCAGGTTGATCTCTGGAGAGGCTGGCAAGGTAACAAGTGTTGGTGCTGGAATGCCCCAGATCGATTCCGCTCCCGGGCTCTCACTAGATGGGGGGATCAGGTTGATCTATGGAGAGGCTGGCAAGGTAACAAGTGTTGGTGCTGAAATGCCCCAAATCGATTCCGCTCCCGGGCTCTCACTAGACGGGGGGTTCAGGTTGATCTCTGGAGAGGCTGGCAAGGTAACAAGTGTTGGTGCTGGAATGCCCCAGATCGATTCCGCTCCCGGGCTCTCACTAGACGGGGGGTTCAGGTTGATCTCTGGAGAGGCTGGCAAGGTAACAAGTGTTGGTGCTGGAATGCCCCAGATCGATTCCGCTCCCGGGCTCTCACTAGACGGGGGGTTCAGGTTGATCTCTGGAGAGGCTGGCAAGGTAACAAGTGTTGGTGCTGGAATGCCCCAGATCGATTCCGCTCCCGGGCTCTCACTAGACGGGGGGTTCAGGTTGATCTCTGGAGAGGCTGGCAAGATAACAAGTGTTGGTGCTGGAATGCCCCAAATCGATTCCGCTCCCGGGCTCTCACTAGACGGGGGGTTCAGGTTGATCTCTGGAGAGGCTGGCAAGGTAACAATTGTTGGTGCTGGAATGCCCCAGATCGATTCCGCTCCCGGGCTCTCACTAGACGGGGGGTTCAGGTTTATCTCTGGAGAGGCTGGCAAGGTAACAAGTGTTGGTGCTGGAATGCCCCAGATCGATTCCGCTCCCGGGCTCTCACTAGACGGGGGGTTCAGGTTGATCTCTGGAGAGGCTGGCAAGGATGAGGTCGTTATGCTAGAATACTCCGTCTCGCTCGGCGGACAGGACCGCTCGGTAAAGTGAAATTTCGCACACCATGCGAGTGGCGAGAATCAATCTTAGGCGATCCAGAACAACCGGTCCTCGGCAGAAAGGTTGCCAGCACCGGGTAAGAGGCGAGCTCTCGCCAAGAGGAAAATGCCTTGCGAAACCTAGAGAAAATACGCATAACTAAAAGGGTAGTAATCCCAAGGCAAACGGCGAAAGGTCCGAGCAACCAAAGTATCCTATACCTATCTATTCAACAACGCGTGACGCGAGAACAACCAACGCGAGAATAGCCTCCGTGAAGGCGGATATCGAGATAAGCGAGAGCGAGACATTCAACGCGTAAAAATAACAAGACAGGAAAGAGAAGACACAATGAGCAAAGCAAAATTTGCATTCCATAGTTCATAGTTTGGTTACAATCTTCGGCGATCTCGCCGATCATAATTACAACGCAAAAGAAAGGAATAGCGGCGAGCTTCAGGAACCACCCGCCGATCCTTCTTCGTCATCACTATCCTTCACAGGCGGAAGAGGGAGGAAGAGCTCCGGGACGATATCTTCCAGAGTCATGTCGGCCGCATTATCAGTCAAGAGGCCGATCGCCTTCGCCACCGAAAAAATGTAGCGAGCTGACTCTATAGATCCCACGCGGATTTCTTCATCTCGCGTTCACCGGTCTTCTTTTAAACGGCGAGGCGAGGGGGGAACAACGGCGCGAGTGAGGTCGCAGTTTAGGGCCTTCAGCCCGGCCACCTCGCCCTCCAAATTCTCGATGCGAGCGTTGGCTCTCCCGGCGGCCTCGACATCCTGCAAATAAGTTCAGTTAGAGGTGAAACGGCCAGGGGAAAGGAGGATGAGGGAGGTCTAGATGACTCACTACACTACCCTCCGCGGCAAACAGCTTCTCCTTCAGCTGCGTGTTCTCGGCAAGAACCCCCTGGTAGGCCCTCGCAAGCTCCGCATTCTGAAGCTCCAGCTGTAAGCAACGCCTCCCCGTCATGTGGGTGAGCTCGGCAGAGCGTAGCTGGGACCTCGCGCTCTCCTAAGCAAGGGTCCTCGCGGTCTCATCCTTATAAGACCCCGCATCCTCGCGACCATAAAGGGCGAACGCGAGGTCAAAGGCATGACCAATGACGGTGTCCTCCACCCAGGAGGGGAGGATAGAAGAAATGTCCACCCTGTTGGTCTCCGGCTTCCAGGTGACGAGGGGCTCACCAGTCTCGTCCCGACGCCTCTGGCCGAGCCCGAAGTTGTAGTGGTTCACCGGGATGGGGAGGGCGGAGGTCCTGACCGCCTCCTGGCAGGTCTCTTCATCCTCGCCCACCGAGAGGTCGGTGAGGTCAAACTCATCGAAGGTGGCCTCGCGAGGTTCCTTACCTTTCGACGGAGTGAGCGAGGCCGCACTTTTCTTGCTCTTCTTCTTGGGCGGGATTTCAAAGGGGCAGCATGACTACCGGAAGCCCCCGATCTCTTGCGAGAAGAGGGCTCGGCCGGAGCGACGATGCCTCGGCAAGCTTCCGCCCCCATGGTAGCGAGAACCATGGTAGCGTCGGTTTTCCGGTTGCTCGCGTAGGGGGGATGAAGGGGAAGATCTCGCTCGCCTAAAAACAAACAATAATATGGATAAGTATAATATGCTAGCGAATTGAGACAAAGATATTAGGCGAGATTTTTACCTTCTCCGGCGAGAACCGGAGGCAGCGAGTCTAGGTTGCGGCGGAGGTAGACGACTTTGAAGTTCTTCTTGCAGAAGAACTGATGGAGGAGGGCGTCATGGCCGCCGAGGGCGGTGGGCCGGTAGGTGGTCGCTGTGTTGAACCGGCGAGAGGGGAATGTTGCCGAAGTTCCCCTTGAAGACGACGAACTTCTGGGCCCAGAAGTGGGCCTTGTTGACGGTCTCAACCACCTTCGGGCCCGTGCCCAAGAAGTAGGCTGTCCCATCTTTGTAGGCCCGAAATGAGAACAGCTTCCGGAAGACCGGGAGGCTGAACTCGATTCGCTCCTCGCGGAGGTAGCAGGCGAAAGCGGTGACCACCGCCATGGCATTAGGTGTGAGCTGGCCGGGAACCACGCCATAATGCTTGAGCACCTAACAGGCAACGAGAACAGGATTAATCCGTGTGGCGAGCGAGACTCGAGTGGCAAAAAAATAGGAAGTAAGCGAGAACGATTATTACCTGGCGAACTTCTGACCATAAAGGAAGGCGCAAACCGACCGCGAAATGGGCGGTAGGAATGGCCAGCTCGTCGACCAACGGGTCGTTGATCACGTCATCCTCGCTAGGGCGGCGTGCCTCGAACGGGGGGGGGGGGGGGGGGGTGACGTAATCAGCGACCGCGCTGAAGTACTACTCATCAGTCAAGTTGCAGGTAAAAAAGCTATACTCGGCAAAGGCCTTCGCGACCCTTCGCCGACCCTCCGACTCCGCGTCGCCGCCCATCTGGAAAACCTGCGAGAAAAGAAGGAACGCGAGAACGAGAAAGAGCGAGAGCTCTGCAGCAGAAGAAGAAGAAGATCGAGAATAAATGCGGTGGTTGGCCCAGTCAAGACCACCTATTTATAGCCAAAGCAAAAGGGCGGCAGGAAGTCCAAACATCGGCGAGCACGAATATCAACAAAAACATCACATCACGTATGCGGGCGAGGGAGACCCGCAGGGTTAGCGCAAACGACATCCCTGCAGAATACGTTTAGCGAGGACAGAGGGTCCTCGCGAGCGCGATGTATCAAAATAAATAAATTCATTGATAGCGAGCGAGAAACCATAAAAGGTAATGATACTTATTGTCGAAAGAAATAGCAGCCAGCAGGAGTGGCGAATATGCGAGTCGCAAAACGTGGCGAGACCGTTCAAAGACGACGACGATTATTACAGTCACAATATAACGTCTAGCGAGAATCGTGGGGGAGCCATTTCTACCGGCCGCCACCCCGCGACCCTGACCTCGGCGGTACCCTGGAATTATAATAGTCCTCTGCCAAACGACCCTCCCGGTTCATGAGGTAAGCGTAGACTCTCATTCTCGCTATGTGCACCTCCGGCGTCGTGGCGTTCTCGTCCTGATCGCGCTGTCTCGCTTGCCGGAGCCTCGCGCACTCCTCCATCAGGACCGCGTGCCTATCCTCCGCGGCTTCCCTATCCCGTCTCGCCTGCAGGTTGAGATCCATCAGCATTCGCTCATGCTTCCTCAAGAGCTCCGCGGCTCGCTGCTTCATCGTCTTCGGATCTCGCGGATCTCCTAAGAATTCCTCCACCTGGTCAGGAAGGGGAGACATCTCGTCATCGCCCAGTTCGGAATCGGTATGCGGATTTTCGGCATTGTCTGCAAGATTTTACAAGGTTAGATGACGAGCGCGAGATCACGCAGGTAAACGGCGAGGCCATAACGCTTACCGAGAGGGGGGGCGAGAAGCCGAAGGACGGCCCTGGAACACATTGCCATAGTGGGGGTAGAGAGATTTGCACAGGCCGACGGGATAAGCTGTGCTGTTGGTCGGGGGAATCTTTGGCGGTGCGGAGCCACCGGTCTCCTCGCTCGTCAGGAGCTGGAACCCGGGCTTATCTATGATTTTACCTGGAGGAGGCGGAGACGGCGGCCGCGACGACGGGCGGGCCGGGAACTTCAGGGGTGAGACTGTAAGAAAAGAGTAACGAAGGTCATATACGGTTGACAGAAGTATTACGGTATGCGAGATTAAGATCATACCGGTGACATCTTTCCCAGCACGGTTCAGATCCGCCTGTGGACTCTTGCGAGACCTCTCAGCAGGTTCTCCAATGTTCTTGCTCGGCAAAGCATCCTGCGAGTAAAAATTAATGAGGAGCGATTTAGTGACGTGAATTCGAGTAGCTCATACCTCCTCGGGGCGGCGATCATCCGGGGAGGAGTCCAGCATCACACAGTCGTCGCCGGAGCGACGAGCCGCCTTCGCCTTCTTGACTTTCGGCGATTGAACGGGGGGCGGCCGGTTCATCCAGGCGGGGACCTTGGTCGTGGAAGGTAGCCCGCCAGCTCTCATCGCCCTCAGGCGAGCCTCTGCTTGTTCGGAGATCGGCATCTCCAGGCAGCTAAAATAAGAAAGGGAAGAAAAGAAACGGTGTTCGATTCAAAAGTGCGCCTCCGAAGGAAAACGAGGGTTGCGGACTATCAGTTACTATTTAGTTAGAGAATTCAGACCGCTAGCAGCGGTCGAGGCCAGACTTCGCCCGTCGCGGCAAATGCCACTCCTGCGACGGGCTTTCCTTTGATTGAAAAGAAGCGGTTACAAATGTGAAAGAACAGAAGCCGGCCGGTCGAACAGTTCGCAAGACCTGAAACTCGAGACCGGAGCTCAGACAAGCGAGCTCTTGGATTCGAGTGTGCCTGTCTTGTGAACAGTGCCGCCCCCTATTTATAGGCTTGGGGGCCTGCCCGATTGGGCAGGGATAAAATAACCTCCTGCCCGGGTACAGGAGAAACGGGCAGGCGGTGACGAGATGCACAAAGAAGAAAAAGAAAGAGGTCGCGCGATCTGATGGCCTGCCTTCCCGACCTGTCTTGCTTGCGGCTGAGGACACCGGGACCAAGTCAATAATGCAGACCGCGCGGCTTGGAGATTGAGGCCGCGGTCTGCCTTCTGGTCATGACTTAGCCGATCTTCAAGAGGTAACTTGGATAGCCTTCGATCTGGAGCCCCGGCCTGTTCTTCGGGGCTGGAACTTCGAGTTTCTATGGGACAACCCGCGCGGCCTTCTGGCTGAGACCGCGGATGAACTTCTTGCCCTGGCTTTTTGACGATCTTATCCCTTTGGGGGCGATCCGGAAATGACACCAGGCCGCCCGGCCTGGCCCTTCCTGAACTGAGAACCGCCGATTCCAGGACCCAGCGGCTTAGCCCAGGAGTCCGAGCGGTCTGATAATGGTTCAAACCGAGAAGCGGTTTTCCGGGCAAACATAATCCCCGCATATTTTCAAATCTCAGAGGATTTCGAAAATATTAGCTTTGACCGGGAGACCGCATCCGACTTGCCTTGAATTCTATAAGAGAGCCAGAGAATTCATTCTGCGTTGCTTTTTCTGAAATCACGGGATATTACTCGCCAGTTGCGGTCAGAATTTTTAAGACCGGCAATTCTTCAGTAATGGACTTCCTGGACGCCGTGCTAGACCGCGTGGATCCCAGCGGAGACCAGAGGAGGGCGGAAGATAAGAGGCGCGAACCGTTGGAGAAGTCGGATAAGGAGAAAGAGAAGCAAGGCCGGAAAGATCGGAAGAAGAGGAAGCGGGCTGAGAAGGCCGCAGCGGCTAGCCTCAAGCCAGTCGTAGATTTATCAACTCCCAAAACTTCTGCAGAGCCCGTGGTGAACAGCTCGGGGCCTTCCCCCGATGTCTCGCCGATCCCTCCCAGCGACCTCAACCAACAGACCGCTAGCTTGCCGAGCAAAGAGGTGGCCGCCACTTCTGAGAAAGTTGTTTCAGACAGCCCTTCGAAGAAGGTCGGCGAAACCGCCTCGTTTGGAGTGGAAATCACCCCATCCGGGAACCCTCACCTGCTTGTCAGGGACCTAGAGGAAGGGGCGGTTAGTTCCCCCAGGACGGGCGAACCGAATACTCCTCTGTCCGTGGATGATTATCCCAGCCCCCTGAAAGAAGTTCACCCAGCTCCGGGTAAGAGAGAAAGGAAGAGGAAGCAGACCGGGTCCGTGACCGAGCGGATAACAAAGAAGGTCAAGAGGCTAGCCGCTAAGGAAAGGGCGGCTCTTAAGAAACCGACCGAATCCCTCCTTCAGACCAACTCGCGACTAAAGGAGGAATTGGGCCTCATGACTCCTCCACCCAAAAAGTTGAATGACCCATCGGCCACCCCTGATACGAAGCCGGGCGAACTGATTCCGGACACGGCGAGTAGTCTATCCTTTAATGGGATTTTTAGAGATATGGATGAGCTGGTGAAGCGGGACCAGCTCCTTGACAGCCCGCCGGCCCCAGAACAAACCGCCCGAACTGCTGATAACTCAGGCCGCCCCGCCGAGACCGATCAGACCGAGGCCGAAGAGCGAGAAGCCGCTGCCCGGACCGCCTTGGAGGTTGAGCGGAAAGCGATGGAGCTTGGGGAGGTGCTGAAGGCGCAGGAGAAGGTTCCCCCGGCAATGACCGGGGAGGAGATAGTGGTGGTGAAGAAGGAAAAGGCGGACCGGGCTTTAAACAAGCCGTTGCGGTCTGATCTCTTCGCGCCAGGTACGAGCCCCGCGGATCGTAAATCTGTCCGTTTCTTCATTCCACGGCCTCTTCGAAATAAGTTATTGACCCCGCCGACGAGCTTTTTCCCTACGGCGGCCTGGTCTTCTTCCGCTAGGCAGAGTAAGGAGAGATTCTTGCATGAACTACAACGGCGGTTAGACCCAAAACAGCCTAAGCGGCCTGCGCGCCTAGGCACTGATCTTTTATTTATGTCCATTGCTGTATATATTCAACCCTGCATGCTTTTATTTTTTATGACCGCGCGGCCTTTTGCAGATAGCAACGATCAGACTGTGAAGCCGGGCGACCTTGTGGCCAGCCTACCTCCATTGGTTCCCCTGGCATCGATCCGCGCAACAACTTCGCAGGAAGGGCCACAACTTCTCGAACATCTCGAAGGGGATCTGGCCACCCTGCGAGCCCGCTTGAAAGAGATCGAAGACCGGGAGGCCGCTACTCGGACCTCTCTGGAGGCTGAGCGAGTTGCGAGGATGAAGGCTGAAGAGGCGCTGAAGGCTCAGCTGGAGGCCGCGCGGGTAGCAGTGGAGGCCGAGAAGAGGGCCAAGGTAGCACAAGTCGCTGCTCTGACCGCCCAGCTGGAGAAAGAGAAGAGAGCGTCTGCGAAATCTGAGGGCGACTCAAAGTATTACCAGGAAAAGTTCCTGCGATTAACCAGAGAGGTCGCTGCGAGTCGGCGAAATATGAATGATGCGATGGTGGTTATTGGCCGCCCGACTGTTGGGGCGGGCTCGAATCCTCCCCCGGTTCGGGCGGCTGATCCAATGGTTGATGAGGCCGCTGCAGTCCCCCGTATGATTGCCGCCTCGCGGGTTGAAAGGGATGCCGGGCGGCTTCACAGTACAATCAACTACCTCCATTATCATACCAGCCAAATTTATTCTCTCCTGAACACCACAAGTGACCAGGTCGCACGACTTCATAGAGAGGATGCCTCCCCAGAGCGCCGTCAGCCGTGACCAATATTTGAATATAACTTGTATTATGAATGTGGCTTGTTGATCTTGACAATGTTCTTCTCTATTCTTGTCTTTTATTTGAACAACTCGCGCGGTCTCTTGTTTTAACCGCTGTACTTTATGCCTTGTTTAAATCTTATGTTTCATTCGAACTGTTTTCCGGTCGGGCGAACTGTGATGTATGCTTATTTCTGTTTTTTCTGGATGCCTTTGCTTCTTTCATATTTCTGGTGAATCTAACCACATAGGCCATTGACCGCGCGGTCAGAATGTATAGCCGTGACATGATTTTACTATTCACAGATCATAGAAATCTATAAGTATAGAATTTGCCGAAGTCATTCTCACGATTTCCAGATGGCGCGATCCAAGAACAAGTCGCAGCGACCTGTTAAAGTTAAAGCCGTCCGAGCTGACGCGGCCTTGGCATTCCATTCGGCGGACCATCCGGAATGCCGCCTTACTCAGAACGAACTAGATGATTTCATTGCCAGACACATGGTAGGGAGCAATCTGCTCGCGCGGCTTCCTTTGCGCGACGAGCGGATTAACTCTTCCAGTCCGCACCAGATCGCCATCCCAGTTGACCACTTCGAATATGGCTTCAAGTTTCCACTGCCGCTTGAAGTCATAGCCATTTTTGACCACTACGGGGTTGTGCCCGGTCAGCTTCCGCCGAACTCGATCGCTTCAATATACAGCTTCATCTCCTATCTGCGGTTCGAGCGAACTAGATTCTCCATCGACTTGTTCAGGAAGTTCTTCTCGGTGCGGGCAGTATCCGACTCGGGGACTTCGACTTACAGAGGGCACCTCTACTTCAGCTGCCTCGGGCTGAAGGTTGTTAACTTGGCGAACAAAGTCTCCGACTGGTCGGAGCGGTTTGTAATGCTCGAAGGTAACTTCGGGCTGTTACAAACCAACCCGCAAGTCCGGGGGGAAGAAGTTTTCCAGATCCCCCAGGTCGGCAAGATCGAGGCGGACACCTTCGCGTTCCTTGAGAAGGAGCGGCTTGATATCAACCACTACATCCCGCTTTTCTCGGAGCTTGAGAATATCCTCCCCGAACATAGTAAGTTCTTCTAGACCGCCTTTATATGACCGCGCGGCCTTCTTTACTTATACTCTTGATTTTATTTTGCAGCCGCCCATATCGTTCCAGCGAACAAGCCGGTCACGCCGGCCGGCCCAGTTTTAACCCAGAGGGAGAAGAGGCAGCGGCGAAAGAGGTCGCCATCCTCGGGGGAAGAGGGCCCGACCTCTTCTGATGACTACGAAATCCTTCGTTCAAGTGGGAACCCGCCCGACCTGCAGGGCAACCCGACCGTCCTTTGGCACAGGGATGGAAGTCGGATCCGGGTATCCACCGCTCTCCCTCCCTGGGGGAGCGAAAAAATTGAACGCCATGCCCTAGCCGCCGGGGCCGCCTTGTATGGTCGAAAGACCTTAAGGAAACTGATGAGAACCCCAGAAGAAGAGCTCCCCCGGCTAGCGGCTCAAGCCGGCGCCTGGGGATTTTCGGCCAACCACTTTATGGCCTTGTCGTATAAGCGGCTAGTTTCTGCTCAGAAACATCTGGAGAGGAAATACGAGGAACAGGCCGCGGAGAACACGCGGCTTCGAGAAGAGAACGCGCGGCTTCAAGAAGTCGTGGCGGTGAGTTTTTTCAAAAGACAATGCGGTCCCTTTTGTTCAGCCCGAGCGGCCTGATTCATTTTTCCTTTTTCTTGCAGAAACAATATGAGATGACCAACCCGTCCTTCCAAGACGAGGTGCTGCCCCATGTGGCCCAAGGGATCAACAAGGCCTTGGGTCTTATGGGAGACCGGGGCGGTCTGTCCGAAGGATTCGGCGGAACCACCTTCTCCGACCTCTTCCCCGCCTTGGAGGTGCAGCTTGACGAAATCAGCCGCAGGAAGAAGGGAAAATCCAAGGTGGGCGAGGAGACCGAAGCCGACGCGGGCAGGGAGATCGTGCTCCATCAAGGAGGCGATGGAAGTGATGAAGCCGCTGATGAGGTCGACGCGGATGGAGATGCTGATGACTTCGATGATGAGGATAGTTTGTCCTCTGGATCTACCGGTTCTGCAAGCAAGACCGGGCGGTCTAGCGACAGTAGTTCGTCCGGCTCCTCTTCGCTAAGTGAAGGTTATTCGCCGGAGGTCGACATCGATGGCGTAGACCCCATTTCTCCTGTCAAGAAGAAGAAGAAGAAATCGGCAGACTAGTGCCCTCGTTTTTTAACTTTAATTTTTGTAACCGCCGGTCTCTTTTTGTTGGCCGGGCGGTCAATATTTTGTAAACATATTTTGAGAAATGAAATAGAAGTTTTTACCTGTCTGATTGTCCTTCTATCATTACTTACTTGTGATTCTTTGTCTCTTTTCTTTACTCTTTATGATCTAACCGTGCGGACATCTTGGCCTGAGCACAAGTGATGATTGATTGTCTTCGACGATCCTTTGTTCAACCCGCGCGGTTATATATTTGGATCTCAGGATATTCGATCTCTAATAACAGATAGATTCATGCGACCATGATTCGGACCGCGCGGCTTCTTTAGATATTAAATACTTGCTGCTATAAGTAATGAATCACAATCTTTCACGCGGTTCGAATTCAGCTCTGGCGAATAATCCATCATGTCTAAGGATAACTTTTGCTAAGAAATAGCTTAACCTGATCGGTTAGAACACAATCCGAGCGATCACGTATTCAGATCCAAGGATATCCAATTCTGATTATTCATTCAGGGATAGATAATGCCCGGCCGGTTTAAAATTCAACCCGGATTATATAGCCAGATCCAGAAAATACTAGCTTGATAGAACGAAGAGATAGATAGATCCAATCCGATCAAAAAATGTAACCCGAGCGATCATATAGTTAGCTTAAAAAATATCCGATTTTATAAAGGATGGATGAACCCGCCCGGTTCGAATGCGACCCGGGCAATCAGATAATCAGTTCTGGAATTTTGATAATAAACGGTCGGATCCGCCCGGTTAGATTGCAACCCGGGCGATCATACGATCAGATTCAGAAACACTTTCCTTAATAGACGACGGGCATACCCGCCCGGTTTGAATATAACCCTGGTGATAACATGATCAATTTCAAAAGATGTCTTAACTTATGTTCAGCCAGACCGCTCGGCCTGAAATACTCAGACCGCATGGTCTTAATACCACAACCCCTTATTGGGGTAGACGAGCACCTGCACCTATTCAACCAGACCGATCGGCCTAAAAAACTTCAGACCGTACGATCTTAATATCACAACCCCTTTATTGGGGTAGACGAACACCTGCACCTGTTCTAACAATATTTTCCTTGAGTGGTCCATATAAAAATCATCAGAAGTGAATGCCTCCCTGTAGGGAAGAAGAATAATCCTACAGGCTCAAATGACCAAGTGGGCAGGTGGGCCTCGGCGGCGAACATTGCTTTCCTCAAGTGGTCATAAGTGCTGTAGGGAAAAAGAAAAAATATGTACAGACTCAGATGACCAAGTGGGCAGGTGGGCCTTGGCGGCGAACATTGCTTTCCTCAAGTGGTCATAAGAGCTGTAAACGACTCATCCGCTCTCTTGCCTAGGGTTACAAGCCGAGTTGATCAATTGGGCAGGTGGGCCTCGGCGGCGAACATTGCTTTCCTCAGAGAGATCAACTCAATTGTGGGCCCAACTAGGTACCGTTTCGAGAGTACCTAAGAGTATTCGATGGTCACAGACTATGATGATCAGTTGGGCAGGTGGGCCTCGGCGGCGAACATTGCTTTCCTCAGAAAGATCATCAAAGCTGTAACTATATCCCTTCGGGGCATGATAGAGCTGACAATCACCTAGACCTCCCTTGATGCAGGGGTGTGTCTGATATCGGCCGGGATCCAAAGTTCTGAAGACCACCGCAGCGGAATTGGCAAGCTACCACTACATGTGTGCGAAAACTCCCCGCATCACACGATCTTGGTGGGTTTTACGCTATGACTACAATCCGAGGGGGTTCGAGCAGAATTTGGCGATATCTTAGAGGTTCGGGGAGTGAGATATGTGTGTTTGTATTTATGATGCAGAGAACCATCAGACAAGAAGAAATGTCAGTATAGGGCTTTTCATTCAATACCAAAAGAGATGTAAAGAATAAAAGAAATAGTTTCAAGGATAGAATCGTTTGAGATCGTCACCGCTCCACGTGCGTGGGATGTCTTCTCCTTTGCTGGTTTGGAGACGGTAGGCCCCATTCTTAGATAGTTCTTTGATGATGAAAGGTCCTGCCCAATTAGGATCCAGCTTTCCAACATTACCAGACCTTGCTGCGGCATCCACCTTTTTTAACACCAAATCCCCGACTACAAACTGCTTCACTCTGACATTCTTATCAAAATATTTTGCCATTCTCCTTTTAACTTCTTCCTGCCTGATTGTTGCTTCATCCTGAAGTTCCTCGATTAGATCTAGATTATGCATGAGGGCCTCACCATTTTCATCTATCCAGGATTCTCCTCCTTCTTTGGCGTAAATAACCCTTGGAGTGACCACCTCGAATTCCACAGGGACAACAGCTTCTGAGCCATGAGATAATTTGAAAGGTGTCTCCCCGGTAGCTGAGGACGGAGTAGTACGAAGGGTCCACAGGATGGAAGGAAGTTGGTCCGCCCAATTCCCTTTCTGGTTCAAGACTCTTTTCATCAAAAGCTGCCGAATTTGCCTGTTTGCCGCCTCCACTTGACCATTGGTCCTTGGATGGTGTACTGAAGCAAACCGAAGATCAATTCCTATCTGATCACAGAAGCTTATCATCTCCGGATTGTTGAATTGTGGGCCATTATCGGTGACGATTGCCAACGGAATTCCATGTCGGCAGATAATTTCTCCCCAGACGAAGTTTCTGACAATTTGGGTGGTAGTTTTTGCTAATGCTTTTGCTTCGATCCACTTACTGAAATAATCGATCATTACCAGGATAAAGCGACGTTGCCCGCTGGCCATTGGGAAAGGCCCCATAAGATCCATTCCCCATACTGCAAAAGGCCATGGCGCAGTTATTGACCTGAGTGACTGAGCAGGCAAATGTTGAAGAGGAGCGAACTTTTGGCACTGGACACATCGCTTGGCGAATGCTTCAGCATCCTTTCTCATGGTTGGCCAGAAGTATCCTTGCCGCAGGATCCTTTTTTCTAAGGTTTTCGCCCCTGAATGGCTACCACATTCCCCAGAATGGACTTCCTGAAGTATGACCGGGATCTCTTCTTCTGAAACGCACCGTGCCGAGGGAGAAATCAAAGTTTTTCGATACAAGACTCCTGCTATCAAGTAGTAGTAAGCCGCCTTTCTTCTGAACCTATTTTTGTCCTTGATTGATGGATTATATTCTCCTTTTGTCAGAAACAATTCGTAGGGGTCTTTCCAGGAAGGATGCTGATCGATCTGCATGAGCTCTTCTTCCTCTGTCTCCTCTGTTGCCGGATGAAAAAGTTCTGAGGTTACTCCCCCTGATGGAAGACCAAATTTTGACAACTCGTCTGCCTCTTCATTCTGCGTTCTCGGAATGTGCTTGATGATGAAGGATTTGAATCTCCCGATTTCTTTCTTAGCTAGGAATAGGTATTTTCTCAACATCGGTTCTCTTGTCTCGTAGTTCCCCAGAACCTGCGAGGCCATTACAAGAGAATCAGTTTTCACATGAACATGTTCTATGCCAAGCTCCTTTGCGAGTCTCAGGCCGGCCAAGAGTGCTTCGTATTCGGCCTGGTTATTTGTAACTGAAAAGAAGAATCTAATAGCCTGTTCCAGCCTGATGCCGTTTGGACTGATCAAAACCACTCCGGCTCCCACGGAGTTCCTGCCAGAAGCCCCATCCACATAAATGATCCAAGCCAAAGGAGATTGCACTACCTGCTCTGGATTAGACTCCATCGTGTCTACCAAGAAATCCGCCAATACTTGTGCCTTTATTGCCGTTCTGGGAGTGTACAGTATTTCGAACTCGCTTAGCTCGATTGCCCATTTGGCCAACCTTCCTGAATGTTCCGGCTTCTCCAAGATATTCCTCAGTGGATGATCTAAAACCACCTGAATAGGATGAGCTTGAAAATAGGGGCGGAGCCTTCGTGATGACATGACTAAAGCCAAGGCTAATTTCTCCAGGATTGAATATCTAGTTTCCACATCTTTAAGGATATGGCTGACATAATATATCGGAAACTGCTTCTTTTTCTCTTCCCGAACCAGGACAGAGCTTATCGCATCAGGGCTAACCCCCAAGTACAAGAATAGTGTTTCTCCTTCGCGAGGGCTTTGAAGAAGGGGGGTTGAAGTTAATTGCTTTTTCAATTGTTCGAAAGCATTATTGCATTCCTCGTTCCATTCAAACTTAGATCCTCCCCTAAGTGTTTTGAAGAACGGAGCGCTTTTATCTCCCGATTTGGAAATGAATCGGCTCAATCCTGCCAACCTTCCACCAAGTTGCTGTACCTCTTTCGGATTACGAGGAGGGGTCATGTCTAGGATGGCTTTTACTTTATCTGGGTTCGGTGCGAGACCGTCAGGAGTGAGAAGATGTCCAAGAAATTTCCCCTTGTTCGCCCCGAACACGCATTTCGAGGGGTTTAATTTTAATTTGAACCTCCGTAGAGTAGCGAACGTCTCTACGAGGTCTTCCGGATGGATTAAAAAAGTTTTACTTTTTAGAAGGAGATCATCAACATATACTTCCAGATTTCTCCCTTTTTGTTTTTCAAAAACTGTGTCCATCATCCTCTGATATGTTGCCCCCGCATTTTTGAGGCCAAAAGGCATGACGAGATAACAATAACATCCATCATTGGTAATGAAGGATGTATGCGGGATATCAGGCTTATGCATCTTAATCTGGTGATAACCAGAAAATGCATCTAAGAAACTCATAAAACTATATCCCACCGCGGAATCTACCAAAACATCTATCCGAGGCAAGGGATAACAATCCTTGGGGCATGCTTTATTGAGTTTAGTGAAATCAACACACATACGCCATTTCCCCCCAGACTTTTTCACCATCACTACATTCGACATCCAGGTGGGGTACTGGATTTCAGAAATGAAATTGGCCTTAAGAAGCTTTGCAACTTCTTCTTTGATAGGCACCGCCAGCTTAGTTGCTACCTCCCTCTTCTTCTGTTGGATCGGCTTGAACTCCGGAGAAACGTTGAGGTGATGGCACGTGACATCTGGATCTATTCCAGGCATGTCTTCCGCCGACCAAGCGAAGATGTCCAAGTTATTCAGCAGGCAGGAGGTTAACTGGAGCTTTTCCTCTCCCGATAGCTCGGCGTTGATGATCAGCTTCTTCCCTTCCCCTTCAACAATGGGGATCTCTTGGGTCTCCTGGGCAGGTTCCAGGTAAGTCCCTTTCCGTTCTGCGCTTTCCTCAGCTTCTCCAGGGAGTTCGGACACCTCTTGGATGTCATTCTGGGCCTTGTGAAGTGGTGCCTCGGTGATCACATTAACTGTCTTCACATAACATTCGCGTGCCACCTTTGGATCGCTCCGGATCCGATATTGACGCCCCTCAGCAGCGAATTTCAAGGCCAAATGGAAAGTAGATACTACCGCTCTGTAGGCATTCAGGATTGGCCTTCCGAAAATTGCGCAATAGCTACTTGGGGCTTCCACCACTACGAAGTTTACCAACTTCGTTATGCCCCCCAGCGATACCAGAAGCTTCACGCACCCCTCCACTTCCTTCTTTTCTCCTGAGAAGCCATAGAGGGGGCCTTCCGTGGAGAGTAAGGCCTTTCCAGTCTTGAGGGCCTCAAACGTTTGGCGAAAGATGAGATTAACCGAGCTGCCGGTATCGATCAAAATTTTGTGCACTGCGTAATTCTCAATAACCGCCTTTATCACCACCGCGTCATCGAACGGATTTGCATTTGGGGAGAGATCTTCCTGGCCAAACGTAACAACCGTCCTTTCCGGGGCAGAAGTGGAGGCAACTGCCACTTCTTGCTTTGTAACTCTCCCGATGCTAGATTTTCGGGAGGATTCTATCCCTGCCCCACCATGGATGCAATAGATGTTGCCGAGAGAGCCAACATCATTCACCTCTATGCATTCGGCTGCGGGATGTATATCCCCATAACCACCGGCCTCCTCTACATCAGCACACTCCCATGTTACTTCGACTGCCTCCTTCTTCTTCTCAACTCGCGGTTCAACCGGAGTTTCTTGCCGAATCAACCCCCGAAGCTTTCCCTCTTTCAGGAGTTTTTCTATCAACCACCGGAGGGCCCGGCAATCCTCAGTCTGATGCCCCTCTTCTTTATGATATTCACAATAAAGGTTTGGGTTCCGATTGCGAACTTCTGATTTCAAAGGAGGGGGCCTTTTAAAGTCAGGCCTCTTCTGAAGAATCTGCACGACCTCATTCATGGTGACGTTGAGTGGGGTGAATGAATCTTGTGATTCATCATATCGGATGGATGGGATAGGTGGAGATGGTTGTGCGATGTATTGTGGCAGATATACGGGCATGATTTGCGGAACTCCCATGGGTTGAGTGGGTGCGATGGCCAACGGCGGTTTCTGATCTTGAAACCGTTGATGGCCAATGAATGGTTGCTTGGGCTTAAGATTCCTTCCCCTTTGAGCCCGAGGCTCGAAACCAGGCCGAGACGAGTGATTATAACGTTGCTGATGGGTTGATGCAGAATTGAACTGATCGTTGTCGCTGAGCAACTTGGCAACGTAACCCGGATTAGTCTTTTCCCCCCTGATAAATTTGTTTGCCAGACTAATCATTTCTTGATATGTCTTTGGTTCCCTGATTTGGGCTTCAAACTTCAGCGGCCCCTCTCTAAGGCCATGCATTAGTGCGACCCTATATAACTCCGGATCGACGTTTTGTACCTCCATTATTTCCCTTTGGAAACGATCGACGAAACGGGCCCACGTTTCGTTTTCTTGCTGTCGTATCTCGAATAGGGCTGCCGGACCATTCTTCCTCTTCTTAGAGGTAGAGAATCGAAGCAGAAATTCTCTACGCAACTCCGCAAAGCATCTGATAGATCGAGGATGCAATCCATAGAACCATTCTCTGGCCTGCCCATCAAAGGATGTCACCAGGAGCTTGCACTTTGTTGCATCAGTGATGGTCCTCAGAGCAACAGCCGATTCAAATGCCTGGAGGTGTATTGCTGGATCGGACTCCCCACTATATGCTGACATACGTGGTTCTCGAAAGTTGTTTGGGGCCGGCTCTCCTCGGATATCGTCGGTGAAGGGAGAACTCTCCTCGGCATCCTCGTACAGAGGGAAAGTAGGGTTATAAGGGATCTCGGCTGCGGTCATTGGCGGACAGGCCGCATGATAGGAGCGGGCAGGTGCTCCAGCCGGATATGATTGGAAGGCGGCGACCTCAGGCGGATAGGGAAAATGAGCGGCCTGAGAGGTCGCCCCTTGAAAGTCAAGGACCCGAGCTGGCATAAATCGCGCGGCCTCTTGGTAGAAATTCGGCCGGTCCGCGGGACCTTCTTGTGGTGGTCGGGAATGAGCGACTTGCGCGAACGGGTATGGAGGTGGAGGAGGTAAAACAGGAGTGACCGCCTGGTGAGCCGCGGCCTGCTGAGGGGCTAACCGCTCGGTTAGTAGAGTTAGGGCCTGAGTGATCGCGTCCAGACGCTGATCAGTCGCCTGCCGAGCCTGGTCGGCCTCTCTCTTTGTCTGCTCCAGAGCTTCCCACAAAGAGTCTTCACTGTGGTCGGATCGGTCTCTTGGAGGGAGCTGGCGGTCTGACATTCTGAACCAAGGATTTCGCTGACAGTCTGCGATCTGAAGGTCGCGTGTTTCTGTTCGATTCAAAAGTGTGCCTCCGAAGGAAAACGAGGGTTGCGGACTATCAGTTACTATTTAGTTAGAGAATTCAGACCGCTAGCAGCGGTCGAGGCCAGACTTCGCCCGTCGCGGCAAATGCCACTCCTGCGACGGGCTTTCCTTTGATTGAAAAGAAGCGGTTACAAATGTGAAAGAACAGAAGCCGGCCGGTCGAACAGTTCGCAAGACCTGAAACTCGAGACCGGAGCTCAGACAAGCGAGCTCTTGGATTCGAGTGTGCCTGTCTTGTGAACAGTGCCGCCCCCTATTTATAGGCTTGGGGGCCTGCCCGATTGGGCAGGGATAAAATAACCTCCTGCCCGGGTACAGGAGAAACGGGCAGGCGGTGACGGGATGCACAAAGAAGAAAAAGAAAGAGGCCGCGCGATTTGACGGCCTGCCTTCCCGACCTGTCTTGCTTGCGGCTGAGGACACCGGGACCAAGTCAATAATGCAGACCGCGCGGCTTGGAGATTGAGGCCGCGGTCTGCCTTCTGGTCATGACTTAGCCGATCTTCAAGAGGTAACTTGGATAGCCTTCGATCTGGAGCCCCGGCCTGTTCTTCGGGGCTGGAACTTCGAGTTTCTATGGGACAACCCGCGCGGCCTTCTGGCTGAGACCGCGGATGAACTTCTTGCCCTGGCTTTTTGACGATCTTATCCCTTTGGGGGCGATCCGGAAATGACACCAGGCCGCCCGGCCTGGCCCTTCCTGAACTGAGAACCGCCGATTCCAGGACCCAGCGGCTTAGCCCAGGAGTCCGAGCGGTCTGATAATGGTTCAAACCGAGAAGCGGTTTTCCGGGCAAACAAACGGCGCGGGCCAATAGGGGTTCGGGACGATATTTATAGCCTACGGGGTGGGTCCCACCAAAGATTCCTGACAGGTCATCCGGGAGCGACCGAATATCAGGGGTTGGACGATTCTTCGCGAGGACATTAGTCCTCGCGAAAAGCGGGGATTGTGTACAACCCCGATATTCGCCAGGTAAGGAAATCGAGCGAGACGGGATTGGCGAGATCCAGACCTCGCCGAGATCGGCCCCCAGCCGATGAGACCTCGGCAGACCACCAAAATAGGCAGCGAGGTCCTCGCGAGGCGACCCTCTAAAAGAGACGCCGCGGGCAGTATTCGCGAGAGGACCCGCGAGAACTCCTTCAGCAAGGTTCTCGCAAGGTGATCCCCCGGAATAGATATCGCGGACAGGACCCGCGAGAAGGCCTGCGAGAGCTCCGACAGTAAGGTCATCGCAACCCCTTATCCATAAATCATTAGGGTCAACTTACCATTTTACCCTTGGTGGTCTGCCCTTAGCCTCTCCAAACAGCGTAGCTTGGCTGTTAGCAGACCCATTTGGGGTGCAGATAGTAAAATCTAAAGGCGGAATCCTGTTATTTGCAGAATAGATCAGAAAATCTATAAATAGGACCTTAAGGGCACCTTTGGAGAGGATCTCACTTCAGCTTCCCTCTCCTTAGGCTTTCTTTGGTTAGCATTTCCAGAGCTCTCCAAGGTGCCCAAGTCTCAGCTTGGCTTGAGAGGGGAAGCGCTCAACGATCTTCCGGGTTAGTGGAGGGACCTCCTCACTGTGACTAAGGTCTTAGTCAATTTCTTAATCTTCCATTTACCCTCCTCGAGGGATCAATAAGGGCTAGCCACCCCTCATTTCGGTGAGGGCCCCGAGCTCTACGAGAGACCGAGAAATCGGTTTCAACACCCATGCTCTTTCTCCTCCCATAGTTAGGAGTATTTCCCAAGCTATTGGACTTTTCATTCATCCAGTGACCATAGACACTGTCCTGGTCATACTTCTGAAAGATGGTGTGAGGCTCAGCTTCAGTTTTCCCCTTTTCTCCATTCCCAGCACCTATTTCCCTTTCCTTGAAACCCAATCCCCTCTTATTTCCATAGGAGGAGAAGGTGTCAATGATGGGCAATATAGTTTTGGGCTTAGAGAATTGAGCCACTAAGCTTCTTTCCTTAAGAAGATCATTCTCAAGTTTCCTGATGAGTTCTTCTCTTTGGTTTCTTTCATCATGAAGCTTGACTATGATCTTCTTGAGCTCACAGGAATTGGTGCCCCCATTATGGGACATACCCATTTCCACATTCATCTCATCCTTAATGGGTCTGAGTGATTCTAGCTCCTTAGCTTGCTTCCTAACAAGCTTCTTGCTCTTTCTCAGAATAGCCAAGAGATCACCAACCTGTTTTATTAGATCAGCATGGTTCTTATTGTTGCATGATGAGCAGTCTTCTGCATCATTTTCAGAAGATGAGCAATCATCTGATGCACTCTTGGTCTTCTTAATTGAAGCAGGTAGTAAAGATGTGTGAGTGATGCATACCTGATCATGATGTGATTCATCGTGATTTTCTTCATCTAATAGATCCATCAATCCCAAGACTTCCTCATCCTCAGAGATGGCCATGAGGCCTAGCTGAACATTGTCTTATTCATCCTCCTCTATATCACTATCTGAGTGTGATAGGGGGGCCCTGACTCCAACCTTGGCAGCTGGATAATCTTCATCTTCTTCTGCTGCAAACATCCATATGTAGGCTTCTTCTTCATTTTCTGAATCTGAAGGTGAAGATTCAGATTCACTCCAGCGTTTTCCTTTCTTTGCTAGGAAGGATTTTTCACCCTTCCTATCCTTTTGGTGATGATTCTTCTTATCACCATTCTCCTTTCTTTTGACTGGGCAGTCAGCAATGACATGTCCAGGCTTACTGCAGCAATAACAAATCACATTAGCTAAACCATGTATAACATGTTTAGAATCATACCTGTCCCCTTTGGGCGCTGCTTGTCAAGTTTCCCGTGGTCATTCTTGGAGTGTGATGAGGAGGAGGGCATGTTCTTCCATTGCTTCCTCCTCATCATCTTCTTGATCTGCCTTGAGAAGACATCAAACTCTTCATCAGAGGAAGAGCTATCTAAGGTGCTAACTTCAGATTCAGCACTTCTCCTTGGAGGAGAAACTATCCTACCCTTGTTTTTCTTCGAGCTGTCAGCTTTGAGAGCTACAGATTTCTCCCTTGCCTGAGCCCTTGTTGAGGTGTCCTCTTCCTTTCTTGCAGACATCTGCATCTCATAAGAGAGCAGCTTTCCAAACAATGTGTGAGTGGGGGTCTCACCAAGCTTGGCCACTTCCCTGATAACACAGATTTTTGTGTCCCAATCCCTTGTTAGAGATCTGAGGAACTTATCATTCAGCTCATAATTAGTGAACACTCTCTCATTGGTTCTCAGCTCATTGGCTATTCTGAAGAACCTCTTATAGCACATGGAGATGCTTTCCTGGCTCTGTTGCCTGAAGGCTTCATACTCTTGGTTAAGGAGTGACTTTCTATCATCACTTACTTCAGCTGTCCCTTCCATATATACTACTAATGTATCCCACATTTCCTTGGCAGTAGTGCAGTGAACCATGTTTTGGAATGTGGAATCATCAATAACATTAACTATGATGTTCTGGGCTTTTTTGTCCATGGTGAACAATTCAAGTTCATCCTTAGTCAAGTCTTTGAATGCCTTGGCCACTCTTCTTGTTGGATCTATAGTGGAGGCAGTTTGAAAGATGAAAGGTTCTTCCTCAACTATAATGTAATTCCTTGGATCAAATGCTTCCATAAATAGTCTGATCCTTTGCTTCCATATGCCTAAGTTTTCTTTGTTGCATATGGGCAACTTCATGGATCCCATTTCCTTCTTCAATCCTGAGGAGGCCATTGGATTGAGATTAGAATATTCGTTTATAATATCTGGTCAGACAGTTATGTCTTTCTTAACCAACCTCCCTCTGATACCACTTGTTAGTTTATATAGGATGTAGTCTAAATCACCTAGAGGGGGGTGAATAGGTTTCTTAAATTTTACCCTAGTTAGCCTAGCTGTTTTCTGGTTTAGTATTAGTAATTAATCAAGCACACAGAAAACACACAAGCATTTATAGAGGTTCCTCAAGACAGGGTGTCTTGAGTAGTCCTCTTTCCCCCTGCATCTTTTTAACAATGAGTTAGACAAGGCCAACATCTCCAAACTCAGCTCCAAGAGCTTACAATACAGATCCCTCAAGATCTCTCAGGTTTGCACAAACCTTACCTCAGGCAAGCAGACCTACCTCAGAGGAATCCACCTCCTATAGCTCAGAACACCTCCTGGTCCTATCTCAAGCTGAACTCATAGCTCTACAACTCAGGCTAATCAGCCCTACCTCAGATCAGACACTGATCCTACCTCAGAGGACTCCACCTCCTACAGCTCAGACCACCTCCTGGTCCTACAACCTCAGGCCAAATGGCCCTACAAACTCAGGCCTAACAGCCATACAAACTCAGGCCTAACATCCCTACAACTCAGGCCAAATGACCCTACAAACTCAGAGCCCAAAGGCTCCTACAAATGATATAATGAGGTTTACAAAATGAAAGAAGAAAAGATCAAGCCTGTTCTTCTTATTCTTTTCAGCTGCTGTTGCAGACTTGAATCAGGAAGGAGTGGTACAGCTCCAATCTTGATTCTACTTGATCAGCACTTCAGATGAAGGACTGGATCTACTTGCTCTATCTTGAGATGAATCAAGATGAGCTATCTCTTTTCTCCTTGCAACCTTGTGTGTGCTCAGTTCTTGGCTGCCGATTATAGAACAGTTATGTTCTCGATTTTGCATGCTGGAGAACTAGCACAAGTATTTGCTCAACCCTAATTTATCCCTTTTATACATCCCAGTTCTTCAACGGCTCACAATCGTCCTTCTGACAGATATGGGAGTGATTGGTGGACCCCACAATGACTTTCTGCAGCTTGCGCCACGGGCAAAACTCGCCATGTCACGTTTGAACTGTCTCAGCGGTTGGGCTGAGATGGCTTCCTCTTCTCAGCGGATTCTGTTGATCTACAGAGAAGTTTCTGCGTTCGACGAACTGCAATCAGTGTTCGATGAACTCGCCAAACTCTGCGTTCGACGAACTTCATTCTTCGTTCGACAAACTCACCAAGTCTCAGCGTTTGCTTCTGTCTCGTCTCTGCCTTCGACGAACTTCATTCTTTGTTCGACGAACTTGCCAAGTCTAAGCGTTTGCTTCTGTCCTGGCTCTGCGTTCGACGAACTGCATTTTGCGTTCGATGAACTTGCCAAGTCTCAGCGTTTGCTTCTGTCCCATCTCTGCGTTCGACAAACTTCATTCTGTGTTCGACGAACTCGCCAAGTTTCTTCTATCTGCAACTCCTGGTCTTGTCTTAGCGATTCAGCTGAAACATTGAGACCTTCTCAGCTGATTAAACAACACACCTTTGAATCTATTCCATTGTATGGAATATCATCTCCCTGTACAATACTTGAGGCAATATAGATTGTATCAAATACAATATGTACTTAGCATTGGGAGTGATGCCTTTTCAAATCAAAGGAACATTGAGGGCAATATTCCCAACAACAATAAAACACTAAGTGTTTATGCTTCAACAAATCCCACACAGAATAAAATAAAAGTCGTTTAAAATAAAGCAAGAGAAAGTTGTTAAAGAAATAGTAAGCTATATGGGACAGCACAGAAAATAGGCAACCAGAAGACACAAAGATTTTATAGCGGTTCCCCAAAATGTGGGTAGTCCTCTCTTCTAACACCTGGTAGGATTGCACCACCTCTACCCGAGTCTTTTCACAAGGAGACTCTCAGAACCACTGATCTTTTGATAAGGAGATCATGAACCTACCAGATCTTTTGATAAGGAGATCTTGAACCAACCAGGTCTTTTGATAAGGAGATATTGAACCACTGAATCCTTTGGAAGAGGGATTCTCAAAACTCTGTACAGGGAGTGCGAGGAAAGAAGAGTAAGAAGGAGAAGGAAGATTCAGAATTCTGTAACAAAAATCCTTGAGGTGCTATTCTTTGAGTGCTCTTCAGGATCTGTATCAGATTAACCCTAGCTTATGATAGTGATGATTGCTAGGGTTTTTGTACTCTCTTGATCCTTCTTCTCTCTGCTCTTATAATAGTGTTGCTGCTATATAATATTGATGAGGAAGCAGCAGTTGTTTATCTGAGCAGAGTATATTCTTCTATAGATCTTTCTTCAAAGGTTTGTGTTGAGGACAAGAAGATCCTTTACTGAGAGAGAAAGCAGTTATTTCTTTTCTATGTTTTCTCTATTAGGGTTCTAGGAGGAAGAAGGAGAAGAGGAAGCCCTAATTGAAAAACCTTACCCGATTGTGATAAGTGCTCTATGTTTCTCTTTCTTCTTCTTGCTTTTATTGTCCCTCTTCAATTTTGAATTTTGTTTCCTTTTCTGGTAAGTCCTGAAAAGGTATTTTTCATTGGAAAATTCTCTTTCTTTCCTTCTTTTAATTCATGACCCATCCACTAACTGTAAGCTTGTTTCCAAGAAAGCTTTTTTGTCCTCCATTAATTCTTCTTTCTATTTGAGGCAATTAAGGAGCCATTGGAGAACGGTCTTCAGTATTGTGGGCCATGAGAGAGAGTCCAAAAGGACAGCTGTAAAGGTTTCCTTTTCAGACTGTATTCGACGTAGCGTCGAGTTCCCTTCCTCTCTTATCGACACACCATTGATTCCTTGTAGGAGCAAATTCGAATTCATTCTTACTCTGATTCAAGTTTGCTTGTCGACGTTGCGTCGATATTGTTGAAGCATATGTTCTGCATCTCTTGGTTTAAGAATAACAAATACTGTGTTGAATTTGATCTTATATTGTGTGTGTTTATAGTGTGCAGGTTGTACAGGAACTATAGCTACACATCCCTATGAGTAGTATGCTGATTGGACATGATTCTCTGGAAAAAGGGCTAACGCCCCGCTTTAAGAGTTAACGCCCTACTTTAACTCTTAACGCCACGCTTTAAGAGTTTACGCCCCGCTTTAACTCTTAACGCCCCACTTTAAGAGTTAACGCCTCGCATTAACTCTTAACGCGCAGCGTAAGCGTTAACGCCCCGCGTTAACTTTTTCGTCGATAAGGGATGTCATCGAAGAGGGAATGACGTCGAGAAGAAGTACTATCGAGTACCAAGAGACAACGCCAACGTGGACTCTTGACGCCCGCATTGAGTCCACAAACTGCCATAATCTTGACGGTTGCGCGATTTTAGCCACGACTGTGCACGATCACTAATGCTGGCGTTAACTCTTAACGCCATGTGTTAGCTCCCGTGCCAATTTAAAGAGAAGCCCCTCTCATTCCATGTGAGATGATTCCAGAATTCTGATACTTTTGAGAGAGGCTCGTCTACAACAATTAAGAGATCTCCTTTGGACTAACATGAAGATCTAAAGAAGATTTTGAAGGAGAAGGTCTACAACGCATATTCCATACGAAGGAAGATCGCTTCAAGAATGCCAACGTTTACATCGCCTTCGTCTTCACATTCAGAATTTTGGGGGGGGGGGGGGGGGGTTCTCTTACTTTATCTTTATCTTGTAATCTCTTACTTTTTCCTATTGTAATTTGTGTGGAGAAATCGTTCGGGGAGAACGTCGGATTCCTGGAAGGATTCCGTGGGTAAATTCACCGCGGTTTTTGGCGACTAGGTCCTTGTGCAGCTTAGGGGGTAATTCGCCGCCTTGTGCGTGGCGACTGGGTCGAGGGTAGATCTAGGGGGTGGCTAGAGGCCTAATCTGCGGTTAGATAGGCTATAGCCAACCTGTCCTTGAGAGAAGGACCGGTGAAACAACAAAAAGTGTTTTTACATATTCTCGCCTTGATTTCTAGCGTTATAGAAATCAAACATTTGTGTATTCAATTTATTATGATATAAAATCATGTCTTTTAATTTTCTATTCAATTGATTTTATTTCCTCTTCAAGAATGTTTTAATTTATATTTTCATCAAAGTATTAAAATTAACATTTGTGTAATTATCTTTGAAATACAATAATTATTTTCATTATCTCTGATTTTCTGGAATTGTATTTCATTTAAGATTTCATTAGTAAAATAACTGTGGCAATGTTTTTGTGCTAAGGAAAATTTTCTGGAGAGCTAACGCCCAGCGTTAACACTTAACGCCAGGCGTTAGCAACAATTAATAAAAAGTTTTGTTTCTCTTTTTTAAAAAGACATGGAATATTTAAATATATTTTCTTATAAAATATTCTAAAACTTCAGTTGCAAACTCTGATATTTTTAATTAAGATTTAAATTCCATAAAACCCTTATTCACCCCCCCCTCTAAGGGCGCCATAAGATCCAACAGATATCTTATCGACGTAACCGTCGAGTTGAAAGCTTAACTCTGACTCCATCATCTGCGTCGAATGGTAGTTGACGTTGCGTAGACTTCAGATGGCTTCGACAGGTACTTCCTTCTGTGTTGAGTTGAAGTTGAAGATGCGTCGACTTCTCAAGGTACTTTGACAGGTCCATGGCCTCTACGTCGATATCTATTCGACGTAATGTCGAATTGAATTACTTCGACAGAAGGGTTGGACCCCTTGGACTTCTAGTCAGAGTAGCGTCGACATTAACTCGATGTTGCGTCGATTTCTATTCGACACAAATGTTAACTTTACCCAAATTGTGCTTCTCTTGATGTGGTCTTGACACTCTAGGTTGAGTGTGACATCCGAAGATATCTAATGACCAGATTACCCTCACTGTACAATGGGTAATACAACCTAAGAGATAAAATCACTTTTTAGGTAATTTGTTAAGTTAAATCAAAGGAGTTTTTCCCAGCAATCTCCCCCTATTTATCTTAAAAATTTTTACAGATTATTCAAAGTGATTTTACACATTCCTTTTATTTAAACAAAGATACATTCAAGACATCTTACACATAAGAAAATGACAAACTGAAATCACAAGCCATTTTATTTAACTGTCAAGAAATATATAGATGTCCACATCTGTTTTCCAGGAAGTATAAGGCTTTAAGTACTTGTGTCTCACTGCTCCTTCTCTGGAGTTCTTCTTTTCCTTGAAAACACTTTTACCTTCCTTAGAGCAATGTTCAAAAGCTCATCATCTTCTGTAATAACATCTTTGGGAAGCTCCCCCTGAGATTGTGCATTTACTCCAACCTCCTGGGCAGCTTCCAGAGCAGTCAGAGCTACTTCATCTAGCATATTTTCATTCTGAAGTTCCCCATGAACTACTGCTGTGCTTACATCTTTCATCTCTGTATCTAGATTTCTTTGAACTTCTCAAGCAGGCTGACCCTCAGTAGATGAGAGCTCCCCCTGATTATCTGCAGTAGGATCCACTCAATTTTCTGGCTCATTTACATTATCATTCCTTTCTTGATGCTCTGGAACTGGCTTCCCCTGAACATTTGAACCCTGGGAGAGGGTCACTTTCCCAAGGTATTCAGCATATTTTCCTTTATTAGGGACACTCTCATCTAGTATAGGCCTTTCTTCTTCCAAAACATTCTCCCCCTTCTTAACTTGATGTGAAGAGAGGTTAAGAATTCTTTTGTGACCATGGAGGAAGACACAAAGTCCTTGAGGCTTTGGAAGGATCTTGTAGAATCTAATAACACAACCTCCATTTGGGAATATTTCCTGTCAAATTTTCTTTCCTGAGATGCCATTAAGTCTGCAAAGGTAGAGGAGGCAAGACCAACTGCCTTGGTGATGACCTGCTCAAGGTCAACTGGAGAGATATGAGAGGTAGATGGAGGAGGTGATGGAGGTAAGTCTTCTTGGATAGGGGAGAGAGCATGGTAAGTTTCAGGTGAGACAAGAATTGGTGGTGGTGGAGCAAAAGTGGATGGTAGCTGATGGGGACTTTGAGGAGATGGCTCTGGGTCTGAGGAATATGGAATGGATTGAGGGGATTGTTGCTGATGTTGTTATTGTTGTTGTTGTTGTTGAGATGGAACATCTTGTTGAGGGTGAATATTATCCCTTGGGGGATCTGGTATATGCCTTTATTTAGTAACTCCTATGTTATCAGTACATCTATGTCAGACACTTTTCCCTTGAGGGTTCCATCCTCTTCTATTTGCACACTATCTTTAAACTCAGTAAGTTCAATATCCAGGATCTTGCATCTTGTGGATATCAGCTTGATTAAGACATCATCTTGAAATAAGCCAAGAATGGCCTTGAAGCTTTCGGCCGCAGTGTTAAACAATTCAATGTCGACATCAAACCCTAAGTTAACCTTGGGAGGAGCCATTTGATCGATGGTACCTGCAAACACAAAGAGAAAATGAGAGAGAGAAATGCACGGGAGAACTGGAGAACAAGGGAGAAAGAAAGCAAGGAGAGAAAATTCGAAAGCGCAATGATCTCGATGCTGTATTTTCTTAAAAGGAGATGAATCGCCGCAACTTAGGGTTTAGGTCGACACACCGTCGATAAAACTTATTATTTGGCACACAAAGCTGTGTCGAGATTTCTTCTAGAAGCAGTTCTGCGTGCGCTGTTATATCGACGTTGCGTCGACTCGTATTCGACGTAACTTGGAGATAGTTCAGCAGATCTCAAGTCGACGTAATCATGTCGACGTTGCGTCGATTTCCAATCGACGCTACCTCAACTTTTGGCAGCGACCATTGAGTCGACGCATGCGTCGATATAAACTTGACGCTGCATCGAATTCTATTCGAAATACCCACTCTGAGTGCTTCTTGACGCTAACATTGAGTAGAAGTCGATGGTACATCGACTTCTATCCGACACACTTATGAATGAACAGATTCATTTCCTTAGAAAATTCTTGTTGTTTTTCTCAGCAATTATATTTATTGAAAATAGAGTCTATGATAATAATTTTATGAACTATAATGATAACAAGGGAATTAAAAGAAGTAGTACTCCCTTGTTTGTGTTTAGTTCTTTATTACTTTTCTTACTACTTCCTAGATAGTCCCCTTCCTTACCCTGCACAAGTAATTCAAACATTAGAAGGAACCCAGGTTACCTTGGGCCCTTTGCTTTTACCATTGTAGGGTTCAATGAAGGAATAGAAGGGTCATTCATGATACCCTTTTGGATGATAAGGAATGGGTTTCCCAAACCTATTATTTTGATACTTGAAATGAGTATAGAATGTATCTAAATAAAGAAGATCAGCAGAATGTTATATTACCCTAGGTTTTGATTTAACTTTTTGGTTGAGGTTATTTAATTTCTCTACTTTCTTCTTGCCTAAGGGTTTTTCTTTCTTTTTCAGATTTACTTTGTTAGTTTCATCTATCTTTTCTGGATAACTACTAGCCTTACCCTTAGATGATGTATTCTTCTCACTGGGTTGGTACTCATTAGGTCTAACAAAGGATATTGGATTTTTCCAGCCAGGTTACCTAGGAGGCTCTGTGCTAGTGGAGGGCTCTGCTCCTAACCCTAGGTGATTAAATCTCATAGAGAGATTTTCTGTGATGTCTTTGAGCTTCTAACTCCTCCCATTGAGTGAATCCTCAAAGGCCTTTGCCTTTGCTAGCTCTTCTTTTAATTTTATGTTTTCTTCTCTAAGTTTAATCAATTCTGACTCTTTATTATTAATTTCATTTGTTAGATTTTGATTTCTTAGGTATATTTCATCTTTCTTAAGGTTTTCTAATTCAGTCCTAGCTGTGTCTAATTCTTTTTCAACCCTAAGATGATCAATACAGAAATCTTTAAAACAAGTTTAAAAATCTTCTGAACTAAAATCAAAATCATCAAATACAGATACCTATTCATCTTCATCATCTGATGACATCCCTAGTGCCATCATGCAGGTTGCTTATGCTTCTGCTTCATCATCACTTTCAGATGATGAGGAGCTTAACTCTGCTTCTGAGTCACTCCATGTTTCAGTAATAAAGACCTTGGTTCTCTTCTTGTCTTTCCCTTTGAAAGACTTCTTCTTCTACTTTTCATCCTTTTTGCTGCTTCTGTCCCTTGGTTCTTGTGGACACTCGGGAGCAATGTGCCCTGGTTTGTTGCAAGTGTAGCAGATAATCTCCTTCTTTGGAGTTTTATCATAACTGGGCCTTGAGTCCCTTTCTCTTCTCTTTGAGTCATCTGTCTTGACCCATTTCTTGAATCTCCATGCAAGGAGATTGAACATCTCATCTTCAGGAGTAGAGGGCTCTCCTTCAGTATCTATCAGGGAAAGATTCCTTTGGATAGGAGCTGGAGTAATCTCCCTTTCTTCAGAGTAAGCCCTGTTCTTTAGAAGCATCTCATATGACTTAAGCTTTCCTAGCAAAGCTTCAGTAGATATTTCTATGTGGCACCTGGACTCTCTAATTGCCCAGATCCTTGAATCCCATGAGCTAGGGAAGCACGTGAGGATTTTATCATTAATTACAGTCAAGGATATCTCCTTGTCCAAGCCTCTGAGCTCATTAATGATAATGTTGAATCTGCCATACATATCAGCAATAGATTCTTCAGCTTCCTTCTGAAAGTTCTCATACTGGGATATGAGAAGGGACTTTCTGCCCTTTCTTTCATCAGAGCTGCATTCCACCATTCTGGTGAGAGAATCCCATATATCTTTTGCTGATTGGCATTCAGCAACCTTCTGGAAAATGTCATCTGACATTGTTGATACTAGAATATTCATGGCCTTGGCATAACATGCCTTGACCTTCTTCTCAGCCTTTGTCCACTCATTTCTTGGGACAGCCTCTGTTGTTGAGGATTCTCCTGCCTTTAGTCTGACTGGAGTAGGAGGACCTGTGTGAAGGACATTATAGATGTATTCATCAATGGAATTCATATAGAGCCTTATTCTGGCCTTCCAGAGTGTAAACTTATTCAAGTTACACATTGGGGGTCTTGTAAAAGCATAATCCTTAGAACTCATTTTCTTTATAAAGTATTATTTGAAAAAAAGATAAAAGAGTAGGAGGTCTTTTTGATCAAGGTGTTAACCAATTAATGATCATCCTCCCTCTGATACCAATTGAAAGTGCACAGTGTGTCTCTGAGAATACTCTAGAGGGGGGTGAATAGAGATTTTAAAATGTTTCTATCCTATTTGTGCAGATACAATGAAACACTAAGTGTTTATGCTTCAACAAATCCCACACAGATCAAAACAAAAGCTGTTTAAAATAAAGCAAGAGAAAACAGTTAAAGAAATAGTAAGCTATATGGGACAACACAGAAAATAGGCGACCAGAATATACAAAGATTTTATAGAGGTTCCCCAAAATGTGGGTAGTCCTCTCTTCTACCACCTGGTAGGATTGCACTACCTGTGCCCGAGTCTTTTGACAAGGAGACTCTCAGAACCACTGATCTTTTGATAAGGAGATCATGAACCAACCAGATCTTTTGATAAGGAGATCTTGAACCAACCAGATCTTTTGATAAGGAGATCTTGAACCAACCAGATCTTTTGATAAGGAGATCTTGAACCACTGAATCCTTTGGAAGAGGGATTCTCAAAACTCTGTACAGGGGGTGTGAGGAAAAAAGAGTAAGAAGGAGAAGGAAGATTAAGAATTCTATTTTTCAGAATTCTGTAACAGAAATCCTTGAGGTGCTGTTCTTTGAGTGCTCTTCAGGATCTGTACCAGATTAACTCTAGCTTATGATAGTGATAATTGCTAGGGTTTTTGTAAGCTCTTGATCCTTCTTCTCTCTGCTTTTATAATAGTGTTGCTGCTATATAATATTGATGAGGAAGCAGCAGTTGTTTCTCTGAGCAGAGTATATTCTTTTGTAGATCTTTCTTCAAAGGTTTGTGTTGAGGTGAAGAAGATCCTTGACTGAGAGAGAAAGCAGTCCTTTCCTTTCTGTGTTATCTCTATTAGGGTTCTAGGAGGAAGAAGGAGAAGAGGAAGCCCTAATTGAAAAACCTTAGCCAATTGTGATAAGTGCTCTATATTTCTCTTTCTTCCTCTTACTTTTATTGTCCCTCTTCAATTTGAATTTTGTTTCCTTTTCTGGTAGGTCCTGAAAATGTAGTTTCCTTGGACAAATTCTCTTTCTTTCCTTCTTTTAATTCACGGCCCGTCCACCAACTGTAAGCTTGTTTCCAAGAAAGTTTTTCTATCCTCCTTTAATTCTTCTTTCTATTTGAGGCAATTAAGGAGCCGTTGGAGAACGGTCTTCAGTATTTTGGGCCATTAGAGAGAGTACAAAATTACAGCTGAAAAGGATTCCTTTTCAGACTGTATTTGACGTTGCGTCGAGTTCTCTTCCTCTCTTATCGACGCACCTTCGATTCCTTGTAGGATCAACTTCGAATTCATTCTTGCTCTGATTCAAGTTTGCTTGTCGACGTTGCGTCGATATCTTATCGACATAACTGTCAAGTTGAAAGCTTGACTCTAAACTCCATCATCTGCGTCGAATGGTAGTTGACGTTGCGACAACTTCAGATGGCTTCGACAGGTACTTCCTTCTGCGTTGAGTTGAAGTAGAAGCGTCGTCGACTTCTCAAGGTACTTCGACGGGTCTATGGACTCTACGTCGATATCTATTCGACATAACGTTGACTTGAATTGCTTCGACAGAAGGGTTGGACCACTTGGACTTCTAGTCAGAGTAGCGTGGACATTAACTCGATGTTGCATCGATTTCTATTCGACGCAAATGTTAACTTTGCCCAAATTGTGCTTCTCTTGATATGGTCTTGACACCCTAGATTGAGTGTGACATCCTAAGACATCTAATGGCTAGATTACCCTCACTATACAATGGGTAATACAACGTTAGAGATAAAATCATTTTTTAGGTAATTTGTTAAGTTAAATAAAAGGAGTTTTTCCCAACACATTTTGCCGCCAGCTCCTCCCGCGCACTTGAGCCATTTTTGCTCTCCATCCACCTCCCTTCTATCTCCTTCCATTGGGAAGCTTCCTCCGGTGAATCCAAGCTACATCCATGGTTCTGGAAGACTTCCCGGCCATCCACGACAAGTATATCAAGGTGTTGGGCATTTTCCACTTGGGGAGGAAGAAGACACCGCTGCAAGCTGAAGAATACGGACAAAGGTCAGAGGTAGTGACAGCCTCGAGATCCTGGAAGCAACCAAGGACTGAGCATGGAGACGACTTGACAACCCGCCATTCTGACAACGATCCACGGCAAGACTTCAATTCTATCGGTTTACTCTACCCTTCTCCCATTTGTGAAATGTACTTCTAAATGCTTGTAATGAACTAGGATCACTATTATTTGTCTAAGAAAGAAGGTTTTCCTTGTTATTATCTTCCTTGAGTTTGTTATGTTGTGAATGCGCCTCGCCTCCGCTCACATCCACCCTCACACGCACTTGTTAAGCCACTCTAGCAAAATCTAGAGGTGAGACTCCGAAGAGGTGCATGCGATCCTCATTTCTGCACTTGAGATCACTCCATCCACCTACCTACTGTACATCCGCTCACCAAAGCACAACATCGTAGCCTACAAATCATCTCGCCAAGCGAAGCGTGGCTTTCGACCCGCATTTTTTACTTTTATTGTTATTAAAGTAGGAAACCAAAATCCAAGCCCTTTAATTTCCTCCGCTCACCGTAGCAATCTTCTCAAGACACAATCATTTCACCCACTCTACATTCCTTGAGATAACGATACATGGGGATCATATTCCCAAATTTATTACTTGACAACGACCGGTACACTGCCATTCAGACCGCATTATGCTCCCTCTTTTAGCGGTGTAGAATCTATGCGTCAAGTTTTTAGCGCCGTTGCCGGGGAGTGCAGGCGTAACATGATTATTGTTGTTGAAAGTATTGTTACGGGGGTCGTTGTTTTTAAGTTGTTTTATTTGTATTCTTCTTTTGTGTATGCAGGGGGGGTTTCCAGGTGACCTAGTCCCTTTTGACCCTGAGATTGAGAGGACTTCCCGTGCACGGTGGCGTGCCGCAGTCACTCTTGCTGAAATGGGAGATAATCTAAACGAGGGAGAATGCCACAGGGGCCGAGGAGTTCCCGAGGATGGGGCGAATGTTATAGTGGATGAACCTGAAGTGAACCGGCCTAGGCCTCGCACCATGAGGGACTACACCACTCAGACTGCATGGAGTGTGTATCCAGGGTTCATCCCGATTATCGCAAATGCTCTGTATGAAATAAAACTGGCTGTTCTGAATATCATTCGGAATAACGCCCAATTTTCTGGGTTGCCTTCTGAAGACACCCATCTTCACCTAGCCGAGTTTTTTGATACATGCGCCACTTTCTTCTATGCATGTATATCCGATGATACTGTTAAGATGAGGCTCTTCCCATTTTCTCTTAGAGATAAATCCAAGGAGTGGCTTCACACCATTCCGCCAGGGACCGCCGCTACTTGGGACGCCCTATCTTCCAAATTCTTGGGAAAGTTCCACCCGGTGGATAGGATCGTGAACTTGCGCCGAGAACTAGCTTCCTTCCGCCAACAAGATCAGGAAATTCTAGCAGAAGTATGGGACCGGTTCAATGATCTCCTGTGGAAATGCCCTAACCACGAGCTCCAGCCTTGGAACCTCATGGAGAACTTCTACTTTGCCATCGACCCGAACTATAGGGCGATGATCGATGCTGCGGCAGGAGGGACTCTTATGAACCATACTCCGAAAGAATCTACGCGTATACTTTGAGATACTGCCTCGAACAACATGTATTGGATGGCGGGAAGGAACACGCAGAAGAACACCAAAGGTATCTTCGCATTGGGATCAGTTACCCCCACTGCAGCGCCTACAACCTTCATATCCTGCCCAGGAGAGGACCCCTCAGGTGATTTTGCAAACCTTAATATTACTGAATCGGTTAATTTTATGGCTAATCAGAATAGGGGAATGCTGTACGGAAATGCTTATAACCCGGGAGTGAGAAATCACCCTAATTTTGCTTGGAATCAAAACACTGTTGGCCAAAGATGGCAAACGGAAGTAGCATCAGTTTGATGCTTCTGCTTCCGAAAGTCAACCGCGGCCACCTCAACCGGGTTATAATAAAAAACCTCTGGGACCAAGAAAAAGTGGCTTGGAAGACACGCTGGAAAAATTAATTGAAAACACCCAAGCTAACATGGCTGACCAGACAACCTCGATGTGAAACCTGGAAGTGCAAATGGGCCAATTGGCCCAAGCAGTTTCCGAGCGCGTTCAAGGCACCCTTCCTAGTACCATGGAGGGTCGCTGATGCTGACGTCGTTAGCCATGGTGATTTGGAACTCCCATGTTGTATTAATAATATGAACAGTACGACATTGTGCGACTGTGGTTCATCACACTACATTCTAGCTATGCAAGATGTTGAGAAGTTGAATCTCCAGATGAATGTGGATCACCGGATGTCTCTTATTCTGGCTAATGGAGCAATGGTGGAAACTGAGGGGGAAGTAAGAAAAGTTAAAGTTGTGGTTGATGGGACTGAGGTGGTGACTGATTTCTAGGTTTTGGGACCCCGTGAGAACAACTCGATTCCAATTCTGGGTGTCCTATTCCTAAAGGAGAGAGGGATGAAAATAGACTTTTCTGAGGGTTTCGTCACTCTACCTCATAGAGTGACGACTTCTATCACGAGCATGACCACAACTTCTGACTTTGATACTTCTCCAACTTTGATTACTGATGATTTTTTAAGCATTAAAGGAAACAAGGAAGAAGAAGAGAAGATGGATGAGAAGGAAGAAGTGGTGATCGAGGGGATAGAGACGATGGAATCCTTAAACTCGAAAAACTATATTCCTGAGATTGGTGAAACTAGTTTTGTTCGGGAGCATCTCCCCAGTTCTGTGTGTAATAAAGTTACTAATGAACTTGTTAAGCGTTCCGTAGCTTGGGCTGATCCGATCTCCACTTCGGTGCCAGACTTGAGGCGGATCACCACTAAGATGGGAAGTGATGCGGAATATTTGCGATGGCGCTCTCCCACTATGGAGAAAATGTAGAAGGAATAACTCCAACGCGCAACACGACTTGCAACTCTCCGTGGTTTGAAAGAGGGGGCTAGGGGGGAAGTTGGGTAAAACCAATTTTGTCCCTAAAGCTTCCATCCCCGGTCATTCTCAATCCACAGGAAAGATGCATCATAACTCGGTTGTTAGTTGATCGCGCCTTTTCAGTTTTTTTGTGTTCTAGAATTTGTTATTTTAATTTCTAAGACTAGTTGTTTATTGTTACTTGTTTGGTGAACTTTTCTATGAAGAACTGCTATAATACAGGTATTTGATCCACCTAAAGGACGATAAACAAAAGAGCTCTTGGGAGACAACCAGTGGAACCACTTGGTTCCATTCAGTTTCTTTTTCTATTCTATATATTAGTTTATCTCTGTTTTGTCTGGGAGAATGCTTTAATCGCAGGGTCAAATCTATTTAGAGCATGCGGGACTGCCGCAAGTGGACAAGAATCACTGATCTTCTGGTAGGCTCATTTATGAGCCTAGGTGGTACCCTCTACCCTTAGCCCCTTTTTATTATGCAAATGTTTTATTGTGATCTGGATGACTTTAAATCTGGGGGAAGAGTCGTACCTAGTGCTCACTACACGTGCACATGTTTCAGCTTACTAGTAGTACATTTCATGTTTTTTACTATAATTTCATATTTGCATCACACACCATTTCACCCACACGAGCGCGCACTCGCTTGTTTGTATGCTTCCGTATATTCAATTCTTTGTTGTGATGTCGGAATTGCGGTATTAGCCTATGCATTGCAAGGTGGAGTAACATGTTGACTCATATAGTGCTCTAGTTGAGTACTCGTGTCTTGCTTAGAAATTTGAGTAGAATTAGTTTTATTTATGCTTCTAATTTACAATTAGTTGGTTTGCATAGATTTTAATTTATTTTACTAAAAAAGTTGAATCTGGTTAAATCTAGTGGTAGCGGTGTATTGTGTGGAAGCGAGCGCGAGGTTCGTGTTGCTCGAGTCATGAGGAAGGATTACCTATCTCAGGGGGGCTAAGAACTTGCCCAAGCGACTCTCGAAGCATGGGTGCGAACAATTTGCAATTTGAGCGTGATGTAGGCCATCTATTTGGTAAGCTTGAGCTTTGTTATACCATTCCTATACTCTAAGCGTTGCTAGCCCATTTTGTGCCTAACCAACCTTTTGATTCAGTTCCACCATACTTCACCAAGGCCTAAAAGCTAATCCCATTATCGCAACAAAAATTAAGCCAAAAGCATTAAAGAATTGTAATTTTCAAATGCGATGCGGTCCTGTGAAATTTTTATGTTGATGTAGATATCTTAAAAATTTCTATATGCTGAGATTCTTGCTAATAGTTTTGGGGATAAAAGAAAAGGAGGAAGAAAAAGAAAAGCAAAGAAAAAAATATATCCCTAGCGTTGTAATTGACACATCTATTTCTATCGTTTGGTGTTGGTCGTGTGCACACCCGGTTTCAAAGTCAAGTCTGGGGGTGTGTTACACGTGTTTTATTGGGGGCTGTTATGAATTAGCACTTTTGTGAGCTCTTTTGGGTTGCGATTAGCCATCATGTTTATCTTTGCATTCCAAATCGTAACCTAAGCCTCGTGAATACCTAAAGTCCTATCGATTCGTCTTGTGAGTTTAGTAGTGTCGTGGAGAGATTGACAGGGCGAGCTTATGGTTCTCGACGTTGATGGATTTCAACGGAGATAATTCAGAGTTCCAATCTTGGGTAACACTTCCCTTCGTGTTCTGCTTACTTTCGTACTACGCGTGACCACATATTCACCAATATTCCTTTTTTGAGTAAAAATAAATTCCTTTTTACACCTTTACACTTTTTATAAATTAGCTAGCATAGTTAGAAACTTCATCTAATGAACTTCTACGTGCACAAGTATGCAACTTTGCATTCTACTCCATGTTTGCAATTTTTTGGCTAGCTATGCTTTTTGTACTCCGCAAGATTTGTTTGCTCGGACGTGCAAAAAGGTAAGTCTGGGGTTGTAATGAGCCCGATTTTTATAGTGATTTCTGGAATCATCTAAGTCATTTTCCTTGACGTTGCACTGCACATTAGGCCCATTATTACTTATATTTGATTACATTGTCTGGTTCACTCTTAGTGCACATTTTTAGCCCAGTTTGGTGTGATTTCTTATGTTTCATCTTTTCTATGATGCTATACTGTTTCTGTTGATCATGTGGAATGCATCTGCTAGTGGTCTGGACTGTTTTCCTACAGGTGCAGGGGTTGTGTGGACGCTCAGTGTTGGGTTGTTCCATTTTTTAGCCTGAAAGGCCACTGGTCGTGCGTTTTAGTTCACGCACTATCAGGCGCATGACCACTAGTCATGCGCATTCCCCCATTTCAACATGATCAGTTCGCACGATCACTGGATTTGTTCTCGCATGACCACTGGCCGTGCGCCAATGATCGTGCGCTATATTGGCAGTCTGGATTCAGCTACAGGCTGTTCTTGCATGGGCAGAGGCATTTCTTCGCGCACGACCACTGGTCGTGCGCCACTTCCCGTGCGCTATTTTGGCATGCTCAATTTTGCTACAGGTTATTCTCGCACGATCAGTGACATTTCTTTGCGCACAACCACTGGTCGCGCGCCACTGATCGTGCGCCACTGATCGTGCGCCATGTTTATTCTACTCCGTATTTAAATGCCAGATCCACGATTTCAGGGAAGACCCATACATTTTGCCGCCAGTTCCTCCCGTGCACTTGCGCCATTTTTGCTCTCCATCCACCTCCCTTCCATCTCCTTCCATTAGGAAGCTTCCTCCGGTGAATCCAAGCTACATCCAAGGTTCCGGAAGACTTCCCGGCCATCCATGACAAGTATACCAAGGTGTTGGGCATTTTCCACATGGGGAGGAAGAAGACTGCAAGCTGAAGAAGACGGAAAAAGGTCATAGGTAGTGATAGCCTCGAGATCCCAGAAGCAACCAAGGACTGAGCACGGAGATGGATTGACAACCCGCCATTCTGACCACGATACACGGCGAGACTTCAATTCTATCAGTTTACTATACTCTTCTCCGATTTTTGAAATGTACTTCAAAATGCTTATAATGAACTAGGATCACTATTATTTGTCTAAGAATGATGGTTTTCCTTGTTATTATCTTCCTTGAGTTTGTTATATTGTTAATGCGCCTCGCCTCCGCTCACATCCACCCTCACACGCACTTGTTAAGCCACTCTAGCAAAAGATAAAGGTGAGATTCCGAAGAGGTGCCTGCGACCCTCATTTCCACACTTGAGATCACTCCATACACCTGCCTACCATCTATCCGCTCACCGAAGCACGACATTGTGGGCTGCAAATCATCTCGCAAGCGAAGCAGTGCTTTCGACCCGCATATTACTTTTATTGTCGTTAAAGTAGGAAACCAAATTCCAAGCTCATTATTTTCCTCCGCTCACCGTAGCAATCTTCTCATGACAAGAACATTTCACCCAGTCTGCATTCCTTGAGAGAACTATACTCGGGGATCATATTCCCAAATTTATTACTTGACAACGATCGATACGCTGCCGTTCGGACCGCATTCTGCTCTCGCTTTTAGCTGTGTAGAATTTGCGCGCCAATAAGCTCATTCATTAGGCTTGAAGATTGTATTCGTGTTGAACTCAAACATCATCTTGAAGATCCTAGTATCATCGAATAACTAAAGGATCGACTAGAAGACTAAAATGAATTTGTGACAAGGTGAAAGATCATCCCGATGAGATGAAACATCATCGTGAAGATAACAAGTACATCTGAGAAGAAGCATTATCGTCGTGATAAGCTAACACTTTGGCAGAAGTGTACTCAAAATCTAAAAAGAACAAGTACCATCAAGAAGAGTTGAAATGTCGTCGTGACCATATGAAAGATCGTCGTGATGAGATGAAACATCATCGTGTCAATTCAAAATCACAGAATGCATTAATTGTCGTTGTCAATCAATCCATTCAGTACAGACTTTTAAGGTATGGGATTTCTAACATAATGACATCCTCGTTTCGACCATTAGGGTTTGTCGATGCTATAAATATAGATATGATAGATACCCTAACAAGAACTGAGAGAATCTATCATTAAGAAGATTGAAGAGCGACTTGACAGGACAATATTCTTTTCTTCAAGAAAGCAAGTTTATCCTGTGAAGAAAAAGAAGATCGGAGAACAAAATCTAGGAAAGAGATACACTCAGAGCATCAATCCAGTTTTCCTAATCAATCTGTGATAAACAATATACAAGATTCATCATTATAGATTTCTGTTGCTGCTACTATGAAGGTTGTCTTCATCAAAACCTAAAGAAGACCTTTGCAAATCAAGTGAAGATAATATTGTTGGATCTGTAGGCGCCCTTAGAGGGGGGGGGGTGAATAAGGGATTTAAACTTTTCTGATTATTTAAGAAAATAATTCTCTGTTGCTACCACCAGCGGTAGTGTTACCGCTCGGCGTTAGTAATCGAGAAAATACGTTTAGGTTAAAAAAGTGAAAACCAAATTTGCACGAACCAGAGATGAAGAAATAAACATATTTTCACTAATAATAATTTGAAACAGTTATGATTACAAAACTTTTTCCAATGACGCTTGGAAAGAGGCGACCAACGAAAAACCCTTTTTGGTTTTCTATACCGACCCTTCTCCTAAGGACCGGTTGACTTTAGCCTATCTCTCCCCAGATAAGGCCTCAAGCAGCTCTAGCCCTTCCCTCACCGGAAAGGCCACGAGCACCCCCTAGATCTAAACACTAGACCTAGTCGCCAACGCGAGGCGAATTTTCCCCTAGTCCCCGCAAGGCCCTAGTCGCCGTGTGGCGAATTCACGAACCGATTACAAAGATAAGATGAAAGACTAAGACAAAACAAAAACTAAAAACTCCCTCAAGAAGAAGAACTTGATCTCGATGTAGATGCGATCGGATAGGTCTTCAAGTTCTTTTCGTTCACGAACGTTGATGGAGTTCTTCAGGCTGCTTTGAGAATGCTCTCACGAGTGCTCTGAATATATGGCTCCAATTCCTTTTGTAACAACAAGCATTAACGGAGGCAGTGCGCGACTTTAAATAGAATCAGTCACGACCGCCTGCTGTAGTACTACCGCCCCGCGTTAGCCATATTACGCAATGATCAGGCACACAGATCATGGTAGTTTAGGCAACATTTGAGCGCCAAACACGAGCGCGCCGCGGTAACGCTAACGCTCCGCGATAGCGTGATATCCTTCCTTCAGCCAAAATCTCCTTCCATAATAGCTCCTCAATTACATGCAGATGGGTGGTTTCCAAAAGCTACCGCCTGGCGTTAGTCCTTAACGCGCCGCTATAGTACTTGCCAAAATAGCGTCCCGTCGACTTTCCTTTTTCTCCATTGTTTCCTTCTCGTCAATTGTTTCCATTTATGCTAGCGCCAGCGGTAGTGCTAATGCTCCGCAGTAGAGCACATCTTTTTTCATCGGGCGCATTTTCGTCGAACTGGCCTCACATTTCGTCGAGCGCAGCTTTCATTTTGTCGAACAAACACTAGCGCCAGCGGTAGTTCTAACGCGCCGCGGTAAAGCATACATTTCATCGAGCGCCACGGTAGAGCATACAGATTGTCGAACAGAGCTTTCATTTCATCGAACGCCAATTCGTTGAACGGAGCTTTCATTTCGTCGAACGCCAATTCGTCGAACGGAGCTTTCATTTCGTCAAACGCCAGTTTCGTTCTAAGCGGTTTCCTTCTCAGCGGTTTCCTTCTCAGCGGTTTCTGATTCGATAGCGCCAGCGGTAGTGTTACCGCGCCGCGGTAACAACATATATTCATCCTGATGTCTCTTCGACGTCCTTCTTTTTCGCACACCTTTGGGGATTGAATGTTGAAGATCCTGCACACTATAAACACAATGCAAGTATGATCAAATACAATAGGATTTGTTATTGTCAAACCAAGAGATGCGAAAAGCATGTTCCAACAAACTCCCCCTTTTGATAATAACAAATCCCTTTAGAAAGAAATAGTTCAAAAGATAGTAATTGTGTTTATTAAAAAGGATATGCATGAAATTTAAGACATGTGCAAGTTCTCCCCCTAAATGAATGCTCCCCCTAAGTGAATACTGTTGGGTTTTTCTAGAACCATACATCACATGTAGGCGCAGCGGAAATTATCAGAATAACCCAAAAGAATTTGGATCGGGCCATGAACATTGAATCAAGAAGTTAATAAAATATCTAGGTATGAAATTACCTTTGCGGGATTGGATCAAATCCAACCTAGATGCTCCACGAGTTGAGTCCTGTCGTCGGCTGTGCGAGTCCTCACGTAGAATAATGTCTACGTCTCTACAGTAGTCCACACGAGCCGGGAGAACGCCAAGTCATGTCGCACGCAACTCGGAAGGGAGAACAACTGCACCTTGCACTTCCACGGATTGCTAGATCTGCTTCAGGAAGAACAGCACCGGCGACAATCGTCGGAGAGGAGGTCGGCGGAGGCGAACGGGGCGGCGGAACTCCTTCCGTCTAGGGTTCGGGCGGAACACCTTCCGTCGGCTAGGGCGGAACTCTTCCGTCGATTGGATTCCTTCGTTAGTCATTTAGAACCCTAAAAGAAGGTCTATTTATACCCAAAGTATAAATAGGCTTCTAGAAGAATCGCTATCCGCAGACCACACAGCAGAATTTGGGTTTCTGTTACAATTCATCGGGATTCCACAGAACAGCATTCGTCGAGTTTTCACGGGACAATTCGACGAATTCCGACGAATCACATCAGACGACAACATTTTCCGAGTCAAGGGTCTCTGTAATAATTCGTCGGGATTCCACGGAACAATCCGACGAATCCGATGAATTCCGACGAATCATATCAGACGACAACATTTGCCGAGTTAAAGATCTCTGTAACAATTCGTCGGGATTCCACGGAACAATCCGACGAATTCCGACGAATCATATCCGACGAATTCCGACGAATTCTATCTGTGTAAACCCGATGAATTCAGACAGCAACATTTGCTGGACCTCCCCCATTCTATATGGTGATTGGTAACCTTTACCAACACAGTCAATCTTCCATTTTCTCCACATGCTCTTATGTGCGACCCTGCATGCTCATATCGCGTTGGCAGTGACATTACATGTTTGACCACTTCTAGATCACAATGGTAACACCAACTGTCTCCCACTTGATCTTGAAAGTATCAAACAAAAAACCTCACAAACAATGAGCGGCATCTAGCAATGCATCATTGCTCCCCAAGCAATAAGAGTTCATAACTCATAAGCCTTTATGACCAATGTTCCAGCATTGTCTTTGTCCCTTTGTCCCTTACATCCAGAAAGAACTAGAGGCATGGACCGTGTCACACTCTTAATAGCTCAATCCAAATTTCTTGATCTAGAACGGACTTCCAGAGAAATGGTAAGCTCAATATCACATATTGCCTCAACCAAGCATGGCCATGCATTTCTCAGTCCAATTCCATCAAGGGGCCCATGGATGCAACTCCTGTTATATAGGAGGACAAATCCCATATCTGCTCACACCCAAACACCCAAATGATTCGTAACGTACCCAACGACCACCCTTATCATCAACCTTCTTCAAGGAAGACTTTAGATGACATCAAAGCATGCCCTTCCTCACTCGATGAATGTTGTGACTTCAGGTCAAAGGACCACAACACCATTGTCAAATAAGACCTACTTGTGACACTTTTAAGTAACAATCCACAAAGTAGTCTCAGGTTGGGTCTGTCCAGTACAACTTGTTCACTAACAAGTACCCATGTGATGACTTGATATCACAATATCATGACCTGTGAGAACCGGTCATCAGTCAACACACATGCTAGTCTTAATGTATCGTCATCACCCTTAGCTTCTACGATGATACCTCGACCAGGGACCTTTTAAGAATGAAGCTTCGAAATCATAGGCTCTCACATTCAAGTCACGTACTTGATGTCCTATGGAAGCGAACATTCTAAGGGTATTTATCACGAATTTTATTCTATCATATAGAAATAGTATATCGTAATAAAAGAACTTGCCATTAATTGTAAAAGGAAATAATTGGTACACAATTCATCATATGAATAAATAATAAACAGCCAACAGAATATATATTTTACATGCAACCCACAAGACTCCCACTAGAGTTGATCACTCAGGTATCGTATACCCATTGATCTAGTATGACCATCATGCTTTCTCTGAGCGAGAGGCTTTGTCAGTGCATCTGCAATATTCTCCTCAGTCGGCACTCTGCAAATGTTCACATCTCCTCGTTCGACAATCTCACGAATAAGATGGAACCGCCGAAGTATGTGCTTGGAGCGCTGATGGGATCTAGGTTCCTTAGATTGTGCAATTGCACCATTGTTATCACAGTAGAGAACTACGGGACCAACAATGCTAGGAACTACATCTAGCTCGCCGATGAATTTCCTAATCCATACAGCCTCCTTCGCTACATTTGCCGCAGCGATATACTCGGCCTCAGTTGTAGAATCAACAACTGTCTCTTGGTTGGAACTCTTCCAGCTCACAGCTCCTCCATTCAGGCAAAACACAAACCCTGACTGAGACTTCGAATCATTTCTATCAGTTTGGAAGCTGGCATCCGTGTAACCACTTACAACGAGCTCTTCCTCTCCACCATACACCAAGAATACATCCTTAGTCCTTCTCAAGTACTTCAGGATATTCTTCACGGCTATCCAGTGACATTCACCGGGATCAGACTGATACCTGCTAGTCATGCTCAAAGCAAAAGAGACATCGGGTCGAGTACATAACATTGCATACATGATTGACCCAATTGCCGAAGCATATGGAATCAACTTCATGCGGTCCTTATCTTCACAAGATTTTGGACACTGGTCCTTAGAGAGATTTACACCATGAGAAATGGCCAAAAATCCTTTCTTGGACTCAAGCATGTTGAACCGCTTCAACACCTTCTCAATGTACGTACTCTGGGTCAAACCTAGCAACTTCTTCGATCTATCTCTATAGATCTTAATACTGAGTATGTATGTCGCTTCACCCAAGTCCTTCATAGAAAAGCAGTTCCCTAGGTTGTTCTTAACAACTTTCAGGGTAGGTATGTCATTCCCGATCAACAGTATGCCATCTACATACAATATCAGGAAGACAACAATGCTCCCACTGATTCGCTTGTAAACACACGGTTCATCCTCATTCTTGACAAAACCAAACTCTTTGATCTTCTCATCAAAATGAAGATTCCAACTTCTAGAGGATTGTTTCAATCCATAGATGGACCTGTTCAGCTTGCATATTTTAGTGGCTTCATTTGGGGATACAAAACCCTCGGGTTGTGTCATGTACACTTCCTCAAGGAGGTTTCCATTTAGGAAAGCCGTTTTGACATCCATCTGCCAGATCTCGTAGTCATAATACGCAGCAATAGCAAGCAATATCCTAATGGACTTTACCATGGCAACAGGGGAAAAGGTCTCATCATAGTCAACACCATGAATTTGCTTGAAACCCTTAGCCACCAGTCGCCCTTTGAATGTCTGTACATTCCCATCCATGTCGGTCTTCTTCTTGAAGACCCACTTGCACCCTATGGGTCGTACCCCTTCAGGTGGTTCCACCAAGTTCCAAACTTGGTTTGTATACATGGAGTCCATTTCGGATTTCATAGCCTCAAGCCATTTGTCTGAGTCCGGTCCATTCATAGCCTCTTGGTAGGTCGCTGGTTCATCATCATGATCCATAAGCAACACATTACCTATTTGAGACACGAGAAATCCATATCTCTCAGGCTCAAATCTTGGTCTACCAGATCTACGTAGGACTTGTGTCTCTTGAGCAGGTTCTCCAGCTACAACATCTTGTAGTCCTGGCTCAGAATCCAATTCTGGTTCATTCACTACTTGTGGTTCTTGAAATTCTTCAAGTTCTACCTTTTGCGTCTTTCTTGATAAGAACTCTTTCTCCAAGAAGACACCCATCCTTGCGAAAAACACTTTGCCCTCAGACGGTAGGTAAAAGTAATATCCTTTCGTTTCCTTAGGATATCCCACCAGATAACACTTATCTGATTTGGGTTCCAGCTTGTCAGGTATTTGACATCGTACGTATGCCTCACAGCCCCAAATTTTAATGAATGACATACTAGGATGCTTCCCAGTCCATATCTCATATGGTGTCTTTAGAACCGTTTTCGTTGGAGCGCGATTCAGTGTCATTGCAGCAGTCTCTAAAGCAAAACCCCAAAAGGAAACAGGCAAATCTGCATGACTCATCATCGACCGTACCATGTCTAACAGAGTACGATTTCTCCTCTCAGACACCCCATTATGTTGCGGTGTCCTAGGTGGAGTGAGCTGTGATACAATACCACTCTTTCAGATGATCACGGAACTCATGACTCAGGTATTTGCCACCTCGATCAGATCGGAGTGCTTTAACCTTTTTACCCAATTGGTTTTCCACTTCATTCTTATACTCTTTGAACTTTTCAAAAGTTTCGGATTTGCACTTCATAAGATACACGTATCCGTATCTACTGAAATCATCAGTAAATGTAACGAAGTAGAAAAACCCACCTCTAGCCATAGAACTCATGGGTCCGCATACATCACTATGTACTATACCCAAAAGATTCTCAGCCCTCTCAGTATAACCAGTGAAAGGGGCTTTAGTCATTTTGCCTAATAAACAAGACTCGCATCGCCCAAATGATTCATAATCAAATGAGTCCAATAGTCCATCTTTATGGAGCTTGGATATGCGCTTCTCGTTTATATGGCCCAAACGATAATGCCAGCGATATGTAGGATTTGAGTCATTTGTTCTTAGTCTTTTATTATTATCTACATTATAGATCGGATTGTCCAGGTTCAAAACATAAAGACCATTAAACAATTGAGCTACAGCATAACAAACATCATTCTTAAATATAGAACAACAATTGTTCTTAAATATAAAAGAAAATCCAATCATGTCTAAGCATGAAATGGATATAATGTTTCTAGTTATGGCCGGAACAAAATAACAATTATTAAGTTCTATTACAAGCCCACTGGGTAGGAAAGACGGTAAACCCCTACGGCTACAGCAGCAACTCTTGCTCCATTGCCGACGCGCAGGTCTACCTCTCCTTTACTCAGCAATCTTCTCCTTTTCAGTTCCTGCACATTTGTACAAATGTGAGAACCACATCCGGTATCCAATACCCAAGATGAAGGAGCAGAAAGGTTTATCTCTATAACGTAAATATTCGAAGCGGAAGTCATACCTCCCTTCATTTTCCGCAGACCGTCAATGTATGAAGGACAATTCCTCCTCCAATGACCAGCCTTGCCACAGTGGTGGCATTTACCTTCCTTCACGGTGCTCTTCTTTTTCAGCGCAGAAGATTTGGGCTCAAGATGTGACTTAGGTCCCACCTTCGTCTTGAAGCCCTTGGCCTTACCCTTGCCTTTATGTACCATCAATATGGGACTAGCAGGCTTGGCCTTCTTCATGTTTATCTCAGCAGTTCGCAAAATGCCTAGGAGCTTGGGCAGTGTCTTGTCTATTTCATTCATGTTGTAGTTCAAGACAAACTGCTCATAACTATCCGGCAACGATTGCAGGATAAGATCTGTGGCCAACTCTTGACCCAGAGGAAAACCCAGTCTCTCCAGGTTCTCTATATACCCAATCATCTTGAGTACGTGAGTACCAACTGAGTCTCGAGCTCCCATTTTGCACTGAAATAAGGCCTTCGTGACATCGAACCTCTCTTGACGAGCTTGCCCTTGAAACATTTTCTTTAGGTGCTCGTCAATCTCCTTGCACCCCATGTTCTCGTGTTGCTTCTGAAGCTCAGAGTTCATGGTGGCAAGCATAAGGCACTCGACGTCTAAGGCGTCATCGGTATACTTCTTATAAGCATCCTTATCAACACGGGACGAGTTCCCGGTCGGCACCTCGGGGGCTTCTTCTTCCAAGACGTAGAGCTTTCGCTCTTGCCTGAGAACAATTCTCAGGTTCCTATACCAGTCCATATAGTTCGTCCCACTAAGCTTGTCCTTCTCAAGGATAGGTCTCAGGGACAAGGTGGAATGTGAACCACTTGCCATGGAATTCTACAAGAATTCATGCAGAATTTAATCAATACCTTAATTTCAAAATACAATTTATTTTAATTTGGACTTCAATTAAATACTTTTACTATTTTATTCAAATTGATAGCCCTCACTATCAATTCGGAGAGTCCATGCGAGCTACTCTCTTAGTGGACAAGATCCGTATTTCACCAACACCACAAGTCCGCTTTGGCGTTCATCTCATAATGCGGTTATTTAGGTAGGCAACGCTTGCCAATTGCATCCTCATGCAACTCTTGTATGGCTGGTGAATAACTCCTTATTCGCATCCATCATATGGTGCATGCCAACCCTATGCCTCTAGGCACTCAACCTTTGAGGTCACCTAGTTAAGTTAGACCCGATGTCGACAGTGTGATATCACAATTATCCGCTCGCACCCTTACCAAGATAGATTAATGCACCTTGCTTTGGCAAGCCTAACCTTCATCGATCGAGGCAGGAAGAGTGTCATCCATCGGAAGGCATCCGAACACTTAATATTTGATGAAGGGATTTTAATAGCAAGTTAACACTTAACTATGATCAACATTTGATCAATGTGCACATCAACAGAAAAACAATTTTCTAAAATCCACATGCATCCCTTATGTGCACAACATAAGACTATCAACATTTGATAGACGAAAGGGCTAAATCTGGACATTTATAACTCTTCCAAATCTTCGGATTTACATGCATTGGACAAAGGCAAAGAGAACTCGACTTAAAGCAGTAGACAAGCTCGTCTCTCATTGTTGGATTCAAAATCCAAAACAATACAATGGTTCATTAACCACTTGAGGGACGGTTACTGCTAAGGAGACAACAATTTCTAACAATTAGAAATTACCACGAAATCCCAGACGTTCCTGGCGGGGTTCAATTTTTCAAAATCACCACCGATTTCCCATGGGAAAAATCATCAACTTTTGATGTTCCAGGAAGAAATCTTGTCATTTAGAACGCTTCTAAATACCTAGATTTGCACGTACTGGAATAACCAAACTTCTGAAACAACATTCATGACCAGAACCTGGCTCTGATACCACTGTTGGGTTTTTCTAGAACCATACATCACATGTAGGCGCAGCGGAAATAAACAGAATAACCCAAAAGAATTTGGATCGGGCCATGAACATTGAATCAAGAAGTTAATAAAATTGCTAGGTATGAAATTACCTTTGCGGGATTGGATCAAATCCAACCTAGATGCTCCACGAGTTGAGTCCTGTCGTCAGCTGTGCGAGTCCTCACGTAGAATAATGTCTACGTCTCTACAGTAGTCCACACGAGCCGGGAGACCGCCAAGTCATGTCGCACGCAACTCGGAAGGGAGAACAACTGCACCTTGCACTTCCACGGATTGCTAGATCTGCTTCAGGAAGAACAGCACCGGCGACAATCGTCGGAGAGGAGGTCGGCGGAGGCGAACGGGGCGGCGGAACTCCTTCCGTCTAGGGTTCGGGAGGAACACCTTCCGTCGGCTAGGGCGGAACTCTTCCGTCGATTGGATTCCTTCGTTAGTCATTTAGAACCCTAAAAGAAGGTCTATTTATACCCAAAGTATAAACAGGCTTCTAGAAGAATCGCTATCCGCATACCACACAGCAGAATTAGGGTTTCTGTTACAATTCGTCGGGATTCCACAGAACAGCATTCGTCGAGTTTTCACGGGACAATTCGACGAATTCCGACGAATCACATCAGACTACAACATTTGCCGAGTTAAGGATCTCTGTAATAATTCGTCGGGATTCCACGGAACAATCCGACGAATTCGACGAATTCCGACGAATCATATCAGACGGCAACATTTGCCGAGTTAAAGATCTCTGTAATAATTCGTCGGGATTCCACGGAACAATCCGACGAATCTGACGGATCTGACGAATTCCGACGAATCATATCCGACGAATTCCGACGAATTCTATCCGTGTAAACCCGATGAATTCAGACAGCAACATTTGCTGGACCTCCCCCATTCTATATGGTGATTGGTAACCTTTACCAACACAGTCAATCTTCCATTTTCTCCACATGCTCTTATGTGCGACCCTGCAGGCTCATATCGCGTTGGCAGTGACATTACATGTTTGACCACTTCTAGATCACAATGGTAACTCCAACAAATACTCCCCCTACAACAAAAAATTCCTATGTACTTGACACCCCAAACACGTGAATTTCTTTCAAATTTATTCTCCCCCTTTTGGTATTATCAAAAGAGGGTGGAGAGAAAGTCAAACGTTAATGTGTGCAATAAATGTGTAGAGAGGGAATGAACATGGTAAAGAGTTAAACGCTTAGGAAGAATACAAATATATGAGTGAAAAAAGAATGTGAAGAAATTGTCATAAAGGAACCAGTTGTTGGGACAACGTAATCATGATCGAGCGTACAAGTAGTAAAGAGGTGGAAAACATGACGAAATACTTTTTGAAGTGAACATCTATATAGGAATTGTGAAGCATAGTAGATGATTAAGAATTTTAGACATAACAAAATAGATGTTGTAGCATTTTATGTACACAAAATAATTTCAGTTGTAACATAGCCATATACTACTTTTGAAAGGTATGCAATAGAGTTCTCATGGCGTAGCAGAAAAAATATGTAAGCATGATACAAGATATCAAGTCAAGATGGAAGAATACAATGTTCTAAATTGAGAAACCAAGTACACTTATACATTGTATTGATCATGCAAGGATATCTAGTGCATTTACTTAAGAATTTAGAGAATACATGTAGATATGCAATAAACTCCAATTCTCATGAGTAGAAGGCTTACAAGTGATAGTGATGTGTACAAAATATTGTTTTTGATAAAAGTATACATATGAGTTAATCAAACCACGTGACAAGTATAATGGAATAAACACAATGTTATTGAAAAAGCATTTTTATAGTCACTTCTACCCACACAGCTATATAAATTATTCAATGCACATAGAAAAATAGTACAACTACCAAGGTGCTCTGCACACACAATGCTTATGAAGACTTATCAGGGTGCAGAGTAGTGCTTGGGGAATCACAATTATTATTTTGAATTTAAGATATTTGTGATCCGGTGTACAAGAAGAAGTGGTGAAAAAAAAGATGTTTGCAACAAAACACTTTACAATTCTCTCCGAGGTGCTCAAACTCACAATGCTCATTAAGACTTATCAGGAGGGTGAGTAGTGCTTGGTGGAGTTATATTTGTCAATTATTCATTTGAATTTTTACTGAACGACAAAGGTCTCCGAATTCACTTGTATGTGCAAACAAAAGATTTTTTTTGAAAAGACACACTTCTTCAAAAATAGGTGCATGAAAAAAGGTTTTTACTTGTGGTGTAGGTAAAAGTAAGCATGCATAACAATAAGATTAGGTTGTTACACTACACAATCATGTAAGAGTAGATTAAATTCATATGTAGTTTATCAAAGATGTGAGTGAATAAATCATTATCAAATATAAACTATTTACTCATACATAGAGGCATGCTATGCAATACTACACATGATTTCTATAATAAATTTCAAAGCACACATAGGATAATGATCAAGGCATGATACAAAACAATGTTATTAAGATACTTGAAATAGAGAATGAAACATTGTATTCTAAACTAGGCAAGATAAACCATATCATCCTTGAAACATTGAAAAGCACATCAATTTTTATAAAAAAATTAGGTTTTCAAAAGAAAAAAATGAATAAAACAAATATAAAGCATGTTTTTTGGTTGGATTTTGATTTGTTTTATAGTTTTTATTTATTTTATATTTGTAAAAGAAAATAACATGAACTGAGAAATAAAAAATGAAAAAGAAGTTGGAAATTCATAAAATACCCACTAACGCCAGCGGTACTATGCTATCGCCGGGCGTTAGTGACAGAACTCGAATTTTTGGGAAAACGTGAAATTTTTCAGAATTTTTCTTATGAATATTGTTGTGCAGATTAGTGACAATGTGATGTAGTACAGAAATCAGATATGCGTGGTCACAAAAATGCGGGTTTTGCATGATTAAGTATGAATGTCCAAGACCCCTAGTTCTTGCCTAAGTAGAGCAAAATGGGAATCAGGTAGAGGCTTGGTAAGGATGTCCGCAAGTTGCGATTCAGTTCCAATTAAGTTTACATGAACATGTTCCTTTTTGATGTGATCCCTAATGAAGTGGTGTCTTACATCTATGTGTTTAGATCGTGAGTGATGAACGCGGTTGTTTGTTAAGTCAATAACACTCTTGTTGTCACACTTAAGTTCATTATTAGTTAAATGAACACCAAAGTCTTCTATGGTTTGAGTCATCCATAATGCTTGGGCAAACCAACTTCCTAGTGCAATGTATTCTGCCTCGGTGGTGGAGAGAGCAACAGTATTTTGTTTTCTACTTGACCATGAAACTAGAGAAGGACCTAAGAAGTGACAGGTACCACTAGTGCTTTTCCTATCTAATGAACAACCCACATAATCAGAATCTGAATACCCATGCAAGAGAAAAGAATCATTATTTGGATACCAAAGTCCTAATTTAGATGTGCCGATTAGATATCGAAAAATTTGTTTCACCGCTTTTAAATGAGATTCTTTTGGATTTGCTTGAAATTTAGCGCATAAACATACGACAAATATAATATCGGGTCTAGATGCACTAAAGTATAATAGGGATCAAATCATTCCTCTATATAACGTTTGGTCAATTGAAATTCCGGCTTCATCTTTTCCTAATTTTAGTGATGCGCTCATTGGAGTACTAGCTTGCTTCAAGTTTTCAAAACCAAAACGTTTTAGCATATCATGGACATATTTGGATTGACATATAAAAATCCATCATTATTTTGGGTTATTTGAAATCCTAAAAAATATGTTAGTTCACCCACTAGACTCATCTCAAATTCATTTTGCATCACTAAAACAAATTCATTACACAACTCTTCATTAGTGGCTCCAAAAATAATATCATCAACATATATTTCTAAAATAATCAAATCATTTTCAAAATGCTTAATGAAGAGTGTGTTATCGACACTACCCATTTTATAACTGTGCTTTAATAAAAAAGAAGTTAAGCGTTCATAACAAGCACGGGGCTCTTGTTTTAGACCATAAAGCACTTTTTCTAATCTACATACATGATTTGGAAATTGTTCATTAATAAAGCCGGGGGGGGGGGGGGGGGGGGGGTTGTTCAACATAGACTTCCTCTTTAATTATTTCGTGTAAGAAAGCACTTTTAACATCCATTTGAAATAATTTAAACTTCTTATAACTCGCAAAAGCTAGAAAAATTCTAATCGATTCAAGGCGAGCAACGGGTGCAAATGTTTCATCAAAATCTACCCCCTCAATTTGAGAATAACCTTGTGCCACAAATCGAGCTTTGTTCCTAGTTATTCTAGACTCTCCATCTAATTTATTTTTAAATATCCATTTGACACCAATAACAGGGTGATTAGATGGCCTTTCAACTAGTTTCCATACCCGATTACATTCAAATTGATTCAATTCGTCATTCATAGCAATAAACCAAAAATCATCATTCAAAGAGGTGGAAATGTTTTTCAGTTCTATTTCGGAAACAAAGCATAAGTTAGAAAAGGATTCATTAAAAGACGAGCGTGTCGTTACCCCCTTTGATGGTTCTCCGATGATAAGCTCCCTTGGGTGATCTCTTGTAAATCGAAGCACACTTGGAGGCACAAACTCCTCTTGCACCGTCTCTACTTCTTTTTCTTCTCCAAGTAGTTCATCATCATCATGCTCCAATGGTGAAGGAGGCTCATCTTCATTTCCTGCACAAGTAGAATCTACACATGGCACAAGTTCATCAAACTTCACATGAATAGACTCTTCAACCTTTTTAGATTTTTGATTATATATTCTATATGCTTTGCTAGTGGAAGAGTAACCAAGAAAAATACCGTCATCACATTTTTCATCAAATTTAGCCAATGCATCCTTGGTGTTTAGAATAAAACATTTACAACCAAAAACGTGAAAATATGATAAGTTAGGTTTCTTTTGAAAATACAATTCATATGGCGTTAATTTCAAAATAGGGCGAAGCATTACACGATTTATGACATAATATGATGTATTTACGGCTTCGGCCCAAAAATATCTAGGCAACCCATACTCGGATAGCATAGTGCGTGCGAGTTCTTGAAGAGTTCTATTTTTCCTCTCCACCACACCATTTTGTTGGGGGGTGCGTGGAGCGGAAAATTCGTGCTTAATACCTAGATTATTACAGAAGGTGGTGAAGCTATCGTTTTCAAATTCCCCTCCATGATCCGATCGTATACACTTGATTTTTAGATCTAATTCATTTTGAATACGATTTCAAAGCTTTGTAAATTCAGAAAACGCATCGGATTTGGAGGTGAGAAATAAGGTCCAAGTAAATCTAGAATAATCATCAATTAATACAAAAGCGTACTTTTTGCCACCAAGACTACATGTGTTAATAGGTCAAAAAAGATCCATGTGAATTAGTTGTAAGGGTCTTGAAGTGGATATTTCCTTTTTACTCTTAAACGATGTTTTTGAAAATTTTCCTTTTTGGCATGGCGAGCATAAAGAAGATAGATTTCCATTTAGCATAGGCAAACCTTTAATGAGTTTATTCTTTGACAGTTTTAAGATTAACTTGGTGCTAGAGTGACCGAGACGCCTATGCCATAATTAAAGTTCTTCATTTTTTGATATAAGACATTTGAGTGACGCACGTGATAGATCATGAAAGGCAATTAGATACACATTGTGAATTTGTGGTGCAGTGAGTACAATACTATTGGTTTTAGGATTAAAAATTTTACATAAATCAGTTGAAGACTCAAATAAGACATTTAGACCTTTATCGCAAAGTTGACTAATAGAAATCAAGTTATGTTTCAAACCTTCTACATATAAGACAAGTAAGAGAGAAAGAATTGTTACCAACAGTACCGGTGCCTAATATCCTTCCCTTTTCATTGTCCCCAAATGTCACCATTCCTCCTTTCTTCTTAGTGAGGTAAGAAATTTTGCTTTATTGCCCGTCATGTGTTTGGAGCATCCTGAGTTCAAGTACCACGTGTCTTCCTTTTCCTTAGCCTGCCAACATACCTAACAAGAAGATGAGAGTAAAGATCCAAATACCCAAGTATTTCCTCCCATAGAATAGGTGGAAACTTTATGCACCCAGATTTGCTTGACAGTACATCGACCCTTCATCCTGCAAGAGTCCAAGGTATGCCCGAAGTGATGACACTTGGCACATAACACAAAAGGAGTCTCCCATGTTGTGGACTCTTGCTAGAGGATGGGGAATCAGCAAAAAAAATTCCAGAGTTATGATTATTACATGAATTATGAGTTTTATTACTACCGCCAGCGATAACTGTTACCGTCGGGTGGTAGTTAGCAGAGACATAACCTAGTCCTATTTTTTGCACTACCATGACTTTGGTTGGCCAAAATCATATCAAGACTTTTCTGGACAACACCAAATTTTTCTATGGCTAAGTTAAGGTCATGGATTTGGGCTTTTAATGCAAAATTTTCACTAACTAAATTTTCGCATCTATGTGCAAAGTTTTTCTTTTCATTTTCAACATTAGAAAGTGAGAGTTTCAAATTTCTTTCTAAGTCTCTCCTTTGTTTTGAGAGTGATTCAATATTGGAGAGAGCGTTAGAAAGATCAATTTCAAGTTCGCTAGTCCTTGCCAAAAGATCATCATTCTTTTGGCAAGACTCCATCTCCTTTCCCAAGGCTAATAATTCCTTATTTAATTTTTTATTTTGTTTTAAAAGGATTTTATTTTCAGTTTTAAGTAGATCGAGATCTTTTAAATTTTTGCCAAAAGATTTTCAAGTTTTTAAGTATTCTGAATAAAGATCATCATAGTTAGAAGGGATTACCTCAGTGTCGCTTTGGACACTGCACTCGTCGTCAGTTGATTCATTGCTTTTCCCCATAAGGCACAAGTTTGCCTCATCATCATCGCTTGATCTTGATTCACTTGAGCACCCGGAGGAAGAGTCATCCCATGTTGCAGCTTTTAAGACCTTCTTCTTCTCCTTTCCTTTAACCCATTTTTCTTTTTGCTCCTTTAAAAATTTTGGGCAATGACTTCTAATATGCCCGGTCTTCCTATAGTGGAAGCACTCGGGAGGTGTCCACTCTTCGTCGTCGTCGCTAGACTTCTCCTACTTCTCTCTTTTGGATGAAGAGCCCTTTCAAAAAAAAATCCGGAAGGTGTTCCTCCTTTCCGGATTCTTCATGAACATAGTGAAGTTCTTCACAAAGAGACTCTCCTCGTCATCTTCCTCGCCGTCATCTTATTTTCTTAACTTTAGTGCCAAGGATTTCTTATTTGGCTCCTTGTTGTACTATTCTTCTTGAATCTTGAGTTCCACCTCATGGGTTTTGAGGTTCCCAATGAGGCTATCAATTTGGAGCCGCCTAAGATCATGCGATTCGAAAATCTCCGTCACCTTTGTGTTTGCCCGGAAAACCGCTTCTCGGTTTGAACCATTATCAGACCGCTCGGCCTCCTGGGCTAAGCCGCTGGGTCCTGGAATCGGCGGTTCTCAGTTCAGGAAGGGCCAGGCCGGGCGGCCTGGTGTCATTTCCGGATCGCCCCCAAAGGGATAAGATCGTCAAAGAGCCAAGGCAAGAAGTTCATCCGCGGTCTCAGCCAGAAGGCCGCGCGGGTTGTCCCATAGAAACTCGAAGTTCCAGCCCCGAAGAACAGGCCGGGGCTCCAGATCGAAGGCTATCCAAGTTACCTCTTGAAGATCGGCTAAGTCATGACCAGAAGGCAGACCGCGGCCTCAATCTCCAAACCGCGCGGTCTGCATTACTGACTTGGTCCCGGTGTCCTCAGCCACAAGCAAGACAGGTCGGGAAGGCAGGCCGTCAGATCGCGCGGCCTCTTTCTTTTTCTTCTTTGTGTATCCCGTCACCGCCTGCCCGTTTCTCCTGTACCCGGGCAGGAGGTTATTTTATCCCTGCCCAATCGGGCAGGCCCCCAAGCCTATAAATAGGGGGCGGCACTGTTCACAAGACACGCACACTCGAATCCAAGAGCTCGCTTGTCTGAGCTCCGGTCTCGAGTTTCAGGTCTCGCGAACTGTTGACCGGCCGGCTTCTGCTTTCTCGCATTTGTAACCGCTACTTTTCAATAAAAGGAAAGCCCGTCGCAGGAGTGGCATTTGCCGCGACGGGCGAAGTCTGGCCTCGATCGCTGCTAGCGGTCTGAATTCTCTAACTAAATAGTAACTGATAGTCCGCAACCCTCGTTTTCCTTCAGAGGCGCACTTTTGAATCGAACAGAAACACGCGACCTTCAGATCGCAGACTGTCAGCGAAATCCTTGGTTCAGAATGTCAGACCGCCAGCTCCCTCCAAGAGACCGATCCGACCGCAGTGAAGACTCTTTGTGGGAAGCTCTGGAGCAGACAAAGAGAGAGGCCGACCAGGCTCGGCAGGCGACTGATCAACGTCTGGACGCGATCACTCAGGCCCTAACTCTACTAACCGAGTGGTTAGCCCCTCAGCAGGCCGCGGCTCACCAGGCGGTCACTCCTGTTTTACCTCCTCCACCTCCATACCCGTTCGCGCAAGTCGCTCATTCCCGACCACCACAAGAAGGTTCCGCGGACCGTCCGAATTTCTACCAAGAGGCCGCGCGATGTATGCCAGCTCGGGTCCTTGACTTTCAAGGGGCGACCTCTCAGGCCGCTCATTTTCCCTATCCGCCTGAGGTCGCCGCCTTCCAATCATATCCGGCTGGAGCACCTGCCCGCTCCTATCATGCGGCCTGTCCGCCAATGACCGCAGCCGAGATCCCTTATAACCCTGCTTTCCCTCTGTACGAGGATGCCGAGGAGAGTTCTCCCTTCACCGACGAAATCCGAGGAGAGCCGGCCCCAAACAACTTTCGAGAACCACGTATGTCAGCATATAGTGGGGAGTCCGATCCAGCAATACACCTCCAGGCATTTGAATCGGCTGTTGCTCTGAGGACCATCAGTGATGCAACAAAGTGCAAGCTCCTGGTGACATCCTTTGATGGGCAGGCCAGAGAATGGTTCTATGGATTGCATCCTCGATCTATCAGATGCTTTGCGGAGTTGCGTAGAGAATTTCTGCTTCGATTCTCTACCTCTAAGAAAAGGAAGAATGGTCCGGCAGCCCTATTCGAGATACGACAGCAAGAAAACGAAACGTGGGCCCGTTTCGTCGATCGTTTCCAAAGGGAAATAATGGAGGTACAAAACGTCGATCCGGAGTTATATAGGGTCGCACTAATGCATGGCCTTAGGGAGGGGCCGCTGAAGTTTGAAGCCCAAATCAGGGAACCAAAGACATATCAAGAAATGATTAGTCTGGCAAACAAATTTATCAGGGGGGAAAAGACTAATCCGGGTTACGTTGCCAAGTTGCTCAGCGACAACGATCAGTTCAATTCTGCATCAACCCATCAGCAACGTTATAATCACTCGTCTCGGCCTGATTTCGAGCCTCGGGCTCAAAGGGGAAGGAATCTTAAGCCCAAGCAACCATTCATTGGCCATCAACGGTTTCAAGATCAGAAACCGCCGTTGGCCATCGCACCCACTCAACCCATGGGAGTTCCGCAAATCATGCCCGTATATCTGCCACAATACATCGCACAACCATCTCCACCTATCCCATCCATCCGATATGATGAGTCACAAGATTCATTCACCCCACTCAACGTCACCATGAATGAGGTCGTGCAGATTCTTCAGAAGAGGCCTGACTTTAAAAGGCCCCCTCCTTTGAAATCAGAAATTCGCAATCGGAACCCAAACCTTTATTGTGAATATCATAAAGAAGAGGGGCATCAGACTGAGGATTGCCGGGCCCTCCGGTGGTTGATAGAAAAACTCCTGAAAGAGGGAAAGCTTCGGGGGTTGATTCGGCAAGAAACTCCGGTTGAACCGCGAGCTGAGAAGAAGAAGGAGGCAGTCGAAGTAACATGGGAGTGTGCTGATGTAGAGGAGGCCGGTGGTTATGGGGATATACATCCCGCAGCCGAATGCATAGAGGTGAATGATGTTGGCTCTCTCGGCAACATCTATTGCATTCATGGTGGGGCAGGGATAGAATCCTCCCGAAAATCTAGCATCGGGAGAGTTACAAAGCAAGAAGTGGCAGTTGCCTCCACTTCTGCCCCGGAAAGGATGGTTGTTACGTTTGGCCAGGAAGATCTCTCCCCAAATGCAAATCCGTTCGATGACGCGGTGGTGATAAAGGCGGTTATTGAGAATTACGCAGTGCACAAAATTTTGATCGATACCGGCAGCTCGGTTAATCTCATCTTTCGCCAAACGTTTGAGGCCCTCAAGACTGGAAAGGCCTTGCTCTCCGCGGAAGGCCCCCTCTATGGCTTCTCAGGAGAAAAGAAGGAAGTGGAGGGGTGCGTGAAGCTTCTGGTATCGCTGGGAGGCATAACGAAGTTGGTAAACTTCGTAGTGGTGGAAGCCCCAAGTAGCTATTGCGCAATTTTCGGAAGGCCAATCCTGAATGCTTACAGAGCGGTAGTATCTACTTTCCATTTGGCCTTGAAATTTGCTGCTGAGGGGCGTCAGTATCGGATCCGGAGCGATCCAAAGGTGGCACGCGAATGTTATGTGAAGACAGTTAATGTGATCACCGAGGCACCACTTCACACGGCCCAGAATGACATCCAAGAGGTGTCCGAACTCCCTGAAGAAGCTGAGGAAAGCGCGGAACGGAAAGGGACTTACCTGGAACCTGCCCAGGAGACCCAAGAGATCCCCATTGTTGAAGGGGAAGGGAAGAAGCTGATCATCAACGCCGAGCTATCGGGAGAGGAAAAGCTCCAGTTAACCTCCTGCCTGCTGAATAACTTGGACATCTTCGCTTGGTCGGCGGAAGACATGCCAGGAATAGATCCAGATGTCGCGTGCCATCACCTCAACGTTTCTCCGGAGATCAAGCCAATCCAACAGAAGAAGAGGGAGGTAGCAACTAAGCTGGCGGTGCCTATCAAAGAAGAAGTTGCAAAGCTTCTTAAGGCCAATTTCATTTCTGAAATCCAGTACCCCACCTGGATGTCGAATGTAGTGATGGTGAAAAAGTCTGGGGGGAAATGGCGTATGTGTGTTGATTTCACTAAACTCAATAAAGCATGCCCCAAGGATTGTTATCCCTTGCCTCGGATAGATGTTTTGGTAGATTCCGCGGTGGGATATAGTTTTATGAGTTTCTTAGATGCATTTTCTGGTTATCACCAGATTAAGATGCATAAGCCTGATATCCCGCATACATCCTTCATTACCAATGATGGATGTTATTGTTATCTCGTCATGCCTTTCGGCCTCAAAAATGCGGGGGCAACATATCAGAGGATGATGGACACAGTTTTTGAAAAACAAAAAGGGAGAAATCTGGAAGTATATGTTGATGATCTCCTTCTAAAAAGTAAAACTTTTTTAATCCATCTGGAAGACCTCGTAGAGACGTTCGCTACTCTACGGAGGTTCAAATTAAAATTAAACCCCTCGAAATGCGTGTTCGGGGCGAACAAGGGGAAATTTCTTGGACATCTTCTCACTCCTGACGGTCTCGCACCGAACCCAGATAAAGTAAAAGCCATCCTAGACATGACCCCTCCTCGTAATCCGAAAGAGGTACAGCAACTTGGTGGAAGGTTGGCAGGATTGAGCCGATTCATTTCCAAATCGGGAGATAAAAGCGCTCCGTTCTTCAAAACACTTAGGGGAGGATCTAAGTTTGAATGGAACGAGGAATGCAATAATGCTTTCGAACAATTGAAAAAGCAATTAACTTCAACCCCCCTTCTTCAAAGCCCTCGCGAAGGAGAAACATTATTCTTGTACTTGGGGGTTGGCCCTGATGCGATAAGTTCTGTCCTGGTTCGGGAAGAGAAAAAGAAGCAGTTTCCGATATATTATGTCAGCCATATCCTTAAAGATGCGGAAACTAGATATTCAATCCTGGAGAAATTAGCCTTGGCTTTAGTCATGTCATCACGAAGGCGCCGCCCCTATTTTCAAGCTCATCCTATTCAGGTGGTTTCAGATCATCCACTGAGGAATATCTTGGAGAAGCCGGAACATTCAGGAAGGTTGGCCAAATGGGCAATCGAGCTAAGCGAGTTCGAAATACTGTACACTCCCAGAACGGCAATAAAGGCACAAGTATTGGCAGATTTCTTGGTAGACACGATGGAGTCTAATCCAGAGCAGGTAGTGCAATCTCCTTTGGCTTGGATCATTTATGTGGATGGGGCTTCTGGCAGGAACTCCGTGGGAGCCGGAGTGGTTTTGATCAGTCCAAACGGCATCAGGCTGGAACAGGCTATTAGATTCTTCTTTTCAGTTACAAATAACCAGGCCGAATACGAAGCACTCTTGGCCGGCCTGAGACTCGCAAAGGAGCTTGGGATAGAACATGTTCATGTGAAAACTGATTCTCTTGTAATGGCCTCGCAGGTTCTGGGGAACTACGAGACAAGAGAACCGATGTTGAGAAAATACCTATTCCTAGCTAAGAAAGAAATCGGGAGATTCAAATCCTTCATCATCGAGCACATTCCGAGAACGCAGAATGAAGAGGCAGACGAGTTGTCAAAATTTGGTCTCCCATCAGGGGGAGTAACCTCAGAACTTTTTCATCCGGCAACAGAGGAGACAGAGGAAGAAGAGCTCATGCAGATCGATCAGCATCCTTCCTGGAAAGACCCCTACGAATTGTTTCTGACAAAAGAAGAATATCATCCATCAATCAAGGACAAAAATAGGTTCAGAAGAAAGGCAGCTTACTACTACTTGATAGCAGGAGTCTTGTACCGAAAAACTTTGATTTCTCCCTCGGCACGGTGCGTTTCAGAAGAGGAGATCCCGGTCATACTTCAGGAAGTTCATTCTGGGGAGTGTGGTAGCCATTCAGGGGCGAAAACCTTAGAAAAAAGGATCCTGCGGCAAGGATACTTCTGGCCAACCATGAGAAAGGATGCTGAAGCATTCGCCAAGCGATGTGTCCAGTGCCAAAAGTTCGCTCCTCTTCAACATTTGCCTGCTCAGTCACTCAGGTCAATAACTGCGCCATGGCCTTTTGCAAAATGGGGAATGGATCTTATGGGGCCTTTCCCAATGGCCAGCGGACAACGTCGCTTTATCCTGGTAATGATCGATTATTTCAGTAAGTGGATCGAAGCAAAAGCATTAGCAAGAACTACCACCCAAATTGTCAGAAACTTCGTCTGGGGAGAAATTATCTGCCGACATGGAATTCCGTTGGCAATCGTCACCGATAATGGCCCACAATTCAACAATCCGGAGATGATAAGCTTCTGTGATCAGATAGGAATTGATCTTCGGTTTGCCTCAGTACACCATCCAAGGACCAATGGTCAAGTGGAGGCGGCAAACAGGCAAATTCGGCAGCTTTTGGTGAAAAGAGTCTTGAACCAGAAAGGGAATTGGGCGGACCAACTTCCTTCCATCCTGTGGACCCTTCGTACTACTCCGTCCTCAGCTACCGGGGAGACACCTTTCAAATTATCTCATGGCTCGGAAGCTGTTGTCCCTGTGGAATTCGAGGTGGTCACTCCGAGGGTTATTTACGCCAAAGAAGGAGGAGAATCCTGGATAGATGAAAATGGTGAGGCCCTCATGCATAATCTAGATCTAATCGAGGAACTTCAGGATGAAGCAACAATCAGGCAGGAAGAAGTTAAAAGGAGAATGACAAAATATTTTGATAAGAATGTCAGAGTGAAGCAGTTTGTAGTCGGGGATTTGGTGTTAAAAAAGGTGGATGCCGCAGCAAGGTCTGGTAATGTTGGAAAGCTGGATCCTAATTGGGCAGGACCTTTCATCATCAAAGAAGTATCTAAGAATGGGCCTACCGTCTCCAAACCAGCGAAGGAGAAGACATCCCACGCACGTGGAGCGGTGACGATCTCAAACGATTCTATCCTTGAAACTATTTCTTTTATTCTTTACATCTCTTTTGGTATTGAATGAAAAGCCCTATACTGACATTTCTTCTTGTCTGATGGTTCTCTGCATCATAAAATACAAACACACATATCTCACTCCCCGAACCTCTGAGATATCGCCAAACTCTGCTCGAACCCCCTCGGATTGTAGTCATAGCGTAAAACCCACCAAGATCGTGTGATGCGGGGAGTTTTCGCACACATGTAGTGGTAGCTTGCCAATTCCGCTGCGGTGGTCTTCAGAACTTTGGATCCCGGCCGATATCTGACACACCCCTGCATCAAGGGAGGTCTAGGTGATTGTCAGCTCTATCATGCCCCGAAGGGATATAGTTACAGCTTTGATGATCTTTCTGAGGAAAGCAATGTTCGCCTCCGAGGCCCACCTGCCCAACTGATCATCATAGTCTGTGACCATCGAATACTCTTAGGTACTCTCGAAACGGTACCTAGTTGGGCCCACAACTGAGTTGATCTCTCTGAGGAAAGCAATGTTCGCCGCCGAGGCCCACCTGCCCAATTGATCAACTCGGCTTGTAACCCTAGGCAAGAGAGCGGATGAGTCGTTTACAGCTCTTATGACCACTTGAGGAAAGCAATGTTCGCCGCCAAGGCCCACCTGCCCACTTGGTCATCTGAGTCTGTACATATTTTTTCTCTTTTTCCCTACAGCTCTTATGACCACTTGAGGAAAGCAATGTTCGCCGCCGAGGCCCACCTGCCCACTTGGTCATTTGAGCCTGTAGGATTATTCTTCTTCCCTACAGGGAGGCATTCACTTCTGATGATTTTTATATGGACCACTCAAGGAAAATATTGTTAGAACAGGTGCAGGTGTTCGTCTACCCCAATAAAGGGGTTGTGATATTAAGACCGGACGGTCTGAGTTTTTCAGGCTGATCGGTCTGGTTGAACAGGTGCAGGTGTTCGTCTACCCCAATAAGGGGTTGTGATATTAAGACCATGCGGTCTGAGTATTTCAGGCCGAGCGGTCTGGCTGAACATAAGTTAAGACATCTTTTGAAATTGATCATGTTATCACCAGGGTTATATTCAAACCGGGCGGGTATGCCCGTCGTCTATTAAGGAAAGTGTTTTTGAATCTGATCGTATGATCGCCCGGGTTGCACTCTAACCGGGCGGATCCGACCGTTTATTATCAAAATTCCAGAACTGATTATCTGATTGCCCGGGTCGCATTCGAACCGGGCGGGTTCATCCATCCTTTATAAAATCGGATATTTTTTAGGCTAACTATATGATCGCTCGGGTTACATTTTTGATCGGATTGGATCTATCTATCTCTTCGTTCTATCAAGCTAGTATTTTCTGGATCTGGCTATAATAATCCGGGTTGAATTTTAAACCGGCCGGGCATTATCTATCCCTGAATGAATAATCAGAATTGGATATCCCTGGATCTGAATACGTGATCGCTCGGATTGTGTTCTAACCGATCAGGTTAAGCTATTTCTCAGCAAAAGTTATCCTTAGACATGATGGATTATTCGCCAGAGCTGAATTCGAACCGCGTGAAAGATTGTGATTCATTACTTATAGCAGCAAGTATTTAATATCTAAAGAAGCCGCGCGGTCCGAATTATGGTCGCATGAATCTATCTGTTATTAGAGATCGAATATCCTGAGATCCAAATATATAACCGCGCGGGTTGAACAAAGGATCGTCGAAGACAATCAATCATCACTTGTGCTCAGGCCAAGATGTCCGCACGGTTAGATCATAAAGAGTAAAGAAAAGAGACAAAGAATCACAAGTAAGTAATGATAGAAGGACAATCAGACAGGTAAAAACTTCTATTTCATTTCTCAAAATATGTTTACAAAATATTGACCGCCCGGCCAACAAAAAGAGACAGGCGGTTACAAAAATTAAAGTTAAAAAACGAGGGCACTAGTCTGCCGATTTCTTCTTCTTCTTCTTGACAGGAGAAATGGGGTCTACGCCATCGATGTCGACCTCCGGCGAATAACCTTCACTTAGCGAAGAGGAGCCGGACGAACTACTGTCGCTAGACCGCCCGGTCTTGCTTGCAGAGCCGGTAGATCCAGAGGACAAACTATCCTCATCATCGAAGTCATCAGCATCTCCATCCGCGTCGACCTCTTCAGCGGCGTCATCACTTCCATCGCCTCCTTGATGGAGCACGATCTCCCTGCCCGCGTCGGCTTCGGCCTCCTCGCCCACCTTGGATTTTCCCTTCTTCCTGCGGCTGATTTCGTCAAGCTGCACCTCCAAGGCGGGGAAGAGGTCGGAGAAGGTGGTTCCGCCGAATCCTTCGGACAGACCGCCCCGGTCTCCCATGAGACCCAAGGCCTTGTTGATCCCTTGGGCCACATGGGGCAGCACCTCGTCCTGGAAGGACGGGTTGGTCATCTCATATTGCTTCTGCAAGAAAAAGGAAAAATGAATCAGGCCGCTCGGGCTGAACAAAAGGGACCGCATTGTCTTTTGAAAAAATCACCGCCACGACTTCTTGAAGCCGCGCGTTCTCTTCTCGAAGCCGCGTGTTCTCCGCGGCCTGTTCCTCGTATTTCCTCTCCAGATGTTTCTGAGCAGAAACTAGCCGCTTATACGACAAGGCCATAAAGTGGTTGGCCGAAAATCCCCAGGCGCCGGCTTGAGCCGCTAGCCGGGGGAGCTCTTCTTCTGGGGTTCTCATCAGTTTCCTTAAGGTCTTTCGACCATACAAGGCGGCCCCGGCGGCTAGGGCATGGCGTTCAATTTTTTCGCTCCCCCAGGGAGGGAGAGCGGTGGATACCCGAATCCGACTTCCATCCCTGTGCCAAAGGACGGTCGGGTTGCCCTGCAGGTCGGGCGGGTTCCCACTTGAACGAAGGATTTCGTAGTCGTCAGAAGAGGTCGGGCCCTCTTCCTCCGAGGATGGCGACCTCTTTCGCCGCTGCCTCTTCTCCCTCTGGGTTAAAACTGGGCCGGCCGGCGTAACCGGCTTGTTCGCTGGAACGATATGGGCGGCTGCAAAATAAAATCAAGAGTATAAGTAAAGAAGGCCGCGCGGTCATATAAAGGCGGTCTAGAAGAACTTACTATGTTCGGGGAGGATATTCTCAAGCTCCGAGAAAAGCGGGATGTAGTGGTTGATATCAAGCCGCTCCTTCTCAAGGAACGCGAAGGTGTCCGCCTCGATCTTGCCGACCTGGGGGATCTGGAAAACTTCTTCCCCCCGGACTTGCGGGTTGGTTTGTAACAGCCCGAAGTTACCTTCGAGCATTACAAACCGCTCCGACCAGTCGGAGACTTTGTTCGCCAGGTTAACAACCTTCAGCCCGAGGCAGCTGAAGTAGAGGTGCCCTCTGTAAGTCGAAGTCCCCGAGTCGGATACTGCCCGCACCGAGAAGAACTTCCTGAACAAGTCGATGGAGAATCTAGTTCGCTCGAACCGCAGATAGGAGATGAAGCTGTATATTGAAGCGATCGAGTTCGGCGGAAGCTGACCGGGCACAACCCCGTAGTGGTCGAAAATGGCTATGACTTCAAGCGGCAGTGGAAACTTGAAGCCATATTCGAAGTGGTCAACTGGGATGGCGATCTGGTGCGGACTGGAAGAGTTAATCCGCTCGTCGCGCAAAGGAAGCCGCGCGAGCAGATTGCTCCCTACCATATGTCTGGCAATGAAATCATCTAGTTCGTTCTGAGTAAGGCGGCATTCCGGATGGTCCGCCGAATGGAATGCCAAGGCCGCGTCAGCTCGGACGGCTTTAACTTTAACAGGTCGCTGCGACTTGTTCTTGGATCGCGCCATCTGGAAATCGTGAGAATGACTTCGGCAAATTCTATACTTATAGATTTCTATGATCTGTGAATAGTAAAATCATGTAACGGCTATACATTCTGACCGCGCGGTCAATGGCCTATGTGGTTAGATTCACCAGAAATATGAAAGAAGCAAAGGCATCCAGAAAAAACAGAAATAAGCATACATCACAGTTCGCCCGACCGGAAAACAGTTCGAATGAAACATAAGATTTAAACAAGGCATAAAGTACAGCGGTTAAAACAAGAGACCGCGCGAGTTGTTCAAATAAAAGACAAGAATAGAGAAGAACATTGTCCAGATCAACAAGCCACATTCATAATACAAGTTATATTCAAATATTGGTCACGGCTGACGGCGCTCTGGGGAGGCATCCTCTCTATGAAGTCGTGCGACCTGGTCACTTGTGTTGTTCAGGAGAGAATAAATTTGGCTGGTATGATAATGGAGGTAGTTGATTGTACTATTAAGCCGCCCGGCATCCCTTTCAACCCGCGAGGCGGCAATCATACGGGGGACCGCAGCGGCCTCATCAACCATTGGATCAGCCGCCCGAACCGGGGGAGGATTCGAGCCCGCCCCAACAGTCGGGCGGCCAATAACCACCATCGCATCATTCATATTTCGCCGACTCGCAGCGACCTCTCTGGTTAATCGCAGGAACTTTTCCTGGTAATACTTTGAGTCGCCCTCAGATTTCGCGGACGCTCTCTTCTCTTTCTCCAGCTGGGCGGTCAGAGCAGCGACTTGTGCTACCTTGGCCCTCTTCTCGGCCTCCACTGCTACCCGCGCGGCCTCCAGCTGAGCCTTCAGCGCCTCTTTAGCCTTCATCCTCGCAACTCGCTCAGCCTCCAGAGCGGTCCGAGTAGCGGCCTCCCGGTCTTCGATCTCTTTCAAGCGGGCTCGCAGGGTGGCCAGATCCCCTTCGAGATGTTCGAAAAGTTGTGGCCCTTCCTGCGAAGTTGTTGCGCGGATCGATGCCAGGGGAACCAATGGAGGTAGGCTGGCCACAAGGTCGCCCGGCTTCACAGTCTGATCGTTGCTATCTGCAAAAGGCCGCGCGGTCATAAAAAATAAAAGCATGCAGGGTTGAATATATACAGCAATGGACATAAATAAAAAATCAGTGCCTAGGCGCGCAGGTCGCTTAGGCTGTTTTGGGTCTAACCGCCGTTGTAGCTCATGCAAGAATCTCTCCTTACTCTGCCTAGCGGAAGAAGACCAGGCCGCCATAGGGAAAAAGCTCGTCGGCGGGGTCAATAACTTATTTCGAAGAGGCCGTGGAATGAAGAAACGGACAGATTTACGATCCGCGGGGCTCGTACCTGGCGCGAAGAGATCAGACCGCAGCGGCTTGTTTAAAGCCCGGTCCGCCTTTTCCTTCTTCACCACCACTATCTCCTCCCCGGTCATTGCCGGGGGAACCTTCTCCTGCGCCTTCAGCACCTCCCCAAGCTCCATCGCTTTCCGCTCAACCTCCAAGGCAGTCCGGGCAGCGGCTTCTCGCTCTTCGGCCTCGGTCTGATCGGTCTCGGCGGGGCGGCCTGAGTTATCAGCAGTTCGGGCGGTTTGTTCTGGGGCCGGCGGGCTGTCAAGGAGCTGGTCCCGCTTCACCAGCTCATCCATATCTCTGAAAATCCCATTAAAGGATAGACTACTCGCCGTGTCCGGAATCAGTTCGCCCGGCTTCGTATCAGGGGTAGCCGATGGGTCATTCAACTTTTTGGGTGGAGGAGTCATGAGGCCCAATTCCTCCTTTAGTCGCGAGTTGGTCTGAAGGAGGGATTCGGTCGGTTTCTTAAGGGCCGCCCTTTCCTTAGCGGCTAGCCTCTTGACCTTCTTTGTTATCCGCTCGGTCACGGATCCGGTCTGCTTCCTCTTCCTTTCTCTCTTACCCGGAGCTGGGTGAACTTCTTTCAGGGGGCTGGGATAATCATCCACGGACAGAGGAGTATTCGGTTCGCCCGTCCTGGGGGAACTAACCGCCCCTTCCTCTAGATCCCTGACAAGCAGGTGAGGGCTCCCGGATGGGGTGATTTCCACTCCAAACGAGGCGGTTTCGCCGACCTTCTTCGAAGGGCTGTCTAAAACAACTTTCTCAGAAGTGGCGGCCACCTCTTTGCTCGGCAAGCTAGCGGTCTGTTGGTTGAGGTCGCTGGGAGGGATCGGCGAGACATCGGGGGAAGGCCCCGAGCTGTTCACCACGGGCTCTGCAGAAGTTTTGGGAGTTGATAAATCTACGACTGGCTTGAGGCTAGCCGCTGCGGCCTTCTCAGCCCGCTTCCTCTTCTTCCGATCTTTCCGGTCTTGCTTCTCTTTCTCCTTGTCCGACTTCTCCAACGGTTCGCGCCTCTTATCTTCCGCCCTCCTCTGGTCTCCGCTGGGATCCACGCGGTCTAGCACGGCGTCCAGGAAGTCCATTACTGAAGAATTGCCGGTCTTAAAAATTCTGACCGCAACCGGCGAGTAATATCCCGTGATTTCAGAAAAAGCAACGCAGAATGAATTCTCTGGCTCTCTTATAGAATTCAAGGCAAGTCGGATGCGGTCTTCCGGTCAAAGCTAATATTTTCGAAATCCTCTGAGATTTGAAAATATGCGGGGATTATGTTTGCCCGGAAAACCGCTTCTCGGTTTGAACCATTATCAGACCGCTCGGCCTCCTGGGCTAAGCCGCTGGGTCCTGGAATCGGCGGTTCTCAGTTCAGGAAGGGCCAGGCCGGGCGGCCTGGTGTCATTTCCGGATCGCCCCCAAAGGGATAAGATCGTCAAAGAGCCAAGGCAAGAAGTTCATCCGCGGTCTCAGCCAGAAGGCCGCGCGGGTTGTCCCATAGAAACTCGAAGTTCCAGCCCCGAAGAACAGGCCGGGGCTCCAGATCGAAGGCTATCCAAGTTACCTCTTGAAGATCGGCTAAGTCATGACCAGAAGGCAGACCGCGGCCTCAATCTCCAAACCGCGCGGTCTGCATTACTGACTTGGTCCCGGTGTCCTCAGCCACAAGCAAGACAGGTCGGGAAGGCAGGCCGTCAGATCGCGCGGCCTCTTTCTTTTTCTTCTTTGTGTATCCCGTCACCGCCTGCCCGTTTCTCCTGTACCCGGGCAGGAGGTTATTTTATCCCTGCCCAATCGGGCAGGCCCCCAAGCCTATAAATAGGGGGCGGCACTGTTCACAAGACACGCACACTCGAATCCAAGAGCTCGCTTGTCTGAGCTCCGGTCTCGAGTTTCAGGTCTCGCGAACTGTTGACCGGCCGGCTTCTGCTTTCTCGCATTTGTAACCGCTACTTTTCAATAAAAGGAAAGCCCGTCGCAGGAGTGGCATTTGCCGCGACGGGCGAAGTCTGGCCTCGATCGCTGCTAGCGGTCTGAATTCTCTAACTAAATAGTAACTGGTAGTCCGCAACCCTCGTTTTCCTTCAGAGGCGCACTTTTGAATCGAACACTTTGGATTGAACTTTGGTGGGAGTGATCGAAGAAGCTTTCTCAACAAGTCGTCGTTTGAAAATGTTTTTCCAAGAATTTTTGAGGCATTGACGATCTTATTGAATCGAGTGTACAAGACGTCGACGTCCTCATTCGGATCCATTCTGAACCTCTCGAATTCAGATTCCAGTTGGAATAGTTTGAATCTTTGACCTGCGAGGTACCTTCATGCATTATTTCTAATAAGTTCCAGATATCATAAGCAGTTTCACATGCACTTACTCTATTAAATTCAGTCCTATCAAGAGCACAGAACAAAGCATTCATTGCTTTCACATTATTCTTACACCTAGCCTTATCTCCATCATCCCACTTATCCCTAGGTTTATCCATGGTTACTTCTCCAACAATATATGTAGGAGAAGTGTATGGAGTTTCAACACATGCCCATACATCTAGATCTAAGTTTATCAAGAAACAACGCATACGCATTCTCCAGTAATTATAATCAGTTCCAGTAAACAGCGGAGGTCTACTTATTCCCTGCCCCGTATGGAAAGCGAGATCACGGAGCGCCATTATTCCCGGTTGTTAGACCGAATTGGAATAACCTGGCTCTGATACCACTTGTTGGATCTATAGGCGCCCTTAGAGGGGGGGGGGGGTGAATAAGGGATTTAAACTTTTCTGATTATTTAAGAAAATAATTCTCTGTTGCTACCGCCAACGGTAGTGTTACCGCTCGGTGTTAGTAATAGAGAAAATACGTTTAGGTTAAAACAGTGAAAACTAGATTTGCACGAATCAGGGATGAAGAAATAAACATCTTTTCATTAATATTAATTTGAAACAGTTATGATTACAAAACTTTTTCCAATGACGCTTGGAAAGAGGCGACCAACGAAAACCCCTTTTTGGTTTTCTATACCGACCCTTCTCCTAAGGACCGGTTGGCTTTCGCCAATCTCTCCCCAAATAAGGCCTCAATCCGCTCTAGCCCTTCCCTCACCGGAAAGGCCTCGAGCTCCCCCTAGATCTACACCCTAGACCTAGTCGCCAACGCGAGGTGAATTTTCCCCTAATCCCCGCAAGGCCCTAGTCATCGTGTGGCGAATTCACGAACCGATTACAAAGATAAGATGAAAGACTAAGACAAAACAAAAACTAAAAACTCCCTCAAGAAGAAGAACTTGATCTCGATGTAGATGCGATCAGATAGGTCTTCAAGTTCTTTTCATTCATGAACGTTGATGGAGTTCTTCGGGCTGCTTTGAGAAAGCTCTCACGAGTGCTCTGAATATTTGGCTCCAATTCCTTCTATAGCAGCAAGCATTAACGGAGGCAGCACGCGCCTTTAAATAGAATCAGCCGCTACCGCCTGCGGTAGTACTACCGCCCCGCGTTAGCCACATTAGGCAATGATCAGGCACACGGATCGTGGTAGTTTAGGCAACATTTGAGCACCAAACACTAGCATGCTGCGGTAACGCTAACGCTCCGCGATAGCGTATATCCTTCCTTCAGCCAATATTTCCTTCCATAATAGCTCCTCAATTACATGCAGACGGGAGGTTTCCAAAAGCTACCACCGGGCATTAGTCCTTAACGCGCCGCGATAGTACTTGCCAAAATAGCGTCCCGTCGACTTTCCATTTTCTCCACTGTTTCCTTCTCGTCAATTTTTTCCATTTATGCTAGCTCCAGCGGTAGTGCTAACGCTCCGCGCTAGAGCACATCTCTTTTCGTCGGGTGCATTTTCGTCGAACCGGCCTCACATTTCGTCGAGCGCAACTTTCGTTTCGTCGAACAAACACTAGCGCCATCGATAGTTCTAACGCGCCGCGGTAAAGCATACATTTCGTCGAGCGCCGCGGTTGAGCATGCAGATCGTCGAACGGAGCTTTCATTTCGTCGAACGCCAATTCGTCGAATGGAGCTTTCATTTCGTCGAACGCCAATTCGTCGAACGGAGCTTTCATTTCGTCGAACGCAAGTTTTATTCTAAGCGGTTTCCTTCTCAGCGGTTTCCTTCTCAGCGATTTCTGATTCGCTAGCCCCAGCAGTAGTGTTTCCGCGCCGCGGTAACAACATATAATCATCCTGATGTCTCTTCGACGTCCTTCTTTTTTGCACTCCTTTGGGGATTGAATATTGAAGATCCTGCACACTATAAACACAATGCAAGTATGATCAAATACAATAGGATTTGTTATTGTCAAACCAAGAGATGCGGAAAGTATGTTCCAACACATATTGAGTCTATTCGTGCTTTTGTTGTAAGAAATTCTAATCAACTTTCTGTAAGATCTCTCTGAGATCTGAGGTAGAGTTCTGTGAGAACTTGAGGTAGGGCTCTTGTTGAAGGTCGGAGTGTAGGGCTCTTGTTGAAGGCCTGAGGTAGGGTTCCTGTTGAGGACCTGAGGTAGGATTCATTTGTTGAATTTTAGTGTAGGGCTCTTGTTGAAGGCCTGAGTGTAGGGATCTTGTTGAAGGGCTGAGGTAGGGTTCCAATTGAGGACCTGAGGTTGGATTCATCTATTGAATCTGAGTAGGACTTAGTATTGATGTCTGAGGTAAGGAACCAGGTTTGTTCCTGAGGTAAGAGTCAAGGACTCTGACTTGTAAGATGTGTGAAGGAGATCTGAGATTTGGAGAAGTTTGTTGAGGCTAGCACTCTGCCAGATATGAGCAGAGGGAAAGTGGATGTACCCAAATTGGGGAACCACTATAAATTATGCATTTTCTGTGATGTGATTATTCCGTGATTGCTTGTATTTCTTTGTTCACAAAGAAAAAGTCAAAAACATGCCAAACACATATTCACCCCCCCCCCCCCAACTAGGTGGTAGATCCCTGCTCTTTCAGGATCTTCAAGGGTTAATATAGCAGCAGGAGAAAACATGTTGAAGGAGATAAATGAAGAAGAAAAGGTTGGAAAGTCAGAAAAATACCGATTTGGGAGTAAGGACGAACTTTTGTTCATCGCCAAACCTAATCATGCGGAAGGGCCACTTGAAAAATAGTTTATTTCATTTTATCAATTTCATTGTTTATTTGGGATGTAAATCTCAAATGAACATCATTTTTGTTATTGTTGTATAATTTTGTTAGTGGTTTGCATATTTCTATTTTTTTTTGCATTTTTGTTTTTCAAAAAAAAAATTGCACGATAATATAATGATGAACAAACCTCTTTGAACACAAGTACTTCAAAAAAAAGTGATCTCAACTAAAAGATGCATGGTGCAAAGGGCAAAGCGTGCACAAATCAAGTAATAAGTTTCTTTTCCTAATTATTATTATTTCTATCATAAAAATTTTTGAAACAAGTTTTTTTGGGAGGAAGCAACATATTATTTGAAAATTTTAATTGCACCTCTTTATGGATTAGTGTTTCAATAGAAAACCCTTTTTCCTATGGTTCAACATTTGATATTACATGTTTACCCGGGAAACCGCTTCCAGAAGAGTTACTCCCAGACCGCGCGGTTTGCGGGTCTAAGTCGCCCGGTTCAGGTCAAACGAGGTCTATCGGCTCCGGCTAGCACAGGCCGGGCGGTCTGTGACAACTCAGGCCGCCTCCAAGTACTAAAGGTAATCAGAACCTAAGTCCAACAGGACAAGCCGCGGTCTCAAGTCGGAAGTCGCGCGGCCTATGCAATAGAGGCAGCCAAGGTCCAAAGTCAAAGAACAAGCCGCGGTTTCATAGCAGAGACCGAGCGGGTAGCCTCATCGCCTTGGCCTCCTCATCTCTAGCTACTGGTCAGACAAGTCGGAAGGGCAAGCCGCCAAGTCGCGCGGCTTATTTACTTCTCCTTTTTTGTGTATCCCGTCACCGCCTGCCCGTTTCTCCTGTACCCGGGCAGGCGGTTATTTTATCCCTGCCCGCTCGGGCAGGCCCCCAAGCCTATAAATAGGGGGCGGCACTGTTCACAAAACAGGCACACTTGAATCTGGGAGCTCGCTTGTTTGAGCTGCGGACTCAAGTTTCCCGTCTTGCGGACTGTCTGACCGGCCGGCTTCTTTTTTCCTGCACTTGCAGCCCGCTGTAACCTCTTTTTGTAATCAAAGGAAAGCCCGTCGCAAGAGTGGCATTCGCCGCGGCGGGCGAAGTCTGGTTTTGACCGCTGCCAGCGGTCTCCCTTTTTTTCTACTTAAAAAGTAACCGACAACCCGCAGCCTCCGGTTTCCTTCGGAGGAGCGATCTCAGCCTCAACATTACATATTTTGGAGTTTTTGATTATTCTAGAACAAGTGTTATAAAAATGTCATTTATTTGCAAGAAAACTCTTAGCATTTGTGCCATTATCTTATTAGGAATGAAGTAGAATTCATTACTTTGTAAATTTAGAAGAATTTGAAAATGAATATGCATGTAAGGAGAAATTTTGTGAAAATTTTTGAATTCTATAAATTCTCTTTAAGATTGATCATTCATTAATAAACATAGTTGATTCAAAAGTCAAGTTAAAGATTATGCTCCATGAAATTAATGTTAATAACTTAAAATATAGACTATATAATCTCAAAACATGGTTAAATGATGACTCCCCTATTTTGGAAATAATCTTAGCCACCTTTGAAATATAGTTTGAGAATTTCAGCTATCTGATATATTTTCACCACTAGTACCCTCTTTTGATCATATTATCCTTATTCTGTTGTAACTCCACAAATAATTACCAAAGCCTAGTTTTATATCCCAAATATTATTACTAAAGAGATTATGTTCTAAAAATATAAGGATGAAAAAAAAATTCTATGATTCACTTCTATGTGGGGGTGATGAGAATACTATTGGAGGTCCTATGATTCACTTTTATAAGTGATGAGAATATTATTGGGACCAATGCTTGTATTTTATTATTTCATGAAAATTCAAATGGAGTCCCCAAACACAACCAGGTTGAGGATGGGGACTCCACCAAGGTGTGGGTGTAACACATCCATCGCAATGACCATAAAATATGGGTATGGCCAGGACCCCGCAACATAAAGTAAACACGGCTTAAGCATTATAAAGTGATATACGAAAAGAATGACTAAGTAGCATAGCAGAAACATAAAAGCCAACACCCAGAATTTGTCCACATCTAGAGATAACACCAAAAGAGAGTCTCGGTGATATTAAATTTAGTGAAATAGGATTTGCGAGAATTATGAGATTTTGTTGTTGATGTTCTCCAATTCTATATCCGATGAAGGCAAGCGTACCTTATCCTTTATAGTGTATGATTCTTAAGAAAAATATTAAGGTTGTATTTAAACACGGGTATGTCGAGTACTTCTACTTTGAGAAAGCAGATTATTATTTTATCGGAGAGAGCAGAAAAAGAGAAATAATTAAAACTAAATTAAAGAGAACAAAAATAAATAATGAAAATAAACACTTCATTAAAACTTGATTTGAAAAGAAAATAAAAGAAAAATATTATCATTCTACTTTATGCCTAACCGTGGATATTCAAAGCTTATGAACGCACCTTTCTCGAGGAATAAGCCCACCTAAGATTAGGTTGATCGACCGAACTCTCGTTCCATAATTGAAACACCTAATACTCGCTTTAACGAGATAAATCCCACTATAGAATTTGACTCCTATCCAGAAGATTTACGTCATCCTGTCTAGAGGGGTGCGTGCAACTCTTTTTATTCTCGAGCAATCGATTCATACACATGAGCCTCTCCACTTGTATATTCTTCTTGTTTTTATTTTGTTGTTTTGATTTTGTACTTTATTTAATTTTCCTTATTTTAATTTATAAATAGCACCTTTTAAATTTATTTATTTCTAATCCTGTTTTAAAATTTTTAGCAGTTTTTTCTTATTTTAAAAATTCTTCGTGTGTAATTAATTCTTGCAAAAAATTTTATTTTCTTGTGAATCACCTCACATCAATATGTATTCAAATTTGCATTGCAAATTGTGTGGGGCATCGAATCATCTATCTGGACAATGTCATTTGGGAAACCATAGTTATTATTCTTACGGTTATTCCTATGGGGAATCAGTATCATATGGTTCCTCATACGATCAACCTAATTATCATAACCACACCCCTCCACCATGAGCACCAAACCAATATTGTATCCTGCCTCTTCTAAGGTTAGGGGTTAATCGCGTGTGCTTGTTTTGTCAAAGTAAGAATCATGTTTTGAAGGAATGCGCCTCTTGTAAATGACAAATGGAGGAAGAAGATGAATCGGCTATCCGGATTGTGTCTCCCTCCCTTCTTGAGTGCACTCCTTCAACTACTAATTCATACTCTTGCAATATGGAGTCATCTCCTATTGTGCCTTCTTCACTTATCTTTGATTCACCTGTGGAGTAACCTATCTTATATTCTCTGATGATGATATTACCGGCATTCCACCGCCTTCTTTGCATAGTTTTTCTACACCTTTCTTTTTCAATTCTGTCAAAGTTATGGAGCACGGTGATGATTGATGAGTACTTTTTGTACTCATCTTTTAATATAAGTTTAATATATTTTTAATATGAAATTATATAGTTTTTATGCTTTTCTTATTAAAATTATTATCTTTTCAATTTTATAAACTAACTTACGCTTTTTTGTGTATTTCAGGTTTTTTTGGACGCATTGGACAAAAACTTCAAGTACACGCCCAAGGTCACGGGCGTGACCATGAGCGTGTAACCTGCGCGGTGTTCCAGACCTGTTTCTGCCACCACGGTTGCGTTCCTTGAAGAATTCGCCAAGTACACGCCCCAGGCCACAGGCGTGACCAAGGGCATGACCCAATGTCAAGGCTGCGACTCACCGCAAGCATCTAGAATCAGCCTGCCACGCTAATTAAATTTACACGCCCCAGGTCACGGGCGTGACCAGGGGCGTGACTCAATGTCATGGGCGTGACTCATCCCGCGCCACTCCCCGCTTCTTCCCACCGAAGATTCCCTCCAGCAGCACGTTTTGAAGGTTACACGCCCTAGGTCACGGGCGTGACCTAGGGCGTGACACGCAAATTTCATCAGCATTAAAGCCAGATTGCGCCCTTTCCACTCTGAGATGATCGCGCGCCTTACACACCCTTGGTCACGGGCGTGACGAGGGCGTGTACCCAGAATTTTCAGCTATAAAAGGGCAGCTCCTCCAGATTATTTGACACATTGTATTGGAGTCCAAGCCTCCATTTGCTTGCTTTATTTCCGAGTTTTTAAGTATTATAGCTTTACTTTTCTTTGCACTTGTAATTTCTCTTTCAATAGTTGTAATCCCTTTTCTTGAATTAATAAAATTATTATTGTTTTATTCATCCATTCTTCCATCTCTCTTTTTATTAGTTATAATCTTCTAGTTGAGTTCCTTTTCTTATTGCAACCGAATCAAAAGTACTTTTTGATAGAACAATAGAGATCGTCTTGAGTAAGAGTAATCAACACGCACGGATTTTTATACGACCTTGGTTTTTTTATAAGCCTATACTACATCCGACACGGTACACTTGCCGTTGTTGTTTGCAAGCATAGTTTTTATCATCAAGTTTTTCGCTCCGTTGCCGGGGACTGAGTTGATATTTCGAAAAAGAATATCTATTGATTTTATCGTTCTCTTTATTCTCCACCTTCTCTTTAAAATTTTAAAAAAATCTTAAAAAGCATAATCTAAATTCTCAGAAAGGACGCTTTGGGCTTGAATTCCCTTCATAGCCTCTAGTACCTTGCGAGCCCTTCACCGGGTTGACCTTGGGAAGTCCGGGACTAATTTAACCCGCTTTTTGAAGAAAAAAAATTTATATAATAAAAATATTTTTAAAATTCCGTTCATTTGAGTAAAGGTTGTTTACTTTTTATTTTTTATTATGCAATCTTTTGAATTGGCCGTAAAAGTTGTCGAGCTTCAAAGCCAAGTATATCTTTTGGAAGCGACACAAAAATGCCAAAATTATTGTTATTATTGTAATGCGCCTCATCAAAGTGAGGAATGTTATTTACATTCATATGCTCAAAATAATTATTATGAAAATAATTATCCTCAATATTATGCAAATAATTTGATAATAATTACGATCATAATTTTTCATCTTTTAATGAAAATAATTTTTCAAACTTTGATGAAAATAATTTTTCTAATTTTAATGAGAACAAAATTTTGGCATTTAATAATTGTTATTCTAGCTCCGAAGTTGATTATTCTTGGTGGCAAGAGCACCAGGATAATTCTCAGAGCGACGAAGATAAATCTTTAGACACAATTTTTGGTTTTTCTTCTTATACACCGCAGTTTTCGTTCTCTAATTTGGGGGAAATTCCGCAGAATCAAATAGATACTTCCCCCCAAAATTTAGAGGAAAATAATTTTTCTAATTTTCACGAGAATAATTTTTCAACCTCTAATAATTTGTGTTCTAGCCCCGAAGTAGATTATTCTTGGTGGCAAGGTCACCCGGATAGCTCTCGGAGCGATGAAGATAAATCTTTCGATTTGAATTCTTGTTCATCTTCTTTTACGCCTGTTGAGTCCGAGATCGCACCTCCGAGGGAAACCGGAGGTCGCGGGTTGCCGGTTACTCTTTGTGTAGAAGAATGAGACCGCTAGCAGCGGTTAAGGCCAGACTTCGCCCGCCACGGCAAATGCCACTCCTGCGACGGACTTTCCTTTGATTAGAAAAAAGTGGTTACAGCGGGCTGCAAGTGCAGAAAAAGAGAAGCCGGCCGGTCAGACAGTCCGCAAGACGTGAAACTCGAGACCGCAGCCCAAACAAGTGAGCTCCTGGATTCGAGAGTGCGTCCCTTGTGAATAGTGTCGCCCCCTATTTATAGGCTTGGGGGCCTGCCCGAATGGGCAGGGATAAAATAACCACCTGCCCGGGTACAGGAGAAACGGGCAGGCGGTGACGGGATGCACAAAGAAGAAAAAAGAAAGAGGTCGCGCGGCTTGGCGGCTTGTTCTTCCGACCTGTCCGGCCTGAGGCTGAAGATACCGGGACCAAGTCAATGATTCAGACCGGGCGGTCTCTTGCTTGAGACCGCGGTCTTTTTTCTGGACATGGCTTGGCTGATCTTCAGAAGGTAACCCGAGTAGTCTCCGATCTGAAACTGCAGCTTGCTCTTCTGGGTTTGAATCTTAAATCTCTATAGCACTACCCGCGCGGCCTCCTTCCTGAGACCGCCGATAGCCTTCTTACTTTGGCCTTTGACGACCTTCACTCTTGGGGGCGGTCCGAAACTGACCTCAGACCACCCGGTCTGGTTTACCTCGAGCTGAGAGCTACCGATCCTGGAACCCAGCGGCCTGACCCAGCGGTTCGCCCGGTCCGAGAATGATCCAACCTGAAAAGCGGTTTTCCGGGTAAACATAATCCCCGCATATTTTCAAATCTCAAGAGGATTTCGAAAATATAAACTTTAGCCGGGAGACCGCTCCGACTTGCCCTGAATTCTATAAGAGAGCCAGAGAACTCATTCTGCAGAGTTTTTTCTGAAATCACGGGATATTGCTCGCCAGCTGCGGTTGGAACTTTTAAGACCGGTAATTCTTCGATCATGGATTTCTTAGACACCGTGTTAGACCGCGTGGATCCCACCGGAGATCAGAAGAAGATGGAAGGTAAAAGGCGCGAATCGACTGAGAGGTCACAGAAGGAAAAAGAACAGCAGGACAGGAAAGACCGAAAAAAGAGGAAACGGGCTGAGAAAGCCGCGGCGGACAATTCCAAGTCCGTAGTAGGCTCAACAATTCCCAAGACTCCTACGGAGCCCGCAGCGGACAGTTCGGGGCCTCCCCCCAGCGATCTTGGCCAACCGGCTGCTAGCCCGCTGAACAAAGGGGAGGTCGCCCCTTCTGGAAAAGTTGAGTCCAATAGCCCTTCGAAGAAGGTCGGTGAGGCCGACTCGTTTGACATGGAAATCACCCCATCCGGGAATCCCCATTTGCTAGTCAAAGACTTGGGGGAGGAGGCGGTTAATTCTCCAAGGCCGGGCGAACTGAGTGCCCCTTTGTCCGTGGATGACTACCCTAGTCCCCCCAAAGAGGTTAGCCCAGCTCCGGGTAAGAAAGAGAGGAAAAGGAAGAAGACCGGGTCAGTGACCGAGCGAATAACCAAGAGGGTCAAGAAACTAGCCTCCAAGGAAAGGGCGGCCTTTAAGAAACCGGCCGAATCCCTCCTCCAGACCAATTCGCGGTTAAAGAAGAGCTTGGCCTAGCGACTCCTCCACCCGCTAAGGTAAATGACTCGCCTGCTACCCCTGATGCGAAATCGGGCGACCTGCCTCCGGACTCGGCGAGTAGCTTATCACTTAATGGGATCTTTCAGGATATGGATGAGCTGATGGGGCTAGATAAACTTCTTGACAGCCCGATGTCTTCAAAGCGAACTGTTTCCACTATAGATAACACAACCCATCTTGAGGAGACCGCTCGGTCGGAGGTCGAAGAGCGGGAAGCTGCTGCCCGGACCGCCCTGGAGGTCGAAGAGCGAGAGGCTGCTGCCCGGACCGCCCTGGAGGTCGAAGAGCGAGAGGCTGCTGCCCGGACCGCCCTGGAGGTCGAAAAAAGAGCGAGGGAACTCGGAGAAGTATTGAAAGTGCAGGCGGAGGTCCCCTCGGTGATGACCGGTGAGGAGATAATGATGGCAAAGAAGGAAGGAGCGGAGCGGGTTTTGGACAAGCCGCTGCGGCCTGATCCTTTCGCACCAGGTAAGCGTCCCACTTATTATAAAGCTGTCCGCTTCTTCATCCCGCGGCCTCGCCGTAATAAATTACTGAACCCACCGCCGAGCTTCATTCCCTTAGCGGCCTGGTCCCCTTCCGCTAGGCAGAAAACAGAGAGACTCTGGCGTGAGCAACGTCGGAAGATGGACCCGGAACGGTCTAAGCGGCCTGTGCTCCCAGGAATTGATCTTACATTTATGTTCATTTTGTATGTTTATGGCGTTGTATGCTCTTGCTCCATATTACCCGAGCGGCCTCTTGCAGATAGCGAGGAGCAGTTCGTGAAGCCGGGCGACCTTGAGGCCAGCCTGCCTCCATTAGTCCCCCCGATATCAATCTGTGCGACGACTTCGCAAGAAGGGCCGCAACTGTTCGAGCGTCTCGAGGAGGATCTGGTAAATCTGAGGGCCCGCTTGAAGGAGGTGGAAGACCGGGAGGCCGGTACTCGGATTGCTCTGGAGGCCGAGCGAATGGCGAGGGGGAATGCTGAAGAGACACTGAAGGCTCAGCTTGAAGCCGCGCGAGCTACGGTGGAGGCCGAGAAGAGAGCCAGGGTGGCGCAAGTCGCCACTCTGACCGCTCAGCTCGAGAAGGAGAAGAAAACATCGGCTAAGTTCGAGGAAGACTCGAAACACTACCAGGATAAATTCCTGCGGTTAACTAGGGAAGTCGCTGCGGGCCGGCGAAGTATGAATGATGGGATGCAGGTTGTTAGCCGCCCGACTGTTGGGGCGGGCTCAAATCCTCCCCCGGTTCGGGCGGCTGATCCTATGATTGATGAGGCCACCGCAACCCCCCACATGATTGCCGCTACGCTGGTTGAAAGGGATGTCGGGCGGCTTCATAGCACAATCAACCATCTCCATTATCATACCAGCCAGATTTATTCCCTTCTGAACACCACCAGCGACCAGGTCGCGCGACTTCACAGAGAAGATGACTCCCCCGAGCACCATCGGCCGTGACCGGCTTTTGAGAACAATTTGTATTATAAATGCGGCTTGTTGATTCGACCTTTATTTGAACAATGCTTCTTTTTATTTTATCTTTTATTTGAATAACCCGTGCGGGTTCTTGTTTTAGCCGCTGTGTTTGTGTTATGTCTCTTTTGTGCCTTATCCAAACTGATTTCAGGTCGCACGATCTGTGTTGTGTGCTTGCTTTTATTTCCTTTGCTTCTTTTGTTTTTCTGGTGAATCTAACCATGCAGGCAATTGACCGCGCGGTTAGAAATGTATAGCCGTAGCATAATTTTACTATTTGCAGATCGTAAAAATCTATAAGTAGGGACTCTTCGAAGTCATTTTTATGATTTCCAGATGGCGCGATCTAAGAACATGTCGCAGCGGCCTGTTAAGGTTAAAGCCGTTCGAGCGGATGCGACCTTAGCCTTTCATTCGGCGGACCACCCAGAGTGTCGTCTCACCCAGAGCGAACTGGATGAATTCATTGCGAAACACATGGCAGGGAGTAACCTGCTCGCGCGGCTCCCTTTGCGCGACGAGCGGATTAACTCTTCCAATCCGCACCAAATAGCCGTCCCGGTCGACCACTTCGAATATGGCTTCAAATTTCCGCTGCCACTTGAAGTCATAGCCATCTTCGACCATTACGGGGTTGTACCCGGCCAACTTCCACCGAACTCCATCGCCTCCATATACAGTTTCATATCTTACCTCCGGTTCGAGCGAACCAGTTTTTCTCTTGATCTTTTCAGGAAGTTCTACTCGGTGCGGGCTGTCTCTGTCGTGGGGACTTCAACTTTCAGGGGGCATCTCTACTTTGGATGCCACGGACTGAAAATTGTCAACCTGGCGAACAAGGTCTCGGACTGGTCGGAGCGGTTCGTGATGCTCGAAGGCAACTTCGGGCTGTTGCAAACCAACCCGCAAGTTCGGGGGGAGGAGGCCTTCCAGATCCCCCAGGTTGGACAGATCGAGAAGGACACCTTCACTTTCCTTGAGAACGAGCGGTTGGACATTAATCATTACATCCCGATGTTCTCAGAGCTAGAGGATGTCCTCCCCGAGCACAGTAAGTTCTTTTAGACCGCTTGTATATGATCGCGCGGACTGCTTTGCTAAAACTTCTTATCTTACCTTGTAGCTGCCCGCATCGTCCCTGCGAACAAGCCAGTCACTCCGGCCGTCCCGGTTTTGACCCAGAGGGAGAAAAGGCAGCGGCGAAACAGGTCGCCATCATCAGAGGAAGAGGGCCCGGCGTCCTCTGATGAATATGAGCTCCTTCGTTCCTGCGGAAACCCGCCCGACCTGCAGGGCAACCCGACTGTCCTCTGGCATAGGGATGGGAGCCGCATCCGGGTGTCCACTGCACTTCCCGCATGGGGGAGTGACAAAATTAACCGCCATGCGCTAGCTGCCGGGGCCGCTATGTATGGCTGAAAGACTTTGAAGAAACTGAGGAAGACCCCGGAAGAAGAGCTTCCCCGGCTAGCGGCGCAAGCCGGCGCATGGGGGTTCGCGGCCAATCACTTCATGGCCTTGTCGCACAGGCGACTGTTTTCTGTCCAGAAACTTCTGGAGAAGAAATACGAGGAGCAGGTCGCGGAGAATGCGCGGCTTCAAGAAGAGAACGCGCGGCTTCAAGAAGTCGTGGCGGTGAGTTTGACAAACGATGACGCGGCTTCTTTTATTCAGACCGAGCGACCTAATTTGTTATGTTTCTTTTCTTTTTTGCAGAAACAATATGAGATGACCAACCCGGCCTTCCAAGACGAGGTGTTGCCTCATGTGGCCCAAGGGATCAACAAAGCTTTGGGTCTTATGGAAGACCGGGGCGGTCTGTGCGAAGGGTTCGGGGGTACAACCTTCTCCGACCTCTTCCCTGCCCTGAAGGTTCAGCTTGATGAGATCAGCCGAAGGCAGAAGGGAAAAGCCAAGGTAGGCGAGGAGGCTGAAGCCGACGCGGGCAGGGAGATCGTACTCCATCAAGGAGGTGATAGAAGTGGTGAAGCCGCTGAGGAGGTCGACGCGGACGATGATGCTGATGACGGTGATGATGACGACAGCTTGTCCTCCGGAACAACTGGCTCTGCTAGCAAGTCAAGTGGTAGCGATTCATCGGACTACTCTTCCACGTCAAGTGAAGGTTATTCGCCCGACGTCAATGCGGACTCGATTTCTCCTGTCAAGAAGAAGAAGAAGTCGGCAGAATAGTGTCTTTGTTTTTAACTTCATTTTTGTACAGCCGCCGGTCTTTTTTTGTTAGCCGGGCGGTTAACTTTTTGTCAAAATATTTAAAGAAATGAATAGAAATTTTACCTGTTTGATCGACCTTTTAGTATTACTTACTTGTGGCTGATGTCTTGTTTCTTTTCTTTCTTTTCACCTTTTGCTTTTTACGATCTAGCCGTGCGGTTATCCTGATCTGAGCATAAGTGATGATTTGATGATCTTGGACGATCTATGTTCGAACCGTGCGATTACTCATTTAGGTCTCAGGACGTCTGATTTCTGATAATATGAACCATAACATATAGACTCATGCGACTATAATTTAGACCGGGCGGCTTCTTATCATTCAGAGATATTTTATCCTTGCCGATGTAAATACGCTGCATCTTAGAGATAACTTTTTGCTTTAAGAAATAACTCAACTTGATCGACTGAAGAATAATCCGGGCGATCAGATATTTAGATCTTGAGATATCCAACTTAATTGATTGTAAAAGATAGGTAATGCCCGCCCGGTTAGAATACAACCTGAGCAATATATTCAGATCCAGAAATACCCAATTTCAACAGGATGGATGGATAGACAAACCCGACCGGTCAGAACATAATCCGGGCAATCATATAATTAGCTCCATAAATATCCAATTTATAATGGACGGATAAACTCGCCCGGTTAGAATATAATCCGGGCAGTCATATAATTGTCCAAGAAATACCCAGATCATAAAAAATTGACAGGACCGCCCGGTCAGAATACAACCCGGGCAACCATGTAATTATCCAGAAATACCCCAACTTGTACACAATCAGACAGTTCGGTTTAAAAGTTCAGACCGCCCGATCTTGATATCACAACCCTTTATTAGGGTAGAAGAACACCTGTACCTGTTTTAATAATATCTTCCCCGAATGGTTTTATACAAAAAACCACAAGAGGTGAATACCTTCCTGTAGGGAAAAAGGATAATCTACAGGCTCAGATGACCAAGTGGGCAGGTGGGCCTCGGCGGCGAACATTGCTTTCCTCAAGTGGTCATAAGAGCTGTAGAAATAAAGAGAAACAAGTACAGACCCAGATGACCAAGTGGGCAGGTGGGCCTAGGCGGCGAACATTGCTTTCCTCAAGTGGTCATAAGGGCTGTAAGCGACTCGACTGCTCTCTTGCCTAGGGCTACAAGCCAAGTTGATCAATTGGGCAGGTGGGCCTAGGCGGCGAACATTGCTTTCCTCAGAGAGATCAACTCAGTTGTGGGTCCCGCTTAGGCATCGCTTGAGAGTACCTTGGAGTATTCGATAGTCATAGACTAAGATGATCAATTGGGCAGGTGTGGTTATGCCGCGGGGGCTATACCGACATTGCTTTCCTCAGAAGGATCATCAAAGCTATAATTATATCCCCCTCGGGGCATGATAGAGCCAACATTCACCTAGACCTCCCTTGATGCAGGGGTGTGTCGAATATCAGCCGGGATCCAAGGTTCTGAAGACCACCGCACGGGAATTGGCAAGCTACCACTACACGTGTGCGAAAACTCCCCGCTACACATGATCTTCATGGTTTTTACGCTAATGACTACAATCCGAGGGGGTTCGAGCAGAACTTGGCGATGTCTCCGTGGTTCAGTGAGTTTGATATATGAGAAAATGCAGAAACAAAACATCAGACATGGAGAAGTGTCAGTATGGAGCTTCTTATTAAAATATCCCAAAAAACTATAGAAAAGTAAGGAAGACATTTCAAGGATAGAACCGTTTGAGATCGTCACCACTCCAGGTGCGCGGGATGTCTTCTCCTTCGCTTGTTTGGAGGCGATAAGCCCCACTTTTTAATGCCTCCTTGATGATGAAAGGTCCAGCCCAATTAGGATTTAACTTCCTGACATTACCTGCTCGGGCTGCTGCATCAACCTTTTTCAATACAACGTCGCCGACAATAAAATGCTTTACCCTGACATTTTTGTCAAAGTACTTTGCCATCCTCCTTTTAACTTCTTCTTGCCTGATTGTTGCCTCATCCTGAAGTTCTCCGATTAGATCCAAACTGTACTTGATAGCCTCGTCATTGTATTCTACCCACGCTTCTCCTCCTTCTTTTCCGTACACAACTCTTGGAGTGGCCACCTCAAACTCCACAGGAATAACAGCCTCCGAGCCATGAGACAGTTTGAATGGTGTTTCCCCTGTAGCTGAAGATGGAGTAGTACGAAGAGTCCAAAGGATGGAAGGAAGTTGATCTTCCCAGTTTCCTTTGTTGATTTGAGGCAAGGAAACACTTCTTCTTCACTTCTCTTTGATTCTTTACTACCTTTAGGCTTGTTGAAGTGCGTATGCTTGCCCTCCCTGCTGCCCGAATTCTCCATGGCTCCCTTGTTAAAAGTTCTTTTTGTTTCCGGTTTACTGCTAGCTGCCATGTTCTTTTTTTTATGAGGGAAGGCTTGGTGAATTCATTTTATTGGCCTACTGCTGGCTGCCATGGGTTATGAGGGGCTGTTTTTTTTTAAAGTTTATTGTCCATTCCAACATTTATTATTATGGGGGGGGGGGGGGGGGGGGGGGAGGGCTGCCTTGTAGCAATCCATTTGGGGTTGTTTCTTATTTATAGTCTAATTGGGGCTGCTATTTATTATCTAAATTTTGGGTATGCTTTGCATCACTCTTGTTGGTTTATATTGGGGTTGGTTTGTATAACCCCGATTTAGAGGCTGCTATATATATACAGATTTGCACCCCTCCTACTTTGGTCTTTGTGATTTTGGGGTGCTGCCCATTTTGGTTTGTCTTTGTTTGGGGCTGCTGCTGTCCTTGTTTGGGCTGCTGCTTGTATAAATCCCGATTTTAGAGATCGATGTATATCCATCCAGTTGGTTTTAAATTGAGTGCTGCTATGCTTTCGCTAAGGGTTACTTCTTATCCTTGTTAATTTGGGGGCTGTTATGCTATTTTGATAGGGGGGCTGCTATTATACTTCCTGATCTGGGGCTGCCCTTTTTGTTTATTCCAATTGGGTAGGGGGCTACTGTCTATATATTCCCCTAATTGGAGGTTGCTATGTGTATATGTATATAATTCTTTGTGAGGGGGGCTACTCCTTGCTTTTGTCTAAGGAGGGGGCTGCTGTTATTTTAATGAGGGGGCTGCCTTCGGGTTGTAAGTCATGACGATTCAAGTTGCGTAGTCGACGCATAGCTTAAGTTTATTTCTGCTCTTTGAATTTTAATTGCTTTGGTTATACGGCCTTGAGTATAAGAGAATACGGTTGTCAAGTTCAGCAATTATTTTTTTTACGCCAGCTAAATTATAAAATCCCTCATAGTCTCGTTCTAGTAGCTTAGTTGTTGAGGTCTTTGCTTGCTTTGGTGCTAAACCGCACTGCGGCGTCAATTGAGTTTGGATAGTTTTGTTAACTTCAGCTTTGATGTTTTGGCGGGCTAAATTTCCTGGGAATTTCTCGTGTTAGTTCCCGAAGTTTTTGGCAAAGTGATTAATTTTCTGTATCTTGGAAGTCGTGTAGATGTATTTCAGTTTCGAGCTTTATAACCGCTTCGTATTATTGTCCGCCTCACTCTTATAGTTAAGTGATCAAGTACTATTTTATGGCCTTATACTTAAGGTGCAAATGCTAAAGTTTATTTCCCTATATCAAATATAAGCTCTTCCTTGAGCGTCAAACCAAGCTTGTTGCTGATGAGTTCATGTTGGAGAGTTGTTTTGGTCTGGAGAGTGAGTGGACGTTCGGGCCCTCACCATAGTGGTTTCAGACTGGAGTGTGGACAGATATTGAGGCCCCCACCACAGTTCTTTTAGCTTGTTAGGCATCAGCTTGGTATGTCAGTCTTTTCTTCTGGTTGCTAGATGCCCCGGTTTGAGGATGCTCTTTTGGCTTATGCTTTATACGAGGAAATTGTTTAATTCGAGCCTTACCTATAGCTAACCAGCATATTTATCATTTTATAGTTTTCCCTCCTTTCTTCTTCCTTGTCTGCCTGACCGGTTGATTTTTGGTTAGTGGCAGTTGTGTTTCCTTTTTGGGTCTTGATTGGTGTTCTGGGTTCTTGATTCCTGCTATCATCCCCCTTGGAATCTGGATAGCTTCTATACCTGTTTAGTTAAGCTACCAGGTAGTCTGATAAGGCTTCCCTAGGTTTAGAAAAGTTTGCTCGCCCTAAGATCGTACAATTACTTCTTCTTTAATGAAGTCTTCTAATCAACTTGAACATAAGTCCTTCTCGTTGACTTTGATATAAGTCTGTTCCCGTCAACTTTTGTTAAGTTTTCCGGTCAACTTTTGATAAGTTTTTCTGTCGACTTCATCACTTATTCTGAATTGTTTCCACATATATTTATATGTTCTTTTGTCGGGTGTTCCCGGGTATCTTAAGCGATGTTATCAAGCATTTTAATCCCTTTGGTTGAGACTTTTAGATAAAGCTATGCTTTATTCTTTGAGTTGTCCTGCATTTGGTTAGCGATCTTTTATGGTGTCTTGTCGTGCCTTATTCAGCGTACTGTTACGGGAAGTTCGTTGGGAGTCAAGTTTGGACTCACCAGGTGTTTTCAAATGAATCGTTGAGTAGTGTTTATTTCTTTGTGACCCTATCCTTAGGGTGTTCTGGTGCTGATATCTCGGGTTACATCCCGTGTCTTAATTGAAACAAAATTTGATTATTTAGAACCTTTGTCTTAAGCATTGCACGGTGGGTAGTTTTGGGTGGTAGTGGATAGAGTACCACCACCCGGATTTGGTTTTTGGGTGGCAGTGGATAAAGGACCACGACCCGGTTTTGGGCTGCGGGAGTTAGTGGAAGATACCACCGTCGCAGTACCTTCTTTTGGGGGATGCTTTTCCCTCGAGCTGATCAGTCTCAAGTTCTTAAGCACATATGCTTATATATATGTATTGTGATAGTATATGTATGACTATCACATCTGAGCCGCAATTGCGGACACGTGGTGGGCTTTGATTGTGTTGACTATTACCTTCTGGTGCAGGCTTTTCTTCTTACCGAGTGCACTCATTTGAGCTGGCTCGGGTTGTTGTAAGATTATAGATGTTTACCTGTTTAGTTTTCCTTTCTGCACTCTCTTATTTCTTTAACTGCTAATCTTGGTTTTCTTGCACCCTCTTGGGCTGAGGCATTCTTTTCTTATGAATGTCTCAGGTTCAGGTTTTTAGCCGCCGCAGGAGTTAGAGCGGCGTCGTTCAGTGTTCCTGTCGAGGCCCTTCCCCTCTTAGGTATGGGGCAGTTGCTTAGTTGTTGTCTCTTCTTGAGCTGTTTTTCCTTCTTCCCTGCGGGTTCGTGTCAGCTATTGGCGCCCGTATGGCTTTTTGTTTAGATTACTTACTGTTCGCTTTGCTGTTACTTTGAGTACTTTACCTATTTGCTCTCTGGGAAGCCTTTTCGCTAAGATGTAGTAGTTACTTTATTGATTATAGAAAATGTCATTCTTGCATATCATGCTTTTAAATAAAGATCGCATACTTTGAAATTCGTAGAAAATCCTTTGTTACTATACTAAACCTAGATATGTGCACATCATTTCTGGAAATGTTTATTTTCTTGCTCATGTAGGCTAAAAGAAACAAACCTATTTTCCGCTGCGTATGTATAGTTTTCTACTCGTGGACTAGATGATCCACCAGACCGAGGGACGCGGTCTTAAGCTAAAATGAAATTTCTCTTTTAATCCAATCACATATATGTCTTTTATAAAATTATCGTAAAGAGTGTTTGCCTGAGCGTCTGTAGTCGTCTCCTGCAGGCGTGGCATCACGACGCGTATTTTTCCCTTGCTCTGATATTACGTATTATATTTTGGGGAAAATGCGGGTTGTGACAGGGATCCACTATGCGAATACAGGGTTGTACATAATCCCCGCTCTTTTCGAGCGGGACTCACGCTCTGAAGGAAAAGTCCAACCCTTCCTATTCGGCGAGTGCCTTCCAGAGAGCCCGGCTAGCGGAGCAATCTCGGGGGAAAAAACACTTAGCCTCCCCGAGAGGCCTTCCCACCCTGTCGGCTAGCGAGAGCCCAGCTAGCGGAGCCACCTCAGGGGAAAAACACTTAGTCTCCCTGAGAGGCCTTCCCACCTCGCCGGCTAGCGAGAGCCCGGCTAGCAGAGCCACCTCGGGGGAAAAAACACTTAGCCTCCCAGAGAGTCCTTCCTATCCTGCCGGCTAGCGAGAGCCCGGCTAGCGGAGCCACGTTGAGGGAAAAACACTTAGCCTCCCTGAGAGGACTTCCCACCTCGCCGGCTAGCGAGAGCCCGTCTAGCGGAGCCACCTCGGGGGAAATACACTTTGCCTCCCCGAGAGGCCTTCCCACCTCGTCGGCTAGCGAGAGCCGGCTAGTGGAGCCACCTAGGGGGAAAAACACTTAGCCTCCCCGAGAGGCCTTCCCACCTCGCCGACTAGAGAGAGTCCGGCTAGCGGAGCCACCTAGGGGGAAAACACTTAGCCTCCCTGAGAGGCCTTCCCACCTCGCCGGCTAGCGAGAGCCCGGCTAGCGGAGCGACCTCGGGGGAAAAACACTTAGCCTCCCCGAAAGGACTTCCCACCTCGCTGGCTAGCGAGAGCCCGGCTAGCGGAGCCACCTCAGGGGAAAACACTTAGCCTCCCCAAGAGGCCTTCCCACCTCGCCGACTAGCGAGAGCCCAGTTGTGGAGCCATCTCGCGGAAAAATCACTTAGCCTCCCCGAGAGGCCTTCCTACACTGCCGGCTAGGGAGAGCCCGACTAGCGGAGCCACATCGGGGGAAAAACACGTATCCTCCCCGAGAGGCCTTACCACCTCGCTAGCTAGTGAGAACGCGGCTAGCGGAGCCACCTCGGGGGAAAACACTTAGCCTCCCCAAGAGGCCTTCCCACCTCGCTGTCTAGCGAGAGCCCGGCTAGCGGAGCAACCTCGGGGGAAAAACACTTAGACTCCTCGAGAGGCTTTCCCAACTTGCCATCTTCCGAGAGCCCGGCTAGAGGAGCCAGCTCGGGGGAAAAACACTTAGCCTCCATGAGAGGCCTTCCCACCTCGCCAGCTAACGAGAGCCCGGATAGCGAAGCCACCTCGGGGGAAAGTATTTTTGAGACCTTTCTGCCACCGAGCGATCCTCGGCCCTGCCAGCTTGGTGGGAGCCTGGTCAGCGGGCTAGCATTGAGGCTAAGTACCTCGAGAACTTCCGGCCACCGAGCGATCCTCGGCCCTGCAGCTTGGTGGGAGCCTGGCAGCGGGCCAGCATCAGGGATAACCTGTGCCAAATTTGTTTGTTACCTTGCCATCCTCTCCACGAGATCAACATGACCCACCGGCTAGGGAGAGCCCGACAGTGGAATCAACTGGGGCACTCTAGCATGAAAAACTTGTTACCTTGCCAGCCTCTCCGCGAGATCGACCTGACCCATGGGCTAGTGAGAGCCAGACAGCGGAATAATCCGGGGCACTCCAGCATGAAAAACTTGTTACCTTGCAAGCCTCTCCGCGAGATCGACCTGACCCACCAACTAGTGAGAGCCCGACAGTGGAATCATCCGGGGCACTCCATCATGAAAAACGTGTTACCTTGCCGGCCTCTCCGCGAGATCGACTTGACCCACCTGCTAGTGAGAGCCCAGCAGCAGAATCATCTGGGGAGACATCTTCTCTGTGAAGTCGCGCGACCTTGTCGCTGGTGGTGTTCAGAAGGGAATAAATCTGGCTGGTATGATAATGGAGATGATTGATTGTGCTATGAAGCCGCCCGGCATCCCTTTCAACCCGCGTAGCGGCAATCATGCGGGGGGTAGCGGTGGCCTCATCAATCATAGGGTCAGCCGCCCGAACCGGGGGAGCATTTGAGCCCGACCCAACAGTCGGGCGACTAACAACCTGCATTCCATCATTCATACTTCGCCGGCCCGCGGCGACTTCCCTGGTTAACCGCCGGAATTTATCCTGGTAGTATTTCGAGTCATCCTCGAACTTAGCCGATGTTTTCTTCTCCTTCTCGAGCTGAGCGGTCAGAGTGGCGACTTGCGCCACCTTGGCTCTCTTCTCGGCCTCCACCATAGCTCGTGCGGCCTCGAGCTGAGTCTCCAGGCCGTTCTCCCTTTCTGTCCTGAATTTTCTGTCAATCTCCACCTGCGCCTTCAGCGCCTCTTCAGCCTTCTTCCTCGCCATTCGCTCGGCCTCCAGAGCAATCCGAGTGCAAGCCTCCCGGTCTTCCACCTCTTTCAAGCGGGCCCTCAGATTCACCAGATCCTCCTCGAGATGCTCGAACAGTTGCGGCCCTTCTTGCGAAGTCATCGTGCAGGTTGATATCGGGGGGACTAATGGAGGCAGGCTGGCCTCAAGGTCGCCCGGCTTCACAATCTGCTCCTCGCTATCTGCAAGAGGCCGCTCGGGTTAAAAGAAGCAAGAGCATACAACGCCATATACATACAAAATGGACATAAATATAAGATCAATGCCTGGGCGCACAGGCCGCTTAGACCATTCCGGGTCCATCCTCCGACAGTGCTCACGCCAGAGTCTCTCCGTTTTCTGCCTAGCGGAAGGGGACCAGGCCGCTAAGGGAAAGAAGCTCGGCGGTGGGTTCAGTAATTTATTACGACGAGGCCGCGGGATGAAGAAGCGGACAGCTTTATAATCCATGGGGCGCTTACCTGGCGCAAAAGGATCAGGCCGCAGCGGCTTGTCTGAAACCCGCTCCGCCCTTTCCTTCTTCACCATCATTATCTCCTCCCCGGTCATCACCGAGGGGACCTCCGCCTGCACTTTCAACACTTCTCCGAGTTCCCTCGCTCTTTCTTCGACCTCCAGGGCGGTCCGGGCAGCGGCATCTCGCACTTCGGCCTCCGTCTGAGCGGTCTCCTCAGGCTGGGCTGTGTTATCTGTAATGGGAGCAATCCGCTTTGAAGACATCGGGCTGTCAAGAAGTTTATCTCGCCCCATCAGCTCATCTATATCCTGAAAGATCCCATTAAGTGATAAGCTACTCGCCGAGTCCGGGGGCAGGTCGCCCGGTTTCGCATCAGGGGTAGCAGGCGAGTCATTTACCTTAGCGGATGGAGGAGTCGCTAGGCCAAGCTCCTCTTTTAGTCGCGGATTGGTCTGGAGGAGGGACTCGGCTGGTTTCTTAAAAGCCGCCCTTTCCTTGGAGGCTAGTCTCTTGACCTTCTTGGTTATTCACTCGGTCACTGACCCGGTCTTCTTCCTTTTCTTCTCTTTCTTACCCGGAGCTGGGCTAACTTCTTTGGAGGGACTGGGGTAGTCGTCCACGGATAAAGGGGCACTCAGTTCGCCCGGCCTTGGAGAGTTAACCGCCTCCTCCCCCAAATCTCTGACTAGCAAGTGAGGGTTCCCGGATGGGGAGATTTCCATGTCAAATGAGTCGGCCTCGCCGACCTTCTTCGAAGGGCTATTGGAGTCAACTTTTCCAAAAGGGGCGGCCTCCCCTTTGTTCAGCGGGCTAGCAGCCAGTTGGCCAAGATCTCTGGGAGGAATCAACGAGTCGCTGGGGGGAGGCCCCGAACTGTCCGCTGCGGGCTCCGCAGGAGTCTTGGGAGTTGTTGAGTCTACTACGGACTTGGAATTATCCGCCGCGGCTTTCTCAGCCCGCTTCCTCTTTTTCCGGTCTTTCCGGTCCTGCTGTTCTTTCTCCTTTTTCGACCTCTCCGTCGATTCGCGCCTTCGGTCTTCCACCTTCTTCTGATCTCCGGCGGGATCCACGCGGTCTAACACGGTGTCTAGGAAGTCCATTATTGAAGAGTTACCGGTCTTAAAAATTTCAACCGCAGCTGGCGAGCAATATCCCGTGATTTCAGAAAAAACTCTGCAGAATGAATTCTCTGGCTCTCTTATAGAATTCAGGGCAAGTCGGAGCGGTCTCCCGGCTAAAGTTTATATTTTCGAAATCCTCTTGAGATTTGAAAATATGCGGGGATTATGTTTACCCGGAAAACCGCTTCTCGGGTTGGATCATTCTCGGACCGGGCGAACTGCTGGGTCAGGCTGCTGGGTTCCAGGATCAGTGGCTCTCAGCTCAAGGAAAACTAGGCCTGGTGGTCTGATGTCATTTTCGGACCGCCCCCAAGAGTGAAGGTCGTCAAGGGCCAAAGTAAGAAGGCTATCCACGGTCTCAGGAAGGAGACCGCGTGGGTTGTGCCATAGAGATTCAAGATTCAAACCCGGAAGAACAAGCCGCAGTTTCAGATCAGAGACTACCTGGGTTACCTTATGAAGATCAGCCAAGCCATGTCCAGAAGACAGAGCGCGGTCTCAAGCCAGAGACCGCTCGGTCTGAATCATTGACTTGGTCCCGGTATCTTCAGCCTCAGGTCAGACAGGTCGGAAAAGCAAGCCGCCAAGCCGCGCGGCTTCTTTCTTTTTTCTTCTTTGTGCATCCCGTCACCGCCTGCCCGTTTCTCCTGTACCCGGGCAGTTGGTTATTCTATCCCTGCCCATTCGGGCAGGCCCCCAAGCCTATAAATAGGGGGCGGCACTGTTCATAAGACACGCACTCTCGAATCCAAGAGCTCGCTTGTTTGGGCTGCGGTCTCGAGTTTCACGTCTTGCGGACTGTCTGACCGGCCGGCTTCTCTTTTCCTGCACTTGCAGCCCGCTGTAACCACTTCTTTATAATCAAAGGAAAGCCCGTCGCAGGAGTGGCATTTGCCTCGGCGGGCGAAGTCTGGCCTTGACCGCTGCTAGCGGTCTCATTCTTCTACACAAAAAGTAACCGGCAACCCGCAACCTCCGGTTTCCCTCGGAGGTGCGATCTCGGACCCAACAGAATCTCTTATTTACTATTTTAGATATTTTTAAATTACTTTGCATAGTAGAAATTTCTTCAACAAGAATTTTATGAACATGATTATTTAATTTCGCATACTACTCCAAGCCACAATCACCTTTCTAACCTTTGTTTTTCCCGTCCGCCGAGAGTAGTTTGCTCGGGACGCGTAAACAGGTAAGTCTGGGGTTGTGATGAGTCTCCATTATATACATGTTTTAGGACTCATTTGGGCTTATTATCATGCATAGGTACTACATATTAGATTGATTATCGATCATATTGGTCTAGTTGTTCATTTGCGGACATAGTACCTTTCATAGCCTAGTTCTGTGTGTTATCTTGGTTGGTTCCCTTTTATTCTCTTTAGTGCATATTTTATGCCACTGGGGAGCTTTGTTTCTATACCCCAGCGGGTATGTTTGAGTTTGCTGCAGGTGCAAATGATCATGTGAATGCTCGGAATGGTTTGGGGCGAATTTTAGCCTAAAAATCGACTGATCGTGCATTTTCCTTCGCGCACGATCAGGCGCACGACTACTGACCATGCGTTAATTCCCCTTACCAGATAGAGCGGTTCACACAATCAAGCGCACGACCACTGGTCGTGCGCCACTGCCCGTGCGTTAATTCCCTATCTTTCCCTCTGCCGCAGGTTGGCCGCGCACGATCATAAGCATTCTTTCACGCACGACCACTGGTCGTGCGCCCCTGATCGTTGCCTGTATTTTCTCTGCTCCATATTTAAAGACCGGCTCCGCGATTTTAGGGCATTCAGCACAGTCTTGGGTGCAAATTCTTCCGCAAGCTCCACCGTTTTCCCTCTCCAAGCTCCATCCATCCCCTTCCTTGGGAAAGCTTCTTCCATCGATCCTAAGCTCCATCAAGGGTTCCAGAAGCATTCCCCGCCATCTACAACAAGTATTTCAAGGTGTTGCATCTCCATTAGGCGAAGTGGAAGAGACCCAGCTGTGAGAAGAAGACGGATGACGGTTGGAGGTAGTGACAACCTCTGAACCCCGGAAGCAACCAAGGACTGAGCTCGAAGGAGGCATGACGACCCCCCCCATTCCGGCCAAGATCTACGGCGAGGCTTCTTATCTCGTGGTTTCCTCTATCCTCTCTCTTTGTGGAAATGTAATCTTAACTGTTGTATTAAACTGGTTTAATATCTATTTGTCTATGAATAGGAGCTTATTCTTGTTTTAATCTTCACTTGATGCTTTGTTGTGATGCGCTCCGCCCCCACTCCACTTCCATACACACGTTCTAGATAGCCATCTAGCAATTGCTAGTGGTGATGTTGGCGAAGAGGTGAACACGACCCTCACAAAACCCCGCACTGTGGCCATTTCACCCACATACCGAAGCGCGGCATCGCGACCGCTGCATTCACCCCCACTTTGCGAAGAGGTGTGTGCGACCCTCAATCGTCACAGTTACTTTCCGTCCACGTTCTTTCTGAAGCACGCCATCGCAGCCGTTGCATCCATCCCGCCCTGCGATGCGGAGTTTTGACCCGCATCTCATTTCTGTGTAGTAATTTAGGAAACCAAAATGAAAGCCCCTATTTTTCCTTAAATTTACTCTTGTAATTATTTTCTCAAACCGAAGATTCAAACTAACCACGCGCATTCCTTGAGAGACGATATTCGGAGATGTACTCCCAACTTTATTACTTGTGCAACCGGTGCACTTGTCGAACATGCATCACCATGGCAACTAGCATTCTGGAAGGATCCGATAAGATCCATCCCCCAAACTGTGAATGGCCAAGGCGTTGTTATATCTAAGCGTCTGGGATGGTCGGAATTGAAGTGGAGCAAACTTTTGACACTGAACGCATCGCTTGGTGAATGTTTCTGCATCTTTCCTTATGGTGGAAGGGAAAAAGAAAAACATGAAAGAAGATTGCATGAAAAAATTACTAAAGTAGAGAGAGAAATTAGGAAAAGCAAAGTTAAAACTTTTATTGAAAACAAAAGAGATTACAAGCTTAAGAGAAGATTACAATACTAGAAAAGGAGAGATTACAAGCATAAGGGACTATTGCATGAAAGAAATCTAGGAGAACATTACTTGAAAAGAAGAGAGGAAGAGAACATAAGGGAATAAAACATGAAAATAGCAACTAACAGCTCCAGCATCACCTCCCCCTCTCCAAAATTAAGAACCATGGACTCATGGAGACCTCTGGAATTTATAGGAAAAAATTTCAGGATACACGCCCTAGATCACACCCGTGACCGAGGGCATGTAATTACTGCTCTACTTAGTTGGGACAGCGGCGTGGGGTTTGCATGACGGCCGTGTACTTGGCAGAGGAAGTTGGAGATCATGCGGGATGAGTCATGGTCGTGACTTATAGGAACACGGGCGTGAATTGGGCAAATCTGCACAGAATCTCCACCTGGACACGGCAGCACCTGGGAGTGATCTTTAAGTTGACAAGCCCTCGGACACAGGTGTGACCGAGGGCGTGTAATTGAACACAGGCTTGACTTGCTTGGGATGAGCTCAAATTGCACGGCAGCAACACTGGGCTTGCATTAAGATTAAATTCCCTTGGTCACAGGCGTGACCAAGGGCGTGACATGCAAATTTGACCCAAATTGTCCCAATATTCTGTGAAAATAGAAATAGGCTAAATTAGATTCAATTTGTAGAAAAGAACTATTTATAAACTAAAATTGACATAAATAAGAAAAATTCATATTGAGAAAATACTAAAATTTATACCAAAAATTCTCATTAAACTACTTATCAGTATGCGGCAAGCCTGTCCATACCCTATTTTATACGGGGCATCACATAACTTCGTCTCGGAAGACTTCGTCAAGGACTTGGACCAGGTTTGACACTATACGGGAGTCACCAGGAGGGTGTGTCTTCCCAATGGGTTAGAGATTAAATCGACAACAAAATGCCTTCTGAAGTTGACCATTGAACTCATATCACTCGAGGCCCCGACAACAATCTTGAATATACCAGACTTCGATCTTGTCTTGGGGATGACATGGATCACCCGAAACCATGGCCAGATTGATTGCCTGGCAAGGAAGGTTGTGCTAAGATATAATAACACCTATATGAGCTTCGAAGGTATTATACTGGTCTCCCGTTATTTACTTTCTTCTATTCAGGTCGTTAAGGCCCACCTATAAGGGGACAATGCTAATATGATATGCTTCGAGATGATGGAAATAGAAACTTCTCTAACCGATATTGCCATTGTTCGTGAATTTCCTGACGTGTTTCTGGAGAAGCTACCCGGGTTACCACCGCACAGGGAGAAAGATTTCCTAATTCAGTTAGTATCGGGAGCAAGACTAGTATCTAAAGCATCGTATCGGATGGATCTGAAGGAACTGGCAGTGTTCAGAAGCCAACTACAAGAATTAGTGGAAGCAGGATTCGTTAGGCCAAGCTCGTCACTGTGGGGAGCCCCAGTGTTGTTCGTAAATAAGAAGGATTGGTCCCTCAGGCTGTTTATTGATTATAGGGAGCTGAATAGGCTGACGATGCAAAACACGTAACCCTTGCCAAGGATAAACAAGCTATTTGATCAACTCGAAGGAGCGCACTAGTTCTCAAATCTAGACTTGAAATCAGGATATTACCAACTGCGAATCCAGGAGGAAGATATTCCGAAGACAGCTTTCAACAGTCATTACGGTCTTTAAAAATTCACGGTAATGCCATTCGGGCTCATAAATGCTCCCTCCACATTCATGAGTCTAATGAACCGTGTATTCGAGACCTATCTTGACGTCTTTGTTATAGTATTCGTAGATGATATTCTTATCTATTCGAGGATGGAGGAATAACGTACTCAACATCAAGCACTCGTACTGGAGAGGCTTCGAGAGTATAGGTTGTATGCCAAATTTACCAGGTGTCAGTTCTAGCTCAAGGAAGTAGCCTTTTTATGCGCAAATCCTAACACACCGCTATAGGCGGTAGCAAGACTACGGCACGAAACGAAAGTGTACCGATCATTCAAGTAATATAAAATGTGGGAGTGAATCCCCAAGTATCGATCACGAAGGAACACAGTAAGGTGGAGTTTACTTTTGAGGAAGGACTTGAGATTGAATTCCTTTCGAGCGGATGGATTGTGGAAGGGTTGATTTGGCTTATAGAAAATAAAAGAAAAGAACTAAACTACTCCTATGCAGGCCGCTATGCACTGCTTCGCCGGGCAGATGGAAACTATGTAGGCCTCTATGCACTGCTTCGCTAGGCGAATGGACGAGAAGTCAAGCGGATGGAGTGGTCACACTGGCAGAATGAGGGTCGCAAGCACCTCGTCAACAAGCACGCCACTAACAATTGCTAGTACGGCAACACCGAACACTCACACCACAATCACCACGAAAGCACACCTCAAGCACTCATAAAGCATGAAAACATTTCATAATATATAACAAGAAGTTCAACAAATATAGAGTGCATCATCATCAACATAAAGAGGATTACACTAACAACAATAGTCCAAGAGGAGAAAAATGCAAGTGATACAACTGAATCTGGAGGCTTGTTGTAGATTAACGGTAGGAATCATCGGGGTGTCAATATGCGTCCTAGCATGGTACCAACTATCATCCAGGGTAGAGGAGGGTTGTCACTTCCTCCCAATGGACCCGTCTTCTCCGGTAAACTACAATCTGGCCACGTCTGATGCGAAGAACTCTTTGCTTGGTGATGAAGATGAGGGTGGAATCCTCTCCTTGAAGCACTTGGATGATGGAGGAGGCCAAGAGGATGCTCTGGCTTTAGATTTGCAAGGAAATGGTGGCCGGGCTCCTCCTTAAGGTGGGCGGCGATGGAGCGGCAAAAAAGGTGGAACTGGAACCCTTCAGGTGTGGGAAAGATGATCGATCCGGTCTAGGGCAAAGTCAGAAGGTTTTATTGAAAAACAGTCAGAAATTGGTCACGCACAGTCGAACGCACGACCGTGCGTGGACCGTGCATTATTAAATGAGTAGATAGCTCAGGAAGACGACCCAGAACGCCCGTGCATTTTTACTCATGCACGGTCAGTACAGACCGTGCGTAAAAACACATGGGCAAATCCAGAATGCATGAAAACAGGCCAACAGAAGGGCTCATGCGATTTACTCACGCACGGTCAAAACTGTCCGTGTGTAAAAATGCACGGGCAAACCCAGATCAACATTTTGCCTCCAGATAAGCACGCACAGTCGGAGCGATCGTGCGTCAAGAAAATGCACGACCATGGGATTCATGCAGAAATATAATTTGGGCAAAATGGAGATCTGTCCACCTTCACAGCACAATAAACAGCTGGGAATACACCTCAAGCAACATCCAAATACAGAAAAAGGGTTGGGGTGCACCATGTGCTTACCCCCCAACAAACATAGAGCGCAATTGCACACCAAAACGGGCCTAAAAGTGCACTTAGCGTGGAATGAAGTATAGAGAACAAATATGAGTGATTATGAATCTAATATGTAGTGCATTGACTATACCTATTTGCGCGACCCGAGCAAACAAATCCTAAGCAGCCAAGAAAATGGAGTAGATAGCTTAAAATTTACAAAATAGAGTACTACGCGAAGTCGCATGTTCATGTGCATAGAAAAATTGTAGAGAAGATTTCTAATTATACACATAGTTTATAAATTTCTAATAGTGTAAATAACTATTACTTCTACTTAAAATGGGAGTCACAGTGAAAGTAAAATACACGGTGAGACGAGCATGGCTCAAGATTGGGGTGCAGGACAAACTCCACTGAAATCCATCGGTGTCGGTGACCATAAGCTCGCCCGGTCACATTCTCTCTACGACACTAGATTGGTTCAAGGAATGAGTCGGTAGGACTTTAGGTTAGAGATGGGGCTTGGGTTACGGTGAGGTAAACAAAGATAAACATGGAGGCTAAGCACACCTAACCCAGCATGAGCATAAGGTAGAACTACCTGCATGAATATAAATAAACAAGTTCACCACACCCCCAGACTTGGACTCTTGCAACATAGGTGTGTGCACCGCCTACTCCCAATACATAATTTTTTTTTCTAAACGATTTTCAATAAAACTCATGTTTCCTTTTTTTTTCTTTTTTTTAATCATTTTTTTATCAATCAATATATATATTTTTCTTTTTCTTTCTTTTCTTTTCAGCACATATTCAATGAACACGTCCACATCTTCACATTAAAATTCCACAATCAACACCACCAAATTAAAATCTAAACAAAAAGCTCGCATTTGGGTGTGCGACTAGGATTGGCTTTGAGGCTTTGGTGAGATATAGGTGGAGCTGAACCAAAAGGATTGGGTAGGCACAAAGGGGGGCTAGCGAGGGAAGATATCAGGAATGGCACAAAGGCTCAACCGAGCTAAAATGATGGCCTACGTCATTCTCATGCAAAAGAACTATCCTATTTCTATGCTTCAAGAATCGCTTGGGGCAAGTTCTTAGCCACCGAGAAAGATTATCCTTCCTCCCGGCTTGAGCAATATGCATCTAACGATACTTTACACACATCCCTATGCTACCTTTTGATTCACACCGGATTCACCATTTGAGTAGACTAAACAATATTTACACTAAAAGAAATGCATAAAACTAAAAGTATAAAAAGATATCTAATCTGCACAAATCCCTATACTCACATGAGTACTTGACTAGGAACACCGGATTCAACATTTTACTCCACTACATAATTTAAAATCCAGCACAATCATTTTCCCAAACACACAAAGGAAATGAGTTATACTCGATACGCTCCTACAACTAAGTATACGCTCAAGTGGGTGTTGTGGTGTGCGGCAAAAAAGATGAACAATACTAAATAAATGAGATAAAATTACTTCTAGTATACGATGCAACGTGTGCGTGCACAGTGGGTAACGAGAAGCAGCTCTCCCCCAGACTTAATCTAAACATTCTGATACAACATATACAATACAGACTAAAATAAAAACTGGGGGAAGAGAAGTTACCCAATGCTCAGAAGTGAGCATACCAGAAGATTGGCGTGTAAACCAAGAAAAAGCTGCAGCATCCGCCATCCAGAAGAAGGATCCGCAGTGTTTACCCAGAAAACCGCTTCTTGAGTTGGATCATTCTCGGACCGGGCAAACTTCTGGGTCAGGCCGCTGGGTTCCAGGATCAGTGGCTCTCAGCTCAAGGTAAACCAGACCGGGTGGTCTGATGTCATTTTCGGACCGCCCCCTAGAGTGAAGGTCGTCAAGGGCCAACGCAAGAAGGCTATCCGCGGTCTCAGGTAGGAGACCGCGCGGGTTGTGCCATAGAGATTCAAGGTTCAAACCCGGAGAACAAGCCGCGGTTTCAGATCAGAGACTATCCGGGTTATCTCATGAAGATCAGCCAAGCCATGCCCAGAAGACAGATCGCGGTCTCAAGCCAGAGGTCGCTCGGTCTGGATCATTGACTTGGTCCCGTTATCTTCAGCCTCAGGTCAGATAGGTCGGAGAAGCAAGCCGCCAAGCCGCGCGGCTTCTTTCTTTTTTCTTCTTTGTGCATCCCGTCACCGCCTACCCTTTTCTCCTGTACCCGGGCAGGTGGTTATTCTATCCCTGCCTATTCGGGCAGGCCCCCAAGCCTATAAATAGGGGGCGGCACTGTTCACAAGACACGCACACTCGAATCAAGGAGCTCGCTTGTTTGAGCTGCGGTCTCGAGTTTCCCGTCTTGCGGACTGCCAAACCGGCCGACTTCTCTTTTCCTACATTTTTAACCGCTGTAACCGCTTCATTTTAATCAAAGGAAAGCCCGTCGCAGGAGTGGCATTTGCCGCGGCGGGCGAAGTCCGGCCTCGACCGCTGCTAGCGGTCCGAATTCTCTAACCAAATAGTAACTGATAATTCGCAACCCTGGATTTCCTTCGGAGGCGCACTTTTGAATCGAACAGAAACACGCGACCTTCATATCGCGAACTGTCAGCGAAATCTTTGGTTCAGAATGTCAGACCGCCAGTTCCCTCCAAGAGACCGATCCAACCATAGCGATGACTCTTTGTGGGAAGCTCTGGAGCGAACAAAGGGAGAAGCAGACCAGGCCCAGAAAGCAACTGATCAGCGTTTGGACGCGATCAGTCAGGCTCTAACTATGTTAACCGAGCGGTTAGCCCCCCAGCAGGCCGCGGCTAACCAGGCAGTAACTCCTGTCCTACCTCCTCCACCTCCATACCCATTTCAGCAAGTCTCCCATTCCCGACCACCACAAGAAGGTTCTGCGGCTCGGCAGAATTTTTACCAAGAGGCCGTGCATTGTATGCCGGCTCGGGTCCTCGACTTCCAAGGGGCGGCTTCTCAGGCCGCTCACTTTTCCTATCCGCCTGAGGTCGCCGCCTACCAATCCTACCCGGCTGGAGCCCCTGCCCGCTCCTATCAGGCAGCCTGTCCGCAAATGACCGCAGCAGAGATCCCCTACCACCTTGCTTTCCCTCTGCACGAGGATACCGAGGAAAGTTCTCCCTTCACGGACGAAATCTGAGGAGAGCCGGGCCCAAATAACTTTCGAGAACCACGCCTGTCAACATATAGTGGGGAGTCTGATCCGGCAATTCATCTCCAAGCATTTGAATCGGCTGTCGCTCTGAGGACCATCACCGATGCAACTAAGTGTAAGCTCCTGGTAACGTCCTTTGATGGACAGGCCAGAGAATGGTTTTATGGACTGCATCCTCGATCTATTAGATGTTTTGCGGAATTGCGTAGAGAATTCCTGCTTCGATTCTCTACCTCTAAAAAGAGGAAGAACGGTCCGGCAGCCCTATTTGAGATACGGCAGCAAGAAAATGAAACGTGGGCCCGTTTCGTCGACCGTTTCCAAAGGGAGATAATGGAGGTGCAAAACGTCGATCCGGAATTGTACAGGGTCGCTTTGATGCATGGCCTTAGGGAGGGGCCGTTGAAATTTGAAGCCCAAATCTGGGAGCCAAAGACATATCAAGAGATGATTAGTCAGGGGGGAAAAGACTAAGGGGGGAAAAGACTAATCCTGGTTATGTTGCCCCCCTAATAAGTTTATCAGGGGGGAAAAGACTAATCCTGGTTATGTTGCCAAGTTGCTCAGCGACAATGATCAGTTTAGTTCCGCATCAACCCATCAGCAATGCTACAATCATTCATCTCGGCCTGATTTCGAACCTCGTGCTCAGAGGGGAAGAAATCTCAAGCCTAAGCAACCATTTCTTGGCCATCAACGGTTTCAGGATCAGAAACCGCCGTTGGCCTTCGCACCCACTCAACCCATGGGGGTTCCGCAAATAATGCCCGTGTATCTGCCGCAGTACATCGCACAACCATCCCAAACCATCCCGTCCATCCGATATGATGAATCACAGGAGTCATTCACTCCTCTTAACGTCACCATGAACGAGGTCGTTCAAATTCTCCAAAAGAGGCCTGATTTCAAGAGACCCCCTCCTTTGAAATCGAAAGTTCGCAATCGGAACCCAAACCTCTATTGTGAATATCATAAAGAGGAGGGGCATCAGACTGAGGATTGCCGGGCCCTCCGGTGGTTGATAGAAAAACTCCTGAAAGAGGGGAAGCTCCGAGGGTTGATTCGGCAAGAAGCCCCGGTTGAACCACGAACCGAGAAGAAGAAGGAAGCGGTCGAAGTAACCTGGGAGTGTGCTGATGTAGAAGAGGCAGGTTGTTATGGGGATGTCCATCCTGCGTCCGAATGTATAGAAGTGAACGATGTTGGTCCCCTTGGAAACGTCTATTGCATCCATGGCGGAGCAGGGGTAGAATCTTCTCGGAAATCTAGCATCGGGAGAGTTACAAAACAGGAAGTGGCAGTCGCCTCCACTTCTGATCCAGAAAGGGCAGTCGTTACTTTCGGCCAAGAAGATCTTCCCCCAAATGCAATCCTTTCGATGATGCAGTAGTAATAAAAGCGGTTATTGGGAACTACACCGTACACAAAATTCTGGTTGATACCGGTAGCTCGGTTAATCTCATTTTCCGCCAAACATTTGAAGCCCTTAAGACTGGAAAGTCTTTGCTCTCCACGGAAGGGCCCCTCTACGGCTTCTCGGGAGAAAAGAAAGAAGTGGAAGGGTGCGTAAAGCTTTTGGTATCGCTGGGGGGCATAACGAAGCTAATAAACTTCGTAGTAGTGGAAGCCCCAAGCAGTTATTGTGCAATCTTCGGAAGACCAATCCTGAACGCTTACAAAGCGATAGTATCCACTTTCCATTTGGCCTTAAAGTTCGTTGCCGAGGGGCATCAATATCGGGTCGGAAGCGATCCGAAGGTTGCTCGTGAATGTTACGTGAAAACAATTAATGTGATCACCGAGGCACAACTTCCCAAGGTTCAGGATGACATCCATGAGGTATCCAAACTCCCTGAAGAGGCCGAGGAAAGCGCAGAGCGGAAAGCGACTTATCTGGAACCTGCCCAGGAGACCCAAGAGATCCCTATTGCTGAAGAGGAAGGGAAGAAGATGATCATCAACGCCGAGCTGTCAGAAGAAGAGAAGGTTCAGTTGATCTCCTGCCTGTTGGAGAATCTGGACATCTTTGCCTGGTCAGCAGAAGATATGCCTGGAGTAGATCCAGATGTCGCGTGCCATCACCTCAACATCTCTCCTGAATTCAAGCCAATCCAATAGAAGAAGAGGGAGGTAACAACCAAGTTGGCGGTACCCATCAAAGAAGAAGTTGCAAAGCTTCTTAAAGCCAATTTCATTTCTGAAATCCAATACCCCACCTGGATGTCAAATGTAGTGATGGTGAAAAAATCTTGGGGAAAATGGCGCATGTGTGTAGATTTCACTAAACTCAATAAAGCGTGTCCCAAAGATTGTTATCCCTTGCCTCAGATAGATGTTTTAGTAGATTCCGCGGTGGGATATAATTTCATGAGCTTTCTAGATGCATTTTCTGGTTACCACCAGATTAAGATGCATAAACCCGATATCCCGCATACGTCCTTCATTACCAACGACGGATGTTATTGTTATCTTGTCATGCCCATCGGGCTCAAAAATGCGGGTGCGACATATCAGAGAATGATGGACACGGTTTTCAAAAAACAGAAAGGAAGAAATCTTGAAGTATACGTCGATGATCATCTTCTAAAAAGTAAAACTTTTTCAATCCACCTGAAAGACCTCGTAGAGATGTTCGCTACTCTGCGGGGGTTCAAATTAAAACTAAATCCATTGAAATGCGTGTTTGGGGCAAACAAAGGGAAATTTCTCGGGCATCTTCTCACCCCTGATGGCCTCGCACCTAACCCAGATAAAGTAAAGGCCATTCTAGACATGACCCCTCCTCGTAATCAGAAAGAAGTACAGCAACTTGGGGGGAGGCTGGCAGGATTGAGCCGATTCATTTCCAAGTCAGGGGATAAAAGCGCTCCATTCTTCAAAACGCTTAGGGGAGGATCTAAGTTTGAATGGAATGAAGAGTGCGATAATGCTTTCGAACAGTTAAAAAAGTAGTTAACTTCAACCCCTCTTCTTCAAAGCCCTCGCGGAGGGGAAACATTATTCTTGTACTTGGGGGTGGGCCCAGATGCAATAAGCTCTGTACTGGTTCGGGAAGAGGAAAAGAAGCAATTTTCGATATATTATGTCAGCCACATCCTCAAAGATGCGGAGACTAGATATTCAATCCTAGAAAAATTAGCCTTGGCTTTGGTCATGTCATCACGAAGGCTCCGCCCCTATTTTCAGGCTCATCCTATTCAGGTGGTTTCGGATCATCCACTAAGGAGTATCCTGGAGAAGCCGGATCATTCAGGAAGATTAGCCAAGTGGGCAATCGAGCTGAGCGAGTTCGAAATAATGTACATTCCCAGAACGGCAATAAAGGCGCAAGTATTGGCAGATTTCTTGGTAGACACGATGGAGTCTAATCCTGAACAGGTAGTACAATCTCCTTTGGCTTGGATCATTTATGTGGATGGGGCTTCTGGCAGGAACTCCGTGGGAGCCGGGGTAGTTCTGATCAGTCCAAATGGCACCAGGCTGGAGCAAGCTATCAAATTCTTCTTTTCAGTTACAAATAACCAGGCCGAATACGAAGCACTCTTGGCCGGCCTGAGACTCGCGAAGGAGCTTGGGATAGAACATGTTCATGTGAAAACTGATTCTCTTGTGATGGCTTCGCAGGTTCTAGGGAACTACGAAACAAGAGAACCGATGTTAAGAAAGTATCTATTCCTAGCTAAGGAAGAAATCGGGAAATTCAAATCCTTCATCATCGAACACATTCCGAGAACACAGAATGAAGAGGCAGACGAATTGTCAAAGTTTGGTCTTCCATCGGGAGGGGTGACCTCGGAACTTTTTCATCCGGCAACGGAGGAAGAGGAGCTCATGCAGATCGATCAGCATCCTTCCGGGAAGGACCCTTATGATTTATTTCTGTCAAGAGGGGAGTTTCATCAATCAATCAAAGACAAAAGTAGATTCAGGAGAAAGGCGGCCTACTACTACTTAATAGCAGGAGTTTTGTATAGAAAAACCTTGATTTCTCCCTCAGCACGGTGTGTTTCAGAAGAAGAGATCCCGATCATACTTCAGGAAGTTCATTCTGGGAATGTGGTAGTCATTCAGGGGCAAAAACCTTAGAGAAAAGAATCCTACGGCAAGGATATTTTTGGCCAACTATGAGAAAGGATGCTGAAGCATTTGCCAAGCGCTGTGTACAATGTCAGAAATTTGCTCCTCTTCAACATCTGCCCGCTCAATCGCTTAGGTCAATAACCGCACTCTGGCCCTTCGCAGTTTGGGGGATGGATCTAGTCGGACCCTTTCCAATGGCTAGCGGCCAGCGCCGCTTTATCATAGTAATGATCGACTACTTCAGTAAGTGGATTGAGGCAAAAGCATTGGCAAAAACTACTACTCAAATTATCAAAAATTTCATCTGGGGAGAAATAGTCTGCCGACACGGAATCCCGCTGGCAATCGTCACTGATAATGGGCCGCAGTTCAATAATCCCGAGATGATAAAATTTTGCGATCAGGTTGGAATTGACCATCGGTTTTCCTCAGTACATCATCCAAGGACCAACGGACAGGTAGAAGCAGCAAACAGGCGAATTCAGCAACTCCTGATGAAAAGAGTTTTGAATCAAAAAGGAAATTGGGCAGACCAACTTCCCTCCATCCTTTGGACTCTTCGCACTACCCCATCTTCAGCTACAGGAGAGACACCATTCAAATTATCCCATGGCTCGGAGGCTGTTGTTCCTGTAGACTTTGAGGTGGTGACCCTGATAAAGTAGTTTTTATATAAGTTTTTAATAGAAATTTTTGTAATTATTTAATATGATTTTTCCTTTTTATGTCAATTTTAGGTTATAAGTAGTTCTTTTTGTAATTTTGATTCTAACTTAGCCTAATTTTAATATTTTCAGATTTTTGGACAAATTGGGAAAATATTGCATTACACGCCCTCGGTCACGCCCGTGACCAAGGGCGTGTAACTTGAAGACCAGTCCAGGTCGATGCCGTGCTGTTGAGCTAGCCACACCCAGTCACGCCCCAGGTCACGCCCGTGACCCCAAGTCACGCCCGTGACCATGGGCGTGTAATATTAGAATCTGCCACGTGGAGCTGCCGTCGAGACGAGAAGTTGCCGTTGAGAAGTCAACCAAAGTCACGCCCGTGACCCAAAGTCACGCCCGTGACCTTCCCGCGTGATCCAAGCACGCCGCCGCGCCGTCTGCCTAGCCCATGCCGCATTAAATGAAGCCGTCCTGAGTCACGCCCGTGACCCATATGTCACGCCTGTGACATGTCCGATTTTCTCCCGCCGTCACGCCAAGCCCACGCCGATGCCAGATCCAATGTTACAGTGATTACACGCCCTTGGTCACGCCCGTGACCGAGGGCGTGTAACTTGAAAATTTCGCCTATAAATACAGAGGCTCTCCTTGAGTCCAGGGTTCAGAATTTTGGAGTGGGGGAGGTGCTGCTAGAGCCATTCTTGAGTATTTTTCTCTTTTCATGTTCATGTTCATGTCTCTTTACTTTCATGCTCTCTTCCTTTTCTAATGCAATGTATTATTTTTCCTTCAATGCAATAGTTTAGTTTAAGCTTGTAATCTTGTTCTTCCTAGCTTGCAATTTCCTCTCTTAAGTCTTGTAATAGTTTTCATTTAAATAAAAATAGTTTGTTCTCTTTCTTTTTGTCTCCTCCTTACTTAGTTAAATTTTCTTAATATGCATTTTTATCTTTCTTTCTCTTCCCCCTCCACCATGATTAACTAATCCTCATTAGTACTCGATCAAAATGATCCGAGGATGAGTTAGACAAGTTATGATCTTCTAAAGTTTTCTTTTTTCGTTTTTATAAACACTTGAATTACCCTTGATTTTTAAATGGTGAGGCCATATTTTCGATATATGGTCTTCGCTTAAGTTTTCATATTTAGCTAGCCGAGAGGCTCAAAGTATGAATCGATCACTCAAGGGTAAAGAGAGTTGCACGCACCCCTCGAGAGAGGATGACGTAAATCTCCCGGATTGGAGTCAAATCCAATAGTGGGGTTCACCTCGTAAAGCAAGTTTTAGGTAATCGATTATAGGACGAGAGTCCGGTTGATTTTTCCTAATCTTAGTTGGGCATTAACCTCGAGAGAGGCATGTTCGAGCTTCGGGAACCTCCACGGTCAAGTAGTTCAATTTAAACGGAATTAGATTTAATTTCCTTTTACTTGTCTATTCTCACTCCAAGGTGACTTTTGATTGAGTGCTAGTTTCTTTTATCTTCATCACAACCCTTCAATTAGTTTGCATTTTCCTTTCTTCTAGCTAAGTAATTAAAACTCAAAAATATTGTTAGATAAGATAATGGTGACTTTCCTCAAAGTAGAAGTAATCAACGCGCCCCGTGGAATACGACCTTGATATTTCTTAATATCCTATACTATAGACGATAAGGTACGCTTGCCTTTATCGGATATGGTTTGGAAAAAAATCTTTAACCTTCGCTTAATTTAAAAACCACCGAATTTTTATATCAGACCCCAAGAGTTGTGTATGCCAAAGAGGGAGGAGAAGCATGGGTAGAATACAATGATGAGGCGATCAGGCATAGTCTGGATCTGATCAAAGAACTTCAGGACGAGGCGACAATTAGGCAGGAAGAAGTTAAGAGGAGGATGGCAAAATATTTTGACAAAAATATCAGGGTAAAGCAGTTTGCAGTTGGGGATTTGGTGTTGAAAAAGGTAGATGCTGCGGCCAGATCTGGTAATGTTGGAAAGATGAATCCCAACTGGGCAGGGCCTTTTATTGTCAAAGAAGTATTAAAGAATGGGGCCTACCGCCTCCAAACCAGCGAAGGAGAAGACATCGCACGCACCTGGAGCGGTGACGATCTTAAACGATTTTATCCTTAAACTATCTCTTTTTACGTTTCTTTTGGTATTAAATGAAAATCCTTATACTGACACTTCTCCTTGTCTGATGGTTCTCAACATTATAAATACATATATACATATCTCACTCCCTGAACCTCTGAGATATCGCCAAATTCTGCTCGAACCCCCTCGGATTGTAGTCATAGCGTAAAATCCACCAAGACCATGTGATGCGGGGAGTTTTCGCACACATGTAGTGGTAGCTTGCCAATTCCGCTGCGGTGGTCTTCAGAACTTTTGGATCCCGGCCGATATCTGGCACACCCCTGCATCAAGGGAGGTCTAGGGTATTGTCAGCTCTATCATGCCCCGAAAGGGATATAGTTACAGCTTTGATGATCTTTCTGAGGAAAGCAATGTTCGCCGCCGAGGCCCACCTGCCCAACTGATCATCATAGCCTGTGACCATCGAATACTCTTAGGTACTCTCGAAACGGTGCCTAGTTGGGCCCACAACTGAGTTGATCTCTCTGAGGAAAGCAATGTTCGCCGCTGAGGCCCACCTGCCCAATTGATCAACTCGGCTTGTAAACCTAGGCAAGAGAGCAGATGAGTCGCTTACAGCCCTTATGACCACTTGAGGAAAGCAATGTTCGCCGCCGAGGCCCACCTGCCCACTTGGTCATCTGAGTCTGTACATGTTTTTTCTTTTTCTTTTTTCCTACAACTCTTATGACCACTTGGGGAAAGCAATGTTCGTCGCCGAGGCCCACCTGCCCACTTGGTCATCTGAGCCTGTAGATTATCCTTTTTTCCTACAGGAAGGTATTCACCTCTTGTGGTTTTTTGTATAAAACCATTCGGGGAAGATTGTGATATTAAGATCGGGCGGTCTGAACTTTCAAACCGAACGGTCTGATTGTGTATAAGTTAGGATATTTCAGGATAATTACATGGTTGCCCGAGTTGTATTCTAACCGGGCGGCCCTGTCAATCTTTTATAGGTTGGGTATTCTTGGACAATTACATGGTTGCCGGGTTATATTCTAACCGGGCGGGTTTTTTCCATCCATTATAAGTTGGATATTTATGGAGCTAATGATATGACTTCCCGGATTGTGTTCTGACCGGACGGGTTTATCTATCTCTCCATTCTGTTGAATTGGATATTTCTGGATCTGAATATATTGCTCGGGTTGTATTTTAACCGGGCGGGCATTACCTAACTCTTACAATTAATTAAGTTGGATACCTCAAAATATATGATCGCCCGGATTATGCTCTAATCGATCGAGTTGAGCTATTTCTTAGCAAAAGTTATCTCTAAGATACAGTGGATTACTCGCCAGGATAGAATTCAAACCGCGCAAAGTTATTATTCGTTATTTATATCGGCAAGGATAAAACATCTCTGAATGATAAGAGGCCGCCCGGTCTAGATTATAGTCACATGAGTCTATCTGTTATGGTTCATACTATCAGAAATCAGACATCCTGAGACCTAAATGAGTAATCGCACGGTTTGAATATAGATCGTCCAAGATCATCAAATCATCGCTTATGCTCAGATCAGGATAACTGCACGGCTAGATCATAAAAAGCAAAAAGTAAAAAGAAAGAAAAGAGACAAGACATCATCCACAAGTAAGTAACACTAGAGGGTCAATCAAACAGGTAAAATTTCTATTCATTTCTTCAAAATGTTTTAACAAAAATTTAACCGCCTGGCTAACAAAAAAAGACCGGCGATTATACAAAAATTAAATTAAAAACAAAGGAATTATTCTGCCGACTTCTTCTTCTTCTTGATAGGAGAAGTCGAGTCCACACCATCAACGTCAACGTCGGGTGAATAACCTTCACTTGACGTGGAAGAAGAATCCGATGAATCGCTACCACTAGACCGCCCGGTCTTACTAGCGGAGCCAGTTGTTCCAGAGGATAAGCTGTCCTCATCGTCATCATCATCATCACCAGCATCATCATCCGCGTCGACCTCCTCAGCAGCTCCACCACTTCCATCACCTCCTTGATGGAGTACGATCTCCCTGCGCGCATCGGCTTCAGCCTCCTCGCCTACCTTGGCTTTTCCCTTCTGCCTTCGGCTGATCTCATCGAGCTGAACCTTCAAAGCAGGGAAGAGGTCGGAGAAGGTTGTACCCCCGAATCCTTCGCACAGACCACCCCGTTCTTCCATAAGACCCAAAGCTTTGTTGATCCCTTGGGCCACATGAGGCAACACCTCGTCTTGAAAGGCCGGGTTGGTCATCTCATATTGTTTCTGCAAAAAAAGAAAAAATAAATTAGGCCGCTCGGTCTGAACAAAAGAAGCCGCATCATCATTTGTCAAACTCACCGCCACGACTTCTTGAAGCCGCGCATTCTCTTCTTGAAGCCGCACATTCTCCGCGACCTGCTCCTCGTACTTCTTCTCCAGAAATTTCTGGACAGAAACCAGCCGCCTAAACGACAAGGCCATGAAGTGATTGGCCGCGAACCCCCACGCGCCGGCTTGCGCCGCTAGCCGGGGAAGCTCTTCTTCCGGAGTCTTCTTCAGCTTCTTCAAAGTCTTTCGACCATACATAGCGGCCCCGGCGGCTAGCGCATGGCAGTTAATCTTGTCACTTTCCCATGGGGGGAGTGCAGTGGATACCCGGATGCGGCTCCCATCCCTATGCCAGAGGACAGTCGGGTTGCCCTGTAGGTCGGGCGGGTTTCCGCAGGAACGAAGAAGCTCATATTCATCAGGAGACGCCGGGCCCTCTTCATCTGATAATGGCGACCTGTTTCGCCGCTACCTTTTCTCCCTCTGGGTCAAAACCGGGCCGGCCGGGGTGACCGGCTTGTTCGCAGTGACGATGTGGGCAGCTGCAAAGTAAAATCAGAAGTTTAAACAAAGCAGTCCGCGCGGTCATATGCAAGCGGTCTAGAAGAACTTACTGTGCTCGGGGAGGACATCCCCTAGCTCTGAGAACAGCGGGATGTAATGATTGATGTCCAACCGCTCGTTCTCAAGGAACGTGAAGGTGTCCATCTCGATCTTTCCAACCTAGGGGATCTGGAAGGCCTCTTCCCCCCGAACTTGCGGGTTGGTTTGCAACAGCCCGAAGTTGCCTTCGAGCATTACGAACCGCTCCGACCAGTCCGAGACCTTGTTCGCCAGGTTAACGATTTTCAATCTGAGGCAGCTAAAGTAGAGGTGCCCCCTGAAAGTTGAAGTCCCCACGTCGGAGACAGCCCGCACCGAGAAGAACTTCCTGAATAGGTCAAGGGAAAAATTGGTTCGCTCGAACCGAAGGTAGGAAATGAAACTGTATATGGAGGCGATGGAGTTCGGTGGAAGCTGGCCGGGTACAACCCCATAATGGTCGAAAATGGCTATGACTTCAAGTGGCAGCGGAAATTTGAAGACATATTCGAAGTGGTCGACCGGGACGGCTATTTGGTGCGGATTGGAAGAGTTAATCCGCTCGTCGCGCAAAGGAAGCCGCGCGAGCAGGTTACTCCCTGCCATGTATTTTGCGATGAATTCATCCAGTTCGCTCTGGGTGAGTCGACACTCTGGGTGGTCCGCCGAATGAAAGGCTAAGGCCGCATCCGCTCGAACGGCTTTAACCTTAACAGGTCGCTGCGACTTGTTCTTAGATCGCGCCATCTGGAAACCGTAAAAATGACTTCGAAGAGTCCCTACTTATAGATTTTTACGATCTGCGAATAGTAAAACTATGTCACGGCTATACATTCCTAACCGCGCGATCGATAGCCTGCATGGTTAAAATCACCAGAAAAACAAAAGAAGCAAAGGTATTCAGGAAAACAGGAGCAAGCATACATCACAGATCATGCTACCTGAAATCAGTTCGGATAAAACACAGAAGAAACAGAACACAAACACAGCGGCTAAACAAGAACCCGCACGGGTTATTCAAATAAAAGACATAAAGTAAAAAGAAGCATTGTTTAAACAGAGGCCGAATCAACAAGCCGCATTCATAATACAAATTGTTCTCAAAAGCCGGTCACGACTGACGGTGTTCGGGGGAGACATCCTCTCTGTGAAGTCACGCGACCTGGTCGCTGGTGGTGTTCAGAAGGGAATAAATCTGGCTGGTATGATAATGGAGATGGTTGATTATGCTATAAGCCGCCCGACATCCCTTTCAACCCGCGTAGCGGCAATCATGCGGGGGGTTGCGGTGGCCTCATCAATAATAGGATCAGCCGCCCGAACCGGGGGAGGATTTGAGCCCGCCCCAACAGTCGGGCGGCTAGCAACCTGCATTCCATCATTCATACTTCGCCGGCCTGCAGCGACTTCCCTGGTTAACCGCAGGAATTTATCCTGGTAATATTTCGAGTCATCCTCGAACTTAGCAGATGTTTTCTTCTCCTTCTCAAGCTGAGCGGTCAGAGTAGCGACTTGCGCCACCTTGGCTCTCTTCTCGGCCTCCACTGCAGCCCGCGTGGCCTCCACCGCAGCTCGCGCGGCCTCAAGCTGAGTCTCCAGGCCATTCTCCCTTTCTATCCTGGATTTCCTGTCAATCTCCACCTGCGCCTTCAGCGCCTCTTCAGCCTTCTTCCTTGCCATTCGATCGGCCTCCAGAGCAGCCCGAGTGCCGGCCTCCAGGTCTTCCACCTCCTTCAAGCGGGCCCTCAGATTTACCAGATCCTCCTCGAGATGCTCGAACAATTGTGGCCCTTCTTGCGAAGTCGTCGCGCAGGTTGATATCGGGGGGCCTAACTGAGGCAGGCTGGCCTCAAGGTCGCCCGGCTTCACAATCTGCTCCTCGCTATCTGCAAGAGGCCGCTTGGTTATAAGAAGCAAGAACATACAACGCCATATATATACCAAATGGACATAAATATAAGATCAATGCCTGGGCGCACAGGCCGCTTAGACCGTTCCGGGTCCATCCTCCGACGTTGCGCACGCCAGAGTCTCTCCGTTTTATGCCTAGCGGAAGGCGACCAGGCCGCTAAGGGAAAGAAGCCCGGCGGCGGGTTCAGTAATTTATTACGATGAGGCCGCGGAATGAAGAAGCGGACAGCTTTATAATCCGTGGGGTGCTTACCTGGCGCAAAAGGATCAGGCCGCAGCGGCTTGTTTAAAACCCGCTCCGCCCCTTCCTTCTTCACCGTCATTATCTCCTCCTCGGTCATCACCGAGGGAACCTCCGCCTGAACTTTCAACACTTCTCCGAGTTCCCTCGCTCTTTCTTCGACCTCCAGGGCAGTCCGGGCAGCAGCTTCTCGCTCTTTGGCCTCCGTCTGAGCGGTCTCCTCAGGCCGGGCTGTGTTATCTGTAATGAGGGCAGTTCGCTTTGTAGACATCGGGCTGTCAAGAAGTTTGTCTCGCCCCATTAGCTCATCCATATCCTGAAAGATCCCATTAAGTGATAAGCTACTCGCCGAGTCCGGAGGCAGGTCGCCCCGTTTCGCATCAGGGGTAGCAGGCGAGTCATTTACCTTAGTGGATGGGGGAGTCGCTAGGCCAAGCTCCTCTTTTAGTCGCGGATTGGTCTGGAGGAGGGACTCGGCTGTTTTCTTAAAAGCCGCCCTTTCCTTGGAAGCTAGTCTCTTGACCTTCTTGGTTATTCGCTCGGTCACTGACCCGGTCTTCTTCCTTTTCTTCTCTTTCTTACCCGGAGCTGGGCTAACTTCTTTGGAGGGACTGGGGTAGTCGTCCATGGATAAAGGGGCACTCAGTTCGCCCGGCCTTGGAGAGTTAACCGCCTCCTCCCCCAAATCTCTGACTAGCAAGTGAGGATTCCCGGATGGGGTGATTTCCATATCAAACGAGTCGGTCTCGCCGACCTTCTTCGAAGGGCTACCGGGGTCAACTTTTCCAGAAGGGGCGGCCTCCACTTTTTCGGCGGGCTAGAAGCCAGTTGGCCAAGATCTCTGGGAGGAATCAGCGAGTCGCCGGGGGAGGCCCCGAACTGTCCGCTACGGGCTCCGCAGGAGTCTTGAAGGTTGTTGAGTCCACTACGGACTTAGAATTATCCACCGCGGCTTTCTCAGCCTGCTTCCTCTTCTTCCGGTCCTTCCGGTCCTGCTGTTCCTTCTCCTTTTTCTGTCTCTCCGTCGATTCGCGCCTTTTACCTTCCACTTTCTTCTGATCTCCGGCGGGATCCACGCGGTCTAACACGGTGTCTAGAAAGTCTAATATTGAAGAGTTACCGGTCTTAAAAATCCTAACCGCAGCTGGCGAGCAATATCCCGTGATTTCAGAAAAAAACTCTGCATAATGAATTCTCTGGCTCTCTTATAGAATTCAAGGCAAGTCGGAGCGGTCTCCCGGCTAAAGTTAAATTTTCGAAATCCTCTTGAGATTTGAAAATATGCGGGGATTATGTTTACCCGGAAAACCGCTTCTCGAGTTGGATCATTCTCGGACCGGGCGAACTTCTGGGTCAGGTCGCTGGGTTCCAGGATCAGTGGCTCTCAGCTCAAGGTAAACCAGACCGGGTGGTCTAATGTCATTTTCGGACCGCCCCCTAGAGTGAAGGTCGTCAAGGGCCAAAGCAAGAAGGCTATCCGCGGTCTCAGGTAGGAGACCGCGCGGGTTGTGCCATAGAGATTCAAGGTTCAAACCCGGAGAACAAGCCGCGGTTTCAGATCAGAGACTATCTGGGTTATCTCATGAAGATCAGCCAAGCCATGCCCAGAAGACAGACCGCGGTCTCAAGCCAGAGGCCGCTCGGTCTGGATCATTGACTTGGTCCCATTATCTTCAGCCTCAGGTCAGACAGGTCGGAGAAGCAAGCCGCCAAGCCGCGCGACTTCTTTCTTTTTTCTTCTTTGTGCATCCCGTCACCGCCTACCCGTTTCTCCTGTACCCGGGCAGTTGGTTATTCTATCCCTGCCCATTTGGGCAGGCCCCCAAGCCTATAAATAGGGGGCGGCACTGTTCACAAGACACGCACACTCGAATCCAGGAGCTCGCTTGTTTGAGCTGCGGTCTCGAGTTTCCCGTCTTGCGGACTGCCAAACCGGCCTATCTCCCTTTGAACATCTATCGATAGCATGATAGATATCTCCACACCAACGACAATGAATGTTAAATGAAGCCCACATTGCATGAAGATAACTAGATTCAAAATAAAAACACTATTGTGCAAAATACTACACACAACAATAATTCACTAAGGCAGACTAATATAAAACAAGAAAATGGAGTAACAAGAACTGAAATAAAATAATGGATGCAATTTACAAATTAAAGAACTTCTCTAGCAGGTTCTCCCTCTCTAGAAAACTCACACGACTGTGTTCCCCGGCAACAGAGCCAAAAACTTGATGCGCAAATCCTAACACACCGCTATAGGCCGTAGCAAGACTGTGGCACGAAACGGCAGTGTACCGATCGTTCAAGTAATATAAAATGTGGGAGTGAATCCCCAAGTATCGATCTCGAAGGAACATAGTAAGGTGGAGTTTACTTTTGAGGAAGAACTTGAGATTGAAGTCCTTTCAAGCGGATGGATTGTGGAAGGGTTGATTTGGATTATGGAAAATAAAAGAAAAGAACTAAACTACTCCTATGCAGGCCGCTATGCACTGCTTTACCGGGAGGATGGAAACTATGCAGGCTGCTATGCACTGCTTTATCGGGAGGATGGAAACTATGCAGGCCGCTATGCACTGCTTTGCTAGGCGGATGGGCGAGAAGGCAAGCGGATGGAGTGGTTCGCACTAGCGGAATGAGGGTCGCAAGCACCTCGTCAACAAGCACGCCACCAGCAATTGCTAGTGCGGCAACACCAAACACTCACACCACAATCACCACGAAAGCACACCTCATGCACTCATAAAGCATGAAAACATTTCATAATATATAACAAGAAGTTCAACAAATATTGAGTGCAACATCATCAACATAAAGAAGATTACACTAACAACAATAGTCCAAGAGGAGAAAAATGCAAGAGATACAACCGAATCTAGAGGCTTATTGTAGATTAATGGTAGGAATCATTGGGGTGTCAAACCGCATCCTAGCTCGGTCCCAACTATCGTTCGGGGTAGAGGAGGGCTGTCACATCCTCCCAATGGACCTGACTTCTCTGGTAAACTACAATTCGGCCACGTCCTATGCGAAGAACTCTTTGCTTGGTGATGAAGATGAGGGTAGAATCCTCTCCTTGAAGCACTTGGATGATGGAGGCGGCCGAGAGGTTGCTCTGGCTTTTGATTTGCAAGGAAATGGTGGTCGGAGATCCTCCTTAAGGTAAGAGATCAAAATAGTGATTTTGAATAAAGATCGAAATTGTTTCATAATGAAAGGGAGGATAATAAACAATTTAGAGAAATGAAGATCAAATCGATTTTATTACACAAAGAGAGACATGATTATTATTAATAAAATTGATTACAAATTTCGATTTCAATGACGCTAGAAATCAAGGCGAAATATGAAAGACCCTTTTTGGTTTCTATACCGACTCGTATCCCCACGAACCCGTTGTCTTTAGCTGATCCTTCCCAGGATACGACCTCAAGCTGCTCTAGCCAATCCTTCCCCGGATATGGCATCGAGCACCCCCTAGATCTACACCCTAGACCTAGTCGCCAACAAGAGGCGAATTTCTACCCTAAGTCCTACCCAGACCTAGTCGTCAACACGAGACGAGTTCACTAAACGATTAGAAGAAAAGATGTGAAATAAATAACAACAATATAAAAACTCCCTATATAGATCTCTTTGGAGAAGTAGACGAAGACCAGCAGAGTATGATCATAGTCGATGCGGTCTTTCGTCACGATGATGGCGCGTGTTGAAATCTTCTCCACGGATCTCCTTAAGCCTTCATGGATTGTGGGAGTATCTCTCTGAACCTTCCTCTATATGATGTGGCACGAAGCTCTGGAATTTGGGAGTAGAGATGGATGAAGAAGACGGATCCAAGGGGTCCTTTTTATAGCCTTGGAGCTAGAGCCCGCGCTATCGCTACCACCGGCGCTATCCCAGATTAGGCAATATTCTCTGCGTGAGAATCCTTCATTTTAAGCAAGCCGACTACCTTCCTCTATTGCTTTGTGCTACTGCCTGCGCTAGTAGATACTGGCCGTGCTAGCTGCTACCGCCTGCGTTAGCTGTTATCGCCTGGCGCTAGCACATTCCATAGTTGTTTCTAATATTTTCTCAAATCAGCGCTAGCGCTAACACCAGTGCTAGCGGGCATGTTGGAATTTTGGCTTCAAATTTTGGCGCAACCTTCTTATGTTATCCTTGAGTCATGTGGACTTATTTTCCTGCACACTTAAACACACAAGATCAAATACACATAGGATTTGTTATTCTCAAACCTTGGAGATGCGGAAGACCATGTTCCAATAAACTCCCCTTTTTGATAATAACAAATCCATTAATGATAAATCAGAGCATTAATATATAATCATGATGAAACCTACTTGTGTGTGTGAGAGAGATGATGACATAGGATATTTGTCGATTTTAGTATTTAGAATTTGCTACCCCTAAATACATGCTCCCCCTATGTGAATGCTCCCATAATATGTAAGCTATTATCTGAATCATTAGTCATGTTAGTTTTTCTTATTTGATAGCGATTAATATTTATCATGTTAGTTCTCCCCCTTTTGTTATTAGCAAAAGTGGGCAAGGAAGCAAGAGACATAAAATGGGATTTTTGATAATAAGATAAGGCATGATCGAGATTTGTAGAGGAAATTAAATGATAAGGAGTTTTAAGCATAAAAAGAATTTTTATAGGAATAAATCAGAGTTTTTAGCATAAATATTTTCATAGAAATAGATCATAGTTTCTAGCATAAAAAGAACAATAAAACATTTACCAAGTAACCAATATTATCATGTTAGTTCTCCCCCTTTATATAAGAGTTTTAAGCATAAAAGGTAATGATTTCTACGTAACCAATCTACCCAGGCAATATGTCCACACCCTAGCCCCGTACTAAGTGATAGATGGTCATGAGGAGCTGCAAACATGTCATAGGTTGGGGTGTTAGTCCAATATGCAAACACTAGAAATTACTCAACCTAGCACTCTTTCCCCCCAGTGCCTCGCAAGGCCCCACTAGAACCTTCCCCGGTTAAGGACAAGACATGACTCAGAGGTCAGGTTATCTAATGCCTACAACCCTACGCCCCCGCTATGGTGATATATGTAATTATGGGATAATAATCATTGGAAACATTAAGCATTTGAATCTAATGACAAGTTTATAGCCTATGGGTTTATATTTTTATTTGATTTTTTTAAAAATAGCTCACATAATTATTTTGAAATTTATTGATGAATCAGAGTTTTTAGCATAACATGATATTCATGTTAGAACACCCAATATAAATTTTACCAAGCAAGTCTACCACTAGTTAAAAAAGGAATTTTTGAGATTTAAGACCTTAATATAAGCATGAAAGCGTAAGGTAAAAAATATATGGTGATGATGCGGAAGACTTATAAAAAATACAAGAAACATCTTTTTGTAAACAAGACGAATCATAAGAAGATATATTAGTTAAACTAAAAAATGAAGATGTTTTTGTAAATCAATTTGCATTTAAAATATTTAAGTTTGACAATAAAGTAACCAAGCATGAAATAATGTTTTCAAAAAGAGATTACTACAACGTTATATTAATTCACAAATTCAAAACATACAAAATATTGTAGAGAGCATGCTAGGTTATCTAGTGCATTTATATATATAACGAGCAGTATAGAACATGGCATTATGATCCAATACTCATGAGAAGAAGTGTTATGGAAGATAATGATGTGCATATAAGTGTATTTTGAATAGAGTAAACAAATGATTTAAACAAAAATACTAGACATATGAAGAGTAAAGTGCACAATAAAACACAAATAATTTTACTTCCACACACTTCAATGCACATAGAAATAATGTACAACTACTAAGGTGCTTTGCACACACAATGCTCATTAAGAATTATCAGGGTGCCAAGTAGTGCTTGGGGGATCACACACTTTATTTTTCAATATATATATTTTTTGTGATCCTTTGTACTTAAGAATAAGTGGTGTAAAAATGAAGGTTTGCACAAGACACTTTACTATTCTTTCCAAGGTGCTCAACCTCACAACGCTTAGTAAGACGTATTAGGAGGTTCAAGTAGTGCTTGGAGGAGTTATCTTTGTCAATTTATTTCATGATTATTTTTTGTACAGAGTTCTCTGAATACACTTGTTTTGCAAACCAATGTAATTTGAAAGGACAACCACTTTTCTTAAATATTATGAGTGCAAATAAAGGTGGTGTAGGTAAGATACTTGTGCCAAATTTAATTCATTGTACACCTACAATTCATAAGCAAGCATTCTTAGATTAAAAGCACAAGTAGACTTTGCCAAAAATAAGTGAGTGAATAAAAATCATTATCAACCATAAAATATTTACTCATACTTAGAGGCATGCTAAGCTTGGTTCTACACAACCTTTTCATTCCAATTGGTGCACATATGAGTAGATATATCAAAGCATGATAAAAACAATGTTCAAAGTAGTTTGAAAAGACGAATTTTAACATTGTAGAAGGTCTAATTGAAGGATTAAATCATGCTTGATTTTCACAATAAAGTAAGTCCATACAGTATTTTTGATATTTTGAAAAATAATTTTGATTTAAAGTTTGAACTCTTAAAATTGATCTTGGACTTCCTGAGGTCTACCCTGTGAGGGGTTCGCCTGGTACTAGGAGATGGGATGGGATGATAGCCCAAATCTACCTTTCACAAGATACATGTAAATAGAAAAGTTAAGTTCAAAAATTAATTTTTAATACTTGTTTTTATTTTATATTTTTGTTGTTTATTTTTGCATATAGAAATAGAAATCAAACAAATAACCAAAGAAAGGAAGTAAGAAAAATATTTTTGTAATTTGACTTTTGTAATTTTGTATTCTAATTTTTCAAAAATCAATTATAGGCAAAAATGCAAAAATGAGTAGTACATATAAAATAATATAGTTTTAGAGATTTTTCAACATTTTAAAATTACAAAAAATCATACACTTGAGCTAGCACCAACGTTAGGTACTAGCGTCTACGTTAGCTCACAAAGAGTGCTTATTTTAATCATATAGCCTAGATTTTCTTTGATTTTATTTTTGATTTTGCTTAATTATGTTTGTGCAATGTAAGACCAGTGTAATAAAGTGAAGAGACGAGAAGGAATCGCAAAAAGTTGCGGAAGTTAAAATTTTAGAACATGGGCTCCATATTTATTAAAGCTCCATATTCATTAAACCTTAATTCTTGATTTTTGCACAACCATTTAAGCTTAATATTATAGGTTATGCAAACAAAGAAGACATATTTGAACAAAATATATATGCACTAATATTCTTTAGGTGGCAATGTTTTGAGATTAAGGCTATGCCAAAGTATGATAATGTTTCAACTTATTGACCTAGAATGAGGTGAAGATTCTATTTGATTTGATCTTATTGGTATCAAGATGATTCTAAGGTCTAAACTTGAAATAAATCACAATACACACATAATACACTGACCATGGTAAACAATTATAATGCCAATTGTTATCATATAATTTATATACATGTGATAGAGATAGTTGTTTTTAGATGATTTTTTTATATGAATTATGATATATGATTTTTAGAGAATTTTATCAAAGGACATCAATAGATCATGGTGGTGCGTGTGGCATTAGTATTTAAGATAATTAATCATTCAGTATGTCTTTTGTGATTTTCTTTATAATTTAGATAAATATCTCATAACAAATTTAGAGTTTGATTCATATGGATAATATAAGATATTTATAAGCAATGAATATAAGAATAAAAGATAGGTCATCAAAATAAAATATGATTTTGAATTTTGAACAATTTGATTTATAAACTCATTAAGTTTTAAGAGATAAGATCATATTTCCTATAATATATAAGATGACCATAACATGATAGCTTGAAAAATAAGAAAACAAAAAGAAAATAGAAAGAAATTAAAGCATAACATGAAGTAGGAAATTTGTATATTTCATTTTTTAAAATATTCTACTTCAGGCATTTGGTGATACCTAATGAATAAGTGATTTAGGTATCCAAATGGGACCAAGTGTGGTGGTTCCTTTGGGTACCCAAATATAACGAGATGACTTTTGGGGAGATAAGGATGGATGGACCCTTTCTTTTGACATTAGTGCGTCGTTCTTAAGTATGGGTCTCCATTCATACCTTGGACAAATATTATTTTTAGTTTTCAAATTTCCATAGTCATTTACTTGAATATTTGGATAAGAGTGATTTTTGAATTTATAATTTGAAGAAAATTTGTTTGCATTTAATTTTAGGTTGGGAGAATAATTATGTTGTAAATGATAGTGATGATAAAGTTTTGGAATTTTATTTAGAAGCTTTTGTTGCTTTTCAATTCCTGTGTTTTGCTTGGATAAATTTTGAAAAATCATATTTAACTTGCCTTTGGATTTTGCTTGATAATTTGAATTTATGTGTTGAGAATTTTTCCTTATAATTTCCTTAAGCAAGTTAATTTTATTTCCTAATTCGTAGTTTTTAACTTTAAGATTGTGTCTAGCTTTGTTATAAGCAATTGTGTTATTCCTGAGAGTGGAAATAATAGAGTCAATATGATTTTGATAGTTATTTCTAGATTTTTCAAATGTTTCGCCCATCTCTTTGATTTTAATTTTATTACTTTTGCTTGTAGCACAATCACTTTTCAAAGATGAATTTTCTAAAGATAATTTTTCATTTTGTTCTTTTACAATTAATAGTTCTTTTTCAAAATCCTTGAATTTTTCTTTAATATTATTACAATCAAAACATGGTTTTATATTTTCAATTAAAGTGCAAGGTGGAGAATAATCAAACACATCAATCTTTGTTTCTACATTAATTTTAGCTTTTAAGTTTTTATTTTCTAAACGTAGTTTTGAATTTAAATTTTTTAATTTCTTACTTTTACGTTTAGAAGTTTGTAGCAATTGTAATGCGGAAATAGAATTACAAAAGATGGAATTTGATTTCCTTACAGCGCTTTTGGATGCGATGAGATTTGAGCATAGAGTTCCTTTATTATCTTTATCTTTGTGGCATTCGTCTTCCAAAGACACGATTTCTACTTTTCCACTTGATGTGCTCTCCATTGATTCATCATGAGAGGGGCTTTCTTGAACATCTTTGCAAGCTTTTATGTTCTCCAATTCTTGCGTTTGTTTTATACCTGTAGATGGAGAATCATAAGTTATTTCAAGAAAATTCCACATCTCGTATGCAGTAGGAAAAGTATGAATGAGTTTGGAAATATTTTGATCTAACGCACAAAATATACTATTCATAGATTTTGCATTTAAAACCATTTCGTTATTATTTAATACGCTAGGTGGCTTTTTAATAGTAATATTCCAAACTTTTTCATCTAAAGCTTTAAGAAATATTTCCATCAATATTTTCCATCTTTTATAATTTCTTCCTTCAAATAAAGGTGGTTTAAGAGATTTTCTTCTTCATAAAACTTTACCCTACTAGTAGAAGCGAGATCATGAGACGCCATTATTCCCAGTTGTTAAGCCGTTTGGAATAACCTACCTCTGATACCACTTGTTGGATCGGTAGGTGCCCTTAGAGGGGGGGGGTGAATAAGGGTTTTAAAATTTTTTCTTATATTTTGGAATACTTGAAAAAATAAGAGATCAAAATAGTGATTTTGAATAAATCGAAATTATTTTATAATGAAAGAGAGGATAATAAACAATTTAGAGAAATGAAGATCAAATCGATTTTATTACACAAAGAGAGACATGATTATTATTAATAAAATTGATTACAAAATTCGATTTCAATGACGCTAGAAATCAAGGTGAAATATGAAAGACCATTTTTGTTTTCTATACCGACTCGTATCCCCACGAACCGGTTGACTTTAGCCGATCCTTCCAAGGATATGACCTCAAGCCGCTCTAGCCAATCCTTCCCCGGATATGGACTCGAGCACCCCCTAGATCTACACCGTAGACCTAGTCGCCAACATAAGGCGAATTTCTGCCCTAAGTCCTACCCAGACCTAGGCGCCAACACAAGGCGAGTTCACTAAATGATTAGAAGAAAAGATGTGAAATAAATAACACCAATATAAAAACTCCCTGTATGGATCTCTTTGGAGAAGTAGACGAAGACCAGCAGAGTATGCTCGTAGTCAATGCGGTCTTTCGTCACGATGATGACGCGTGTTGAAATCTTCTCCACGGATCTCCTTAAGCCTTCATGGATTTGTGGCAGTATCTCTCTGAACCTTCCTCTATATGATATGGCACGAAGCTCTAGAATTTCGGAGTAGAGAGGGATGAAGAAGACGAATCCAAGGGGTCCTTTTTATAGCCTTGGATCTAGCGCCTACGCTATCGCTACCGCCGGCGCTATCCCAGATTAGGCAATATTCTCCGCGTGAGAATCCTTCATTTTAAGCAAGCCGGCTGCCTTCCTCTATTGCTTTGGGCTATCGCCTGTGCTAGTAGATACCACCCACGCTAGCTGCTACCGCCTGCGTTAGCTGCTATCGCTTGGCGCTAGCACCTTCCATAACTTTTTCCGATATTTTCTCAAATCAGCGCTAGCGCCGGTGCTAGCGGGCATGTTGGAATTTTGACTTCAAATTTTGGCGCAACCTTCTTATATAATCCTTGAGTCATGTGGACATGTTTTCCTGCACACTTAAAAACACAAGATCAAATAAACATAGGATTTGTTATTCTCAAACCTAGGAGATGCGGAAGACCATGTTCCAACACAAAGGAGGCCCACTCACCCTGGTTTAGAGGGTAATTTAGGAGGCTCAATTTGAGGGGTGGTCGGCCACCACCAAGAGGAGACCAAAGAGATTGGGGATGGGTGCTACTTGGCACCCAATTCCCCTATCTTTGGCATGCTCTCATCTTCCCTATGAATTCCCCAGCAGATTTGTGTGAGGTGGTAGCTGGGTAGAGGGAGAAATTCAAATGCAGGAAGGTGATGGCCAGCAACTTTAATGGAATTGCATGGAAGAGCCAACAATTGGCCTCAATTCCCCTTCTCAAGACTCTCTCTGAGCTCAGGAGTAATTCCCTGCAGTTCTCCTGCCAGCATGGAGCCGTAGGAGTGGTTGGATTGGGAGGTGGCAACATTGCCAAATTTGCCAATTGATGGCAGATATGGATTTTGCCAGCCCCGACCCAAATTGGCCTCGCCATCACTCTCAGAACACACCTAGGAGAAGAAGCTTTAACTTTGCTGAAGGAATCGAACTCTGATGGAGGGACATTGCAAGAAGCTCACTGGAAAAATCGAAATGTCCCCCAAGAGGAACATGAGGTCTAACACCCGCAACTAGTTCAGATTCCCTATCTCCTCCATCTGTGCTAGTTTACCCTTCTCTCCATGTTCAAATCCGTGAAGAAACGTTGGAGAGACCATTTTAGTTTTTAAGTGTTCAAGCTCAAAAACAAAAATGACGGGAGAGCTACTCCAGCCACCTCCGACCAAGTTCTCACCGTCGATCAATAGCCAAACCTCAGTCGAAGGTCGTGGCTTGAGGGTTTTGCCGGAGACAGACAAAGGTCGACATAAAATGGAGCTAAAGTTGGCTCAGGAAAATGCAATCCCGAACGTTGGCTAGCTGGGAACGATTAAGGAGAGCCGTCGGATCCATCTCTGATGATAGCAGCAGACCAAATTTTATTTTAAATTTTAAAATAACTAGATTTTCCTGGACTTTGAAATAAATATAGAAAATATAGGTGCAGAATCAGAGGAAGTGAGCTAAATGAAAAAGGTAGCCTCATGTCTGAACTATTTTTAGAAATTGATTCCATAAGGTTTGGAGCACTATTTCTCCCTAGGCATCTATGTTAGTATGACATATATATAAGGTGTCCTAGGCACTAAATAATTGTTTTAAGGAGTTCTACAACTCCAAATAAGTTGAAATTTGGTGCATGCATGAGTCATGCCCCAACACAGCCCCTGCCCAAAATTGAAAAATTTTAGAGAAAATTTTCCTAAAGTCTTAAGAAACATTTAAATAACGAGGCATGTGTTAATTAGGTGTGTAAATGGCTTCAAAACTCCCCAAAATTTTGGTGGGGGATTTCTTTAGCTTTATCATGAGTATGATTAAATTTTTAGTCCAATAGGACTCGTGCATGTGAGGGAAACTCACATGCAAGATCAAGGTACCTTAGAAAATTCAATAAGGGTTATACACACATGATGTTTTGTAGGCCTGTAACGGTTCGGTTTGGTTTGGTTTTCAAGCAAAACCGCAAACCGAACCACCCCTATGTGGTTCCAAAATTTTGGAATCGAACCGAACTACTCAAACATTGTAACCGAACTGAACCGTACCAAATGGTTCGGTTCGGTTTGATTTGGTTTTGGTGGTTTAAATAATATGTAATCTAAGAATGTTTTAAAATCACAACTATATTCACAAACAAGAGTTTATACATAAAAATAAATGTAAAACTTGCAAATTACTCTATATGAAGCACAACATATCAATTTAAATGATATGCAAAAGCTCCACAAAGTCTGGGATTCACAGCAATAGCTGAAAATATAGAAGTTAAAAAAATTAGATATATAATTAATCAAATATTTAAAATAAATAATAAAATATAAATTAAATTTTTTTGTTATCTTACGTGACTTAAGCTCGGCCATATCAGTTAATCTTGCCTCAATTTTTTGTGGTATTGGCGAAGCCCGCAACCAATCTTGAGCACAAATCAAGCACTCGACAAATCAATTTCTTGTGGAATTGGCGAAGACTGGGCGGTGAGCGGGGATGGGAAATCCTAGTTGAGCGTCTGAGCGAGAGCGATGAGTGATGCTTATTTGGTATTTGTTGTCCTCTAAAAGTCGTGAATTGAAATAGGGATATAAATATATAATCGATTAATCATATAATAAAAATTTAAAAACACTAAAACCACGACCAAAATATGATATACTATGAACATAACTAAATCAAAATATGGATATAGTTTATTACAAAATATATAAATATAATTACATATTATTTTACACTACGGTTCGGTTCGACTCGGTTCAGTTTGTCATGCAAAACCATGAACCGAACCGAACCGAACCGCATGGTTTTTCTAAAATCAAAACCGTGACCGAACCGTGACATACTGAACCCGAACCAAACCGTGCGGTTTGGTTTGGTTTGGTTCGGTTTCGTGGTTCGGTTGGTTTTTGCTTACATGCCTAATGTTTTGTGATTAGATAGTGAAAGTGCACAGTGTGCCTCTGAGAATCCTCTAGAGTGGGGTGAATAGAGATTCCCCTAAATGTGGGTAGTCCTCTATTCTACCACCTGGTAGGAATGCACCACTTGTGCCTGAGTCTTTTGATAAGGAGACTCATAGAACCAATGATCTTTTGATAAGGAGATCATCAACTAACCAGATCTTTTGATAACGAGATCTTGAACCATAGAATCCTTTGGAAGAGGGATTCTAAAAACTTTTTTATAGGTAAAAAGAAAGTGAAGGAGGAAGAGAAAGAAAAAAGGAGAATTCTGTTCTCAGAATTCTGTGAAGCCTTGTGCTTCAGATTTCCCTTTTTTGGATCTGTAAATATGAATCCTTGCTTTTGATTGAGATGTTTTGCAAGGATTATGAAGCTTCAGATCCTATCTGTTTTCTTCAATCCAAAACAGGTTGTTGTATAGTACTGGTGACAAGCAGTCTTTGTTCTTCTAGTCTGAGAGAGAGAGAGATAGCGGATCTTCTGTTTTTTTTCTTTTAGGGTTTCAGGAGGAAGAAGAAGAAGCCGGAAACCCTAAATGACAGCCGTGAGAAATTGTAATGAGTGATGTATGTTTTTCTCTCTACTATCTTCATATTTATTGTCCCTCGATTTTATTTGAATTCCTTTCCTCTTTTGGAATGTCCTGAAAAGGCAAATCATTGGACAATAGCTCTTCCTTTCCTCTTTTAATTCTATACCTGTCCAGCCTTTTTTACAGGTGAAAAGGCAAATCATTGGACAACTGAAAAGGTTTCCTTTTCAGACTGTATTGGACGTAGCGTCGAGTTTTCTTTCTCTCTTATCGACGCACCTTTGATTTCTTGTAGGAGCAGCTTCAAATTCATTCTTGCTCGGATTGAACTCTTCTTGTCGACGTTGCGTCGAAACCTTATCGGCGTAACCATCGAGTTGAAGGCTTTACTCAGAACCTCATTATCTATGTCAAAATGTAGTTGACATTGCGTCGACTTTAGATGGCTTCGACAAATTCTTTCTTATGCGTTGAGTTGAACTAGAAGCTGCGTCGACTTCTCATGATACTTCGACATGTCCATTTCCTCTACGTCGAGATCCTTTTGTCGTAGCATTGACATGATCTACTTCGACAGAAGGTTGAGTTGTTTAGACTTCTATTCTAAGTAGTGTCGACATTAATTCGATGTTGCGTCGATTTCTATTCAACGCAATTGTTATCTTAACCCTAATACTGCTTGTCTTGATCTTGTCTTGTCACCCTAAGTTAAGTGAGATATTCTAAGACATCTAATGACCATATTACCCTCACTATACAATGGGTAATTAAATCCTAAGAGATTAAATCACTTTAGATAAATTGTAAAGTTAAATCCAAGGGGTTTTTCCCAACAATCTCCCCCTATTTATCTTAACAAATTTTACAGATTGGTTAAAGTGATTTTATGTATTCCTTTTACATAATCAGAAAATACATTCAAGACAACATAGAGATAAGAAAATGACACACTGAAATCACAAGATATTTCATTTATTTGTCAAGAAATTATATTGATCTCCACATTTGTTTGATTCCAGGAAGTATAAAGATTTACAGAGTACCTGAGCTTCATTGCTCCATCTCATGAGTCCTTCTTTTCCTTGAAAATACTTTTGGGACAACCTTCCTTGGAGCAAACTATAGGGGCTCATCCTCTTCAAGGGACATTGTTACTTCTTCTGCAACATTGTCTTTGGGAAGCTCCCCCTGAATTTCAGCATTTAACTCAGCAATATCAACAGCTTCCTTGGCAATCTTTGCCACTTCATCCAACAGATTTTCATCCTGAACATCTGGGGCAGGCTCCCCCTGATTAGATGGAAGCTTCCCCTAGTTATCTGCAACAATTTCCACGTGATTCTCTGAAACTGGCTCCCCCTGAACATTTGGATCGTGGAAGAAGATCACTTTCTCAGGGGCTTCTAAATCTTTCCCTTTATTAAGGGCACTCTCATCTAGTATAGGCCTTTCTTCCTCCAAAATATTTTCTTCCTCCAAAATATTCTCCCCCTTCTTAACCTTGCTGGCAAGAAGGGTTAAGAACTCCTTGGACACAAAAGATGAAGACATGTAGTCCTTAATGCCTTGGAGGGATCTTTTGGAATCTAGCAGTTCAGCCACCATTTATGAGTATTTCCTGTCAAACTTTCTGGCTTGAGAGACTAATAAATCAACAAATGTAGAGGAGGCAAAGCCAACTGCCTTAGAGATGACCTGCTCAAGATCAATTAGAGGGATATGAGAGGTAGATGGAGGCAGTGATGGTGGGAAGTCTTCTTGGATAGGGGAGAGAGCATGGTAGGTTTCAGGGGAGATATGGATTGGTGGTGGTGGAGGTGGAGCAAACTGAGAGTCTGGGGTAATAGTGGATGGTTGTTGTTGAGGAATGTGAGGTTATAACTCTGGGACTGAAGTAGATGGAATGGATTGAGGGATTTGTTGTTGTTGTTATTGTTGCTAAGGAGATAGTTGAGTTGGAATATCATCCTGAGGGTGATCTGGAACCGTGTCCAGTGGAGTTGGAGAGGGCGGAGGTGAGGATGGAGCTTGACCAGGCTTCAATATTTTCCTGGTCCATTTTGAGAATATTCCTATTTTTATTCTCTTTCCAAGGGGAATAGGCACTCCTTTTGACTTACACACACTAGGATAGTGGTGAAGATACACCTGACTCATTATCTTCATGTAGGAATTTTCTTTGTGGGCATATTTGTGCCCAATTATCATTAGGAGGCATTTCCCCCAATTTATCCTTTTCTTAAGAACTAGAGCTCCCATAATTTGAAGTTGTTGCTTTGGAACAGCATCGTGTGCTGAGATCTTACATAATAGCACCTTCCCTACTATGTCTGCAAGGAACCTATATTCTTCCCCGAGATCAATCTTCTTCAGATTGATGGGCTTGTCCTTCTTGAACTTCATAATCTCGAGAGCCTCCTTGATCTCATCCCCTGATAACTCATCTGACTCACATCCAATGGCTAGATCAAAAGTCTGATTTAGAATTTGCGTTGTGATGAATATGTGTGTTTCAGAGATTTTTCAACTGAGGGAACCATCATCCCCTATCTGCACAGTCTCTTTAAACTCATTCAGCTTTATAACAAGTTTCTTACATCTAGTGGACATCAGTTTGGTCAGAGCAGCATCCTGGAAAAAGCCATGAATGGCTTTATAGCTGTCGACAGCTGCACTGAAAGATTCGATGTTCACATCACAGCCGGATTTCACTTTTGGTGGAGCCATCTGATTGTTATCACCTGCAATCACAAAGAAAAATGAGAGAGAAAGATGGAAGAAAATGCGAGAGAGCTGGAGAAGAGGAGAGCAAGAGAGCAAAGAGAGGAAAATTAGAAAGAGTAATGAACTCGCCGCTGAAGTTGCTTACAAAAAGATGATTCGTCGCAACTTAGGATTTAGGTTGACGCACCGTCGATAAAGATTAGAATTTGTCGCGTAAAAATAAGCTGAGAATGCTTCTAGAAGCACTTCAGCGCGCGCGGTTTATATCGACGTTGTGTCGAATAATATTCGACGTAACTTTTGTTCAACAATCCTTAAGTCGACGTAGTCCTATAACGCTACGTCAATTTTCAATCGATGCAACCTCGACTTTGGCCAGCGACCAATAAGACGATGCATGTGTCGATATGAACTTGACGTTGCGTCGAGATCTATTCGAATTATCCACTATGATTGCTTCATGATGCTATCATCGAGTAGAGGTCGATAGTGCGTCGACTTCTATTCGACGCACTTCTGAAAGAATAGATCCATTTTCTTATAAAATTATTGCTATTTTTCCCAGCAATTTTGATTAGTGAAAATAAGTTTATGATATTAAATTTATGAACTGTAAGGAAGAATCAAGGCACAAATCACTCCATTGGATGAATTTTGTTCCTTATTCAAGACCTACATCTTTCTTCCCACTCCATTTTCTCCTGAGTGGGACCCTTCCTAATCCTGCACAAGTAGTTCAAACATTGGAAGGGACCCAGGTTACCTTGGGTCCTTGCTTTTACCATTATATGATTCATTGAAAGAATAGAAGGGTCTTTCATGATATCCTTTTGGATGATAAGGAATGGGTTTCCCAAACCTATTATTTTGATACATGAAATGAGTATAGAATGTATCTAAATATAGGAGATCAGCAGAATGTCTTATTATCCTAGGTTTTGCTTTCACCTTTTGATTATTTAGTTTTTCTACATTAATCTTCTCTTGAGATTCCTTTTCTTTGTTGAGATTTGTTTTATTAACTCTAGTTGTTTTCTTTGGTATATTAGCTTCCCGACCCTTATTTTTTGCGCTATCCTCACACGATTCATAGTCACTAGGTCTAATGAAGCTAACTGGATTTTTCCAGGCAGGTTTACTAAGGATTTCTGTGCCAGTGGATGGTTCTGCTCCTAACCCTAGGTGATTAAATCTCATGGAGAGATTATCTGTGATTTCTCTAAGTGTTTGACTCCTCCCGTTCTGAGAGTCCTGATGAGTACAATTTATATAGGGTTTTTTGGACTCATCTAGGCTTGTTTTCTCACTCGTGCACTAACCTTTTAGTGTTAAAACACTCATATTTGCTTTATTTATCATTTTACACGTAGTGCACTCTTTTCGCCTATCAGGGTATGAAATTGCACATTCTATGCTGGGGGTATGCCTATGGGGGCTCCCCATGACTTTCTTATTATTATTGTGGAACTTAGTCTTAGTTTCTGTGTGGTTGGAGATTTGGTTTTGAATGTGTGCAGGTGGATTGTGCCCTTGAGTTTAGCATTGCAGTCTGGGTAAATCGCACGACCGTGCGATTATTGTTGACTCACGATTAAGGCGATCGTGTTATTTACTCAGAGCTGCTTGTGATGATGTTCATCGTGCGTTATCCTTAACGCACGATTGAATCCAATCGTGCGTGAAGGAAATCACACGATCTACCAAGATGATGGTTAAATCTGCGGCCTATCATACCTTGTGCATTTTTGGTCGCGCACGAGAATTCCACTCGTGCGTGAACAAAGCCAACGACCTTCCTGTAGCACCAGGCATTTTTTATCTCTATAATTCGCATGGCACAAAATGGACGGTCGTGTGTTTTGATCATGCATTTCTTAATTTATCGCCTCTATTTAAGTGCGCAGGTTCATTTGACCTAGGGGAGGAGAACTCCACCCGCTCTGCCATTTTTCGCAGGTTTTCGCCCCTTTTGGTCTCCTCCATCATCCTCAAGCTCCAAGGAGAGGGATCTAGCCCTACATCCATCATCATCCAATGAGAAGGAAGCTTTGGTCTAGTGGTCGGATCGTGACACGAAGAAGACGGGCCATTGGGAGGTAGTGACAACCTTCTCTACCCTAGACACATTTGAGGACCGAGCTTGGACGTGGATTGACAACCCAGCGATTCCAACCTTGAATCTTCAACAAGGCTTTAGATTGGGTCGATTCCTTTGCTTTCCCCATCCTTGTTTTGATGGTTATATATGTTAGATTCCTTAAATTTTGATGATGTGCACTATAAACCATGATTTGTAATGTTTATTTCATTTCTATGAAATTATCTTGTTTATATGTGAAAGTGCACAGTTAACCTCACTAGAATTCTCTAGAGGGGGGGGGGGGTGAATAGAGATTTAAAATATTTTGTGCAAAGTAAATATATATATGTGTATGATCACAGATTAGAGCTTCCCACACACACCAATAAGAATTAAACAAATAAAGAAAGTAAATGCAAGAAAAGAAATCACAGCACAACACAAGAAAATATAGTGGTTCCCCAAACTTTGGGTAGTCCACTCTTCTACCCCCTTGGTAGGAATTCACTATCTTGCACTGAGTCTTTTGATAAGGAGACTCTTAGAACCACCCTGAGTCTTTTGATAAGGAGACTCTTAGAACCAATTGAGTCTTTTGACAAGGAGACTCTTAGAACCAGTACAACTGAAGTTTTTGAAGAGTGATTCTAAAAACTCTTTTACAATATGTGAGAATGAAAATAAGAAAAAGGAAAAGAAGTATTTAAAACAAGAATGAATCTTCTTCCTAGCAAGAAGATTGGAAGCACAAGAAGTAGTGAATTAAATCTTTCTTCTATAGAGGGAAGAAGATTTGTAGCTTTTCCCTCTTATGTGAGAGCTATCAGAATTTGCAGAAGAGTGATTTCAGAAGCAGGAGAAGAAGAATGCTTGAATATTGCTGCAGGGCTATTTCTCAATTCTCTCTTTATCACTTGGGAGCTTTTCCTCTTTTTCAAATGTAAAATGGTGAATCACCTAGTCCCCTTTCTCTGCCGACCTCCTTGGTTATTTATAGCTCTGTTCATTAAAATAACACTATAGGAGAGTAATCAATTAGCAGGCAGAATATTAGAAAGAAAGAGAAATTTACATAACAGTTATATCCATAGAAGGAAAGTATTCAATCTGATTTCAAATAATGTCCATAAAGGATTTAATCAATTTAGCCAAGAATCTAATAGAGGAAAAGAAAGATTCAGAATGGCTATAAGACATAAATTGATTCCATATAAATCAGATCTATAAGATAAGGAACGAGATCTGGCGATTTTGAATTCTGTCATAAAGATCGACGTGCGTCGATTACTATTCGACGCAAGCGTCAAATACATCCTGTCTGGACGTCGAGAGGAGAATAAGGAAGGTGCGTTGACTAGGGTGTGTCGACTTCTCAAGATACGTCGACTAGAAGTCAGAGCTACGTCGACATAGGATACGTCGACTTCTGCTTGGAGCTACTTCGACTCATTCTGATAGAAACGTCGACTTTATCTCGACGTTGCATCGAATACTATTCGACGCATATTTACTTAGCCTTATTTTTCATTCTTATAAATCTTCTTTAACTCATTTCTAGGGGTTAAGAGAAATCATTTCCCTAACAATCTCCCCCTATTTATCTTAACCCTATTTAGAGAGAAATTGTATTTAGCATATAATTAACATAGCAAAGCATTTGTACAGATAATGAAGATTTCACACAGTCAGAAGCAAACTTCATGTTCAGACCAATCATAAAGTATATGAAGCATTGTTTTCAAGTATTATTCAGGAGGGGTAGGAGGGGTCTTTCTTTTTCTCTTGAATACTATTGTGGATTGCTCTTTCCCAGCAGCAGGTGACTCCCTCAGCTCTCCCTGGGTCTCAGCCATTTGCTCCCCATGAGTCTCAGCTCCCCCTGCCCCTGACTCCTGAGCCCCTTCTTCAGCCATCACAGCATCTGGCTCTTTCTCTTTCCCAGCATCAGCTTCATTTCCTTTTTCAGTATTCAGCTCTTTCTCACCTTCTTCCTTTTCAGCCTCATTTTCTGCTCTGCTTCCCTCCCCTTGTAGTAGTGCCACTTGATTTGTAGCATCTCTTGCTATGTTGAGTATCTCTATTGTTTGTTCATCATTGTGTAGCTCATGTACTATCTCATTCCCAATTGTCTTGAGCAGTGCAAGACTGTCAGATTTTGAAGAAGGAGGGGATTTGTGTGAGGGAGATTTAAGATTGGAGGGCTGCTCTTCATCAAGCTTCTCCCCCTTCTTGACCTTCTTGGCCAAGGAGGTTAAGAAAGACTTGGTAACTCTTGAGGAAGAGAGAGAGTTCTTCATACTTTGCACAGAGGCACTGACCCCATCTATTTGGGTGTGCATGTGTAGGATTGAGGAATGAATCTGGGAGCAGTGCTCATCCAGCGTTGCTTGGAATGTTTGAGTTGCTGATGCAATGCACTGAGTGAGGAGAGCTTTAGTGGATGCAGATGGTTCATGTTGTGGTTGGGGATGAGGAGAGAGTGGTGAAGGTGGTGATGAGGTTGGAGAGAAGTTAGTTGATACATAAGGTATGGGTGATAAAGGAGGTGGAGAAACTGCTGTTTGAGGAGCAGGTGTTTGAGAAGAGGTAGGTAGAGAAGGAGTTGTGAGGGTGGTAGAGACTATTTGAGTGGATGATGGTGGTAGAGAAGAATTGTCTCTTTGAGGAGAAGGAGGAGGAGATGGATGAGCAGGAGATGGATGAGCAGGAGAGTTAGGAGGAGAGGGAGTCCTTTCAGGAATGGAACCAGGCTTAGGAATTTGCCTGGTCCACTTGGAGAATAGGGCTATTGACATTCTTTTCCCTGGAGGAATGAGGATTCCTTTTGACCTACAGAGGTCAGGGAAGGAGTGGAAGAGTACTTGACTCATAATCCTCATATATGCATTTTCTTTGTGTGAGTATTTGGAGCCTATTATTTTGAGTAACCATGTGGCCCAGTCCACCTTCTTCTTCAGCACAAGGGCCCCCATGATGTTCAGTTGCTGCTTGGGAACTGCATCATGGGCTGAAATTTTGCATAGTAGTATCTTTCCAACTATGTCTGCTAGCAGTTTGTATTCCTCAGAAAAGTCTATTTTCTTTAGATGGATTGGTTTATCCCTTGAAAACTTCATGGTGGTTAGCAGATGCTTGATTTCATCAGGTGTGAGGTCTATAGATTCATCACCTAATGGGGGAATGATAAAGACTTATAAGGTTATTCTTTAGAAATTGATTTCCTTTCCCTATTTTATTTAAACAAAGATAATATTAGGATATACCTGTAGGAAGATCAAAGGTGGTCCTAATATGTTCTGCAGAGATTGAGACTGGTGTCTCATAGATTGTTCCCTGGATTTCTCCTTGTTCAGATATCTGAACATGAGTTATTAGCTCTGTGGGCTCTGATTCCAGGAGCTTGCACCTAGTGGAGATGAGCTTGTCCAGTCCTGCTGCAGCAAAAAGAGCAATGATGCTCTTGTAGTTTTCTGCGGCTTCTTGGAAAGACTCAAGGTCAATGTCGAAGCCTGAGTTGATTTTGGGAGCCATTTTAGTTCAGTGAAAGGGAGAGGAAAAATCGGCTGGTCTGAGGAGCAAGAAGGATGAAAGATGCAGAGTCGTGAAGGCTTCTAACTGAAGATACTATTTAAGTCAGGTGAAGCGCCGAAACTGGACTCAAGTCGAGGCTTATTCGGTACTTCCGTGGATGTGACCGAAATATTTTGGTATTGCCGCTCGTTTTCATGAAGTCGACGTTACGTCGAGTGGAATTCGACGTGAGCGTCGATATAGTCTGATTTGGGATGATAGGGTTTCCTATCGACGTATGCGTCGAGTGGAGTCGACGCATGCGTCGGTTTCACTTATTGAGTTGAGTTATCGACGGTGCGTTGATTAGAAGTCGACGTGACTTTTAATTTTCCTGAAGAATTCTAGGTGTTTATCTCTACCTAGTTCTAAGTCAGTCTTGGACTAATTTTTACAGATAGTTTGATTGGTTGTACCAGCATTGTTTGGCAAGATGGCCAGCTTTGTTACATATATGGCACTTGATTATCTTATTATTATGATAATTTGAGTTTAGAGAGGAATAGAAGGGTTGATTAGAATAGAAGGTTTGATTATGATGGGAATTTTGGTTAGGATAGAAATTTTGGTTAAAATGGGAATTTTGGTTACCATGTTTAGGGTAGAAATCATGATAGAGGTGTTGATTAGGATAGAAATCATGATTGGGATGAATGGGTCCTGAATATGGGTTAGGATGAAAGGCTTTTGGAGGAAAGGTATTTAAGTTGCTCGGAACTTTTGTGCGTCGATATCTATTCGACGCATGTCGATAATCGCGTCGATTTGTATTCGGCGCTTTCTCCAGATGGCGTCGATCTGATTTCAACGCATAGAGAAAGTTGCGTCGATTGGAAGTCGACGTGCTTTTGTTCAAGCGTCTAGAAGAGGTCGAGGCATCTGAGAGGTTGCGTTGAGTATAAGTCGACGCACTATCATTTATGCGTCGATATGAAGTCGACGCAATTGTATCTTCAATTTTCATTTTACCTTTTTCTGTTTTTACTCCTTTATGTGTTGTTTTCCTTGGATTAGTTGTTTCTTCAGATGAAGTTTGTGAGTCATCAGCTGAATAATATGATGTCTCATCAAATTCCTTTATTTCTTTGAAGGAGTTTTCTTCCTTGTCTTGTGGGTCTTTTTCTTGGTTTGTCCATTTGACAGGTTTAGTGAATTTTACAGGGCTCATCCAAGCAGGTTTGCTGGATGGATTTAAGCTGGTTGATGGATCAGCTCCTAGCCCAAGATTTTTGTGTCTCATTGTTTGTTTTTCAGTGATTTCCTTAAGAGTTTGGCTTCTCATGTTTATTGATTCTTCAAAGGCCTTTGCCTGGGAAACCTTGTCCTTAAGGAACTGATTTTCTAATTTAGCCTTTTCTATCTCCTTTTCTATGATGTTATCCCTTAATTCATAATCTTTAGAGCATTTAACTTCTTTATTTCTCTGGTTTTTAACTACATTGATTTGTTCTCTTAGATCTTTAATTTCTTGTGTTACTTTTAGTTGATCTAGACACATTCCCATAAAATCATTTCTGAAGTTATCACTTTGAAAATCTATTTCATCAAACATGCTTACCTCATCCTTATCCTCAGATTCCTCTATGAGAATAAGGCTATCTTATTTTTCATCTTCAGAAAATATGCTTTCTTCTGATCCTGTCTCACTCCAAGATTTAGCACTATCATTATTTTTTGATCCTTCAAGGGCTATCAAGCATAGATCTTCTTTCTTAGGTTCTTCATTGTCACTCTTGGAAGAGGAGATGTCCTCAGAGTCTGTATCACTCCAGGCTTCTGCTATAAAGCCTCTTTCTTTCTTCTTCCCCTTTTTCTTGAGATCTTTCTTTGTCTCAGCATTTTCTGGACATTATGGGGCAATATGTCCAGGTTTCCTGCAAGAATAACAAATAATTTCTTTAGTAGGAGTTTTGTCATACCTTGGTTTTGACTCTCTCCTTCTTGATCCATCTGTCCTGACCCATTTCTTAAATTTTCTGGCCAGGAAACTGAATTGTTCTTCTTCAGTGATAGAGCCTACTTCCTCTATTGCTTTTAATGCAATGTTCCTGTCTTTTGAGGAGATTGGAGTGTTTTCTCTTCTCTTCTTCTCTTCTCTAGTTTTCAGCAGTTGCTCATATGATTTGAGTTTTCCTAAGAGAGCATCTGTTGAGATTTCCTTTTGTCATCCTGTGTCTCTTATGGCCCATGTTCTTGAGTCCCATGAACTAGGGAGACTCATTAGCAATTTGTCATTAATCTCAGTGAGAGAGATCTCTCTATCCAAGTTTTTCAATTGATTAATGATTAGACTGAATCTGTCATACATCTCATAGATACTCTCTTCATTTTTCTTTTGGAAGTTCTCATATTGTGAGATCAATAGAGCCTTCTTATCTTTCTTTTCAACAGCACTTCCTTCCACCATCTTTGTAAGAGCATCCCAAATTTCTTTGGCTGATTCACAGTCAACAACCCTTTGAAAGATGTCATCTGAGAGGGTTGAGACAAGTATGTTCATGGCCTTTAGATCACATGTTCTTGCCTTCTTCTCATCTTCTGTCCATTCAGATCTTGGAACAAGTGTTTGTGTGACATTGCCATTTGCATCCTTTCTATAAGGCTTTGGGGGACCTGTCACAGTAATATTAAACAAGTTATCATCAATAGAATTCATATAAATTCTAATTCTTGTTTTCCAAACTGCAAACTTTTCAAGATTGCACATTGGTGGTCTGGTGGAAGCATAATCTTTGATTTGTGCCATGTGAAAAATAATTGTTAGAAAAATATATATTTATAAATAAGAGGTAGGATCTTTTTTATCAAGGAGTTAACCTTTTTAGATCAACCTCCCTCTGATACCAATTGAAAGTGCACAGTTAACCTCACTAGAATTCTCTAGAGGGGGGTGAATAGAGATTTAAAATATTTTGTGCAAAGTAAATATATATATATATATATATATATATGTGTATGATCACAGATTAGAGCTTCCCACACACACCAACAAGAATTAAACAAATAAAGAAAGTAAATGCAAGAAAAGAAATCACATCACAACATATGAAAATATAGTGGTTCCCCAAACTTTGGGTAGTCCACTCTTCTACCCCCTTGGTAGGAATTCACTATCTTGCACTGAGTCTTTTGATAAGGAAACTCTTAGAACCACCCTGAGTCTTTTGATAAGGAGACTCTTAGAACCAACTGAGTCTTTTGACAAGGAGACTCTTAGAACCAGTACAACTGAATTTTTTGAAGAGTGATTCTAAAAACTCTTTTACAATATGTGAGAATGAAAATAAGAAAAAGGAAAAGAAGTATTTAAAACAAGAATCAATCTTCTTCCTAGCAAGAAGATTGGAAGCACAAGAAGTAGTGAATTAAATCTTTCTTCTATAGAGAGAAGAAGATTTGTAGCTTTTCCCTCTTATGTGAGAGCTATCAGAATTTGCAGCAGAGTGATTTCAGAAGCAGGAGAAGAAGAATGCTTGAATATTGCTGCAGGGCTATTTCTCAATTCTCTCTTTATCACTTGGGAGTTTTTCCTCTTTTTCAAATGTAAAATGGTGAATCACCTAGTCCCCTTTCTCTGCCGACCTCCTTGGTTATTTATAGCTCTGTTCATTAAAATAACACTATAGGAGAGTAATCAATTAGCAGGCAGAGTATTAGAAAGAAAGAGAAATTTACATAACAGTTATATCCATAGAAGGAAAGTATTCAATCTGATTTCAAATAATGTCCATAAAGGATTTAATCAATTTAGCCAAGAATCTAATAGAGGAAAAGAAAGATTCAGAACGGCTATAAGACATAAATTGATTCCATATAAATCAGATCTATAAGATAAGAAAAGAGATCTGGCGATTTTGAATTCTGTCATAAAGATCGACGTGCGTCGATTACTATTCGACGCAAGCGTCGAATACATCCTGTCTGGACGCCGAGAGGAGAATAAGGAAGGTGCGTCGACTAGGGTGCGTCGACTTCTAAAGATACGTCGACTAGAAGTTAGAGCTACGTCGACATAGGATACGTCGGCTTCTGCTTGGAGCTACTTCGACTCATTCTGATAGAAACGTCGACTTTATCTCGACGTTGCGTCGAATACTATTCGACGCATATTTACTTAGCCTTATTTTTCATTCTTAGAATTCTTGTTTAACTCATTTCTAGGGGTTAAGAGAAATCATTTCCCCAACAATATGTGTGTATGAGATGCACCCCCATTCCATCCTCCACTTCGCCATCACCCTCCATTCCATTACGCAAGCTTACTCCTCCATACGCTTGCCTTCTCGCCCTTTCGCCTAGCGAAGAAGTGCATAGCGGCCTGCATAGTCCTCATCCACCTTGCGAAGCAGTGCATAGCGGCCTGCATTGTAGTATTAATTTAGGTCCTTTTCTTTTATTTTTCCAATAACCAATCCACCGTTTCCGCAATCCTTCCAACCTAAAGGACTTCTATCTCAAGTCCTTCCTCGATAAATAACTCCACCTTACTTTGTTCCTTTGAGAGTGGATACTTGGGGATTCACTCACACATTTTATATTACTTGAAAGATCGGTACACTGCCATTTCGTGCCGCAGTCTTGCTACCGCCTATAGCGGTGTGTGAGATTCACGCATCAAGTTTTTGGCGCCGTTGCCGGGGAACACAATCGTGTGAGTTTCTGGAGAGGAAGAGCTGAGAGATAAAACTTCTTCCATTTGTAAATTGCATCTTTTTGTTTTGTTTCATATTATGTTTTTCCTGCGTTAAATTTAGGTTGCTTTAGTAAATTATTGTTGGGTGTAGTATTTTGCACAATAGTGTTTTTCTTTTGAATCTTATTATCTTCACGCAATGTGGGCCGTATTTAATATTCATTGTCGTTGGTGTGGAGATATTTCTCATGCTAGTGATAGATTCCCATCGGGAGATAGTAGCCCTAGTCCCCAAGGCTCAATGTATCGGGCACCGACACCGTACAGTACCTCATACACTGCACCTAAGTCCTATGGTACTCTTCCGCTCCGCATGTGCCATTTTTGCATCCATCTCCGACCCAATTTGAGCCGAAGAAAAATGTAAAGAAGTGCTTGTTTTGTCGGAGCTTGGATCATGCCTTGAAGGATTGTGCTGTTTTTCTTCACCAATTGGACGAGAATGATGAGTTGGATATCCGGATCATCCCTACTCCTAACTCTGGCAGCATACCTTCAACTTCTGATTACTTTTCTGTGTCACCTTCTTGTTTTGAAGGGAATGAAGCAGACACACTTATCAGAGTTGTGGCAGATGTATGTTCCGACATCGCTGAGCCAATCTCCCTTGTGCATACATCACCTTGCATGAATTCGATTCATTGTGAGGAATCGGTGCTTCACTTTTATCCAAGCACTATTCCTCCCCCTATTTGGCATACTACTACATTTGTGTCTGACAACATTATTGAGGATGTTTCGTAGGATAAGGTAGGTGATTTGTGTGTTGTGCCTATCCCTATGGAGGATGATATTTTCCAAGGTGAAGAGGATTCTACCTCAGCAACGGTGGAGGAAGTCCAAATCGTGGAGGAGGCCTCTGATGATCTTACTGATCGCTGCAGCATTGTCAATGATGCCAACAGTATCCTCTTACTTCAACCTAATGGGAGTGAGACCAGGACCACTCCACCGATTGATGATTATTTAAGTTTTTCATCTCTTTTATTTTCTGACACCCTTCTTCATCTGAGCATGTGCAGGTTGAGTCTTCACAGGTACTTCAGAAGGACTTGGAGCATTTTGCTCAGATCAATGATGAGTGTATCCTCTCATGTGAGGAGGTTGATCCCTCCTCCATAGTGGAAGCCTCATTCATTACCTTCTCCTCCTGCCACCTCCCTGAAGACGACACCTTGCTGGGCAAGGATATTTTTTCTGAGACGAGTGATGATTCCTCCTCCTCCTCTTACATTCTCTTCCCTCTACCTGTGAGGAGCGGGTATTATTATTTAGGTAGAGGGGTTGCTGCTCTATCACCATATCGGTACCCGCTACTGACACAGAAATTAGGCTAGTTACCTGTGCACTTCTCCTTCCATACTCCCATCAGCTAAAACTCTGAAAGTTTTGAATAAGTCATGCTGGGAGGACAATAACCCCAGTAGTTATCTTACCTTTTCTTGCATTTTTATTTTTTTATTTTATCTAGTTTGTTTACTTAGTTGTATTTTATTTTTAGATGTTCTATTTTTGTTTTGGGGAAGCTCACCCCCAGCAGGAATTTTCTATTTGTGAAGGCGGTGGTTGTGATTCTTTGTGTGGTGGCCTGGTATTGGTTTACACACATCTTATGGTATTCTCACTTGCTGATCATTAGGAACTCTCTTCAGCTAGGTTTATTTTGAATTTCATAGTCATATATTGTGTTGGATTGTCTAGTTTAAGTCTGTGGGAGAGTCGTTTTATGTGCCCACTCACGTGTACTATTGCATAGCATGCTAGACGCTTTTATTTAAGATGTTTTATTCAATTTCTATGCACACCACAACACCCACATGAGCGTGTACTTAGCCATAGGCGCGTATCGAGTATAACTCATTTCCTTTGTGTGATTGGGAAAATCATTGTGTTGGCGTTTAAATTATGTAGTGGAGTAAAATGTTGACTCCGGTATTCCTAGTAAAGTACTCATGTGAGTATAAGGATTTGTGTAGATTATATTTCTTTTTATACTTTTAGTTTTATGCATTTCTTTTAGTGTAAATATTGTTTAATCTACTGAAATGGTGAATCCGGTGTGAATCAAAAGGTAGTATACGGATGTGTGTAAATTATCGTTAGACTAGTATTGCTCGAGCCGGGAGGAAGGATAATCTTTCTCGGTGGCTAAGAACTTTCCCCAAGCAATTCTTGAAGCATAGGCATAGGATAGTTCTGTTGCGCGAGAATGACGTAGGACATCATTTTGGCCCGGTTGAGCCTTTGTGCCATTCCTGATATCTTCCCTCGCTATCCCCTTTGTGCCTACCCAATTCTCTTGGTTCAGCTCCACCTACACCTCACCAAAGCCTCAAAGCCAATCCTAGTCGCATACCCAAATGCGAGCATTTTGTTTAGACTTTAATTTGGTCGTGTCTATTGTGGAAATATAATGTGAAGATGTGGATGTGTTCATTGATTTTGTGCTGAAAAGAAAAGAAAGAAAAAAGTATATATTGATTGATAAAAAAATGTTGAAATGAGAAAAATTCTAAATTGAATATTATTTGAAATATTGGGAATAGGTGGTGCACACACCCATGTTGCAAAAGTCTAAGTCTGGGGGATGTGGTGCACTTGCGTTCGATGTTGGTGTGCCGGGAGTTGTATTAAAGCTCATTTGGGTTTAGGTGTACCAAGCCTTCGTATTTATCTTTGTTTACCTCACCAAAACCCAAGTCCCATTTAAATCCTAAAGTCCTACCGACTCGCACTACGAACCAATCTAGTGTCATGGAGAGAATGTGACCGGGCGAGCTTATGGTCTCCGACACCGATGGATTTCAGTGGAGTTTTCCCAAATCCCAACTTGGGCAATGCTCATCTCAATGATTATTCTACTTTCTCCGTATGCGTGACCGGATGTTTCACCGTGATTCATTTTTGAGTAGTAGTAATATTTATTTACTCTATTAGAATTTTATAAACTATGTGTATAATTAGAAATCTTCTTTAATATTTTTCTATGCACTTGAGCATGCGACTTCGCATGATACTCCATTTTGTAATTTCAAGGTAGCAATTTCTTTTTTTTTCCGCACGCTTAGGATTTGTTTGCCTTGGATGAACAAATGGGTAAGTCTGAGGGCGTGATGAGTCCGATTTATATTGGGTTTTTCAGACTCATCTAGGCTTGTTTTCTCACTCGTGTGCTACCATTTTAGCGTTAAATGCTCATATTTACTTTAGTTATCATTTTACACGTAGTGCACTCTTTTCGCCTATCGGGGTAAGAAATTGCACATTCCGTGCTGGGAGTATGCCTTTAGGGGCTTGATGCGCGAATCTAGCACAATGCTATAGGCGGTAGCGAGACTGCGGCACGAAACGACAGTGTACCGATCGTTCAAGTAATATAAAATGTGGGAGTGAATCCCCAAGTGTCGATCTCGAAGGAACACAGTAAGGTGGAGTTTACTTTTAAGGAAGGACTTGAGATTGAAGTCCTTTAGGTCTAATGGATTGCGGAAAAAGGGGTGTTTTTGTTTATGGAAAATAAAAGAAAATAACTACAACTAATCTTATGCAATGTCGCTATGCAATGCTTCGCTTGGCGAGATGGAAACTAGGCAGGCCTTGAGCGCGCTGCTTCACAAGGTGGATGGACGAGAAGGCTTGCGGATGGAGTGAATCGCACTGGCAGAATGAGGTGGAGGGTGGAGTGGATTTGGTGGCGTACCTCACATACACATATAAACAAACGAGAGATTTCACATAGACATGAAATAATCAATACAAAGCAAGGTTTACATGTGCCACATCATCAAATAATAAGGATTACATTCATATACATCAACACAAATAAGACAAAACGGCAAGAGATACGATCGAATCTGGAGGCTTGTTGTAGATTCACGGTAGGAATCGTCGGGTTGTCAATCCACGTCCTAGCTCGGTCCCAACTATCTTCCGGGGTAGAAGAGGGCTGTCACTTCCTCCCAATGGACCCGTCTTCTCTGGTAAACTACAATACGGCCACGTCTGATGCGAAGAACTCCTAGCTTGGCGGTGAAGATGAGTGTAGAATCCTCTTCTTGAAGCGCTTGGATGATGCGAGGTGGCCGAGAGGATACTCCGGCTCAAGATTTGAGCCAAGAATGTGTTCAGAGCATCTCCAAATGGTGGGCGGTGATGGAACGACGGACTGGAGCGGAGCTGGAACCCTTAGGCGCGGGAAAGAAGATGGATCGGGCGAACTCCGGATTAGGTCAAGATCTGCAGCTTTTATAGAAAAGTCAGAAATTTGGTCACGCACGGTCGAATGCACGACCGTGCATGAACCGTGCGATATTAATTGAGAATAAAGTCTAGGAAGACGAAGCAGGCGCGCCCGTGCATTTTACTCAAGCACGGTCGAATCCGATCGTGCGTAAAAATGCACGGGCAAATTCAGAAACCTCGAAATCTGGCAAACAACAGGAGGCCGTGCATTTTGTTCGCGCACGGTTGAGGCCATTCGTGCGTGAAGAAAATGCACGAGCGGGGCAGATCACCATATTGACCAGCCGATCATTTCGCATGACCGTGCATCAAGTGAACGCACGACCGTGCGATTCATACAGGGTGAATTCTGGGCAATCTGGATGATCTGCCCACCTGCACAACGAATCCACACGCTGGTAACACACCTCCAGCACAAGTATAATAACAGAAAAAGAATGGGGAACACAATGTGCTTGCCCTCAACAAAATAGTGCTTAATTGCACACCACAATGGGCCTAAACATTGCACTTTGTGAGGGAATATGAACCAGTGAAATATAAACAATAATGAGCTAAAAGTGAAGTGCATTTGAGTGAAAACTAGCCCAGATGAGTCCATAAAAGTGTATATAAATGGGACTCATCACACCCCCAGACTTACCTGTTTGCGCGTCCCGAGCAAACAAATCCGGCGGAGTAGGAAAAGCATAGCTAGCAAAAAAATTGCAAACATGAAATAGAATGTGAAGTTGCATACTTGTGTACATAGAAGTTCATTAGAAGAAGTTTCTACATATGCTAACTAATTTATAAAAGTGTAAATGCATATAAAGAAATTTATTTTTACTCAAAAATGGAATGTTGGTGAATCGCGAGGTCACACGTAGTACGAAAGTAAGCAAGACGCGAAGGGGAGTGTTACCCAAGAACGGAACTCGGAATTATCTCCATTGAAATCCATCAACATTGAGAACCATAAGCTAACCCTGTCACACTCTCTCCACGGCGCTAGTGAACTCACAAGACGAATCGATAGGACTTTAGGTATACACGAGGCTTAGGTTACGGTTTGGAATGCAAAGATAAACATGATGGCTAATCGCAACCCAAATGAGCACACAAAAGTGCTAAATCATAACAGCCCCAATAAAACACATGTAAAATACACCCAGACTTGACTTTGAAAGCGGGTGTGCACACGTCCTACTCCAATCGATAGAGATAGATGTTTCAATTAAAACGCTAGGGATGTATTTTTTTCTTTCTCTTTGCTTTTTCTTTTTCTTTTCCTTCACCCTTTTTTTCTTATATCCCCAAATATATTAGCAAGAATCTCAGCATATAGAATTTTTTAAGATATCCACATCAACACAAAAGTTTCACAAGACCGCACCACATTGGAAAATTACAATTCATTAATGCTTTTGGCTTAATTTTTGGTTGCGATAATGGGATTAGCTTTTAGGCCTTGGTGAAGTATGGTGGAGTTGAACCAAAAGGTCGTGTAGGCACAAAAATAGGCTAGCAACGGTTAGCATATAGGAATGGTAGAACAAAGCTCAAGCTTGCCAAATAGATGGCCTACGTCACGCTCATCTTGCAAATCATTCGCACCCATGCTTCGAGAGTCGCTTGGGGCAAATTCTTAGCCCCCGAGAAAGGCAATCCTTCCTCCCGACTGTAGCAAAACGAACCTCGTGCTCGCCTATACACAATACCACGCTACCACTAGATTCAACCACATTCACCATTTTGAGTAAAATAAATAAAAATCTACGCAAATCTACTAAGTGTAAATTAGAAGCATAAATAATAACTAATTCTACTCAAATTCCTATGCAAGACACGAGTACTCAACTAGAGCACTACAAGAGTCAACATGCCACTCCATCTTGCAATTTTTTAGGCTAATACAACAATTTCTACATCACAACCAAGAATTGAATATACAGGAGCATACAAACAAGTAAGTGCGCGCTAAAGTGGGTGATGTGGTGTGCAAAGAGAATGAACAACAATTTTCAATAAACTAAAATAAAAGTACTTTTAGCATGTTATGCAATAGTGCACGTGAGTGGGCACATAGAACTACTCTCCCCCAGACTTAAACTAGACAATACACAATATATAGCTATGAAATTCAGAAAAGAGCTAGGGGAAGAGAGTACCCAATGCTCAGAAGTGAGCATACTAGAAGATTGGCATTTAAATCTAGACCTAGCTGCAGCATCCACCATCCAGAAGAAGGACCTGCAGGGGTAAGCTCCGCAAAAACAAAAGAAAATATACAGACTAAAATAAAGTACAACTAACTAAACAAACTAGAAAAACTGAAATTGCAAGAAAAGTAAGATAACTACTGGGGTTATCGTCTTCCCAGCACGACTTATTCAAATTTAAAATAGTTCTAGCTAATGGGAGTATGCAAAAGGAAATGAACATGTAACTGGTCTAGTATGTGTGTCGGTAGCAGGAACCGATACGGCGACAGAACAGTTACTCCCCTACCTAAATAATAATACCTGCTCGTCACAGGTAGAGGGAAGAGAATGTAAGATGAGGAGGAGGAGTACTCCTCACACATCTCACCAAAAACATCCTTGCCCAGCAAGGTGTCATCTTTAGGGAGGCGGCAGGAAGAGAAGGCAATGAATGTGGCTTCCTCTATGGAGGAGGGATCAACCTCCTCACATAAGAGGATGCGCTCATCATTAACTTGAGCAGAATGCTCCAAGTCCTCCTGAAGTACCTGTGAAGACTCAACCTGCACAGGCTCAGATGAAGAAGGGGGGTTAGGAAATAAAAGAGAAGAATGACTTAAATAATCAAAAATCGGGGGAGTGGTCCCGGTCTCACTCCCAACAGGTTGGGGAAGAATGATATTGTCGGCATTATTGATAATGATGCAAGGCTCGGCAGGATCAACAGTGGCCTCACCCATGATTTGGACTTCCTCCACCGGTGCTGAGGAAAAATTCTCTTCACCATGAAGGTTGTCCTCCTCCACAGGAATAGGCATAACACACAAATCACCTGCCTTATCCCACAACTCTGATGAGCGTGTCTGCATCATTCCCTTCAAAACTTGAAGGTGATACATCAACGTAATCAGAGGTGGAAGGTGTGCTGTCAGAGTTAGGAGTTGGGACGATCCGGATATCCGGCTCATCATCCTCGTCCAATTGGCGAAGATAATCGGCATAGTCATTCAAGGCATGATCTGTGCTCCGACAAAACAAGCACTATCTTGCTGGCTTCATTGGCACCACCTAAAGCAGCAAAGAAGTATGCCGGTAAAGGCTTTGAAGAATAGACATAGGACTTACGCGCACCATATGGAGTACCAGGCGAAGTCGATGCTCCATATATTGGGCCTTGAGAGCTAGGGCCATTATATCCCTTTGGACATCTATCACTAGCATGAGATATATCTCCACACAAATGACAATGAATATTAAATGAAGCCCACATTGTGTGAAGATAACTAGATTCAAAAGAAAAACACTATTGTGCAAAATACTACACCCAACAATAATTTACTAAGCAACCTAAATTAAAAACAAGTAAAAGGGATAACAAGAACTTAAAATAAAATAAAGGATGCAATTTACAAATGGAAGAACTTCTATCGCAGGTTCTACCTCTCCAGAAAACTCACACGACTGTGTTCCCTGGAAACGGCGCCAAAAACTTGATGCGCGAATCTAGCACACCGCTATAGGCGGTAGCGAGACTGCGGCACGAAACAACACTGTACAGATCGTTCAAGTAATATAAAATGTGGGATTGAATCCCCAAGTATCGATCTCGAAGTAACACAGTAAGGTGGAGTTTACTTTTAAGGAAGGACTTGAGATTGAAGTCCTTTAGGTCGAATGGATTGCGGAAAAAAGGGGGTTTTGGTTTATGGAAAATAAAAGTAAATATCTACAACTACTCTTATGCAATGCCGCTATGCAATACTTCGCTTGGTGAGATGGAAACTAGGCAGGCTTTGAGCGCGCTGCTTCACAAGGCGGATGGACGAGAAGGCTTGCGGATGGATTGAATCGCACCGAAGGAATGAGGTGGAGGGTGGAGTGGATTTGGTGGCGCACCACACATACACATATAAACAAACGAGAAATTTCACATAGACATGAAATAATCAATACAAAGCATGGTTTAGATGTGCCACATCATCAAATAATAAGGATTACATTCATATACATCAACACAAATAAGAGAAAAAGGCAAGAGATACGACCGAATCCGGAGGCTTGTTGTAGATTCACGGTAGGAATCGTCGGGTTATCAATCTGCGTCCTAGCTCGGTCCCAACTATCTTCCGGGGTAGAAGAGGGCTGTCACTTCCTCCCAATGGACCCGTCTTCTCTGGTAAACAACAATCCGTCCACGTCTGATGTGAAGAACTCCTAGCTTGGCGGTGAAGATGAGTGTAGAATCCTCTCCTTGAAGCGCTTGGATGATGCAAGGTGTCCGAGTGGATACTCTGGCTCAAGTTTTCAGCCAAGAATATGTCCGGAGCACCTCCAAATGGTGGGCGGTGATGGAACGGCGGACTGGAACGGAGCTGGAACCCTTAAGCGCGGTAAAGAAGATAGATCGAGCGAACTCCAAATTAGGTCGAGATCGACAGCTTTTATAGAAAAAGTCAGAAATTTGGTCACGCACGGTCGAACGCACGACCGTGCTTGAACCGTGCGATATAAATCGAGAATAAAGGCCAGGAAGACGAAGCAGGCACGCCCGTGCATTTTACTCACGCACGGTCGAAGCCAATCGTGCGTAAAAATGCACGGGCAAATTCAGAAACCTTGAAATCCGACAAACAACAGGAGGCCGTGTGTTTTGTTCACGCACGGTTGAGGCCAACCGTGCATGAAGAAAATGCACGAGTGGCGCAGGTCACCATATTGACCAGCCGATCATTTTGCACGACCGTGCGTCAAGTGAACGCACGATCGTGCGATTCATACAGGGTGAATTCTGGGCAGTATAGATGATCTGCCCACCTACACAATGAATCCACACACTGGGAACACACCTCCAGAACAAGTATAATAACAGAAAAAGAATGGGGAGCACAATGTGCTTGCCCCCAACAAAATAGTGCGCAATTGCACACCACAGCGGGCCTAAACATTGCACTTTGTGAGGGAATGTGAACCGGTGAAATATAAACAATAATGAGCTAAAAGGAAAGTGCATGTGAGTGAAAACTAGCCCAGATGAGTCTATAAAAGTTTATGTAAATGGGACTCATCAGGGCTCCCCATGCCTTTCTTGTTGTTATTGTGGATGTTTGTCTTAGTTCTTGTGTGGTTGGAGCTTTGGTTTTGAATGTGTGCAGGTGGATTGTGCCCTTGAGCTGAGCATTGTGATGCGCAAACGGCAAGTGCATCGGTCGCTCAAGTAATAAAAGTGGGAGCAAGTCCCCAAGTATCGATCTCTCGAGGAGTGCAGGTAGGGAGTGTGAGTTCTCTATTCGAGAGAATAACTGTAAGGGTGAAACGAACCGAAAGGGGGGTTTTGTGATTGTGTTTTTACGCTACAAACAGGAAATAAAATACGGGTCACCTTCACCGCGTCTCTCGGGTGGATCACCCATATGGGTAATATGGTGGATGGAAGAGCAACGAGGGTCGCAATCACCTCTTCACCAAGCACTCTCCTAACAATTGCTAGGGCAGCACAACACACAACAGGCAGCAGGGAAGTAGTAAACTAAGCGCACCACGGATGTAAAAACGACAAACTCAAGCACAAAGACATGATTAATAAAACTAAGTGCAGTGGATTTTACACATAAGAACCGCCTTCATCAAGTTCCTAAACCAAATTACAACAAAGGAAGGGGGAAGAAATACAACAGAGCGTACGAAGGCTTGTCGGTATTCGCGTCCGGACTCAAGGGTTGTCAGTCCTTGTCCAAGATCGGTCCACGGTTGACATCCGAGGTACGAAGAGGAGTTGTCAATTCCTTCTAGTGAACCCGTCTTCTTTGCTTGTCTTTGCTGGTAGTATTCTTGCTGGAAACTTCCCAGAATGCAGCATGAAATGGCCGAAAACAGAGCTTGAGAGGCGCAACAATGGTGGTCGCCGAAGATGAAGCTATCGCAAGAGTTTCACAAAGAAATGGTGTTCCAAGCTTCTCTCCCAAGGTAGGGCTCAGTTGAGGGCTAGAAATGGAGCTCTCCCTCTCCTCCCGACGGCTCCCGCTTGAAAAGAACGAAAAAGAGGACTTCTAGGTCGGATCTTACCTCGCGCTTAAATAAAGGCGTTAATTTTAAGAAACGCACGATCAAAACGCATGACCTTGTATTTTGGGACGTGAGATAGGCAAACAAGAACAGCGCCTGGAGATAAACGAAGGTCGTGCATTTTTGTTCACGCACGAACAGAATGCTCGTGCGCGACCAAAAACACACGGGGTAAGACAAGCTGCCAATTTTCCATGCTTCCAGGTAGGTCGTGTGTTTTCCTTCATGCACGATTGGGTTCAATCGTGCGTTAAGGAGAACGCACGATGAGCATCATCACACATAGCTCTGAGTAAATCGCACGATCGCTGCGATCATGCGTTAACAATAATCGCACGGTCGTGCAATTTACCGAGGTTGCAATGCTCAGCTCAAGAGTATAAACCACCTGCACACAATCAAAACACAGCACCAATCCATAGAAAATAGTTCCAACCATAGGGCTAACACCCAAAATACCAGCAAGCCAGGCATGGGGAACCCGTAGAGGCATACCCCCAGCACAGAATTTGCAATTGAACACCCTAATAGGCGAAAATAGTGCACTATGTGTAAAGTGATAACTAAAGAAAATATGAGCCTTAAAAATAGGCCCTGATGAGTCTGAAAAACCCTATATAATCGGGACTCATCACACCCCCAGACATAACCGTTTGCGCGTCCCGAGCAAACCATTCTATGGAGATGAGAAAAACAGCTAGCTAGCACAGAAAATATGACACGGAATACCATGCAAAGTCGCATGCTCACATGCACAAAAAATACAGTAAAATAGATTTCTAATTATACAAGTTAGTTTATAAATTTCTACTATAGTAAATGTCTATTACTACTACTCAAAATGTGAATCATAGAGAATCATTCGGTCATGCATACGGAGAAAGTACAATAATCGCTAAGATGAGCACTGCCCAAGTTAGGATTTAGGAAAACTCCACCGAAATCCAACGGTGTCGGAGGCCATAAGCTCACCCGGTCACATTCTCTCCACAATGCCAGATTGGTTCACTGCACGAGTCGGTAGGACTGTAGGTCTTAAATGGGGCTTGGGTTAAGGTGAGGTGAACAAAGGTAAACATAAAGGCTAAATGCACCAAACCCAAATAAGCTAATCATGAAAATAATCTAACAAGCGACCACCAAGTGTACGAGTGCACCACACCCCCAGACTTAAACTTGACAATATGGGTGTGTGTCCCGCCTAATCCAAACACAAATCTCAAATAGATTTTCATATAAGCTCTCTTGTTTTTCACAATTTATTTTCTTTTTCAAACATTTTCCTTTTTTTTCTCTTTCTCAAAATTTTTTTCCAAATCATTTTTTGCATATTTTCAATAGAAGCACAACCACCATCACAACATTTTCCAAAACACACTCCCAAAATAAGAAATATAATTTCGCTATTGCTTGGCATTTAGGTGCATGACTAGGATTGGCATTTTGGCTTTGGTGAACTAGGTAGAGCTGAATCAAGAGGAATGGGTAGGCACAATGGGGTTAGAGAAGGAAGATATCAGGACTGGTACAAAGGCTCAACCGGGCCAAAATGATGGCCTACGTCATTCTTGCGCAACAGAACTATCATATGCCCATGCTTCAAGAATAGCTTGGTGCAAGTTCTTAGCCTCCGAGAAAGATTATCCTTCCCCCCGGCTCGAGCAATACGCGTCTAGCAATCATCTACACTCATCCCTATGCTACTGTTTGATTCACACCAGATTCACCAATTTGAATAAAGTAACAACATTTACACTAATAGAAAAATATAAAACTAAAAGTATAAAGAGAAATCTACTTTACACGAATTTCTATGCAAACCATGAGCACTCGACTAGGAGCACTACACGTGTCGACATTTTATTCCAACTCACAATCTTAAGCCAACACACAGATTTTCCAAATCACACACAAGAAACGAGTTGAACTCAAAACGCTCCTACGGCTAAATGCGCGCTTAAGTGGGTGTTGTGGTGTGCAGCAAATATGACCTAAGAACAAGAATGAAATCTTCTAGTATGTTGTGCTTTGAGTGAGTGCACAGGTACACGCTTCGCACTCCCAACCCCCAGACTTAAATGAAAAACAGGTAGGCATAAAATTTAAGCAGAAATTAACAAGAGGTGAAATGAGAAAGCGCTACCCCTACACAATGATAGACATTCCCGAAGATTGCATTAAATTTGAACTAGAGAGCTAACCCAGAACGAAGGGTATCCACCTGCAAAAAGCATCAACTACCACCACAAATAAAAAAAATTATGATTGAAAGGAAGAATAATATAAAATAATTTCAACTGATTACTACACTAGCATCACGCATATGAAAAAAGTAAGTACACAGCAAAGGAAAGGAAGCATTAGAAAAAAAACTAAACCACCCTGGGGACGAACCCCCAGTAGAATAAAGTACTACAAATTTTTTTTTGAGGGATACAAAGGTACAGCTGGGTTGTCTCCCGCAAGCCCTTTTCTTTAACGTCCCTGAGGTGGACCAAGGATTAGGCTCAACAGAGCACTACATCCCTTCACGGGTCTTGAAGTAGAATACAATGAACTGTTTTCATGGTCGCGCTTTCTTTGAAGATCTTCAGACGATGATCGTTAACTTTAAAAGTCCCTTCCTTGTCACCATGCACTTCAATGGCACCATATGGTGATACACTCTTAACGATATAGGGTCCACTCCATCTCGATTTTAGCTTCCTGGGAAAAAGTCTCAATCTTGAATTGTACAACAATACCTTATCACCTGGCTTAAACACCTTGGGAACAAAATGTCGATCGTTCCAACGCTTTGTTGTTTACTTATATATATTGGCGTTCTCATAAGCCATGTGCCTGAACTCCTCAAGCTCACATAGTTGGTTACATATTTTATCACCGGCGGCTAAAACATCCAAGTTGAGCATTTTAGTCGCCCATAGCTATTTATATTCCAACTTGACTGGGAGGTCACAAGACTTTCCATAAACTATTGAAACGGTGACATTCCAATAGGTGTCTTGAATGCAGTTATGTAGGCCCAAAGAGATTCATCCACCTTCCGAGCCCAATCTTTCCTGTTAGACTTTATAGATTTCTCTAGAATCCGCTTCAATTCTCGGTTTGAAACTTCCACTTGCCTGCATGTTTGAGGATGATATGCCAGTGCCACCTTGTGATGGACACCGAACCGCTTCAGTAATTGAGCAAATTGTCGGTTGCAAAAGTGACTCCCGCCATTGCTAATTATTCTGTGAGGTGTACCAAATCGAGAAAATATATTCTTGTGGATGAACTGTAGAACTGTGCGTGCACCATTTGCAGCAACAGCTTCTGCTTCGACCCATTTAGAAACATAGTCCACTGCCACAATGATGTAAAGCTTTTCATGAGACATGGGGAATGGTCCCATAAAGTTGATTCCCCACACATCGAACAATTCACAAACCATCATATTATTCAAGGGCATTTCATCCCGCCTAGCTATATTTCATGTGCGTTGACACTCATTGCATTCTTTAACGTGAGTGAAGGCATCCCGAAATAATGTGGGCCAGTACAGCCCACACTGGAGTACATTTTGAGCAGTTCGAGTAGCCCCAAAATGTCCACCTGCCTCCCGGTCAGGACAGTGATGAAGGATGGACTTGATTTTGTAATCCGGAACACAGCGTCTAATGATTCCATCAGCACAAGTGCGAAATAGTAAAGGATCCTACCAATAATAGTATTAGATAACCGAGAAAACTTCTTCCGCTGTTGATATGTCAAATTCAGAGGGGAAGCTTTGCTTGCCAAAAAGTTAGCAAAATCAGCATACCATGGTGCGGATGAGGTAGGTGCAACTGCAAAAAAACTCTCATCGGGAAATTTATCAGCAACTTGAGACCCCGACGTTTCCGAATCACCATGGTGTTCGAGCCTCGAAAGGTGATCAGCAATAACATTATCAACACCCCGACGGTCATGCACTTCGATATCATATTCCCGCAGTAGCAAAATCCCCCGCATCAGTCAAGGTTTTGCATCCTCCTTTTTCATGAGATAACGTAGGGCAGCATGATCCGTGTGCACCACAACCTTTGAGACGATGAGATACTAATGAAATGTTTCAAAGGAGAAAATGACTGCTAATGACTCCTTTTCCGTCGTGGTGTAATTACACTAAGCATCATTCATGTGTAACTTGCAGCGTCTTAGAACTAAAGCCAGATAATATCGACCTTCGCCTGATCAACCTCTAATCCTCTGTTGGACACTTTGTGTCCTAGCAGTACTCCTTCCCCGACCATGAAATGACATTTTTCCCAGTTTAGTACCAGATTTGTGTCCTTGCAGCGTTTTAGAACTAAAGCCAGATTTTTCAACCCGACATCGAAGCTTGTTCCGAACAGAGAAAAATCATCCATGAATACCTCTAAGAAATCGCCAACCATGTCATGGAATATCGCCATCATGCAGCATTGGAATGTGTCTGGGCATTACAAAACCCGAATGGCATGCGCTTGAAGGCAAAGGTCCCAGATGGACAAGTAAATGTGGTCTTCTCCTGATCCACTGGGTCAATCAAAATTTGGTTATAACCCGAGTATTCATCAAGAAAATAGTAATAGTCATGTCCTGCGAGCTTTTCCAACATTTGATCAATGAATGGGAGAGGGAAATGATCCTTTTCGAGTGGCAAGATTGACCTTTCTGTAGTCACTACACACTCTCCAACCAGTTATCGTCTGGGTTGGAAGTAGCTCGTTATCCTCATTAGTGACTACTGTCATTCCTCCCTTTTTCGGGACAAGTTGAACTGGGCTCACCCACTTGCTATCACTAATGGGGTAGATAATCCCGGCGTCGAGAAGTTTAATAATCTCATCCTTGACAATCTCTTGCAACTTAGGATTCAATCGACGTTGGGGTTGAGCTGAAAGTTTGAAACTCTTTTCTAAGTGTATTTTGTGCATACAAATCGTGGGGCTGATCCCTTTGATGTTGGAGATTTTCCACCCAAACGCCCCCATGTGTAACTTCAGCAATTTTACTAGCTGACATTCTTGAACATCTGTTAGCAGAGCAGAGATAATGACAGGGTGTTTCCTGCTCTCCCCCAAGAATATGTACTTTAAAGTCTCTGGTAGAGGTTTGAGTGATGGAGCATTAGAAGCTGCGAAATATGACACCGGAACTGAGTCACAGATGATGGCTGACTCTGTATAAAACAGATCTTGCTCATCTCTGTCAGCGTCATCAATCACATCATCACATCTCTTAAATTGAGTAATGGGGCACTCCGTTGGCTCAGTAGCCACAGAGTCAAGGAGTTCGGACTCGGTACTCTTGACTACACTTTGAGCTTTGTACATATCAAATGTGGTTGACTCCGTTCCAAGGCACAATGTTAACTGTCCATTCTCTGCATCCATCACTGCTCTTGTCGTAGCTAGGAATGGTCTCCCTAAAATAATTGGTGTCTCATCACCACTTTCTATATCGAGAATCACGAAGTCCGCAGGAAAGACTAATTCGTTGACAACCACCACCAGATCCTCCACTACGCCCAGCGGCTTCTTTCTTGATCGATTAGCTAGTTGTAACGTGGTAGTTGTAGGTTGAATGACCCTCGTGCCTATTTCATGAAAGATTGAGAGCGGCATCAAGTTGATTAAAGCTCCATAGTCGCACAGAGCTTGATGGCACATTGACTGACCAATTGTGCAAACAATGGTGAAACTACCTGGATCTTTTTGTTTTACAGACCAATGTAGTCCCACCATGGTTGAGCACTCCTCTAAGGTTGATACTTTACCGACAAAGTCTGACGTTCTGGCTTTCGCCACAAGGTCCTTTAGAAATTTAGCCATAGTTAGGAACTTGTGTGAGCACATCAATCAGGGGAATGCTCATGTGCACACCTTTCATGATGTCCAGAAATCTGAGATGTTGTTTCTCTTTTCGGAGATTCAGCAGTCAATGAGGGAACAACGGTGTGGCCATCACAGGCTATTGCGGCAAAGATTCTGGTGCTACACAAGTGAGTGCTTCGATAGTGGTCCCGGTCTCCATCGGCAAACCCATTTGTCTAGAAGGTCGACTACGTTGTTGATCACCAACCAAAACAACTCTCCCACTTTGAAGATTCATAGTGTTCACAGTCTCAGTCTGTTGATGGTTTAATATTTGAATCACTCCTCTTAGGGTGGAGCACAATGTATCAATTCTTCGACTGTTCAATTCCTGTGAACGCCACCACTCCTCGAACCACCTCATGAATTGTTTGAATTTCTTCTCCCCAGTCATGGCATCCGGGGTTGTCTTCACAAAACTCGCAGCATAATCAGAGTTTTCCACAACATGGGATGTGAGAGATTGTCCCCACATTCCACTGTAACGAATGACATCATCGAAAATCTGCCAAGCCTCAGATATCCCTTGACTAAGAATTGCTCCCCCAGCCGCAATGTCGAAGAGTAGTCTGTACTGCTCCCGCATTCTGAAATAAAGCGTTTGAAGGCCAGTGACTCCATATATATCCTGAGCGCAGCACTAGGTTTGCAACAGGAAAAATCTCCCCCAGGCTTCAACAAGGGGTTCATTAGGAGCCTGAGTGAAGGTGACAAATTCCAAGTGCTTTTTGGATAAGAGTATTCGCGAGCAATATCTCTTCAGAAACATGGCTTCAGCTTGCCTCCATGACGTGATCTCAATTGGACATATATCCCTATACCAAATTCTAGCTCTTCCCACAAGCGAGAATGCGAATAGCTGTAACTTAAACTTATCTTGAAATCCCTCTGAATACTGGAAGGTGCCACACACTTCCAAAAAGTCTTTAATGTGTGAAATGGCATCTTCGTTTGGGTTCCCCTAGAACACACAGTTCTGAGAAATATAGGTGATCAACTCATCCGGTATTTCGAAAGTGTCTTCTATTTTGCCGATATGATTGATAATGGTATGCATTGACAAAAACTGTGGCAAAACACCGTAATAAAGTAATAAATAAATAAAACTGACAGTTAATCTTGAAACAGGATAATCACACAATTGAATGCACTCCCCGGCAACGGCGCCAAAAACATGATGCGCAAACGGCAAGTGCACCGGTCGCTCAAGTAATAAAAGTGGGAGCAAGTCCCCAAGTATTGATCTCTCGAGGAGTGCAGGGTACGGAGTGTGAGTTCGCTATTCAAGAGAATAACTGTAAGGGTGAAACGAACCAAAAGGGGGGTTCTGTGATTGTGTTTTTACGCTACGAACAGGAAATAAAATGCAGGTCGCCTTCACCGCATCTCTCGGGTGGATCACCCAAATGGGTAATATGGTGGATGGAAGAGCAACGAGGGTCGCAATCACCTCTTCACCAAGCACTCTCCTAACAATAGCTAGGACGGGACAACATACAATAGGCAGCAGGGAAGTAGTAAACTAAGTGCACCAGGGATGTAAAAACCACAAACTCAAGCACAAAGAAATGATTAATAAAACTAAGTGTAATGGGTTTTACACATCAGAACCGCCTTCATCATGTTCATAAACCAAATTACAACGGGAAGAAATACAACCGAGCATACGAAGGCTTGTCGGGATTCGCGTTCGGACTCAAGGGTTGTCGGTCCTTGTCCAAGCTCGGTCCACGGTTGACGTCTGGGGTATGGAGAGGAGTTGTCAATTCCTTCTAGTGAGGCCGTCTTCTTCGCTGGTCTTTGCTGGTAGTACTCTTGCCAAAAAATTCCCATAATGCAGCATGAAATGGCTGGAAACAAAGGATGAGGCAGCAGCAATGGTGGTAGCCGGAGACGAAGCTATCGCGAGAGTTCCACACCGAAATGGTGTTCCAACCTTCTCTCCCATGGTAGGGCTCAGTTGAGGGCTAGAAATGGAGATCTCCCGCTCCTCCCGACGGCTCTCACTTGTAAAGAACGAAAAAGAGGACTTCTAGGTCGGATCTTCCTGCGCGCTTAAATAAAGGCATTAATTTTAAGAAACGCATGATCAAAATGCACAACCGTGCATTTTGGGATGTGAGATTGGCAAAGAAGAACAGCGCCTGGAGCTACAGGAAGGTCGTGCATTTTTGTTCACGCACGAGCGGAATGCTCATGCGCGACCAAAAACGCATGGGGTAAGACAGGCTGTCGATTTTCAATGCTTCCAGGTAGGTCATGCATTTTCCTTCACGCATGATTGGGTACAATCGTGCATTAAGGAGAACGCACGATGAGCATCATCACACACAGCTCTGAGTAAATTGCACGACCACATCAATCGTGCGTTAACAATAATCGCATGGTCGTGCGATTTACCCAGTTGTAATGCTCAGCTCAAGAGTATAAACCACCTGCACAAAATCAAAAAACAGCACCAATCCACAGAAAATAGCTCCAACCAAAGGGATAACACCCAAAATAACAGCAAGCCAGGCATAGGGAACCTGTAGAGGCATTACCCCATCACAGAATGTGCAATTGAACACCCCGATAGGCAAAAATAGTGCACTATGTGTAAAGTGATAACTAAAGCAAATATGAGCCTTTTAATGCTGAATGTGTAGTGCACGAGTGAGAAAACAGGCCCAAATGAGTCTAAAAAATCCTATATAATTGGGACTCATCACACCCCCAGACATAACCGTTTGCGTGTCCCGAGAAAACCATTCTATGGAGATGAGAAAAACTGCTAGCTAGCACAGAAATTGTGACACAAAATACCATGCAAAGTGGCATGCTCACATGCACAAAAAATACAGTAAAATAGATTTCTAATTATACAAGTTAGTTTATAAATTTCTACTATAGTAAATGTCTATTACTACTACTCAAAATGTGAATCACAGAGAATCGGTCAGTCACGCATACAGAGAAAGCACAATAATCGCTAAGATGAGCACTGCCCAAGTTAAGATTCAGGAAAACTCCACCGAAATCAATCGTATCGGAGGCCATAAGCTCGCCCAGTCACATTCTGTCAACGACGCCAGATTGGTTCACTGCACGAATCGGTAGGACTTTAGGTTTTAAATGAGGCTTGGGTTACAATGAGGTAAACAAAAGTAAACATAAAGGCTAAATGAACCAAACACAAATGACCTAATCATAAAAATAATCTAACAAGCGACCACCAAGTGCCCGAGTGCACCACACCCCCAGACTTAAACTTGACAATATGGGTGTGTGCCCCGTCTAATCCAAAAACAAATCTCAAATGGATTTTCATATAAGCTCTCTTGTTTTTCATAATTTATTTTCTTTTTCAAACATTTTCCTTTTTTTCTCTTTCTCAAATTTTTTTTCCCAAATCAATTTTTGCATATTTTCAATAGAAGCACAACCACCATCACAACATTTTCCAAAACACACTCCCAAAATAAGAAATATAATTTTGCTCTTGCTTGGCATTTAGGTGCATGACTAGGATTGGCATTTTGGCTTTGGTAAAACTAGGTAGAGCTGAATCAAGAGGAATGGGTAGGCAAAATGGGGTTAGCGAAGGAAGATATCAGGACTGGCACAAAGGCTCAACCGGGCCAAAATGATGGCCTACGTCATTCTCGCGCAACAGAACTATACTATGCCCGTGCTTCAAGAATAGCTTGGGGCAAGTTCTTAGCCCCTGAGAAAGATTATCCTTCCTCCCGGTGTTTTGGGACGTGCGATTGACAAAGAAGAACAGCGCCTAGAGCTACAGGAAGGTCGTGCATTTTTGTTCACCCACGAGCGGAATGCTCGTGCGCGACCAAAAATGCATGTGGTAAGACAGGCTGCCGATTTTCCATTCTTCTAGGTAGGTCGTGCATTTTCCTTCACGCACGATTGGGTTCAATCGTGCGTTAAGGAGAATGCACGATGAGCATCATCACACACAGCTCTGAGTAAATTGCATGATCGCTTCGATCGTGTGTTAACAATAATCGAACGATCGTGCGATTTGATATTTTATATAGGTGTAGTCAATAATACCTAGAGGGGGGGGGGTGAATAGGTTTTACTTATTTTCTTTGTTTAAACCTAATGTTTCTAGCTGCAGAAAACGCAATCACAAAAATCAAACAAGGATGTATAGAGGTTCCTCAAGACCGGGTGTCTTGAGTAGTCCTCTTTCCCCCTTCACCTTTCTAACAGTGAGTTAGACAAGGCCACAAACTCCAATCTCATCTCCTTGAGCTTACACCACAAGTTCCTCAGAACTTCTCAGATCAATAGTGATCCTACCTCAGGCACAACAGCCCTACACTCAGGCTCAACAGCCCTACACTCAGCCTCAACATCCCTACCCCTCAGGCTCAACAACCCTACACCTCAGGCACAGCAGCCCTACAGCTCAGAGTTATGTAACTCCTACCACTCAAAAATCTCACAGATTTCCTACCTCAGACCTATCAAGAAGTCCTACCACTCAAGTTGTCAACACAGCTTTACAGACAGGCTCAACAGCCTTTCACTCAGGCAACAATGCCTTACAAAGATATAATAGAGTTTGAGCTAGATACAATAGACAAAAGGTTTACTCTTAGGTCTTCTGAATCCTTTCTTCAGATCTGAAAACAAAAACTTCAGATTTGTATCACCTAAATCTTCTCCTTCAGCAAAGCAGAAGATCAACTTGCCCTTCTTGAGTTTATACAGGAAGAGCTAACTAATCTCCCTTAGAAGATTAACTTCAGCTGTAGAGAACAACTTCAACTGGCTGAAACGTGTATGCTCGATTGCGGCGTACAACAAAGGCTTTTTAATCGAACTATTCTTGTTGTTGTGCCCTAGCTTCTTATTTTATACTTCCAGAAGGCTTCAACGACTATATCGATCCTCCTGACACAGTATGGCTCAGATTGGAGTTGCTTTTCCCTCTCAATTGTCGTTTGCGCCAAAAGCAGATCCCGTCAGCACATTTGGATCTGTCTTAGCGGTTGGGCTGAGACAGCTTCCAGTCTCAGCGGTTGGGCTGAGACAACATCCATTCTCAGTGGCAGCTCCAGTCCCCTTCTCAGCGATTGCTCCAGTCTCCTTCTTAGTGGATCCGTTGAGACTGCTCCTCGTCTCAGCGGTTCTGCCCCTTCGTCTCAGCAGTTATGCTGAGACAGATCTTCATCTCGTTGTGGATGGTTTCTTCTCATCTAAGGCCATGTTTGACCCTTCCTTTTGAGTTACCTATGCCTGTATATTCTACACAAGTATAGCTTTGTTAAATACAATATGTCCTTAGTATTGAGAGTGATGCCTCTTCAAATCAAGGTAATATTGAGGGCAATATACCCACCAATCTCCCCCTATTTGAAGAAGGCAGAACATCCCCAATGCTAAGGTCCATTAACTATAAAAATCTTATCACAGAAAAAAAAATGATCTTATAGAAAAATGATCTGTGAAGCATAGGACCTAACACCCTAAGCATTTGCACTGGCCCTTTTTCCCCCTTTCTCCCCTTTCTCCAGCATTGGTACTGGCCCTATCTCCACCTTTCTGGCTTCTTCAACCTTAACCTGGTATGGATAGAGGGACAATAGCTGTAGATCCCTTTGGATCAATCTATAGGCTAACTTGTACACTCTTAGCATTTGTCAACTTCCCCTCAACCTGAGCAGGGAATTTACTCCCACTAAATTGGGAGCTATTTTCTGTAATAGCTGATCCATTTCAATTTGAGCATCCTATTTAAGGTATTGAATACTAAAGAGAATAAATACAGAGTACATATATCAATAGTAACAAACACAATATTATGATCAGAATATGAAATATCATTTCACTTTAAATGTTCATTACAGATATATAAAAGAAAATTCAACTTATAGTTGTACATTCAATCCAAAAAAAATGTCAAGGCTGGTTTTTCTAAGAATGACCCTTGGAAGAGCTTTCTCCATCTGTAGATTTTCTTTTCCTAGTTTCAGCAGCAGCCTTTATCTTCTCCTTTACTTTGAAGTACAGAAGTGGCTTGGGAAGATATCTGGAGGGAATCCTTAAAGGAGTTTCCCTTCTTACCATGTTTTCTTTTAGAATCCTTTCCCTTAAAGATTCCCACTCAGCAGCTGAATAGACATGGTCAATGTCCTTCATTGGATTTCCATGGCTCACCCAGGTATTGACAACAATTGTGTCCAACTCTAGATTGTCATCTTCATGGAGTGGATTCTCTAATCTTTCCATTCTTTTCTGTGCCATGTATTCTACGGCAGTTTGAATACCCTCTACCCTTCTCCTCTTTGCTGCTCTCTCATCAGCAATCAGATTTGATTGACTTTGGAAGTCAAAGTCTTCATCTCTGCGAGGGTTCAAGATTGGCAGATTCAAAGCAATTCTTGTTCCTTGCAGCACTTTTAAGCTTTAGTCTCATTCATTATCAGTGACCTTTCTGACCATGGTAAGGATATTTTCTTGAATAGCACTGGAGGCATTGTTGACCACTTCCACCATTTGCTTGCTGGCTTCTTCTTGATTGGAGAGTATCAGTTTGTGGGAGGACTCCATGTTGTTATACAGCTGTATGTGAGCTCCTTTCTGTTGAATCCAAAAGTGCGCTCACGAAGAAAATCGAGGGCTGCGGATTATCGGTTACTATTTGGTTAGAGAATTTAGACCGCTAGCAGCGGTCGAGGCCGGACTTCGCCCGCCGCGGCAAATGCCACTCTTGCGACGGGCTTTCCTTTGATTGAAAAGTAGCGGTTACAAGTGCAGGAAAGCAGAAGCCGGCCGGTCAAACAGTTCGCAAGACCTGAAACTCGAGACCGGAGCTCCGACAAGCGAGCTCTTCGATTCGAGTGTGCGTGTCTTGTGAACAGTGCCGCCCCCTATTTATAGGCTTGGGGGCCTGCCCGAATGGGCAGGGATAGAATAACCTCCTGCCCGGGTACAGGAGAAACGGGCAGGCGGTGACGGGATGCATAAAGAAGAAAAAAGAAAGAGGCCGCGCGACCTGATGGCCTGCCTTCCCTACCCGTCTGACTTGAGGCTGAGGATACCGGGACTAAGTCAATGATGCAGACCGAGCGGCCTGGAGATTGAGGCCGCGGTCTGCCTTCTGGTCATGACTTAGTCGTTTTTCACAAGGTAACACGGATAACCTTTGATCTGGAGCCCCGGCTTGTTCTTCGGGGCTGGAACCTCGAGTTTCTATAGGACAACCCGCGCGGCCTTCTAGCTGAGACTGCGGATGAACTTTTTGCCTTAGCTCTTGACGATCTTCTCCCTTTGGGGGCGATCCGGAAATGACACCAGGCCGCCCGGCCTGGCCCTTCTTGAACTGGGAACCGCTGATCCCGGGACCCAGCGGCCTGACCCAGGAGTTCGAGCGGTCTGCTAATGGTCCAACCCGAGAAGCGGTTTTCCGGGCAAACATAATCCCCGCATATTTTCAAATCTCAAGAGAATTTCGAAAATATTAGCTTTGACCGGGAGACCGCATCCGACCTGCCTTAAATTCTATAAGAGAGCCAGAGAATTCATTCTGCGGAGTTTTTCCTGAAATCACGGGGTATTACTCGCCAGTTGCGCTTAGAATTTTTAAGACCGGCAATTCTTCCGTAATGGACTTCCTGGACGCTGTGTTAGACCGCGTGGATCCCAGCGGAGATCAGAAGAGGGCGGAAGATAAGAGGCGCGAGCCGTCGGAGAAGTCGAATAAGGCGACAGAAAAGCAAGACCGGAAGGACCGGAAAAAGAGAAAGCGGGCCGACAAGGCCGCAGCGGATAGCCCCAAACCGGTCGTGGACTTAACAACTCCAAAGACTCCTGCAGAGCCCGTGGCGAACAGTTCGAGGCCTCTTCTTGGTGACCTGCTGATCCCTTCAGAAGACCCTGGTCAACAGGTCGTCACCCCGTTGAACAAAGAGGAGACCGCTCCTCCCGAAAAAGCTGACATCGGTAGCCCTTCGAAGAAGACCGGCTAAAACGACTCGTTCGGCATGGAGATTACTCCTTCTGGGAACCCCCATCTGTTAGTTAGAAACTTGGAGGAAGAGGCGGTCAACTCCCCAAGGGCGGGCGATCTGAATACCCCCTTGTCCGTGGACGACTACCCCAGCCCTTCCAAAGAAGTTAGCCCAGCTCCGAGCAAGAAGGAGAGGAAGAGGAAGAAGACCGAGTCCGTGACCGAGCGGATAACGAAGAAGGTCAAGAGGCTAGCCGCTAAGGAAAGGGCGGCTCTTAAGAAACCGACCGAATCCCTCCTCCAGACCAATTCGCGACTAAAGGAGGAGCTAGGCCTTGCGACTCCTCCATCCAACATGTCAAATGAATCACCGGCTACCCCTGATACGAAACCGGGCGAACTGCCTCCGGACTCGGCGAGCAGCTTATCTTTTAATGGGATCTTCAGGGGCATGGATGAGCTGGTGAAGCGAGACCAGCTTCTTGACAGCCCGATTGTTTCCAGACAGAATCCCTCTGCCACTGAGAATACAGTCCGGCCCGAAGAGACCGCTCGGACGGAGGCCGAAGAACGAGAAGCTGCCGCCCGGACTGCCTTGGGGGTCGAAGAGAGAACGAGGGAGCTTGAAGAAGTGCTGAAAGCGCGGGAGGAAGTTCCCCCAGCGATGACCGGGGAAGAAATAATGATGGTGAAGAAGGAGGGGGCGGAACGAGCCTCGAACAAGCCGTCGCGGCCTGATCCTCTTGTGGCAGGTAAGGGCTCCACGAACTATAAAGCTGTCCGCTTCCTCATTCCGCGGCCTCGCCATAATAAATTAGTGAATCCGGAACGGTCTAAGCGGCCTGTCCGTCCAGGCACTGCTCTTGTATTTATGTTCATTTGTATATATATATATGGCATTGCATGCTCTTACTTTTCATAACCGAGCGGCTTCTTTCAGATAGCGTGGATCAGGTTACGAAGCCGGGCGACCTTGAGGCCGGCCTGCCTCCGTTAGTTCCACTGATTCCAACCAGTGCAACGACTTTGCCGGAAGGACCGCAGCTGTTTGACCATCTCGAGGAAGATCTGATCAACCTGAGAGCCCGCTTGAAGGAGGTAGAAGACCGGGAGGCCGCCACTCGGACCGCTCTGGAGGCTGAGCAGATTGCGAGGAAGAAGGCTGAAGAGGCGCTGAAGGCGCAGTCGGAGATCAACAGGAAATCCGGCTCAGAAAAGGAGAAAGTCCTGGAGACGCAGCTTGAGGCCGTGCGGGCAGCAGTGGTGGCTACGCGAGCTGCTCTAACCGCTCAACTGGAGAAGGAGAAGAGAGCCTCTGCTAAATTTGAGAGCGACTCGAAATATTACCAGGATAAATTCCTGCGTTTAACCAGAGAAGTCGCCGCTGGTCGGCGAAATATGAACGATGGGGTGGTAGCTGTTAGCCGCCCGACTATTGGAGCGAGCTCGAATCCTCCCCTAGTCCGGGCGGCTGATCCAATGATTGACGAGGCCGCCGCAACCCCCCGTATGATTGCCGCTACGCGGGTCGAAAGGGATGCCGGGTGGCTTCATAGCACAATCAATCACCTTCATTATCATACAAGCCAGATTTACTCTCTCCTGAACACAACCAGCGATCAGGTCACGCGACTTCACCGAGAGGATGTCTCCCCAGAACGCCGTCAGCCGTGACCGGCCTTTAAGAACAATTTGTACCATAAGCGTGGCTTATTGGTTTGAACAATGTTTTTTGTCTTGTATTCTGGATAACTCGTGCGGTCTCTTATTTAACCGCTATACTTTGTGTTCTGTTTTAGATCTCATGCTTTATTCGAACCGACTTCAGGTCGCTCGATCTGTGATGTATGCTTGCTTCTGTTTTCCTGGATGCCTTTGTTTCTTTTATTTTTCTGGTGAATCTAACCACTTAGGTCATTGACCGCGCGGTTAGAATGTATAGTCGCGATATGATTTTACTATTCATAGATCATAGAAATCTATAAGTAGGGAATTCTTCGAAGTCATTCTCACGATTTCCGGATGGCGCGATCCAAGAACAAGTCGCAGCGACCTGTTAAAGTTAAAGCCGTCCGAGCTGATACGGCCTTAGCATTCCATTCGGGGGACCATCCGGAATGCCGCCTTACTCAGAGCGAACTGGACGATTTCATCGCAAAACACATGGCAGGGAGTAATCTACTCGCGCGGCTTCCTCTACGCGATGAGCGGATTAACTCTTCCAATCCGCACCAGATAGCTATCCCGGTTGACCACTTCGAATATGGCTTCAAGTTTCCACTGCCGCTCGAAGTCATAGCCATCTTCGACCATTACGGGGTCGTACCCGGTCAACTTCCACCGAACTCCATCGCCTCCATATATAGTTTCATCTCGTACCTGCAGTTCGAGCGGATCAGGTTCTCCCACGACCTATTCAGAAAGTTCTTCTCGGTGCGGGCTGCCTCCGACTCGGGACTTCAGCTTACAGGGGGCACCTCTACTTCGGCTGCCATGGGTTGAAGATCGTCAATTTGGCGAACAAAGTCTCCGACTGGTCGGAGCGGTTTGTAATGCTCGAAGGCAACTTCGGACTGTTGCAGACCAACCCGCAAGTCCGAGGGGAAGAAGTTTTCCAGATCCCTCAGGTCGGAAAGATTGAGGCGGACACCTTCGCGTTCCTTGAGAACGAGCGGTTGGATATCAACCACTACATCCCGCTGTTCTCGGAGCTGGAGGATATCCTCCCTGAGCATAGTAAGTTCTTTTTGACCGCCTGTATGTAACCGCGCGGACTTCGTTACTTACACTTTTGTTTTCTCTTTTCAGCTGCCCACGCCGTCCCTGCGAACAAGCCGGTCACGCCAGTCGTCCCGGTTTTGACTCAAAGGGAGAAGAGGCTGAAGCGAAACAGATCGCTATCGTCTGAGGAAGAAGGCCCGGCTTCTCCTGATGACTACGAGCTCCTTCGCTCTTGTGGGAACCCGCCCGATCTGCAAGGCAATCCGACCGTCCTTTGGCATAGGGATGGAAGCCGGATCCGGGTATCCACCGCTCTTCCTCCATGGGGGAGCGACAAAATTGAACGCCATGCCCTAGCCGCTGGGGCCGCCTTGTATGGTCGAAAGACCTTAAGGAAGTTGATGAGAACCCCTGAAGAAGAGCTCCCCCGGCTAGCGGCTCAAGCCGGCGCCTGGGGATTTTCGGCCAACCACTTCATGGCCCTGGCGTATAAGCGGCTAGTTTCTGTTCAGAAACACCTGGAGAAGAAGTACGAGGAGCAGGCTGCGGAGAATACGTGGCTTCGAGAGGAGAACGCGCGGCTTCAAGAAGTCGTGGCGGTGAGTTTCTCAAAAGACAACGCGGTTCCCTTTGTTTAGCCCGAGCGGCCTAACTCATTTTTCCTCTTCTTGCAGAAGCAATATGAGGTGACCAACCCGGCCTTCCAAGATGAAGTGCTGCCTCATGTGGCCCAGGGGATCGACAAAGCCTTGGGTATCATAGGTGACCGGGGCGGTCTGTGTGAAGGATTTGATGGAACCACCTTCTCCGACCTCTTCCCCGCCTTGAAGGTCCAACTTGACGAAATCAGCCGAAGGAAAAAAGGAAAATCCAAGGTAGGCGAGGAGGCCGAGGCCGACGCGGGCAGGGAGATCGTGCTCCATCAAGGAGGCGATGGAAGTGGTGAAGCCGATGAAGAAGCCGACGCGGATGGTGATGCCAGCGACGACGACGATGAGGACAGCTTGTCCTCTGGAACCACCGGTTCTGCAAGCAAGACCGGGCGGTCTAGTGACAGCAGTTCATCCGGCTCCTCCTCATTAAGCGAAGGTTATTCGCCGGAGGTTGACATCGATGGTGCGGACTCAAATTCTCCTGTCAAGAAGAAGAAGAAAGAATCGGCAGACTAGTGCCCTTGTCTTTTGTTTTAATTTTTGTAACCGCCGGTTTCTTTTTGTTGGCCGGGCGGTCAATATTTTGTAAACACATTTTGTTGGCCGGGCGGCTTCTTTTCACTTGAAGATACTTTATACTTGCTGCTATAAATAATGAACAACTTTCACGCGGTTCGAATTCAGTCCTGGCGAGCAATCCATTGTGTCTATAGATAATTCTCGCTAAGAAATAGCTTAACCTGACCGGTTAGAACACAACCCGAGCGACCATATATTTAGATCCAGAAATATCCAATTTCGACTACTCATTCAGGAATAGATAGTGCCCGACCGGTTTAAAATTCAACCCGAATCATATAGCCAGATCCAGAAATACAACTTGATAGAATGGAGAGATAGATAGGTCCGATTCAGTCAGAATGTAACCCGAGCGATCATATAATTAGCTCCAGAAATATTCAATCTTTATAAAGGATGGATGATCCCGCCCGGTTTGAATACAACCCGGACAATCAAACTTAGTTTAAAGACAGACAGATTCGCCCGGCTAGAACACAAACCGGATAATCATATGACTAAATCTAAAAACATCCAACTTATTAAAGGATGGATAGATAGATAAAACCGTCCGGCCAGAATGAGATCCGAGCAATTATATATATTAGTTCCAGAAATATCAATTTATAAAAGATGAATGGACCCGCCCGGCTTGAATGCCACCCGGGTAATAGATGATCGGTTCCGGAGATACCTAATTAAACAATTGATAAGGTCGCCCGGTTGGATAACCACTCGGGTCATTATATAATTGCCAGGAAATATCCCAACTTATATCCAATCAGACCGTTCGGTTTGGATGTTCAGACCGCACGGTCTTAATATCATAACCCTTTATTAGGGTAGACGAACACCTGCACCTGTTTTAACCAAATCTTCCTCGAATTGTTCTTATACAAGAAACCATAAGAGGCGAATGCCTCCCTGTAGAGAGAATAAAAAAGGTATGTACAGACCGCACGGTCTTAATATCATAACCCTTTATTAGGGTAGACGAACACCTGCACCTGTTTTAACCAAATCTTCCTCGAATTGTTCTTATACAAGAAACCATAAGAGGCAAATGCTTCCCTGTAGAGAGAATAAAAAAGGTATGTACAGACTCAAATGACCAAGTGGGCAGGTGGGCCTCGGCGGCGAACACTGCTTTCCTCAAGTGGTCATAAGAGCTGTAAACGACTCATCCGCTCTCTTGCCTAGGGTTACAAGCCGAGTTGATCAATTGGGCAGGTGGGCCTCGGCGGCGAACATTGCTTTCCTCAGAGAGATCAACTCAGTTGTGGGCCCAACTAGGCACCGTTTCGAGAGTACCTAAGAGTATTCGATGGTCACAGACTATGATGATCAGTTGGGCAGGTGGGCCTCGGCGGCGAACATTGCTTTCCTCAGAAAGATCATCAAAGCTGTAACTATATCCCTTCGGGGCATGATAGAGCTGACAATCACCTAGACCTCCCTTGATGCAGGGGTGTGTCAGATATCGGCCGGGATCCAAAATTCTGAAGACCCCCGCAGCGGAATTGGCAAGCTACCACTACACGTGTGCGAAAACTCCCCGCATCACATGGTCTTGGTGGGTTTTACGCTACGACTACAATCCGAGGGGGTTCGAGCAGAATTCGGCGATATCTCAGAGGTTTGGGGAGTGAGATATGTATATTTACATTCACGATGTAGAGAATCATCAGACAAGAAGAGGTGTCAGTATAGGGCTTTTCATTTAATACCAAAAGAAATGTAGAGAATAAAAGAGATAATTCAAGGAAAAAATCGTTTAAGATCGTCACCGCTCCAAGTACGCGGGATGTCTTCCCCTTCACTGGTGTGGAGACGGTAGGCCCCGTTCTTTAATACTTCTTTGATGATAAAAGGTCCTGCCCAATTAGGATCCAGCTTCCCAACATTACCAGACCTGGCTGCAGCATCTACCTTCTTTAATACCAAATCACCGCTTGCGAACTGCTTTACTCTGACATTCTTGTCAAAATATTTTGCCATCCTCCTTTTAACTTCCTCCTGTCTGATAGTTGCCTCGTCTTGAAGCTCCTCGATCAGATCCAGACTATACCTCATAGCCTCATCATTTTCATCCATCCATGATTCTCCTCCCTCTTTTGCATATATAACCCTTGGAGTGACCACTTCAAATTCTATGGGAACAACGGCCTCTGAGCCATGAGATAGTTTGAACGGCGTCTCCCCTGTAGCTGAAGATGGCGTAGTACGAAGAGTCCAAAGGATGGAAGGAAGCTGGTCCGCCCAATTCCCTTTTTGATTTAAGACCCTTTTCATCAAGAGCTGCCGGATTTGCCTGTTCGCTGCTTCCACCTGACCATTGGTCCTGGGATGATGTACTGAGGAAAATCGCAGATCAATTCCCGCCTGATCGCAGAAGCTTTTCATCTCGGAATTGTTGAACTGTGAACCGTTATCGGTAACAATTGCTAACGGAATTCCATGCCGGCAGATTATTTCCCCCCAGATGAAGTTTTTGACAATTTGAGTTGTTGTTTTCGCCAGCGCTTTTGCCTCAATCCACTTGCTGAAATAGTCGATCATTACAAGGATGAAACGGCGTTGACCGCTGGCCATTGGAAAGGGTCCCATAAGATCCATTCCCCATACTGCAAAGGGCCACGGCGCGGTTATCGACCTGAGCGACTGAGCAGGCAAATGTTGAAGAGGAGCGAACTTTTGGCACTGGACACATCGCCTGGCAAATGCTTCAGCATCTTTCCTCATGGTCGGCCAGAAATATCCCTGCCGCAAGATCCTTTTCTCCAAAGTCTTCGCTCCTGAATGACTACCACACTCTCCTGAATGAATTTCCTGAAGTATGATCGGAATTTCTTCTTCTGAGACACATCGCACTGAGGGAGAGATCAGAGTTTTTCTATACAGGACTCCTGCCATCAAGTAGTAGTAGGCTGCCTTTCTTTTGAATCTATTTCCGTCCCTGATTGATGAATGAAACTCTCCTTTTGACAGAAACAATTCGTATGGGTCTTTCCAGGAAGGATGCTGATCGATCTGCATGAGCTCCTCTTCCTCTGTCTCATCTATTGCTGGACGAAAGAGTTCTGAGGTCACCCCTCCTGATGGAAGACCAAACTTTGACAATTCGTCTGCCTCTTCATTCTGTGTTCTCGGAATGTGTTCGATAATGAAGGATTTGAATCTCCCAATTTCTTTCTTAGCTAAAAATAGATACTTTCTCAATATCGGTTCTCTTGTTTCATAATTCCCTAGAACCTGCGAAGCCATCACAAGAGAATCAGTTTTCACATGAACGTGTTCTATCCCAAGCTCCTTCGCGAGTCTCAAGCCGGCCAAGAATGCTTCGTATTCGGCCTGGTTATTTGTAACTGAAAAGAAGAATTTGATAGCCTGCTCCAGCCTGATGCCATTTGGACTGACCAGAACCACTCCGGCTCCCACGGAGTTTCTGCCAGAAGCCCCATCCACATAAATGATCCAAGCCAAGGGAGATTGCATTATTTGTTCTGGATTAGACTCCATCGTGTCTACCAAGAAATCTGCCAATACTTGTGCCTTTATTGCTGTTCTGGGAATGTATAATATTTCGAACTCGCTTAACTCGATTGCCCATTTGGCCAACCTTCCTGAATGATCCGGCTTTTCCAAGATGCTCTTTAGTGGATGGTCCGAGACGACCTGAATGGAATGAGCCTGAAAATAGGGGCGGAGCCTTCGTGATGACATGACCAAAGCCAAGGCTAATTTCTCCAAGATTGAATATCTAGTTTCCGCATCTTTGAGGATGTGGCTGACATAATATATCGGAAACTGCTTCTTTTTTTCTTCCCGCACTAGGACAGAGCTTATCGCATCTGGGCCCACTCCCAAGTATAAGAATAGTGTTTCCCCTTCGCGAGGGCTTTGAAGAAGAGGGGTTGAGGTTAACTGCTTTTTCAACTGTTCGAAAGCATTATCGCACTCTTCACTCCATTCGAACTTAGATCCTCCCCTAAGTGTTTTGAAAAATGGAGCGCTTTTATCCCCTGACTTGGAAATGAATCGGCTTAATCCTGCCAACCTCCCCCCAAGTTGCTGTACTTCCTTCGGATTGCGAGGAGGGGTCATGTCCAGGATGGCCTTTACTTTATCTGGGTTTGGCGCGAGGCCATTAGGGGTGAGAAGGTGTCCCATAAATTTTCCTTTGTTGGCCCAAACACACATTTCAAAGGATTTAGTTTTAATTTGAACCTCCGCAGAGTAGCGAACGTCTCTACGAGGTCTTTCAGATGGATTGAAAAAGTTTTACTTTTTAGAAGAAGATCGTCTACATATACTTCAAGATTTCTCCCTTTCTGTTTTTTGAATACTGTGTCCATCATCCTCTGATATGTCGCCCCCGCATTTTTGAGCCCGAAGGGCATGACAAGATAACAATAACATCCATCATTGGTAATGAAGGATGTATGCGGGATATCAGGTTTATGCATCTTAATCTGGTGATAACCAGAAAATGCATCTAGAAAGCTCATGAAATTATATCCTACCGCGGAATCTACTAAAACATCTATCCGAGGCAAGGGATAGCAATCTTTGGGGCACGCTTTATTTAGCTTTGTGAAGTCCACGCACATGCGCCACTTCCCACCAGATTTTGGAACCATTACAATGTTTGACATCCACGTTGGATATTGAATTTCAGAAATAAAACCCGCTTTTAGGAGCTTGGAAACCTCCTCTCTGATGGGCAATGCCAGCTTTGTTGCCACCTCCCTCTTCTTTTGTTGGATCAGCTTGAATTCAGGAGAGACGTTGAGGTGATGGCATGCTACGTCCGGATCTACTCCAGGCATGTCCTCCGCTGACCAGGCGAAGATGTCCAAGTTCTTCAACAGGCAGGAGGTTAGTTGAGCTTTTTCCTCTTCCGACAGCTCGGCGTTGATGATCAGCTTCTTCTCTTCCCCTTCAGCAATGGGGACTTCTTGGATCTCCTGGGCAGGTTCCAGGTAAACTCCTTTCCGCTCTGTGCTTTCTTTGATTTCCTCAGGGAGCTTGGTCACCTTGTAGATGTCATTCTGAGCCTTGTGAAGTGGTGCCTCGGTGACCACATTAACTGTCTTTACATAGCATTCGCGAGCAACCCTTGGATCACTCCGGATCCGATATTGACGCCCCTCAGCGGCGAACTTCAAGGCTAAATGGAAAGTAGATACTACCGCTCTGTAAGCGTTCAGAATTGGCCTTCCGAAAATTGCACAGTAGCTGCTTGGGGCTTCCACCACCACGAAGTTTATCAGCTTTGTTATACCCCCCAGCGATACCAAAAGCTTTACGCATCCCTCCACTTCCTTCTTCTCTCCCGAGAAGCCATAGAGGGGCCCTTCCGTGGAGAGTAAAGACTTTCCAGTTTTAAGGGCTTCGAATGTTTCACGGAAAATGAGATTAACTGAGCTGCCGGTATCAATCAGAATTTTGTGCACGGTGTAGTTTTCAATAACCGCCTTTATCACCACTGCATCATCAAAAGGATTTGCATTTGGGGAAAGATCTTCTTGGCCGAAGGTAACAACCGCCCTTTCTGGAGTAGAAGTGGAGGCGACTGCCACTTCTTGCTTCGTAACTCTCCCGATGCTAGATTTCCGAGAAGATTCTACTCCTGCCCCACCATGAATGCAATAGACGTTGCCAAGAGGGCCAACGTCATTCACCTCTATACACTCGGTTGTGGGATGTATATCCCCATAGCAACCTGCCTCTTCCACATCAGCACACTCCCAGGTCACTTCGACCACTTCCTTCTTCTTCTCGGTTCGTGGCTCAACCGGGGTTTCTTGTCGAATCAACCCTCGGAGCTTCCCCTCTTTCAGGAGCTTCTCTATCAACCACCGGAGGGCCCGGCAATCCTCAGTCTGATGCCCCTCCTCTTTGTGATATTCACAATAAAAGTTAGGGTTCCGGTTGCGAACTTCTGATTTCAAGGGAGGAGGCCTCTTGAAGTCAGGCCTCTTTTGGAGAATCTGCACGACCTCGTTCATGGTGACGTTGAGAGGGGTGAACGACTCCTGAGATTCATCATATCGGATGGATGGAATAGTTGGGGATGGTTGTGCGATGTACTGCGGCAGATATACATGCATTATTTGCGGAGCTCCCATGGGTTGAGTGGGTGCGATGGCCAACGGCGGTTTCTGATCTTGAAACCGTTGATGGCCGAGGAATGGTTGTTTAGGCTTAAGATTCCTCCCCCTCTGAGCCCGGGGTTCGAAATCAGGCCGAGATGGATGATTGTAACGTTGCTGATGAGTTGATGCGGGATTAAACTGATCGTTATTGCTGAGCAATTTGGCAACATAACCAGGATTAGTCCTTTCTCCCCTGATAAATTTGTTAGCCAGACTAATCATCTCCTGGTATGTTTTTGGCTCCCTGATTTGAGCTTCAAATTTCAGCGGCCCCTCCCTAAGGCCATGCATCAGAGCGACCCTATATAACTCTGGATCGACGTTTTGCACCTCCATTATCTCCCTTTGGAAACGGTCGACGAAGCGGGCCCACGTTTCGTTTTCCTGCTGCCGTATCTCAAATAGGGCTGCCGGACCGTTCTTCCTCTTTTTCGAGGTAGAGAATCAAAGCAGAAATTCTCTACGCAGTTCTGCAAAACATCTAATGGATCGAGGATGCAATCCATAGAACCATTCTCTGGCTTGTCCATCGAAGGACGTCACCAGGAGCTTACACTTAGTTGCATCAGTGATGGTCCTCAGAGCAACAGCCGATTCAAACGCTTGAAGATGAATTGCCGGATCGGACTCCCCACCATATGTTGATAAGCGTGGTTCTCGAAAATTATTCGGAGCCGGCTCTCCCCGGATCTCATCCGTGAAGGGAGAACTCTCCTCGGCATCCTCGTATAGAGAAAAAGCAGGGTGGTAGGGGATCTCTGCTGCGGTCATTTGCGGACAGGCCGCCTGATAGGAGCGGGCAGGTGCTCCGGCCGGGTAGGACTGGTAGGCGGCGACCTCAGGCGGATAGGAAAAGCGAGCGGCCTGAGAAGCCGCCCCCTGGAAGTCAAGGACTCGAGCCGGCATACGCCGCGCGGCCTCTTGGTAGAAATTCTGCCGATCCGCAGAACCTTCTGGTGGCGGTTGGGAGTGAGCGACCTGTGCAAATGGGTATGGAGGTGGCGGAGGTAGAACAGGGGTCATGGCCGGGTTAACCGCGGCCTGTTGGGGGGCTAACCGCTTGGTTAGCAGAGCTAGAGCCTGACTGATCGCGTCCAGACGCTGATCAGTTGCTTTCTGAGCCTGGTCGGCTTCTCTCTTAGCTCGCTCCAGAGCCTCCCACAGGGAGTCATCGCTATGATCGGACCGGTCTCTTGGAGGGAACTGGCGGTCTGACATTCTGAACCAAAGATTTCGCTGATAGTCCGCGATCTGAAGGTCGCGTGTTTCTGTTGAATCCAAAAGTGCGCTCACGAAGAAAATCGAGGGCTGCGGATTATCGGTTACTATTTGGTTAGAGAATTTAGACCGCTAGCAGCGGTCGAGGCCGGACTTCGCCCGCCGCGGCAAATGCCACTCTTGCGACGGGCTTTCCTTTGATTGAAAAGTAGCGGTTACAAGTGCAGGAAAGCAGAAGCCGGCCGGTCAAACAGTTCGCAAGACCTGAAACTCGAGACCGGAGCTCCGACAAGCGAGCTCTTCGATTCGAGTGTGCGTGTCTTGTGAACAGTGCCGCCCCTATTTATAGGCTTGGGGGTCTGCCCGAATGGGCAGGGATAGAATAACCTCCTGCCCGGGTACAGGAGAAACGGGCAGGCGGTGACGGGATGCATAAAGAAGAAAAAAGAAAGAGGCCGCGCGACCTGACGGCCTGCCTTCCCTACCCGTCTGACTTGAGGCTGAGGATACCGGGACTAAGTCAATGATGCAGACCGAGCGGCCTGGAGATTGAGGCCGTGGTCTGCCTTCTGGTCATGACTTAGTCGTTTTTCACAAGGTAACACGGATAGCCTTTGATTTGGAGCCCCGGCTTGTTCTTCGGGGCTGGAACCTCGAGTTTCTATGGGACAACCCGCGCGGCCTTCTAGCTGAGACTGCGGATGAACTTTTTGCCTTAGCTCTTGACGATCTTCTCCCTTTGGGGGCGATCCGGAAATGAAACCAGGCCGCCCGGCCTGGCCCTTCTTGAACTGGGAACCGCTGATCCCGGGACCCAGCGGCCTGACCCAGGAGTTCGAGCGGTCTGCTAATGGTCCAACCCTTTCAGCTTAGCATGTAGATTGAGTATCTTCTCCTCCCCTTCTTTGCTATGTTCCACTATCTTCTTCTCAATTTCAGAGTGTTGATCCAATATGGATTGAGAGAGAGTCTGAAAGGTGCTGTCCACATCATCCAAAATGCATTCCTTTGCCTTGTCAATGTGGGACTTGACTTGGCTGCTTGATGTGTTGACCACTTGTGCCATTCTGGCAAAAGCTTTTTCCCAGACATTCTCATTTTTGTAGAGCTGATTCTTTACATATGCGATGTCCTTTGTGGAATCCCCTTGATGGTCTGCAATATTCTTTAGAACTGTGTGCTGGGCAGCAACAGTATTTTTGGCCATTTCAAACCATCTTGTCATCTGCAGAAGGATATGATCTGATGCAGTTTTGACATCATTAACCTGGGCATTCAGTTCAGTTCTCACTTCAGCCACTCTTGACTCCATTCTTTGCTCACTGGCCTGGATCTCCTGAGTCAATGCAGCTCTTGTTGCATACAATTCATTCCTTATCTGGGCAGAGACATCATTGACCTTTTCAGCAACAATCTCTTTCATAGACAACATCTGACCCTCAATCATTATTTGTATTGAGTTTAACAGGTCAGATGTGTCCAGAGCTGTAACTGGCCTTTCCTGGGCTAATTCCTTTTCAACCATCTTTTAGCTCCACTTTGAGCATTAGCCCTCTCATTATCAGGGATCTGCTCCCCCTCAGATGGGGCATTAGGTGATACCAATTCCTGTTGATGTTCTCCCTCATTAGCATACCCACCTCCTCCTTCATAGGCTGGGCTATGCTCCCCCTCACTTGGGGCATCCATAGGAGTGGAATTTTGTCTAGGGTCACCTGAAAAATGATTGATGAGTTAGACACCTAGACTATACTTTTGATAGAGAAGAGAAGCCTAACTGAAGTCCTAATTTACCATGTATAGGTGAGTTGGGAAATTCATCTTCAGCTTGATGAACGGCTGGATCAGCATTCATCTGGGTTGGCTCAGGATTGGGCACAACTCTTCCTTGGTGCTCCTCATTTGTCCTGGGGACCTCTTCATTATCAATGTTCATTGGGTTGCTGCCAGATCTACGATCAGACCCATGAATATCTTCATTTTCAGACCCATTTGACTTTGAGGATGAGTCTGATTTGTGCTGAGATGAATCTTTCTTCTTTTCCTTTGCCACAGATGGCTGGCTCATAGGGAGCACTCTGGAGAATCTATCCAGAGTCTTAATGTCCATTCTTTTGAGATAATGGAGATTTGACCCCTTTGAGTTTGCAAAGGTCTCTGAATGACTATTCTGTAGGTACAGAGATAGTATTCTTCCCATATTGGGGGCTTGTAGAGATTCCTTTATCCTTTGAAAGATAACTTCTCCCCATGAAGTTCTCTTGGACAGAATTATCCTAGTCATTAATTCAAACATGAGCCGTGAGACAGTGTCATGTGAACCAGGCTTGCATAGGATAGCTTTGCCCACTAAATCAGACAACAGCTTCCCCTGTTGAGTGAAGAACTTCCTCCTTAGACAACTGGTTTTAGTATCACTGTATCCTGTCCACCTTAGGGCAGTCCTCTTATCCTTTTCAGATATTTCCTCCTCTTCAGTTTTACTGCAGGGAGTTAATTTCAGCCCCTTCTCCAACCTTTTAGCTGTAATCTTTATCTTCTCACTTCCTATCTTGGACTTCATGATGGTTTTTGAATATCAAAACCATATTGATTCAATTGTTTCTACTCTTAAAAATAGCACAATTGCGTGTAATAAAGCTAGACATAATTTAAAAATCAAGAATGATGAATTAAAATAAAAAATCAACTTGCTTATGAAAATTGTAAATACAAATTCACAATATCAAACTATATCTAAAAACAAGTTGAATATGAATATGAACATCTTACCTAAGTTTAAAAATGGGAGTAAGGAACATAAAGGATTTGTAAATCAAAATCACCATAATTTACAAAATCATGTTTCTCCCAACCTAAAATTAAATGCAAACAAATTTCCATCAAATTATAGATTCAAAAACCTTTTTGATCCAAATGTTCAAGTAAATGATTATGGAAATTTGAAAACTAAAAATAATGTTAAACCAAGGTTTGAATGGAGACCCAAAGTTAAAGATGAAACACAAACTCCACTCAAAAGGGCTCATTCACTTCCATCCCCTCAAAAGAAAACACGATGTATTTGGGTACCCAAAGGAACCGTCACATTCGGTCCTCTTTGGATACCTAAATCTCTCATTCATTAGTATCCAATCATTTGCATGAAGTAGAAATCAATTAAAAATGAAATATCAATTCTCTACTTCATGATGTGCTTAATTTCCTTTTTGTTTTTTTTTATATTTTTTTTTGAACCATCATGATATGTTCACTTTATACAACTTGTGATATGACTTTCTCATATTAAACCAAAATTCATAAATAAATCAAATTGAATAAAGTTGAATAAAATGTCATGTCATTTTTCAAGTGATCTACTTATCCTTTTTCTTTTTATCCTTCTAAATTCATTTCTAAAAGTCATATAAAATTTGAAAAAAAAACTAAATTTGTCATATGATATTATTAAGACTAAATGAAATAAGTGTCATAATGGATTTAAAAGGTATTTTAGGGGTATTAGGCTAAATTCATAAAATGCGCAAGTTGTGCTTGAGTGAAATGATCATATGCATGAGTTTTTTCTCTCTTTTTATTATGTTTAGGTATGGTTATATATTTGCAGATTCCTTGAGCAAGAAAAGAGTTTTACCTTGTCTTCCTAGATGTTCACTGTCACCAACATTTCTTCACACTAGAATGCAATAATAGTTAAACTTAAAGAAAATACACTCAACCAAGTCTCATTTGATTGCTTGATTCTCATATACCTATTGGTATTTTAGGGGTATTAGGATAAATTCATAATTTTTCTCATTTACGATCATTTCACTCTAATGAAGATGAAACTCATGTACTAATTTTAACTTCCGTGACTTTTTGCAATTTCTTCTCGTCTCAACACTTGATTAGACAGGCCTTATATTGCACAAACATAATTAAGAAAAATCGGAAGCAAAATCAAAGAAAATATTGGCCATATGATTAAAATAAGCACTCTCTGTGAGCTAACGCAGGCGCTAGGACCTAACGCGGGCGCTAGCTCGAGTCTCCGATTTTCTGAAATTTTAAAATTCTGAAAAATCAATAAAAATATATTATTTTATATGTACTACTCATTTTTGCAATTCTGCCTGTACTTTTTTTTGAAAAATTAAAATACAAAATTACAAAAGCCAAATTACAAAAAAATATTTTGTTTTGTCTTTGGATATTTGTTTGAATTCTATTCCTATATGCAAAAATCAAATACAAAAATATAAAACAAAAACAAGTATCAAAAATTATTATTTTGAACTTAACTTTTCGATTTACATGTATCTTATGAAAGGGTGATTTGGGATATCATCCCATCATATCACCTAGTACCGGGCGAACCTCTCACAAGGTAGTCCTCGGGAAGTCCAAGATCAATCTTGAGTTCAAACTTTAAATCAAAATTATTCTTCAAAAATATCAAAAATACTGTATAGACTTCATTGAAAATCAAGCATGATTTAATCTATTATTTAGAACTTCTATAATGTTGCAATTTATCTTTTCAAACTACTTTGAACATTGCTTTCATCATGCTTTGATATATCTATTAATATGTGCATCAATTATATTGAAAAAGATGTGTAGAACTAAGCTTAGCATGCCTCTAAGTATGAGTAAATGTTTTATGTTTGATAATGATCGCTATTCATCACTTATTTTGGCATTGTCTACTTATGTGTTTAATCTAAGAATGCTTGTGTATGTTTTGTAAAAGTACAATGAATTAAAATTGCACAAGTATCTTACCTACACAACCTTTGTTTGCACTTTAAAAGTTAAGAAAAGTGGTTATGTTCTTATAAATTATATTGGTTTGCAAAACAAGTGTATTCGGAGAACTTTGTACAAAACAAAAAATCATAAAATAAAGTGACAAAGATAACTCCACCAAGCACTACTTGAACTTCCTGATAAGTCTTAATAAGCGTTGTGAGGTTGAGCACCTTGGAAAGAATAGTAAAGTATCTTGTGCAAACCATAACTTTCTTTCAAAATAAAAAACCACTTATTCTTAAGTACACCGGATCACTAGTCTCAACATTACAAATAAAATATGTGATCCCCCAAGCACTACTTTGCACCCTGATAAGTCTTAATGAGCATTGTGTGTGCAAAGCACCTTGGTAGTTGTACATTTTTTGTGCATTGAAGTGAGTGGAAGTAAAATTATTTGTGTTTTATTGTGCTCTTTACTTTACATATTACTTGTATTTTTGATTAAAACATTTGTTTACTCTATTCAAAATACACTTTTGTGCACATCATTATCTTCCATAACACTTCTTCTCATGAGTATTGGATCCTAATGCAAATTCTATACTACTCTTTATTTATGAAATGCACTAGATAACCTAGCATGCAATATACAATGTTTGGTATGATTTGAAATTGTGAATTGAAATAACATTGTAGTAATCTCTTTGTGATAATATTATTTCATGCTTGGTTATTTTTTGTCAACCATAAAAGATTTTCATTGAAACATGATTTACATAAACATCTTCTATTTGAAATTAAACTCATATATCTTTTTATGGATTATTCTTGATTACAATAAGATATTTCATTTATTTCTACAAATCTTCCGCATCATCACCATATAACTTTTACCTTGCACTTTCATGCTTATATCAAGTCTTAAATCTCAATTTTTTCTTAAAAACAAGTGGTAGACTTGCTTGGTAGAATTTATATTGGTTGTTCTAACACGCATATCATTTTTATAGTAACAAACTCTGATTTATTTCAATATAAACGTGTATGCTAAACGCTCTTCCAACAAGTGAAACATTGCTAAAAGGATGTTGTTTCTTTCTTCCAAAATGCTTCAACTCTTATCTTTATAAAGTTAGTTTTGAAACTCAAAAACATCTCCTTTTTAACTTAAACTCTTATTTAGTATTATGGTGTTTCTTTTTCGAAATCTTCCGCAATGCTCTTACTTTACGTATTACTTGTATTTTTGATTAAAACATTTGTTTACTCTACTCAAAAATACACTTATGTGCACATCATTATCTTCCATAACACTTCTTCTCATGAGTATTGGATCCTATTGCAAATTCAATACTACTCTTTATTTATGAAATGCACTAGATAACCTAGCATGCTTTCTACAATATTTAGTATGTTTTGAAATTGTGAATTAACATAACATTGTAGTACTCTCTTTTTGATAACATTATTTCATGCTTGGTTACTTTATTAGTGAATTTAAAGATTTTACTTGAACAATGATTTACAAAACATCTTCTTTACGAAATTGAACTCATATATTTTTTTAATCATCATGACTTACAAAAGATGTTTGCTTGTATTTTTCTAAGTCTTCCGCAACTTTACAATTTACCTTGTATTTGTTTTTGCTACAAACTCTAATTTATGAAATTGTTGTAATACTCAAAACTCTGATCTATTTCAATAAAAAGTATTCTAAAACTCCTTATCATTTCCTTCTCTACAAGCTCGATCATGCCTTTATCTTATTATCAACTTTTAAGTGGTGTCTCCTTACCCGCTTTTGCTAATAACAAAAGGGGAGAACTAACATGATAAATATAATCTGCTATCAAAATATCAAACTAACATGCTAAATTAAGATGATAGCTTACATATTAGGGGAGCATTCACTTAGGGGGGGCATATATTTAAGGGGAGCAATTCTAAATGCTAAAATCGATAATTATCCTAAGTCATCACTCTCACACACACAAGTAGTTCATCATGCTTATATGTATATATTAATGCTCTGATTTATCATTAATGGTTTTGTTATTATCAAAAGGGGGAGTTTGTTGGAACATGGTCTTCCGCATCTCCTAGGTTTGAGAATAACAAAACCTATGTGTATTTGATCTTGTGTGTTTAAGTGTGCAGGATAACAAAGTCCACATGACTCAAGGATTACATAGGAAGGTTGCCCCCAAGTTTGAGCCATCAAATCCAACACTCCCACTAGCGCCGGCGGTATCACCTAACGCCTGGTGCTAGCTCTAAGGAACCGCTGAGAATGGATACTGGGTTCGATGAAATTGATCTTGCGTTCGACGATCCTGCGTTCGACGAATTTCCGGTCGATGAATGCTGAAGCGTGCTCGACGAACTGCTTACTCTACCGCGGCGCGCTAGTACTAGCACCGACGCTAGCTGTCGTTCGACGAACTATTAGCGGCGCTCGATGAAATGCTCATAACAGCGTTCGACGAAAATTCGATCGACGAACTCTTAGCTGCGTTCGACGAAATTTCGATCGACGAAATGTTTGCTTAAGCACAAATGTCGGGAGTACTTATAGAAGGAGATAGCGCCAGGCGGTATCTGATAGCGCAGGCGATAGCGAGGAGCACAGTAGGCAAGAGAGAAAAGTTTCCTCCGATTAAAGGTTCTGCCGTGCAGAATATGCCCTAATATGGGATAGAGTTGGCGGTACCACTAGCGCAAGCGCTAGCGCTGAGACTATAAAAAGGACCCCTTGGCTCCGTCTTTCGAATCCTCTTGAGATCCAAAATTCCATAGCTTCGTGCCACAACAGAGATAGGAAGGTTCAGAGATATACTCCCACAAATCCATAAAGACTAAAGGAGATCCGTGGAGAAGATTTCAACATGCGTCATCATCGTGACGAAAGGCCGCATCGACTACGATCATACTCTGCGTCTTCGTCTACTTTTCCAAGAGATCCACATAGAGGGAGTTTTATATTATTGTCTTTTTATTTCACATCTTTTCTTGTAATCGTGTAGTAAATTCGCCTCGTGTTGGCGACTAGGTCTGAGTAGGACTTAGGGCTGAAATTCGCCTCATGTTGGCGACTAGATCTAGGCTAGGTCTAGGGGGTGCTCGAGGCCATATCCGGGGAAGGGTTGGCTAGAGCAGCTTGAGGCCGAATCCGGGGAGGATAGGCTAGGACCACCGGTCCGTGGGGATGCGAGTCGAGATAGAAAACAAAAGGAGTCTACTATTCTTCGACACCGATTTCTAGCGTTATAGAAATCAACTTTTGTAAAACCTTATTTGATATTAATAAAGCATGTCTCTACTTTATTTCAATTGTTTTACTTGACTTCTTATTGTCTTAATCTCGCATTATTTCAAAGCTTTTAAAAAATATAATATAAGTTTTCAAAAACCCTTATTCACCCCCCTCCCCCCTCTAAGGGCGCCTACCGATCCAACACTAGTTTATCCTTTAAATTATCATTTTCTTTTATCAAATTTTCATTATGCTCTTTTGAAGTTAAAAGACCTTTTTCCAAAACCTTGAGTTCTTCTTTAAAAGTATTATAATCAAAACAAGGTTTAGCATTTTTTAATTAAAAAGCATAAAAGAGAACTTGAAACATCAATATAAGATTCTACTTTAGCGTTTGCTTTTAAAGTTTTATTTTCTAAATGTAATTTGGAATTAGCATGTTTCAACTTTGAAATTTTACGTTTAGCAAATTTAAGCACACGAAATGTATAAATAGAATTTGTTACAAAAAGAGAAGATTTTGATTTTCTTACCTTGCTATGGGATAAGGCAAGATTTAAACCAAATGTTCCTTTGAGATCTTCTTGGCATTCCTCATCCATAGTTGAATTTCTATCTTCTCTTTTGCTTGATGTGTTGCCATCATTTGAGTCAAATATTGTGACATTGAATTCTTCTCTCTTAGATAGATCTTCCTCCAAGCATGAGTCCTCATCGGTTTCTTCTCTTGGATCCATAAGGAATTGCTCTTGTTCAATATCTGTGGAAGGAAGACTATAAGTATTCTCAAGAAATTTCCAAACTTCAATAGTAGTAGGAAGCGTATAAATAAGTTTGAAAATATTTTGATCAAATGCACAATATAGACTATTCATAGATTTGGCATTTAAAAATATTTCATGTTTATTTAGAATAATTGGGGGCATTTTAATTGTAATATTCCAAACTTCAATATCCAAAGTTTTAAGAAATTTTTCCATAAAGAGTTTTCCACCCATTATAATTTTCACCTATAAATAAAGGTGGTGATAATGATTTTTCATTTTCGTAAAACTTATCCCCTCTAGAAGATGCGAGATCATGAAGCGTCATTATTCCCAGTTGTGAAGCCGTATTGGAATAACCTACGCTCTGATACCAAGTGTTGGATCTTGCGGCGCCCTTAGAGGCGAGGGGGGGGGGGGGTGAATAAGGGCTAATATTTACTTCGAAATTTTTCTAAAATATTAAGATAATTTTGCAATGATAAATAAGTAGATTTTTACACAACCAAAATAATCACTTAGAAAATCATGAGGAAATAGGAAATCAAATTTTAGTTTCACAAGTGATGAATACAAAGAACTATTGATCTTAATAAAGCTTAAGATCAAGGCTATGATAAAAATAAACTTCTTTTTAATTTACCGGTCCTTCAACCAAGGACCGGCCATCTATAGCATATCTCATCCTAGATCTTACTACTAGTGTAACATCCCCCAAACAACTAGACCCCTAAGTTGGTTTTGCCATGACTAGGTCGTGACAAAACCATAGGAAGAGCTCAAGACCTTGTGAACATAGGTGAGAAGGAGAAAACCCAAGTGGTCAGCAAATAGCAATTTTCAGATACCAAGCCTAGGGTTGGACTTTAGGACCCCACCTTGAACCTTGACCCCACAATATCATCCTTAACCCATTAGAGGTCTCCTTGAAGCACCATTGACCCATTGGGGTCAACCTAAGAGGCCAATTTGACTAAAGTCAACCTTAACCCTGAATTGGTCAAACTAACTCAAATAGGGTCAATTGGCCTCCACCATGCCAAATTGACCTTACCCCTACCCTAATAGGGCTACTAGGAACCTAATGGACCAAAAAGCCCCATCTTGAGACTTGCAATTTGACCAATTTACCCTTAAGCCTAATTTAGGTAAAATTACCCCAATATAACCTAATCTAGCCCAATCCATTTGGGCTAGGCCCAATTAAGAGATCCATCATCTAGTGGGCATGTTGTTTTCTGAATTTTACCTCTTAAAAATCTGTAATTGGTGAGTAGGAGAGAGAAAAGGGAAGTTTCCCCCAAATCGAAGAGAGAGAAAGAGAGCATTCATGGGATTAAATGCAATTGATCCTTCAAATCCCCCCCCCCCCCCCCCCCCAATTGATGGGATTCACTCCCTCTATCAGTTATAAGAAGTTTAGGAGGTTTTCCAGCCCACATGGGGGCTAATTTTGGCGGTTTTAAACATGGCCGAAATTCTCCTTTGATGGCCATTAATGGCATTCAAGGTATAACCACCCCTCTCCCTCGATTAAGATCTCTATCATCTTCAAAAGACTGAGAGGAGTGAAACCCCCAACCTTCCAGAGGAAATTGTGCAGTGGAGGCTCAGATCGGCAAGGAGCACAACTTGAGGGGGCGACCATGGCAAATCCGGGAAGCAACCACCATCAAGCCCGATTGAAGGTCTGGTTCTTCTCCTCTCTCTCAGTGGATAGATCTTATCAAGTTGGCCGCAAGGATTGGGGCCAATTGGCCCCCAATCTGGTAGGCTGAGAGCTCCGTTTTTGGAGCTTAAATCCCGACCTAAAATCCCTGTTTCGGCCACCTCCGGCTGGCCAACCACCGTTAATCGCCGGCCACCACCTCGGCGAAGGTGGTGGTGGCATTAGCCGGCCGGGGCGGCGCTTAGGTGGCCGGGAAAACAAGGAGGAAGGCAGCCCAGGCGCGGTTGATCCCAGCTGTTGACTGGAGGAAGAAGACGGCCTGATACCGTCCAAAGGTGCTTCAAGATCTGTGCAAGATCTTATATTAAATGTTATACTATTTACGTTATTTAATTTAATTAGACGAACAAAATATTTCGTCGAACGAAAATTTGCTCTGCTTTCGTCGAGCGCTGATATCTGTTAGATTAGTCGAGCGTTGTTATAATAGAATTTAGTCAAGCGCTGTTTAACTCTGTATTAGTCGAGCACTGTTATGCTCTGATTTAGTCGAGCGAATATTTCGTCGAACGCTGATGTGTTCAGTGTTCGTCGAGCGCTGTTATTCATTAACTTAGTCGAACACAGTTAGATGTCAACTTAGTCGACCGCAGGAAATAATTCGTCGAACGAATAATTTGTCGAACGGGAGGTGTTCAGCTTTTGTCGAGCGTTGTATATCTTTCGTCGAACGCAGTTTGCTCTGCTTTTGTCGAGCGCAGATAAAATTTCATCGAACGCAGAAACAGTTATATAATTAAATGTTTATATGATTTCTGTCACACCCTTTTTGCTGTAGTTAAATTTAATTGTTAAAAATATTAGGTCACCTCTGATTAAAAAGTGTCCAACACCAAAGTTATAGCCTTTAAGGTCTACTTTAGTTTTAAAATTGATATCACCCCAAAAGGAGTTCTGTAGCTCCCTGTAGGTCCATTATGTTGGGCTGGTCCCTAGTGTGGGACAGCCACCATTTCTTGAATAACTTTTGATTGGGAAAAGATATGGACTTGAGATTTGAAACATAGTCTACTTATACCTACACACACATCATATCCAAAGATGGAATTTTTAGGAGAACCTTTTTCTAAGGTTTTTGAAATAATTTCATAAATCATCTAATTAATTAATTAGTGGGTCAAAAGACCTCCAATGCCCTCCAAATTTTGGTGGATGCTCCTTAGGGTTATGTTATGACCTAGGTAAAAATATCATCCCAGTTGGGACTATTTTGGTTGGGTAATTTGTAAACCCAAGTTAGGTCAAGTTGGGACAAAGTTAGGGCATGGTATTTATCTTGGAATTTTGTGGTCAAAACTCATCACCATGAAGTGAAACCTTGGTAACTAGTTTAGGATCACCTAAGACACATACATGAGTGATATGGGGTGGTGTGGAGGTGGTTAAGCCCTAGAACACTAGTTTTGTTCCTAGGTGTGCATTTAGAACCTTGTGAAGGCCATGTGGTCAAAAGTCTCTGGATGGTTATGAAACTTGGTGGATGAGTTCATAGGATATAAATAGGCCCTGGGTAATTTATAGGAATTTTGGGAGCAATTATTCTCTTTGAATTAGGTCATAATCCCTTTAGAGAAATTTCTTATAAGAGATGATTACAGGATCAAAATGCCTTGGATGATGATGAAACTTGGGTAGTGTCTATGTTATCATGATATATACCTTTGGTAATTTTTGTGTATTTAATTGAATGATTTAACTTGTACTTCATTCACAAGGCACCCATTTTGATTTAGACTTAAGAAAAATAATTGAGGGTCCAATACTCATTGTTAAATTGTGCAAATAGGTGATAGGACATTTCAGAGCATTGGGAAGCTCTGTGAATTTTTATAGAATTTTTGAAGACTTAAATCAGTGGGCTACTTCACAATTCATTTAATTTGAGGTTTTCTTTAAGTATTTATTTTAGTGAGAAAGTGTTTTCCTTAAATCCTGAAACTTAGTTAGTCTTTTCTGATGAATACAAGAGTTTGGTATTTTTCCATAATTTTAGTGTTGATCTTTTTGGTGGTTCCTTCATAAAATTACAATTTTGGATGGATGATAAATAATTAAATTAGAGGACAATCCTTACTGTAAAAATATGATATGCTGAATTTGCTATTATTTTGTCATCCTAGAATTATCATGATTTTTGAAGAGCCATATCATGAGAATTTATTATACTTCATGTTCAATTTCATACTTGGCAAATGTTTGGATAAATTAAAATAAATGCTAAATAAATTAGGAAAAATATAATTCTCTGGATTTAGTCTTATAACATCATGATAGATCTCCAGTAAATATCTTGAGTCAGTTGGATGAATATTTGGAGTACCTCTACTTTTAGGCTTCATATAGTTAGTTTGGTCTGCGTTTAGTAAAACTGTGAAACTTAAGTTCTTAGTGACATACTAAGTGGAAGTAGCATGAAGTTGGTGTACATTGTCAGGTTGAAGAGATTGAAGGTCACCAAAAGGAGTTTAGGTGATGAGGGTGTGCTTGGTGATTTAGGGGTAAAGGTGTGCTCGGGATTGACGAAGGATCGTCTTTCCCCTAGCGGGTCATAAAATACTTAGGGTAATCCAAGTGTAATAACAAGGAGGGTGTTCTTATGGGTAGATACCAACAACACTAAGTGTCTTGAGATAGGGAACTTTAGGGTGTCATCCCATTACAGTTCCTAGTACCGTAGCGAGCCCTTACATGGTAATCCTCGGGAAGTCCAAGATTAAACAAAAGTCGTAGGAGTAAGAAGTTGTTATACAAGATTAACTCAATAACGCACACACGCACACCCCGTAGTCACAGGAGGTTAGTCGGTTTGGTTGTACGAGCGGTAGGCTCGGTGGTTGTAGCAGCAGACTAGTTAGTCTAGTGAGCATGTGACTCAATAATGTCGTTGGTGTGGACGGGTTGGTCCGGCGAGCCAGTGGCCCGGAAGGTTATGGTAACGGGAGGGTTAGCCCGGGGAGCCTATGGCTCGGAGATAGGTAGTAGAACATGTTGCATGTGCATGAAGGTGGTGGGTCTCCGGTATTGGATGGTCGGTCACACCGACGTCAATACGTTGACTCGGCAAGTGTGGAATTTGCACTTAGCCTTGAAAGTCTGGTGATCCAGCCAGTAAGAGTACGCAGATGCTCCGCGGTTTTGCGTTGAGGCGTACGATAGGTCTAGGTAGGGTAGTGTGAATACCAACCTAGAGGTGGGCGAGGCCCAAACCACCGCTTCCGTTTGCCACTACGGGAGTATCCTGGGAGTCTTGCTAGCTCCAAAATGGGGGAACTAAAGGTCTATGCACACATAGTCAAAGTGGATGAGTTACACATGTATGAACATAGCATAACTGCATACCTTGCCTGTCATAACATAAACATTGCATTTCAACCCCTACCCCTATCGTATAAGTCGGTTATTGGACTTCTTATACGATAGGCCTTGCTAAACGACCCCTTGGTCTATAGGTTTGTATGGGCATTCCTATAAATCAATGGTTACTTTTCTATTACTATTATCTTTACTTACTGCACTTTACTTATTCTTTACCTGCTCTTACTATGCCCCTTACTGCTTCAGCTATATATGTACACATGTGTAGTGTAGAAACCTTTCCTGTACCACTGTCACCTGCTCTTTGTTATACCCCTTGCTGTCCTCCACTTCATCCTCCCGCACGGTGCCTAGGAGCCATTAGGGGTGGGGTGGGGAATGTAAGGCTTAGTCTTTTTTACTAACGGTCGGTGGACCATATCATTTTAGGATATCGAGGAGACGCAGCAGCACCAGAGGCCGGTGCAGACGGAGGCGAGCCAGCCTATTACAGGAGCACCAGATTCAGGATCAGTGAGTGATTAGTAGTTAGCTTTCGCGAGTGATCTTGTAGTGAGGTCATGATGTACAGGACATGTGCCCTTTATTATTGTAACAATCTTTTATTCAGTTATTATTTGTGAACATTTACCTTTATGGTTTTATATTTCATGTTGATTCTATGGACTTGTCTTCTGTAATGCACTTTTCTTTGTGATCGATTTGGCCGGCAGGATCGGTGTTTTGTAGTGGTGACCTTCCCGAGTGAAGGTGTCACTGTAAAGCGGCGGTTCTGGGCCTAAGACCCGGTGTTTTCAAAAGAAAAAAAATGGGGTCTTACAAGTGGTATCAGAGCAAACCTCGATCCAAAGAAAAGAAGTCCACAAACCCTGGGCCACCCCGCGCGAGCTTAGTTTGAGGACAAACTAGCAGCGGAAGCAGTGGTGTGCCCATATGGGAATCACATTGAAAAAGGTCCACTTTTAACTGAACCTTCTTGTCAGTTTCCCCCTGCGAGTGTCAAGTTTTCTTTTGTAAGCCTGCGGCGAACCCTGCCCCCAGCAGGGAATACCTCCGGCTGCAAAGATTTCTTTAGTTAGTCCTTTAGTCAACGAGTTAGACTCAACCCCACTAGGATACGTGACTTACCTTAACAATTTATACTGTGACCTAGTCTGAAATAGACCGTAGGTATAACTTTTGGTGGAGGTACGAGGATACCCCAGAGACACTAGAGAAAGAGAGATTGACTCAGAAGCAGAATGGTACGAGACTCATAGACTCAATCCTCGTATCCGTGACATGATTACATTAAGACAACCACCATGACAAACACCGAGGGTCGGATAAGAATTGAAGTTCAGAAGGGACCCGTTTGGGATTGGGTGACATGTTGATCCTGATAAGGTTGTAGTAGAGGATACCTAGAAGAGTCTAAAGTGTGGAGTATACCAATAAGTCTCAAGATAGAACCCCAAGTCTAAGGTTGTGTGCCCTAAGGATTGCTTGCATACCTAGGACGAGTATAACATGGTGATATTGAAGATACTTCGCCCAAAAATAGATAGATGCTTATCTTTTGTTTATTGGGGCTTACCTTTTGTTTATTGGGCGAATTGGTTACTGACTTGGGTGCCCCTTAGATGTAATTTAGCAATTCCTATGTCGGGAGTAATGACTTTGAAGTCGATCTTATTCAATGTTACTTGGACAAAGATGAGATGGTGTAACAGTATGTTCGGAATAATGATATGTAGTATTACTAGGGCAATGGATAGACATCATTGATCGAACAACGACTTGACCTTAGTTGAAGCATTAGAAATGTAAAGTTGTCAGGTTTAGTCACTTAGGGATGCATATGCCTTTCTGGAAGTTGGGAACTGAAATTAGGTCGTGCAAGCTTTAGTTATATTTGAAAGTTCTGGTAGTTTGGGGCTTTCAGAAGTGATTAACTTATGATTCGTTATAAATTACGCCCTGTCATGGTAGAAAATTTTAACTGCAATGATAATCTTCAAACCTTGGAAGCTATGATGACGAATAACCAGAGATCATAGGCGATGACTTATTGGATTTTGAATCTAGTGTTTGAGTTTACTATGATAAGAACGATCTAAGTTTATCTTACTTTGGACCATTCGAAAGTGATCAAGACTAGCATATGTGGAAGTAATAGGAATTTGGTGAAATAAACGTGATGATATTTCCTTGATGAAATTGACTTGTGAAAATCTAAGGGTTTCAAAAGATTTTACCCGTATACCTTATGAATCAAACTCCACGTAGAAAATGATTGGGAGTCGTCTTACCAACATGGATACTAATTGTGGTTGGTTAACATGTACTCAGAAAGGTTCACAAGTGCACCACCATTAAAATTTGAGGATGATTGGGATGCTTGATGATCTGATCAATTCCACCAGTGGTAAGAAGTGGAAAAGTTGTAGAGTAGAGATGATTGATTGATCGGACATATATGAAGGATTAAGAATCTGAACATGTGAAAGAAACTTTAGAGGCATAAGAATCTGCCCAGGTTAGAGTGGAAGTTCGAGGATATAATTATGGACAGGAGGAGCACACCTGAGAGCCACTAGAACTGGTGTGGCAAAGATAGTCGGTACTCTTCGAGTAAGGAATTACTTCAATTCTTAGGGGATGTTACGTTCAGTCACTCTTGGTGAAAAACCCCGCAATCCTAGCCTGAATTTCGAGGACGAAATTATTTTTTTTGTTTATTGGGATTTGTAACATCCCCCAAACAGCTAGACCCCTAAGTTCGTTTTGCCATGACTAGGTCATGACAAAACCATAGGAAAAGCTCAAGACCTTGTGAACATAGGTGAGAAGGAGAAAACCCAAGTGGTCTGCAAATAGCAATCTTCAGATACCAAGCCTAAGGTTGGACTTTAGGACCCCACCTTGAACCTTGACCCCACAATATCATCCTTAACCCATTAGAGGTCTCCTTGAAGTACCATTGACCCATTGGGGTCAACCTAAGAGGCCAATTTGACTAAAGTCAACCTTAACCCTGAATTGGTCAAACTAACTCAATTAGGGTCAATTGGCCTCCACCATGCCAAATTGACCTTACCCCTACCCTAATAGGGCAACTAGGAACCTAATAGACCAAAAAGCCCAATCTTGAGACTTGCAATTTGACCAATTTACCCTTAAGCCTAATTTAGGTAAAATTACTACAATATAACCTAATCTAGCCCAATCCATTTGGGATAGGCCCAATTAAGAGATCCATCATCTAGTGGGCCTGCTGTTTTCTGAATTTTACCTCTTAAAAAATTGTAATTGGTGAGTAGGAGAGAGAAAAGGGAAGTTTCCCCCAAATCGGAGAGAGAGAAAGAGAGCATTCATGGGATTAAATGCAATTGATCCTTCAAACCCCTCCCCAATTGATGGGATTCACTCCCTCTATCAGTTATAAGAAGTTTAGGAGGTTTTCCAGCCGACATGGGGGCTGATTTTGGCGGTTTTAACCATGGCCGAAATTCTCCTTTGATGGCCATTAATGGCATTCAAGGTATAACCACCCCTCTCCCTCGATTAAGATCTCTATCATCTTCAAAAGACTGAGAGGAGTGAAACCCCCAACCTTCCAGAGGAAATCGTGCAGTGGAGGCTCAGATCGGCAAGGAGCACAACTTGAAGGGGGCGGCCATGGCAAATCCGGGAAGCAACCACCATCAAGCCCGATTGAAGGTCAGGTTCTTCTCCTCTCTCTCAGTGGATAGATCTAATCAAGTTGGCCGCAAGGATTGGGGCCAATTGGCCCCCAATCTGGTAGGCCGAGAGCTCTGTTTTTGGAGCTTAAATCCCGACCTAAAATCCCTGTTCCGGCCACCTCCGGCCAGCCAACCACCGTTAATCGCCGGCCACCACCTCGACGAAGGTGGTGGTGGCATTGGCCGGCCGGGGCGGCGCTTAGGTGGCCGGGAAAACAAGGAGGAAGGCAGCCCAGGCGCGGTTGATCCCAGCTGTTGACTGGAGGAAGAAGACGGCCTGATACCGTCCAAAGGTGCTTCAAGATCTGTGCAAGATCTTATATTAAATGTTATACTGTTTACGTTATTTCATTTAATTAGTCGAACGAAATATTTCGTCGAACGAAAATTTGCTCTGCTTTCGTCGAGCGCTGATATCTGTTAGATTAGTCGAGCGCTGTTATAATAGAATTTAGTCGAGCGTTGTTTAACAATGTATTAGTCGAGCGTTGTTATGCTCTGATTTAGTCGAGCGAATATTTCGTCGAATGCTGATGTGTTCAGCGTTCGTCGAGCGCTGTTATTCGTTAAATTAGTCGAACACAGTTAGATGTCAACTTAGTCGACCGCGGGAAATAATTCGTCGAATGAATAATTCGTCGAACGGGAGGTGTTCAGCTTTCGTCGAGCGTTGTATATCTTTCGTCGAACGCAGTTTGCTCTGCTTTTGTCGAGCGCAGATAAAATTTCGTCGAACGCAGAAACAGTTATATAATTAAATGTTTATATGATTTCTGTCACACCCTTTTTACTGCAGTTAAATTTAATTGTTAAAAATACTAGATCACCTCTGATTAAAAAGTGTCCAACTCCAAAGTTATAGCCCTTAGGGTCTACTTTAGTTTTAAAATTGATTTCACCCCAAAAGGAGTTCTGTAGCTCCATGTAGGTCCATTTTGGTGGGGCTGGTCCCTAGTGTGGGACAGCCACCATTTCTTGAATAACTTTTGATTGGGAAATGATATGGACTTGAGATTTGAAACATAGTTTACTTATACCTACACACACGTCATATCCAAAGATGGGATATTTAGGAGAACCTTTTTCTAAGGTTTTTGAAATAATTTCATAAATCATCTAATTAATTAATTAGTGGGTCAAAAGACCTCCAATGCCCTCCAAATTTTGGTGGATGCTCCTTAAGGTTATGTTATGACCTAGGTAAAAATATCAGCCCAGTTGGGACTGTTTTGGTTGAGTAATTTGTAAACCCATGTTAGGCCAAGTTGGGACAAAGTTAGGGCATGGTGTTTATCTTGGAATTTTGTGGTCAAAACTCATCACCATGAAGTGAAACCTTGGTAACTGGTTTAGGATCACCTAAGACACCTACATGAGTGATATGGGGTGGTGTGGAGGTGGTTAAGCCCTAGAACACTAGTTTTGTTTCTAGGTGTGCATTTAGAACCTTGTGAAGTCCATGTGGTCAAAAGTCCCTGGATGGTTATGAAACTTGGTGGATGACTTTATAGGATATAAATTGGCCCTGGGTAATTTTATAGGAATTTTGGGAGCAATTATTCCCTTTGAATTAGGTCATAATCCCTTTAGAGAAATTTCTTATAAGAGATGATTACAGGATCAAAATACCTTGGATGATGATGAAACTTGGGTTGTGTCTATGTTATCATGATATACACCTTTGGTAATTTTTGTGTATTTAATTGAATGATTTAACCTGTACTTCATTCACAAGGCACCTATTTTGATTTAGAATTAAGAAAAATAATTGAGGGTCCAATACTCATTGTTAAATTGTGCAAATAGGTGATAGGACATTTTAGAGCATTGGGAAGCTCTGTGAATTTTTATTGAATTTTTGAAGACTTAAATCAGTGGGCTACTTCACAATTCATTTAATTTGTGGTTTTCTTTAAGTATTTATTTTAGTGAGAAAGTGTTTTCCTTAAATCCTGAAATTAGTCAGTAGCCTTTTCTGATGAATACAAGAGTTTGGTATTTTTCCCATAATTTTAGTGTTGATCTTTTTGGTGGTTCCTTCATAAAATTACAATTTTGGATGGATGATAAATAATTAAATTAGAGTATAATCCTTACTGTAAAAATATCATATGTTGTATTTGCTATTATTTTGTCATCCTAGAATTATCATGATTTTTGAAGAGCCGTATCATGAGAATTTATTATACTTCATGTTCAATTTGATACTTGGCAAATGTTTGGATAAATTAAAATAAATGCTAAATAAATTAGGAAAAATATGATTCTCTGGATTTAGTCTTATAACATCATGATAGATCTCCAGTAAATATCTTGAGTCAGTTGGATGAATATTTGGAGTACCTCTACTTTTAGGCTTCATATAGTTAGTTTGGTCTGTGTTTAGTAAAACTGTGAAACTTAGGTTCTTAGTGACATACTAAGTGAAAGTAGCATGAAGTTGGTATACATTATCAGGTTGAAGAGATTGAAGGTCACCAAAAGGAGTTTAGGTGATGAGGGTGTGCTTGGTGAGTTAGGGGTAAAGTTGTGCTCGGAATTGACGAAGGATCGTCTTTCCCCTAGCGGGTCATAAAATACTTAGCGTAATCCAAGTGTAATAACAAGGAGGGTGTTCTTATGGGTAGATACCAACAACACTAAGTGTCTTGAGATAGGGAACTTTGGGGTGTCATCCCATTACAGTTCCTAGTACCGTAGCGAGCCCTTACATGGTAATCCTCGGGAAGTCCAAGATTAACCAAAAGTCGTAGGAGTAAGAAGTTGTTATACAAGATTAACTCAATAACGCTCACACGCACACCCCGTAGTTACGGGAGGTTAGTCGGTTTGGTTGTACGAGCGGTAGGCTCGGTGGTTGTAGCAGCAGACTAGTTAGTCTAGTTAGCTTGTGACTCAGTAATGTCGTTGGTGCGGGCGGGTTGGTCCGGCGAGCCGGTGGCTCGGAAGGTTATGGTAATGGGCGGGTTAGCCCGGGGAGCCTATGGCTCGGAGATAGGTAGTAGAACATGTTGCACGTGCATGAAGGTGGTGGGTCTCCGGTATTGGACGGTCGTTCACACCGACGTCAATACGTTGACTCGGCAAGTGTGGAAATTTGCACTTAGCCTTGAAAATCTGGTGGTCCAGCCAGAAAGAGTACGCAGATGCTCCGCGGTTTTGCATTGAGGCATACGATAGGTCTAGGTAGGGTAGTGTGAATACCAACCTATAGGTGGGCGAGGCCCAACCCACCGCTTCCGTTTGCCACTACGGGAGTATCCTGGGAGTCTTGCTAACTCCAAAAAGGGGGAACTAAAGGTCTATGCGCATAGAGTCGAAGTGGGTGAGTTGCACTTGTATGAACATAGCATAACTGCATACCTTGCCTATCATAACATAAACATTGCATTTCAACCCCTACCCCTATCGTATAAGTCGGTTATGGGACTTCTTATACGATAGGCCTTGCTAAACGACCCCTTGGTCTATAGGTTTGTATGGGCATTCCTATAAATCAATAGTTACTTTTCTATTACTATTATCTTTACTTACTGCACTTTACTTATTCTTTACCTGCTCTTACTATGCCCCTTTACTGCTTCAGTTATATATATACACATGTGTAGTGTAGAAACATTTACTATACCACTGTCACTTGCTCTTTGTTATACCCCTTGCTGTCCTCCGCTTCATCCTCCCGCACGGTGCCTAGGAGCCATTGGTGGTGGGGTGGGCAACATAAGGCTTAGTCTTTTTGACTAACGGTCGGTGGACCATATCATTTTAGGAGATCGAGGAGATGCAGCAGCACTAGAGGCCGGTGCAGACGGAGGCAGGCCAGCCTATTACAGGAGCACCAGATTCAAGATCAGTGAGTGATTAGTAGTTAGCTTTCGCGAGTGATCTTGTAGTGAGGTCATGATGTACAGGGCATGTGCCCTTTATTATTGTAACAATCTTTTATTCAGTTATTATTTGTGGACATTTACTTTTATGGTTTTAAATTTCATGTTGATTATGTGGACTTGTCTTCTTTAATGCACTTTTCTTTGTGATCGATTTGGCCGGCAGGATCGGTGTTTTGTAGTGGTGACCTACCCGAGTGAAGGTGTCACTGTAAAGCGGCGGTTCTCGGCCTAAGACCCGGTGTTTTCAAACGAAAAAAAATGAGGTCTTACAACTAGCCTCCCCCTAGATCTCTTCACGATCTAGATGTTGCACATAAGGCGATGATTTACTCCTAAGCCACACAAGGACCTAGACGCCATGCGCAAGGCGGCGGTTTCCTCCTAAGCCACACAAGGACCTAGACACCACGCGTAAGGCGGCGATTTCCCTTAAGCCATACATGGACTTAGACGCCACGCACAAGGCGGTGATTTCCTCCTCCGATTACAAAATGATAAGATAAAATACAAAATAGAAATTCAGATATGAAATTCCCTAAATATGAAGCTCTGAAGACGGCGTTGAATCCTTGCAAAGATTTCCTGAGATACTGCGCACGGACCGTCTCTTCTTCGCTCTTGAACGTTCTTGTCAAAATGGGAGTTCTCGGAGTTCTGGAGCTCTCTGGATGGAATGCACTCGGGTATAGGTACTGTTTGGTATATTGCCCTCAATAGTACCTTGATTTGAATAGGCATCACTCTCAATGCTAAGGACATATTGTATTTGATGAACTTTACTTGTGTAAGATATACAGGTGCAGGTGACTCAAAAGGAAGGGCCAAACAAGCCCTTAAGTGTGGAGAAATCAACTCCCATAAATGATGTAGTCTCAGCAGAACCGCTGAGACGAGGGGTCAAAACCGCTGAGACGAGGAGCCGTCTCAGCGTATCTGCTGAGAAGAAGGTGCCTCCGCTGATAAGTTCATTATACGCTGAGACGGGATCAAAGAAGGAGCCGCTGAGAAGACACACAAGGCGTGTTCGTCGAATGCTAAACGCCGTTCGTCGACCGCTGAGACGGGATCAAAGAAGGAGACGCTGAGAAGACACACAAGGCAAGATCGTCGAACGCTGAACGCCGTTTGTCGAACGCTGAGATGAGGAGCCGTCTCAGCGGAGCCGCTGAGAAGACACAAAAGGCAAGTTTGTCGATCGCTGAGCTGGCAAGATCGTCGAACGCAGGGGACAGCTGGTTCGTCGAACGCAGAGTGTTCTGCGTTCGTCGAGCGCAGTCCTTCTCTACGGAAAAGTAGGGCGGCGGGACCTGCGGCTAGGACTAGTTGCAGAAAAGTTGTGTGGGGTCCACCAGCTTCTCCCATACTTCTCAGCAGATCAGCTAAGAGTGGTTGAAGATCAGAGATGTATAAAAGAAAAAGTTAGGGTACATTTGAAACTCCGTCTCGGTAACGTGCAAAAGAGATCAACTGTTACATTGACGGCTGAAGCTCTCGTCTTCTTCCTCCTGCTCACTGAACAAGAAGAAGAAAACAGAGAAAGAAAGTTAGCTCCTCTGCAAGAAGGAGCAAGGTGATCCTCCATCACTCTGTCGAAGAGGAAGATCAAGTTAGTAGCTGGCATCGACATCTTCAGCTACAGGAAGCACAGACGGTGCAGGATCTATAGGAGAGTACCTCTATTGTAGAATATTTCTAAATCATTTTTCTGTAGGGCATTTTGCCTAAGCTGTAATACCTTTTGGTCTGGGATTGTAGGAACCTGAGGGTTCTGAGTTGTAGGCATGAAGGCCTGAGTGTAGGATCTGGAGCAGATCTGAGGTAGGGCTTAACAGCCTGAGGTAGGACCACGAGGTGGTCTAAGCTGTAGGAGGAGGAGTCCTTTGAGTGGTAGGACCTGGGAAAGGTCTGAGCTGTAGGATCTGGAGCAGATCTGAGGTAGGGCTTAACAGCCTGAGTTGTAGGACATTATTGTCTGAGCTGTAGGAGGTGTTATCCTCTGAGTTTGTAGGGCAGCTGTGCCTGAGGTAGGAGCTGGAGATAGCTCTGAGTTGTAGGGACTTGTGTCCTGAGGTAGGATCATTCTTGATCTGAGAAGTTCTGAGGAACTTGTGTTGTAAGCTCTTCGAGCCGAGATTGGAGAAGTTGGCCCTGTCTAACACACTGTTAGAAGAGTGGAGGTGGAAGTGGACTACCCATAGACACACTGTCTTTGGGGAACCACTATAAATTATTGTGTGCTTTCTGTGTTTGCTGATTTGCTTGAACTAACTCTGAAAACAGCTAAAGCTAATCAAGTAAAATTTAAAAGACCTATTAACCCCCCCCCCCCTCTAGGTGATTTAGACTACAAACCTTATATTCTTTCAAGTGGTATCAGAGGGAGGTTAGTCAAATAGGACTTAACAGTCTGACCAGATCCTAAAAGGTTTAGTCAAGTCATCACCCAATGGCCTCCAGTGTAATGCAGAAGGAAATGAGTTCAATGAAACTTCCCATATGTAACAAAGCCAACTTTGGCATATGGAAGCAGAGGGTTAGGCTGTTCATGGAAGCCTCAGACCCTAGAATCTACATTATTGTTCAGGAAGGCCCTCTTCTGTTGATCCTACCAGGCTTGTAGGCAAACCATACACTGAAATGACCAAGGATGAGATAGCATTGGCTACTATGGATAAAAGGGATCAAAATATCATAGTCAATGCTATTGATGACTCAACCTTTCAAAATTTAGTGCACTATATATCTGCTAAGGAGATGTGGGATACACTGATAGTGTACATGGAAGGAACTGAAGATGTGAGGAATGACAGGAAGTCTCTCCTCAATCAGGAATATGAAGCTTTCAGGCAACAAGGGCAGGAGAGCATCTCCATGTGTTATGATAGGTTCTTTAGAATAATAAATGAACTAAGGACCTATGAGAGAGTGTTCACAAATTATGAGCTGAATGATAAGTTCCTCAGATCTCTAACAAGAGAATGGGACACAAAAATTTGTGCCATAAGGGAGGTGGCTAAGTTGACTGAAACTCCTCCCCAAACTCTTTATGGAAAGCTGCTCTCTTATGAGATGCAGCTGTCTGTAAGGAAGGAAGAAGAGCAGAAGGCAAAGGGTGATACCATGGAAAATTCTCTAGCCTTCAAGGCTGACTGCTCAAGAAGAGGGAGAGAGAAGGTTCACTCTCCTCCCAGAAGATCTGCTGAACCAGAAGATTCTGAGCCAAGCTCATCAAGTTGCTCTTCTTTTGATGAAGAAATTGCTGTTCTTACAAGGCACTTCAGAAAGCTATTGAGGAGGAAGCTATGGAAGAACAAGCCTTCCTCCTCACATCATAACAAGGAAGACAGCAAGGAGTCAAAGCATCACTCCAGAAGTGACAGGTATGAGTCTAACTCAAAATATAATTCTTCCAAAGTTGTTTGCTATTGCTGCAGTAAGCCTGGGCATGTCATTGCTGACTGTCCTGTGAAGAAAAGAGGGAAGGATGAGAAGAAGGCTCATCAATCAAGAAGCAAGAAAGGAGAGAAATCCTTTCTAGCCAAGAAGAAGAAAAGCTGGAGTGAATCAGACTCTAGCTCATCAGAATCTGAAATGGAAGAAGCCCTTATTGGGCTGGTAGCTGTTGAAGAAACTGCTGTTGGCAGGACTACAGTCAGGGCCCCTCTATCACATTCAGACAGTGATGAAGAGGAGGATGAAGAAGACATTGTTCAGCTAGGCCTCATGGCCTTCACTGATGAGGAAGGAAGTCAGGATGCCTCTGACAATGCTCAGGTACTGTCTCATACCACTGCAATTTCTGATTATGAGACTAGTCCAGAATCTGTTGCACATTCATCAATTGATGGAAGGGGCATGGATGCTGAGGAAGAACTCAATCAATTGATTGATAAATATGGTGTTCTCTTGGAGGCTCTGAAGAAGAGCAAGAAGCTTGCCAAGAGGCAAGCCCAGGAAATTATTTCCCTCAAAGTGACCAAGGATGTCAACACTGAACCTACCACCCTGGTGGCTCAGATGAGCAGACAAATTAATCATTTACAGGGATTAACTATTGTGCAATTAAGCATTATTTCCCTGAAGAACAAGGTCATTAAGGACCTTGAGGAAAAACTTGAGAAGGAGAAGAGCCCGGTGGCTCAATTCTCCAAGCCCAAATCTGTGCTTCCCCTTATTGACACCTTCTCCTCTCAAACCAATAGGAGAGGACCTGGATTCAACAAGATGGAAGTAGGAGAAGGGAGTGGAGTAATGAGCAAGAAGAAGGCTAAGCCTCAACCCACCTCTTAAGAGGTGTTGCTTCCTCTCAACAGGTATGACCCTGAAGACATTCATGGTCACTGGAAGAAAGGGAGCTGTTATAGGAAGGGAAATGCTCCTTCCCATAGTGAAAGAGAGGGCATGGGTTTGAGTGCAACAAAATCTCCCCATAAGGAAATACAAATGGCCCAATCTGAACCATTTGTGTTTGGTGCTTCTGCACCTTCAGTCAAGAACAAGGAAGCATGCACTTCCAAATCTACCTCAACAAAAAGCATGACTACTGTCAAATCTGTTGACAAGGCCTGCTGCTCTGTGTCCGATTCCCTCAGATCTTGTATGACTGCTAAGCCAATGCAAGTTGAGGCCATCAGGACAAAGAGCAGCAAGACTATCCACAAATTATCCTTTAGTCAGATTATTACTGAAAGAAACAGGATGAATGCTGCAGTCTCCTCTGTTGAACATGTGCACAGTGCTGTACCTATTCAAAAAAATGCTCAGAAAAGGAGATACAATATTCATGACTGCTGGTGGTGTGTAAAGGTGGGACACTTTGCCATAGATTGTTGGTACAACCCCAATGTACCTAATGCAAAGAAGAGCTTTCCTGCTAGGAGTGTAGCTAGTGTGAGAGCATCTCATCAAACTAACAGGTACCTAGAACCCAAAACTAATTGGGATCCTAAGGATAACTAAATCCTTCTTTGCAGGGTAGTTCAAGTACCAATCTCAACCAAATATGGTACTTGGACAGTGGGTGCTCAAGGCACATGACAGGATCTAGGAGTCTTCTACAGGATTACAAGCCTGTGAAGAATGGACCCAAAGTCATCTTTGGGGGATCAGAAAAGGGGGTCACCAGAGGTTACGGTATGATCTCTAATGGCATAGTCTCTTTCACAAAAGTAGCTTATGTTGAAGGGTTGCAGCACAACCTTGCCAGCATAAGCCAATTGTGTGATCTTGGCCATGTCATTGAATTTCACAATGATAAGTGCCTCATCAAAAAGTCTAATGACTTAGAGGTCATCCTTTCAGGCACTAGGAGTGGAAATGTTTACTGTTTAGATTTCTTCTGTAAATCTTTTTCATATCCTGTATGTCTTGTAGCTGATGAGAGTGAGTCTCTTTGTGTTCAATGGCACAAGAGACTTGCCCACATCAACTACAAGACAATGCATAGACTATTCTCTAAGAACTTGGTTAGGAATAGTCCTAATTTAAAATGTGTTAAAAATGGCCCATGTCATGCTTGCCAAATGGGTAAGCAAACTAGGGCCACGTTTAAAAGTATTGGCCCCAAAGACACTAAGAGATGTCTTTATCTATTGCACATGGACTTGTTTGGTCCTATGTCAATTCAAAGCTTAGGAGGGAAGTTGTATACCTTAGTGATTGTTGATGATCACTCAAGATATACATGGGTATTTTTCCTTAGGAAGAAATCTGATACTCTAAATGTCTTCATGAGCCATGTCAAGGCCATTCAGAATGATTTACAATGTACTGTGGTCAGAACTAGGTCTGATCATGGCACAGAGTTTCAATCTGAAGCCATGACAAGGTTCTGTCAAGAACTAGGTATCATTCAAGAGTTTTCCTCCCCAAGGACCCCACAACAAAATGGGGTGGTTGAGAGGAGGAATAGATCATTGATAGAAGCTGGGAGAACATTGCTTTGTGACTCTTCACTTCCAGAATACTTCTGGGCTGAAGCATTCAATTCTGACTGTTATGTTCTCAATAGAGCGTCCATCAATAAAGATCATGGAATTACCCCTATGAGATTTTGAAAGGCAAACAACCTACAATTTCATACTTTAGGATCTTTGGGTCTAAATGCTACATTCTAAATAATGGAAAAGCTCAGTTAACCAAGTTTGCTGAAAAGTGCAACATGGGGATTCTTGTTGGATATAGCTCACATAGTAGAGCCTATAGGGTATATAACAAGAAAACCCATGTTGTTGAAGAGTCCATGCATGTAGTATTTGATGAGTTCAGCCTAATCTACAAGGGCTGGCCCAGTTCTTCTGTTTTGACAGGAAGTGAAGATGCAATGGAAGAACTATCCATACAAGAACCTTCCAGCAGAAGTAAAGCAAATCCTGATGCAGAAGTTCAAGAAGAAGCAGAGGTGCAGGATGCTGAAGATGTTGAAGAAGCTGCTGAACCAGTGGAAGAAGTTCAGCAAGTATAGCACAGATTACCTGCAGCTACAAGATATCTCAGGGATCATCCCTTGGAACAGATTATTGGAAATGCCCACCAAGGTGTGACAACCAGAAGCAGAGCTCATAATGAGGCTCTGTTCCTCAATTTTCTATTACAGGTTGAGCCTAAGAAGTTTGAAGAGGCCAATATGGATCCATTCTGGATCCAGGCAATGCAAGAAGAACTTTTGCAATTCAAAAGATGCAAAGTATGGAAGTTGGTGCCAAGACCACAAGGATACAACATCATTGGCACCAAATGGATATTCAGAAATAAGTTAGATGAGAATGGGACAATCATCAAAAACAAGGCAAGGCTGGTTGCAAAAGGATATAGGCAAGAGGAAGGAATAGATTTTGACCAAACCCTTGCCCCAGTTGCAAGGTTAGAGGCCATAAGACTATTCCTAGCATATGCTGCTCACAAGGGCTTCAAAGTCTACCAGATGGATGTCAAATCAGCATTCCTGAATGGAAATCTAAAAGAGGAAGTATATGTAGAGCAACCTTCAGGTTTTGTACATCCCACTCTCAAATCTCATGTCTATTTTCTTAGGAAAGCCCTGTATGGTCTTAAGCAAGCTCTAAAAGCTTGGTATGAGACTTTGTCAGCTTTCTCCTCAAGAACAAGTTCATGAGGGGAAAGATAGATAGAACATTGTTTCTTAGGGAAACAAGGGGCAAGTGTCTCTTAGTCCAAATTTATGTTGATGACATAATCTTTGGGTCTACTGATGACAACCTCTGCAAGAGATTTGCCAATCTAATGAAGGGGGAGTTTGAGATGAGCAGTATGGGTGAGCTCAAATATTTCCTTGGGCTCCAGGTGAAACAGTCTGATGATGGAATTTTCATCTCCCAGACCAAGTACACCAAGGAGCTCATCAAGAAATTTGGGATGGAGTCTGCATCCACCCTGAGAACACCCATGGGATCTAATGTATCATTAGACAAGGATGAAAAGGGGAAGGTCTTTGATGAATCCATGTACAGGTGTATCATTGGATCCCTGTTGTACTTAACTGTTAGTAGGCCAGACATTATGTATTCCACATGTGTTTGTGCTAGGTATCAGGCTTGTCCTAAGGAATCTCACTACACCTCTGTCAAGAGGATTTTAAGATACCTCAAGGGCAGCCTGAATCTTGGCCTTTGGTACCCTAGGAACAATGACTTTGAACTGATAGGCTATTCAGATGCAGATTTTGCAGGATGTAAAGAGGACAGGAAAAGCACAAGTGGCACCTGTCAATTCCTAGGGAGGAGGCTGGTCTCATGGAGCAGCAAAAAGCAAACCAGTGTGACCATATCCACAGCTGAGTCAGAGTACATTGCAGCAGGTAGCTGCTGTGCTCAAATTCTATGGATCCAACATCATTTGGAGGATTCCAACATCAAGGTAAGACATTCTCCCCTGCTGTGTGACTCATCCAGTGTAATTTCTATTGCTAAAAATCCTGTTTCCCATAGCAGGACCAAGCATATAGAAATTAGGTATCATTTTATTAGGGAGCATGTAGAGTGTGAAGATATCAAACTTGAATATGTCCCTACAGACAATCAAGTAGCTGATATCTTCACTAAGCCATTGGATGAGGCCAAGTTTAATGCTTTCAAGATAGAACTAGGGATGTTGAGTGTAGACTAGTACTCACATTGAGGGGGGCTAAAATGGGATGTTCAATTTGAACAGGTTCAGCTATTACAGAAAATTGCTCTCCAATAAGGGGGGAGCAAATTCCCTGCTCAGATTGAGGGGGAGATGGCAAATGCCAAGAATGTATAGGTTGACCTATAAGTTGATCCAAAGGGATCTATAGATGTTGCCTCCCAATCCCTAATGGGATAAATAGTTGAAGAAACCAGAAAGGGGGAGAAAGGGCCAATGCTAAGTAAGAACCTATGCTTGGGATGTTAGAAAGAGGGAGATAGGGTCTATGTTACACATATCATTTTTGTGATATGGTTTTTATTGTTAATGTACCTTAGCATTGGGGATGTTCTGCCTTCTTCAAATAGGGGGAGATTGTTGGGTATATTGTCCTCAATAGTACCTTGATTTGAAGAGGCATCACTCTCAATGCTAAGGACATATTGTATTTGATGAACTTTACTTGTGTAAGATATACAGGTGCAGGTGACTCAAAAGGAAGGGCCAAACAAGCCCTTAAGTGTGGAGAAATCATCTCCCATAAATGATGTAGTCTCAGCAGAACTGCTGAGACGAGGGGTCAAAACCGCTGAGACGAGGAGCCGTCTCAGCGTATCCGCTGAGAAGAAGGTGCCTCCGCTGATAAGTTCATTATACGCTGAGACGGGATCAAAGAAGGAGACGCTGAGAAGACACACAAGGCGTGTTCGTCGAACTCTGAACGTCGTTCGTCGACCGCTGAGACGGGATCAAAGAAGGAGCCGCTGAGAAGACACACAAGGCAAGATCGTCGAACGCTGAACGCCGTTTGTCGAACGCTGAGACGAGGAGCCGACTCAGCGGAGCCACTGAGAAGACACACAAGGCAAGTTTGTCGAGCGCTGAGCTGGCAAGATCGTCGAACGCAGGGGACAGATGGTTCGTCGAACGCAGAGTGTTCCACGTTTGTTGAGCGCAGTCCTTCTCAACGGAAAAGTAGGGCGGCGGGACCTGTGGCTAGGACTAGTTGCAGAAAAGCTGTGTGGGGTCCACCAGCTTCTCCCATACTTCTCAGCAGCTCAGCTAAGAGCCATTGAAGATCAGAGATGTATAAAAGGAAGAGTTAGGGCACATTTGAAACTCTGTCTCGGTAACGTGTAAAAGAGATTAACTATTACATTGACGACTGAAGCTCTCGTCTTCTTCCTCCTGCTCACTGAACAAGAAGAAGAAAACAGGGAAAGAAAGTTAGCTCCTCTGCAAGAAGGAGCAAGGTGATCTTCCATCACTCTGTCGAAGAGGAAGATCAAGTTAGTAGCTGCCATCGACATCTTCAGCTACAGGAAGCACAGATGGTGCAGGATCTACAGGAGAATACCTCTACTATAGAATATTTCTAAATCATTTTTCTGTAGGGCATTTTTCCTAAGCTGTAAGACCTTTTGGTCTGAGATTGTAGGAACCTGAGGGTTCTGAGCTGTAGGGCTGAAGGCCTGAGTGTAGGATCTGGAGCAAATCTGAGGTAGGGCTTAACAGCCTGAGGTAGGACCAGGAGGTGGTCTGAGCTGTAGGAGGAGGAGTCCTCTGAGTGGTAGGACCTGGGAAAGGTCTGTGTTGTAGGATCTGGAGCAGATCTGAGGTAGGGCTTAACAGCCTGAGTTGTAGGACATTATTGTCTGAGCTGTAGGAGGTGTTATCCTCTGAGTTTGTAGGGCAGCTGTGCCTGAGGTAGGAGCTGGAGATAGCTCTGAGTTGTAGGGACTTGTGTCCTGAGGTAGGATCATTCTTGATCTCAGAAGTTCTGAGGAACTTGTGCTGTAAGCTCTTTGAGCAGAGATTGGAGAAGTTGGCTCTGTCTAACACACTGTTAGAAGGGTGGAGGGGGAAAGTGGACTACCCATAGACACACTGTCTTTGGGGAACCACTATAAATTATTGTGTGCTTTCTGTGTTTGCTGATTTGCTTGAACTAACTCTGAAAACAGCTAAAGCTAATCAAGTAAAATTTAAAAGACCTATTCACCCCCCTCTAGGTGATTTAGACTACAAACCTTATATTCTTTCAGGTACTCCAGATGATGGAAACTCTGTTCTCCACGGAAAAACAAACCAATTTATATTTTTCGCTGTGGGAATCTGATATCTAGATGTCGTCCGCTAGCGTTATCTTCTCCAGCTACCACATGTCCCATGAATGCGACATTTCTGCGAGATTTGATGGTCATGGAGCTGTCATCGATGACATCGATGTCAGAATTCAGATAGTGGATATAACTGTTCTTCGTGCAAATCGTGCGGAACATACCCGTCGTTATGCTGACGTCAGTTTTGTTGTCGGAATCCGATAGCTCCTCTTCATTTTTGTCGTCCGAAACTTCTCCAGATTGTAGATGGAGTCATTCTCATCTCTGAAATGTGGTGGACCGTTCCGTAACTCTTCCTGGATTGAAAGTTATGGTCATTTTAAGATCAGCACACAAAACTCATCCTTTTACTTTTTCTAAAGTGTACACACTCTTGGATCATGCCTATGAACGAGAACTTGTCTCCTCATTCAACTTGTACAACCTGGACACTATAAACACACAAAATACTAGATCAAATATATCATGGTATTTGTTATTCTCAAACCAAGAGATACGGAGCGCAAGCTCCAATACTCAGAAGGACTTGAACCTACGCCAGCGGAGGTGGCTAGAGTTCCTATGCGATTACGATTACACCATGCACTATCACCCTGGGAGAGGTCGTTACCACTTATAGATTTTTTCTATAATAACAGCCACCAGGCAAGTATTGGGATGGCACCATATGAGGCTCTATACGGGAGGAAGTGTCAGACACCATTGTCTTGGGTCCAGGACGAGGATCCAAAGGCACTTGGATCGGAGTATATAGATGATACGGATGTTGTGGTATGGATGATCCGCGACCAGATGTTGGAAGATCAGAGCCGGCAGGCCAAGTATTATGATGCAAAGAATCGAAAGGTGGAGTTCTAGGTAGGAGACAGGGTTTTCTTGAAGATACGACCACTGCATAGTGTCTTGCGGGTGCGAGGACAGAAGAAGCTCAGCCCACAATTTATGGGGCCTTATATGATCCTGGAGTGGATCGGCCCCTTGGCTTATAGGCTGGAGCTGCCACAGGAGTTAGCGAACCTGCACGACGTCTTCCACATCTCCTCACTTCGGAGAGCCTTACTTCGTCCAGAGCAGCATATTACGACTACAGCAGGCCCGATAGCACCCGACCGATCAGTCCATCTGGATCCCATCCGCATCGACGATACAGTTGTCTGAGTTCTGCGGAGGAAGAAGGTTCCTCTTGTCAAGGTGTTATGGTCCAATCATGGGCGAGAGGAGCACATGGGAACCGTGGGATCTCATGCAACAACAATACCCTGGATTATTCACCATAGGTACACCCTAAACATGACTTTATACACCTTATTCTCATCTTGTATAGAATCCCGTAGACCTGAGCTCAAATTTCGGGGACGAATTTTTTTTATTGGGATTTGTAACATCCCCAATCCCACTAGACCCCATGATGATGTCAGGGCATAACATGAGGAGAGAGAGGTGAGTTGAGACAAGGGGAGACCCTAGGACTCTTTGAGTTATGCTGAACTCACGCAGGGTCCCTTAGGGTACACAAGTCAACATGGGTTGAACTGCCCAAATTACACTCACAAGTACAAGTTGAACTCAACGATGTGCCCCTAACCCTAAGGGAAACTCATTTGACAAAGAACCCCAACAATTGGTCACCCAAATAGGCTAAATTGACAAAAGTCAAACTTAGGTCAACATAACCTTATTCAACACAATTGGACTCAATGGACCTCCAATACTTCAAATTGACCTTACCTAGGTTACCCAAACCACTAAGGGAGGTCATTAGGTCAATAATCACTAAATAATTCCACTCAATTCCAAGGTGTTGACCAAAGTCAACTTTTAGTCAACATAACCCAAATCACCCAATCAAGGACCAATTGACCTTCAATTGCTCAAATTGACTTGACCCCTAACCTCATAGCCCCATTAGGAATCTAATGGAACCAAAAGCCCCATCAAGTGGTCAACCATTCCCTTCAATTTGACAAAAGTCAACCTTAGGCCAAATTGGGTCAAACTCACACCATATGGACCAATTAACCAAATTGAAGCCACGTGATGACCCAATGGAATTTGGGCAAGGTCATAGGACTCATGGACATAAAGTGAGGCTAACCCACCTACTAATCTGGCAAGGTCAACCCAAAAGTCAACAATGGTCAACATAAAGCCTTAAGGGAGGAATTGAAAGACCAAATGAAATCCAAGTGAACCAAGGCCCCACCTCATGCCTAATCAGCATGGCACAAGCCTATTGACACTCCACAGTTAAATTTGGAGAGAAATGATGATCATGGGGGCAAAAATGCCATTTTTCCCAAAATGCTTAAAGGAAAAATTGACGTTGAAGTGAAGGAGCTTCCATGGCCCCCACCACCTCAGCCCAAGCCCCCCCCCCCCCCCCCCCCACAGCCGAATTCCCCAGCCCAAGAACAGTCCTTTCAGGCATGGGAGTCGCTCAAACAGTAGCATAGGGGAGGTACAAGCCATGGTCGAACATCCCCCTTTTCCATCCTCCCTATACAGCCACTTTCCCCTTCATCTGGCCTTTCCATCACCTTCAGAAGGTCCTAAGGAGTCTAGCTAGACTCCTGGAGTAGAGCTTTTAGTCGAGAATCGGCGGATCGGGCAAGCTCGCCGGAGACGGAGAATTCCATGGCCGGACGCTGGAGCACACGCCGCTGAGCCACAATTGAGGTCCGTTTCTCCCCCTCTCCCTCCATGTTAGCATCTAGAACCACTTAGGAGAGAAATCGGGCTCAATTTAGCTCGATCCCATGTGAGAAGGAGGAAGATTTTCTAAGCTTTTCTCCTAGCTCGGGATCGCCGGAGGAGCTATCTCCGGCAGCCGTGACACCACCTGGCGGTAGCCACCACCTCAATGAAGGTGGTGGAGGTGGTGGCCGGCCGTGGTGGCCCTCAGGTGGCTGGGAAATGAAGGTGGAAGTTGGCCCAGCTCGGAGTAATGCTGGCCGTCGGCTGGAGGAAGGAGACGAAATCAAGGCCGTTGATTTCAGGTGATGGCTATATGCAGACCAGGATTTGTTCATTTTAATTAATCTATCACACTTTATACAGAAGATTAAACTCAATATTTAGGCTACTTAGTGGCTGTTTTAGGCAAAAGTGCCAGAGACAACTTTTGTAGCCCTTGCTCTCTACTTCCCAAAGGGCTTTGAATCACCCCATTTGGTGACCTACAGTCCCTTGTAGGTCTATTCTACTGAGACATGTACAAAATGATGTTCAGATCTTATTTTGTAGATCTACACTTCATACCTACATGGATGAGTCTAATAGTTTAGCCATAGTTGTAAATAGTATAGATTCATCCCCTGCCCAAAAATCAAAATTTTAGGGCAACATTTTTCTATGATTTTATGTTAAATGTGGTTTTTTATATTAATGAAATATTTATGGTTAAATATATGCAAAGTGACCCAAATCTTGGGTGGTATGAGGGTTAGACCCTATTGAGTAACATGTCAAAATTTGGGACCATTTGGATGACTTTAGATCATATTTTCTCATATTAGGAATGTGATGTATGGAGGGATGGTATGCACATAGCACATTTGTGTATTTATGTAATTCCATCACTTATGGCTGGTAGTAGGCTCATGAACTTTTGGTAACACACCTATCATAGAGGAGGGTACCATCCTTAGAAGTATTAGGATTTTTGGAAAGAAAAATCCTAAATATTTGGAAAATAATGAATTTGTCACATAAATATATTAATCAAATAAAAGTGATCAAACAACCTAGGAAAAATTTGATTTTCTGTCAAATGATATTTTAGGATGTTATACACCTATGTAAATTTTTTGTTGGAATTTTTGGAATTTAATTTTCTTGGACATTTATGAATAATGAATTTTGTCACAAAGTGTATTAATGGAATAAACATCACCTAAGACCTAGGGAAAAATCCAATACTCTGGCATATGACAGATTACCTTGAAATACAACTCTGGAAATTTTGGTAGAATTATTATTGAAGTCATTCACACTGATAATTACCAAATGCCCTTTGTCACACTTATGTATTAATGAAATTTATAGGACTAATATTATCTGGAAAATTTAGAAAAGCTGGCTAGGCTGAATTTTGATCATCATAAGTCTATGGTAATTTTTACAGAATTTTTGGAGCAATTATTTTAGTACTTACTGTGTAATGTGCCCACTTGATTTAAAAGTTTGAATATTTAAATAGTGGTCTTAAACACAATGAAAAATTAAGAAATTTAGCCAGCCATGATATTTAAACATTATATGTCACTGATAATTTTTTGAAAGCATTTTGACTTCAGAACATTGTACTTCATGTGTAAAGTGAGGTGTGCATGTTCATTAAAGTATTTTTATAAATGGCCAAAATAGTTGGGAAAATTATGAATTTTTGACCATATTGTAATTAGGTCATTTTTAATCTATGATAAAAAATCTTAAGTCATTTGGTCATGTTTGGTGATGTTTACATTAAGGAGATTAAAATTAGCCCAATGTTGAGTTGGTCTGCGATTAGCAAAAACTTGGGGTAGTATCTAGGCTAGACAAAACATCGGAGAATGGAATGAAATTTGGAGCATAACATTAGGGCACATATTTAACTATAGTTCTCATGAGTTGTAGGCTAATTGGAGAAAGTCTTCCCCATAGAGCATAGTGAACGGAAGTACGTCTCGATGAACAATCGAAGTAAAATTGATGGTTTTCTATCCATAGTACATATCGTGACACTTAAGCAGTTAAGTTGACAATAAAGCATTCAAGCTTAGGTATGAGTGTATAGGTGAACACCTAAGGATTTGCACCACGCATTAGTAAAAGGTCATCAGTTACCTAAAAGAAATCTAAATCGTACTTAAGTAGTATACAGCAACCATGAGGGTAACCTTAACAAGGGTAGTTACCAATAAGAATAAATATTCTGAGAAAGGAAGGTCTGGGATGTCACCCCAGAATACCATCTAGTACCGCTGCGAGCCGTTCACCGGGTAGACCTCGGGAAGTCCAGAATTCACCTTAAATTGATTTGGTCGCCTAGGTAACAACCAAGAGTAATTCCTAACTAAGTTAAATTGAGAAAAGTAAACCTCATCCGATTAGGAGGGACGGAACGGTTCAAGATTGAATAGTCCTATGATTTGGTGGCTCGGGAATTGTAATGAATCTTGCATGTGCATAACTAGTGGCAGGTCTTCGGTACGGGTCCATTTGACACACCAATGGAGGTACATTGACCTTGGCGGGGTGTGGTGAGTTAGAGGGCCAGTAGGTTACTTTATTGCGGTCTAGCAGACAATCCCTAGTAACCCACCCCCGACCATAAAAGTCTGGTGGGATGTCAGCAAGAGTACGCAAAAGCTCACGGAAGTGCACCTAGGACGTGTACAGCAACGTACGTAAGGTCTAGGTCTGGTAGTGTGTATACCCACCTAGAAGTGGAGTGCCCAATCCACTGATTTCGTTGCCACGGCGGAAGTACCTGAGAGGCTGGCTACCTCCAAAAAGCGAGAAATAAAGGTCTGTGCACGCAGAGTCATGTGAGTGAGTTGCACTGTATGAACATAGCATAACATATCATAACATTCATAATATCATAATGACATACACATTTGCAGACCCTTATCATATAAATTAGTATGGGCTCTTTTATATGATAAGTTATAATTCCGAAAATCTTAACTTATAAGTTTGTATGGGCATTCATATAAGTTAAGATACTCTAGATGATGGTGCGGTAGATTTACCTATTACTTCACTTGCGCCGCATTTATTTATTTACTGCTTATTACTTACCAGTTACTGTTGTCTTACTTACTGCATTTATTACATGTTGATGTTGTACTCACTACTCACTTACCCTTTATACTGTTAGTACTATCCATGTCACTTGTATTTATTTTACCCCTTGATGTCCTCCGATTCGTCCTCCCGCTCGGTACCTAGGAGTCGTGGGGGGAGGCGGGGACAAAATGGCTTAGTCTTTTAACTAACGGTCGGATATGGCCGTAACACCAGGAGATCGAGAAGCAGGAGCCGCAGTACGTCAGGCAGGACGTGACGGCAGACCCTGAGGAGCAGATGTCGTGCATCACTACTACCACACGGCGACAGGTTGGAGAGTATTTTGAGTTGCTTCAGCATAGTGTAGTGTGAGAGAGTGCTATGTTATCAGTATTCCCTTTTGGATATGTATCGGGCTTAAGCCCTGCACTCTTTTAGATTTGTACTCATTGTGGACTATTGGCACTTTTCTTTATATATATATATATATATATATATATGTGTGTGTGTGTGTGTGCTGTGTTGTGGACTTGTAATATTTGTGATATTATTCCTTGCAAATTGGCCTGTATTATGATCAAACTAGCCGGCAGGAGCGGCGTCGAGCAGTGATGACTAATCCGTGAGTTGGTGTCACCGTAAGACGGCGGTCCTGGGCATAAGATCTGGAACTCTCCAGTAAGGAGGAGGGGGATCTTACACTGCTAGAGTAGATGCACTCTTATACTTTGTTATATCTACTGTGATAACTATTCTCTTGCCACCTGCTAGATTGCCTATTATTGATTATATTGCAGTATTCTCCCTCTTTCCTTCTGCCTGGTGCCTAAGAGTCAATGGGGGGGAGAATGTGAAGCCACTTAGTCTTTATGACTAATGGTTGCTACGTCACTATTTTTAGGAGGACACCCAGCGGCAGGTAGAGCAGCAACATACGACGCAGGAGGAAAGCCAGGCCAGGGCAGCAGGGCCTGAGACTACGATACATTCTCTACCATCAGTGACAGATGTGAGCGAGTGTTTTGAAATGTAGCCTTAGGGTAAATTTATGTACTCTGATATTTTGCAGGAGCTTTGTAGCTACCTGTTCTTTTGGACACTTTTACTTATTTGTGAATAATGGCTTCTGTTGTTTTGCTATTATTGATGGGTTGGCATGATGATATTTGAGAATAGCCGGCAGGATAGGTGTCTTGTTGAGGGGGCTAGCCCGTGCGCTGGCACTTCCGCAAGGTGGATGTCCTGGGCATAGAACTCCCCTCGGTCGTGTCTTGTGTTCCGGGAGGGGGGTCTTACAGGCGGTCTCAGCTGTCTCAGGGGGTCTCCGGTGGTCTCAGCCTTTCAGGCGGTCTCAGGCGGTTTCAGCCTGCCCGGCAGTCTCAGGTAGTCTCCGACAGTCTCAGCCTGCCAAGCAGTCTTAGGCAATCTCCGGCGGTCTTAGCCTGCCAGGCAGTCTCATGTGGTCTCAGCCTGCCAGGTAATCTCAGGTGGTCTCTGGTAGTCACAGCCTGTTAGGACTATCTTAGGAGGTCTCAGGCGGTCTCAGCCTGCCATGCGGTCTCAGGCTGTCTCCGGCGGTCTCATCCTGCTCGGCGGTCTCAAGATGCCCGACGATCTCAGCCTGCCCTGCGGTCTCCACCTGTCATGCAGTCTTAGGCGATCTCCGGCGGTCTCAGGCGGTCTACGGTGATCTACGACGATCTCAATAGGCGATCTCAGCAAATATGAACAGCCCTGTTGGGGAAATGATGTATCTTAACCCCTAAAAATGAGTAGAATATAAATTCTAAGAATAAAAAATTAGTCTAAGTAAATATGCGTCGAATAGTATTTGACGCAACGTCGAAGTATAGTCGACGTTTCTCTCAGAATGAGTCGAAGTAACTCCAAACAGAATTCGACGTAACCTATGTCGACGTAACTCTGACTTCTAGTCGACGTATCTAATGAAGTCGACGTATCTAATGAAGTCGACGTACCTTAGTCGACGCAACTTCCATATTCTCCTCTCGACGTCCAGCCAGTCTGAAATCGACGCTTTCGTCGAATAGTAATTGACGTACGTCGATTTCTATGTCAAATTCAAAACACGCCAGATCTCTTTCCTTCTATCTGTAGATCTGAATTTTATGGAATGATATTATTCTTTTCTAGCTGTTTTGATTCAGTCTTTCCTTCTAATTGATTCTTGGCTAAATTGATTAAGTTTATTATGGATATTATTTGAAATCAGAATGATCTCTTTCCTTCTACAGAAATATTGATTATGGAATCTTTTCTCTCTTACTATTTCTCTGACTGCTAATTGATTATTCTCCTATAGTATTCTTTGAATAAACAGATCTATAAATAAGAGGGAAATCGGCAGAGAATAAGAAGAGGTGATCCACTCCATACATTTGAAATAGAGGAAAAGCTCCCAAGAGAAAAGTGAGAAAAATTGAGAGAAGTGATAGTGTGCTGAAGCCAACAACAAGCCTTCTTCTTCTTCTCCTTCTGAAGCCATACTGCTACAATCTCTGATAGCTCTCATTGAAAGAGAAAAAGTCCTACAAGCTCCTTCTCACTATAGAAGAGAGATTTCTTGTGCTTCTAATCTTCTTGCTAGGAAGTGTTGGAACATGGTCTTCCACATCTCCTAGGTTTGAGAATAACAAATCCTATGTGTATTTGATCTTGTGTGTTTAAGTGTGCAGGAAATCAAAGTCCACATGACTCAAGGATGGTTGTCCCCAAAATTGAGGCCAGAATTCCAACACGGCCACTAGCGCCGGCGGTAGCGATAGCGCCTGGCGCTAACGATGATTAGCGCGATTCCGGTAGTTGTTATAGAAGGAAGCTATCGCCTGGCGGTAGCAGATAGCGCCGGCGGTAGCGTGACGCACATAAGGCATAGAGCAAGAGGTTGCCGCGGATGGGAGATTCTGCCGCGCAAAACGTTGCCCAATCCGGTCTAGCGTCGGCGGTAGCGCTAGCGTCGGCGGTAGCGCTTGGGCTATAAAAGGACCCCCTCTCCTCACGATTTTGTACACACCCCATTGCAAAGATATTAGGGAGAGAGGCAGTGCTACAACTCCAGAGGCCATCTTGGCCGAAACTTGAAGCCCTAGCGAAGCTCTGTAAATTTCTGAAATTTGCACTATCTATTCGAAAAACTTTGTACAAAACAAAATCATACAATAAAGTGACAAAGATAACTCCATCAAGCACTACTTGAACCTCCTGATAAGTCTTAATAAGCGTTGTGAGGTTGAGCACCTTGGAAAGAATAGTAAAGTATCTTGTGCAAATCAAATCTTTCTTTTAAAATAAAAACCACTTATTCTTAAGTACACCGGATCACTAGTTTCAATATTAAAATAAAATAAAATATGTGATCCCCAAAGCACTATTTTGCACCCTGATAAGTCTTAATGAGCATTGTGTGTGCAAAGCACCTTGGTAGTTATACATTTTTTTTGTGCATTGAAGTGTGTGGAAGTAAAATTATTTGTGTTTTATTGTGCACTTTACTTTACATATCTCTTGTATTTTTGATTAAAACATGTGTTTACTCTATATACACTTATGTGCACATCATTATCTTCCATAACACTTCTTCTCATGAGTATTGGATCCAAATGCTAATTTTATACTACTCTTTATTTATGAAATGCACTAGATAACCTAGCATGCTTTCTACAATGTTTGGTATGTTTTGAAATTGTGAATTAAAGTAACATTGTAGTAATCTCTTTTTGATAACGTTATTTCATGCTTGGTTACTTTATTGTCAAACTTAAAGATTTTAATTGAAAAATGATTTACAAAAACATCTTCTTTTTGAAATTTAATTCATATATCTTTGTATGGATCATCATTGATTACAATAAGATGGTTCTTGTATTTCTACAAGTCTTCCGCCTCATAACCATATAATTGTTTTACCTTGCGCTTTCATGCTTATTTAAAGTCTTTTATTTTGTGTGCATCATCACTTGATTCTCCAAATTCCTTTTTTGCAACAAGTGGTAGACTTGCTTGGTAAACTTTATATTGGTTGAATTTTTTTGCTATAAAACTCTGATTTATTTCTATGAAAATATTATTACGCTAAAAACTCTGATTTATTAATGGACTTCAAAATAGCTATGTGAGTGCTTTCATAAATTCAAATAAAAATATAAATCCATATGCTATGTCATTAGATTTAAAACGCTTAAATGTTTCCAATAATTATTATCCATGACTTCATATCTCACCATAGCGGGGGCGTAGGGTTGTAGACATTAGATAAACTTATCTTAAGTCATGTCTTGTCCTTAACCGGGGAGGGTTCCAGTGGGGCCTTGCGAGGCACTGGGGGGAAAGAGTGCTAGGTTGAGTTTTGTCTAGTGTTTGTATATGGGACTAACACCCCAACCTACGGCATGTTTGCAGCTCCTCATGCCCATCCGTCACTTAGTACGGGGCTGGGGTGTAGACATATTGTCTGGGTAGATTGGTTATTCGGAAATCCTTATTTTTATGCTTATAACTTTTATAAAGGGAAAATCATTATTTTTTTATGCTAAAAACTCTAATTTCCTTCTATGAAAAATTTTGTAATGCTTATAACTCTGATCTATTTAAATGAAAAACAATTCTAAAACTCATTATCATTTACTTCAAAAGCTCGATCATGCCTTATTTTCTACTTACAAACTTTTTTTTGGTGCTTTGTTTCTCTACCCACTTTTGCTAATAACAAAGGGGGAGAACTAACATGATAAATATAACCCGCCATCATAAACCCAACATGACAAATTCAGATGATAGCTTACATATTAGGGGAGCATTCACTTAGGGGGAGCATGTATTTAGGGGGAGCAATTCTAAATGCTAAAATCAATAATTATCCTAAGTCATCACTCTCACACACACACAAGTATAGTTTCATCATGCTTATTTATTAATACTTTGATTTATCATTAATGGATTTGTTATTATCAAAAGGGGGAGTTTGTTGGAACATGGTCTTCCGCATCTCCTAGGTTTGAGAATAACAAATCCTATGTGTATTTGATCTTGTGTGTTTAAGTGTGCAGGAAATCAAAGTCCACATGACTCAAGGATGGTTGTCCCCAAAATTGAGGCCAGAATTCCAACACGGCCACTAGCGCCGACGGTAGCGATAGCGCCTGGCGCTAACGATGATTAGCGCGATTCCGGTAGCTGTTATAGAAGGAAGCTAGCGCCTGGCGGTAGCGGATAGCGCCGGCGGTAGCGTGACGCACATAAGGCATAGAGCAAGAGGTTGCCGCGGATGGGAAATTCTGCCGCGCAAAACATTGCCTAATTCGGGCTAGCGCCGGCGGTAGCGCTTGGGCTATAAAAGGACCCCCTCTCCTCATGATTTTGTACACACCCCATTGCAAAGATATTAGGGAGAGAGGAAGTGCTATAACTCCAGAGGCCATCTTGGCCGAAACTTGAAGCCCTAGCGAAGCTCTGCAAATTTCTGAAGGAGGATTACGTCACGCCGGATCCAAACAAAGTCCGCTTCTACAAACGCTGATTCTACAGCGGCTCTTTGTCTCCGACTTCAGAAGTTCATCTTAAGGGAGGTTTTATTATTTTATTTCTCTTTCTTCATTGTAAACGGTAGTGAAATCGCCTCGTGTTGGCGACTAGGTCTGGGGTAGACTTAGGGCTGAAATTCGCCTCGTGTTGGCGACTAGGTCTAGGGAGTAGATCTAGGGGGTGCTCAAGGCCTTTCTGGGGATAGATTAGCTAGAGCGGCTTGAGGCCGTATCTGGGGAGAGATCGGCTAAAGCCAACCGGTTCGTGGGGATACGAGTCGGTATAGAAAACAAAAAGAGCCTTTTTATTATTCGCCTCCGATCTCTAGCGTCATCGAGATCAAGTTTTGTAAAACTTATTTATCATTAATAAAGCTTGTCTTTCTTTTTTTTTTTACTTAACTTCTTTCATGTCATTAATCTTGCAATAATTCAAAGTTTTCTAAATATAATCTAAAGTTTTTGAAAACCCTTATTCACCCCCCCCCCCCTGTCTAAGGGCGCCGACCGATCCAACAGGAAGAAGATTCTTTCTTGTTTCAATTACTTCTTCTACTTCTTCTTCTTCTTATTCTCATTTCATTTTCAAACTGTGTAAAAGAGTTTTTAGAATCTCTCTTCAAAAAATTCAGTTGTACTGGTTCTAAGAGTCTCCTTATCAAAAGACTCAGGCTGGTTCTAAGAGTCTCCTTATCAAAAGACTCAGTACAAGATAGTGAATTCCTACCAAGGGGGTAGAAGAGTGGACTACCCAAAGTTTGGGGAACCACTATATTTCTTTGTGTTGTGCTGTGATTTTCATTTTGCTATTTCTTTCTTTATTTACTTAATTCTTGTGGTGTGTGTGGGAAGCTTAAATCTGTGATTATTACATATATATATATATATATTTGTTAACTTTGCACAAAGTACTTTTAAATCTCTATTCACCCCCCCCCCCCCCCCTCTAGAGAATTCTAGTGAGGTTAACTGTGCACTTTCAATTGGTATCAGAGGCAGGTTGATCAAAAAGGGGTAACTCCTTGATCAAAAAGATCCTACCTCATATATATATATATGTATATTTCTAAAAATTATTTTTCACATGGCACAAATCAAAGATTATGCTTCCACCAGACCACCAATTTGCAACCTTGAAAAGTTTTCACTTTGGAAAACAAGAATTAGGATCTATATGAATTCTATTGATGAAGCTTTGTTCAATGTTATTTTGACAGGTCCTCCTAAGCCCTATAGAAAGGACTCAAGTGGTAATGTGACTCAAACACTTGTCTCAAGGGCTGAGTGGACAGTTGAAGAAAAGAAGGCAGGAACAAGTGATGCAAAAGCTGTGAACATTCTTGTCTCAACCCTCTCAGATGAAATCTTTCAAAAGGTTGTTGACTGTGAATCAGCCAAAGAAATCTGGGAGGCTCTTACAAAGATAGTAGAAGGAAGTGCTGATGAAAGGAAAGATAGAAAGGCTCTATTGATCTCCCAATATGAGAACTTTCAAAAGAAGCATGAAGAAAGCATATCTGAGATGTATGACAGATTCAGTCTGATCATCAATCAATTAAGGAGCTTGGATAGAGAGATCTCTCTCACAGAGATCAATGACAAATTGTTAATGAGTCTCCCAAGTTCATGGGACTCAAGAATATGGGCAATAAGAGATGCAAGAGGACAAAAGGAAATCTCAACAGATGCTCTCTTAGGAAAACTCAAATCCTATGAGCAACTACTGAAAACCAGAGAAGAGAAGGAAAGAAGGGAAAACACTCCAACCTCTTCAAAAGATAGAAACATTGCATTAAAAGCAACAGAAGAAGAAACCTTTGTGACTGAAGAAGAACTATTCAGCCTCCTGGCCAGAAGATTCAAGAAATGGGTCAGGCCAGATGGGTATAGAAGGAGAGAGTCAAAACCAAGGTATGATAAGACTCCTACCAAAGATATTGTTTGTTATTCCTGCAGGAAAACTGGACATATTGCTCTAGAATGTCCAGAAAATGCTGAGAAAAAGAGAGATCTGAAAAAGAAAGATCTCAAGAAGAAAGGGAAGAAGAAAGAAAGATGCTTCATTGCAGAAGCTTGGAGTGAGACAGATTCTGAAGACATCACTTCATCTAAAAGTGACAATGAAGAGTCTAAGCAAGAAGACCTATGCTTAATGGCTCTTGGAAGCACAGAAAAAGAATGTGTTGCTGAATCATGGAGTGAAACAGGATCAGAAGGAAGCATCTCTTCAACAGCAAAAGCAAATAGCCTTATTCTCATAGAGGAATCTAAGGATAAGGGAGAGGTAAGCATTTTTGATGAAATAGATTTTCTCTGTGAAGATTTTAAAAATGATTTTGAAAGACTCTGTTTAGATCAACTAAAAGCTAAACAAGAAATTAAGGATCTAAAAGAACAAATTAATATGAGAAAAATAGAAGATACATGTTCAAAAAATTATGAACTAAGGTGTAAAATCTATAAAACAGAAAAGGAAATAGATGGTGCTAAAATAGAAAATCAACTCCTTAAGAATAAGGTATCCCAGGCAAAAGCTTTTGAAGAATCTATAAAAATCAGAAGCCAAACACTTAAAGAAATCACTGATAAACAAACAATAAGACATAAGAATTTGGGGCTAGGGGCTGATCCTTCAACCAGTTCAATACCATCTACCAAACCTGCTTGGATGAGCCCTGTTAAATTTACTAAACCCACCAAATCAACAAACTTAGAAGAAGACTCACAAAATAAAGAAGACCTCACCTTCAAAGAGATAAACCACCTTGATGAATCATCATCATACCACTCAGAAGAAAACTCTCAAACTACCTCTGAGAAGGCAACCAGGCCAAAAGAAACAATTCATAAAGAAATTAATCTTCAAATAGAAAAAGGGAAAAATAAAATCTGTGAAGACGCAATTGCGTCGACTTCATATCGACGTATGAATGATAATACGTCGAATTCTAATCGACGCAATCTCTCAGATGCTTCGACCTCGAATCGACGCATGAATAAAATTACGTCGACTTACAATCGACGCAACTATTTCCATGCATCAATTCCAGATCAACGCAATCTAGAGAAAGCGCCGAATATATATATCGACGCAACTCTCAACATACGTCAAATAGATATCGACGCATAAAACCTCAGAGCAACTTAAATACAGGACATAGGTATTCTTCAAAAACTTTCTATCTTAACCCCCATTCAGGACCCTTTCATCCTGATCAAAATTTTTATCCTAATCAAAACTCTTATCCTAATCAAAAACTCTATCCTAATCACCATCTCTATCCCTCTCTAAACTCAAATTTCCATAATCAAAAGACAATTAGGTGTTATATCTGTAATAAAATTGGCCACACTGCCAAACAATGTTGGCAAAATCAATCCAACTATCTATAAAATTAGTCCAAAGCTGACTTAGAAAACCTTAGGAATAGGAAGAAATAACCCCTAAAGAAAAACCAGAAATTTTCAGACAAAGTAAAAATCAAGTCGATTCCTTAATCGACACATCGTCGATAACTAAAAATGATTAATAAACTCGACGTATGCGTCGACTCATATCGACGCATACGTCGATAGGAAACCCTATCAAAATATACCGACGCATACATCGACTTCTACTCGACGCAACGTCGACTTCATGAAAAAGAGCGGCAATACTAAAATATTTTCAGTCACATCTACTGTTGTACCGAATAAACCTCGAGTTGTGTCTCGTGTCGACATTTCACCTGACTTAAATAGACTCTTCAGTTAAAATTCAGCACGCTCCTTGCATCTCTCATCCTTCTCATTTCTAAGTTCAGCCATCTCTTCCTCTCTCTCACTAACCTAAATGGATCCCAAGATCAACTCTGGTTACGATATTGATCTTGAATCCTTCCAAGCCGCCGCCGAAAATTATAAGAGCCTCATAGCTCTCTTCACTGAAGCTAGTTTAGACAAACTCATTTCCACAAGATACAGACTTCTAGAGACAGAACTCACTGAGTTAATGAATCATGTTCAGATATCTGACCAAGGAGAGATCACAGGAACACTCTATGAGACACCTGTCTCAATCTCTACAGAACACCTTAGGGACACTTTTGATCTTCCATCAGGTACATACCAACACTATCCTTGTTCAAATCAAAAAGGGGAAGCAGATTATTTCTAAAAATAACTAAATAAATCTCCATCATCATTTCCTTATCAGGTAATGAACCTGTGGAACTCACCCCTGAGGAAATCAAAAGTCTGTTAATCACCATGAAGTTCTCCAAAGATAGACCAATCCACCGAAGAAAATAGATTTTTCTGATGAATATAGGCTATTGGCAGACATAGTAGGAAAAGTTCTACTATGCAAGATCTCTGCCCATGATGCAGTGCCCAAGCAGTAACTGAACATCATGGGGGCCCTTGTGCTGAAAAAGAAGGTTGACTGGGCCAGCTGCTTACTAAAAATGATAGGCTACAAATATTCTCACAAAGAGAATGCATATATGAGGATCATGAGTCAGGTACTCCTCCACTCCTTCCCTGACCTATGTAGGTCAAAAGGAATTCCCATTCCTCCTGGAAAAAGGATGTCCATAGCCCTCTACTCAAAATGGACCAGGCAAATCCCCAAGCCTGGCTCCATTCCTGAAAGGACTCCCTCTCCTCCTAATTCTCCTATGCATCCTCCTCCTCAACATACAGACATCTCTTCCCTACCAACATCATCCATACCAATAGTCTCTACTACCATCACAACTCCTATCCTACCTGCATATTCACGACGGCGGGACTTGTCATTGCCTTGAACTAGGATAGATATTCAAATCTCCTTCCCTCTTCTTTAGATAGAGATATCTCGACGACACGGGACATCCCTTCTGCACTTGCACTTAAGACGACATGAAGTCATCTAACTGATGTCGATGTAATCTCCTTGATTGCTTGATATCGTTGTGACCACCTTATCTTGTCGATGACATAATCGATATTACGTCGACAAACAATTCTTCAGCAACTGCACGTCTTTTTTCGATCTTCCATAGTATTCTCAACAACAGTCCTTCTTTGCGACGATATCGTTGACATCAGTCTTTACTTAGCCTTTTCAACGACAAGGCTTCCTTACGACGATACCTGTCTTGTTCATCCTTATCGACGACATGCCTCTTTTACGATGATATCTGTTCTTCCTTAGCCTTATCGACGTCAAGGCTTCTTTTCGACGATATTCGTCAGTTCCACATTCTATGAACTTGTCTTCTACTGAGATGAAAAAGCTAAGAAGATAATTAAATACATAGTGAAGTTATCTTGAATTGGTGACTTCTCCAAATCAGGAATCATGAGGGCAAGATTCCCAACAATGTCCCCCTATTTGAAGAAGCCAGAACCCCACTTCTAAATTACTTAAACTTATTACTAAAATGTGAGATTATGCATTAGATGTTAACACAGTTACCATTCCCTTAGCTTTTGCATCTTCTTGAGTTGGTAGCTCCCCCTTGATGTGCTGCATCTTCTTCTTTACTCCACCTTGACTTATGCATCTTCTCTTCTCTCTTCCCAGGTTATTCTATTCTCCCCTTTCTGACTTTTTCATTATAGGCCTTGCAGATGTTGTTTGTCGACGATCCTTCTGTTGTCGTCGTGAGAGAGGTTTATGTCATTGAGACAATAGTTTGTATTGTCGTGACCATTGTTCGATATTTTGTCTGACTTTGGCATTTGGTAGGCTTTTATTACCAGATTGTTTCAGCACTTGTCCTGCAAGTTCTTCTTACTATCATATCTAGGGAGATTAGTGATCAGTAAGTTTAACATCCCCAATTGGAATTTGAAGAAGTTAAACTTAGCTTCATCTAGGGGCTTTGTGAATATATCAGCCACTTGTTTGTCTATGGGAACAAACTCAAGGATGATATCTTCATTCTCCACTTGCTCCCTGATGAAGTGATACATGATCTTAATGTGCTTAGTCCTGATGTGTGAGACAGGGTTCTTAGCAATTGAGATTGCACTGGAAGAGTCACAAAACAAGGGTGTTTTGGTCATCTTTAGATTGCAGTCTTCAAGTTGATGCTGAATCCATGGCAGTTGAGCACAGCAGCTCCCAGCAGAAATATATTCTAATTCCGCTATGGAGATTGCTACACTTGTCTGATTCTTACTGCTCCAAGAGATTAGTCTTTCTCCAAGGAATTGGCATGTCCCTAAGGTACTTTTCCTGTCTTCTTTGCATCCTGCATAATCTACATCATAACCTTTAGTCACACCCTTCTCTGAACCTCCCAAAATTACTATTGGTCCTTTCTCCACAGGGGTGAAACTTCTTAGATACTTCCTGACTCCAGTCATATGCCTGGAGCAGCCACTGTCCAAATACCAGATTGGAGACTGGTTGGCATTTGGACATACCTGCATGAAAAGTTAATTACCCTTAGCTACCCAATTTGGATTGGGTCCTTGGGTCCTATTAGGAAGATAAAATGGAATGCCACACCACTGAGGGTTCTGCACTCTCTTTGTATTGGGTCCTGTTCGGTTGAACCAACAGTCTAGAGCAAAGTGGCCTACTTTCCCATAGCACCAGCATGCATACATGTTATACCTTCTCTTCTGCCTCACCTTTTGATTGGGATGGGAGTGTTGGTGAGCAGGAGAGAAGATAACTGCCCTAACAGGTCTTGGGTGAACCTTACAAGTGTGGGAGTGGAGTGGAGCTGGTCTCACCACTTGTTGGTTTACCTTCTTGGGAATAGGCTTTGAAGAAGCAACCTTTTCCTTACTCTTCAGTGTTATTGTTGTAGGTCCATGGGCAGAAGGACCTGATACTAGCACCTTCTTAAGAGAAGATTGAACTTCAGAACCTTTGTCCTTGACAGTCTCCTGATTGAATCTTAAACCAGCTCTGAATGATCCAGAGAAGGTATCAATAATGGGCAAGACTTTCTTGGGCATAGAGAAGCTTGCAGAATTTTCTTCTCAGCCAGCAGCATCTCCTCAAGGTCCTTAATGACCTTGTTCTTCTGACCTGATTCATCATTCTTAAGCCTTGTGACTTCCTTGAATCTGTCCACTTCTTTGCTCATGGGAGCCAGCTTTTCAGCTGTTTCATTGAGCTCAGACTAGACAGACTTCAAGGAATCTAACTCCTTGGTCTGGATTTTGAGGAGTTTCTTACTGTTCTTGAAATCTTTCCATAAAGCTGTATACTACTTTATCAGGTCATATTAAATTTCATATTGGGACCTTAAGGTCGAGCTGTTGGCAGCAGACATACTCTCATTATCATGCAAGGAGTCTGCTACTGATTTCAGAATCAAATGCAGATAGATGAGCTTTGATGGGTACCTTTCTAGGAGAGATATCATCCTGGTCGTCTTCCTTTATAGCCATTAGGCCAATCAGAGCCTCTTCCTCAGTGTCTGAGGAACTTGAATCAGAATCACTTAGAGTTCTGATTTTCTTTGTTATAAACCATTTTTCAGGTTTCTTCTTATCACTTGATCTTCTCTTATCTTCATAATTCTTTGATTCCTTTCTCTTAGAAGAGCAATCAACAGCTATATGAACTGTCTTATTACAGGAGTAGCAAACAGTGTTAGCAAAGTCAAATTTACCAGGTTTTAATTTATACCTGTCCTCTCTTGAGGATTTAGACCTGTCATATTGATAAGATCTTCTTGAGCTTGAGGAGGTGGGTCTATAGTTGTCTCTTCTCCTTCTGGTAATCAGCTTCTTGAACTATTTATAGAGGAGAACCATCTCCCTGTCTGTATCATTAGAATCTGATGTGTTGGCATCAGATTCTTCACTGCTCTCTGATCTGTTCTGATATGCAAGAGTCTTGTCCTTGGACCTCCTTGTGCTCTCAGCTTTGAGAGCCACAAATCTTTCTCTAGAGCTCCCCTTTGAGCTTTCCTCTTCAGCTTTCCTGGTGTTGAGCTGAAGTTCATGGTACAACAGCTTCCCATACAGATTCTCTGGCTCCAAGATGCCCAGCTGACCCATCTCTCTGATGGCACAAATCTTAATATCCCATTCCTTAGAGAGGGGTCTAAGGAACTTATCATTTAGGCCAGAGTTTGTGAATTCTCTGCCATAATTTTTCAGCCCATTCACTATCTTGAAAAATCTTTCATAACAGCTAGAGATGGTTTCATTCGTGCCTTACTTTAAGGCTTCATACTACTGATTGAGGAGGGATTTCCTATCATCCCTTACCTCTTTAGTACCCTCCATGTAGACAATCAGGGAGTCCCACATCTCCTTGGTTGTCTTGCAGTGAATGAGATTTTAGAGGGTTGAGTCGTCAATGGCACTTACAATTACGTTATGTGCCCTCTTATCTAGGCTTGCCAAGGTCAGCTCATCATTGGTCATGTCTGTATACTTCTTTGCCACCATCCTAGTTGGATCAATAGTGGATGTTGTCATGGGAATAAAGGGGCCCTCTTGAACAGTTATATAGACTCTTGGATCATCTGCCTCCATGAACAACCTTACTCTTTCCTTCCAGATAGGAAAGTTCTCCTTTGTGCAGATTGGGAGTTTCATGGCTCTCATCTCTCGATGCTGATCACCTCCAGCCATATTTAGTTGTTCTAAGATCTAGATCCGATGGTTAAGTCGATTTCTTGACCAACCTCCCTCTGATACCACTTGTTGGTTATAGAACGATCACCTAAAGGGGGGGGGGGTTAGGTGATTTTGGCTTTTTTTTAATATTCTTGTCTGAGATGTATATATTGTAAGCACAGCAAAGAATGATCACACAGAAAGTCTCAGCACACAACATAAGATGTATAGAGGTTCCTCAAGACAGGGTGTCTTGAGTGGTCCTTTTTCCCCCTGCGCCTACCTAGCAGTGTGCTAGGCTCGGCAAACTCCGCCAATGTCTCCGGCCTGCAATCCTTACAACTTGGACCCGCAAGTCCCTGCAGCCTAGGCCCGCAAGCCCCTTCACTGCACCCGAGCCCGCAAGCTTGACACTCAGGCCCTCAAGCCCTGCACAACACAGACCCGCAAGTCTTTCCTCTTGGATCCACAAGTCCCTGCAGCCTAGGCCCGCAAGCCCTTTCACTACACCTGAGCCCGCGAGCTCGACGCATTTGGACCCACAAGTCCCTGCAGCCTAGGCCCTCAAGCCCCTACACTGCACCCGAGCCCGTAAGCTTAACACAATTGGACCCGCAAGTCCTCTGCCCTGGCCCACAAGCCTCACAGATCTCAAGCCCTCAAGCTCGACACTTAGATCTGAAAACATATCTTACAGATATGGCCCGCAAGCCTTACAAATAAAGATATACAAAGTTTGTTCTTCTGCCTGATGGAGATCGGCTTCTTGTCTTGAAAAAGATGCCTCTGATTTGAATCTTGAAAGCACATATCTTCTTCAAGCCTTCTTCTTTTGCCTGATGTTAACTGGCTTCTTGACTTGAACGATTCTTCCCAGTCGATGTGGCTTGACTGCAACTTGGAGAACACTAGATGAGCGTTTTTGTTCTCCTCTTCTTAATTTTGATTCTTCTCTGCAGCTTTTTGTTGTATTGCTCGGTGGGATTTTTATTCGTTCCTTTGTTCTCATATTCTTTAGGGCATCACTTTTCCCTTTTATAGGACGGATGGGCCGCCTAACGGTCTCATATGATGTCCTTCTCTGACAGACGCCCATACCTTAAGAGCACGCGCTGATTGGACAATCAGGCGGCGACATTAAATGCTGACAGCGCGTTTGACAATTTTTGAATCTGTCTCGACGATATTTCCATGGTTACGACGACAGGACTTGTCGTTGTATTGAACTAGGACAGATCTTCAAATCTGCTTCCCTCTTCTTCAGATAGATATATCTCGACGACACGGGACATCCATTTTGCACTTGCACTTAAGACGACATGAGGTCATCTAACTGATGTTGACGTAATCTCCTTGATTGCTTGATATCATTGTGAGCACCTTATCTTGTTGACGACATAATCGATATTACGTCGACAAACAATTCTTCAGCAACTGCCTATCTTTGTTCGATCTTCCCTAGTCTTCTCGACGACAGTCCTTCTTTATGGCGATGTTGAAATTTTGAAGTGAAGTGGAGGTGACCGGGCGGTCTATTTTTGGGTGACCGCCGAGACCGCGCGGTCTGTGTTTGTATTCTGCCGGTCTGTTCTGGCGGTCTGCTGGTTCTGCCGGTCTGTTCTTGATAGCTGCGGTCTGTTCCCGAGTTAGTCTGCTGGTTGGCATGTCTTCTTTGTTGGAAGACCAGGCGGTCTGTTCTTATGTGACCGCTTGTCCGGGCGGTTTATGCTTGGCAATCTGGCGACTTGTCTGAAGTCGGCCAGATGGTTCTGGTTTGCTCCTGGTGGTCTAAGGAAGGAGTACACTTGTGTCTGCGCGGCTTGTGTGCGGTCTCGTGTTCGCGCGACTTGTGTGCGATCTGCCTGCTGTTCTGCGGTCTTGGACGGATGGTCGTCCAAGTGGTCTGATCGCGCGGTCTGCCTTATGATACCGCTGGCAATCTGACGGGTGGTGATTGTATCCCGGTTTGTGCAGTGACGACATTCGTCTACCCGCCTATAAATATGGGTGCATGGCCCGTCATTTATAACGAGAACTGTAAGAACTAGAGCCTGGGTTAATTCGTGTAGTCTCAACTTTGATGTCAGGCGGTCTCGGAAGCGAGTTGACTGTTTGTTGTGTTCACAGGTTTGCGGTCAGCAGGTTGCGGTCTTCTTCCTTGGTGATTCCCAGCGGCTTGAATAAACAGTTCGGCAGCGGTCTGTCTGCGAACTGGTTTATGTTCGTTCTTGTGCTGTTCGCAGCGAACTTGGCGATCAGGCGACCTTCAGCGGTGAGGCGATCTGAGTTGCGGTCTAGCGACAGCTTCAGTTCTTCGTTCCAATAAAGCTCCAGTTCGTGCGGTCTGAGGTGGCGGTCTTGCAGCATAGGCGGCCTGTCTGTTTTCTGTTCGCGCGGTCTCAGGACAAGCCGGGCGACCTCTGGAGTCGAGCGGTCTGTGCGGTCTGAGCTTGTCTAGCCGCCAGATTTGTTTTGGTGTGTTTTGTTCTTCTCTCCTTCGTGATTCTTATGAATCATGTCTCGCCATGTATGTCTTGCACTGTAAATGAAGTTTGTGATTCAATAAAGTTTCTTGTGTTGTTGTGTGGCATTGTGGTTGTTTGGCTATAATTCAGTTGATGCAACTCCTGCTTACTCCTAAACGATTCAAATCAAAAATTTTAACATGGTATCAGAGCCAGGTTATTGGAGTGGATAAGCAGTGATCAACTTGAGCTGCCATCGTCTTTGTGAAGAAGAGACCACATAGATTGCCATGGAAGGTGGATACGCGAGAGGGCTTGGTATTGAACTCCTTACATCGACTAACTATAAGAAATGGAGGTCATGTATGGAGAGTTACTTACTTGGCGAGGATCTATGTGAGATAGTTGGAGGAGGACACACAAAAGGTGTTTCTAGCAAGAGATAATATGGCAGAGGTGAGACTTTGGAGGAGGACTAATGCTAAGGCAGAGTTCACACTCAAGAGGGCTATCTCACCAGAGTTGTTTGATCACATCATTGGATGTAAACCTGTTGTTGAGATCTGGACGTCTTTGGACGGGTTGTTCAATAAGAAGAATGTAGCTCGGCTACAGTTTCTTGAGAATGAGTTGGCGAAAGCCTCTCAAGGTGATCTTTCTATTTCTACCTTCTTTCTCAAGATGAAGACCCTCACAACAGAGATTTCTGCATTGGACCCTGATGAGCCCATCTCCGAGGCAAAACTGAAGAGGCATATCATCCGCGGGTTGCGGAAGGAGTGTCTTTCCTTTGTGACTTCAGTTCAGGGTTGGGCAAATCAACCATCTCTGTTGGAGCTGGAGAACTTACTTGCTTCGCAAGAAAGTTTGGCAAGACAGATGGCGGGGACTTCTATCTCTGGGGGATATAGTGATGTGTTGTTCTCTGGGAAGAAGAAGAAGAAGTGGGAGAAGAGGAAGCCGGGTTATGATGGACCCTCTACTTCAGGTCAGCAGGATAGGGGTTATGCTCCTAAGTCTGATGGGAAGAAGAAGGGAGATGGACCAAGGTGATTCAGGTGCAATAAGACCGGCCACTTCAAGAAGGATTGTCGGGTTAATCTGCAGCCGGGACATGCAGCGGAGAAGGAGAAGCCAAAGTATGAAGCTGGATGGGAAGGAGCCTTTGCGGCTAATATGACGGCTATGCCCGTTAAGGCCTTGGCTGCCATCAACTTCGAAGAGGATTGGATTGTTGATTCAGGGTGTGGACATCATCTCACCGGGGATGAATCAAAGTTCTCTTCTTTGGCGCCGTACTCAGGTAACGATGCTATCATAACGGCTGATAATTCTGTTCATGAAGTAGAACAAGAAGGAGTTGTTTCTTTGAGCAGTGATAAGGGTCCACTCACCTTGAGGAGTGTTTATCACGTGCCGGGTATGAAGAAGAATCTCTTTTCTGTGACCAATGCGATCGATGCCGATTATCACGTTCTGTTTGGCCCAACAGAAGTGAAGTTTCTTAGAACTCAACCGGAGATAAAGGGAGATGTTATCCATGTTGGAAAGAGGGTGAAGGACTTGTTCGTGGTATCGACAAGTACCTATGTTGATAAAATGAAGACCAATGATAGTGCGGCTATCTGGCATGAAAGGTTGGGGCATGTAGGCATGGACAAATTGAAGGCTATGACGGTAAGGGGCCTTGTCAAGGGCTTGCCTAGCTTGTCCTCCTATGGAGACGGTCATGTTTGTGCGGGATGTCAGTTTGGTAAGTCTCATCGACTTCCATTTGATAAATCACAAACAAGATGCAAAGCGCCGTTGGAGTGCATTCACGGTGATTTGATGGGACCGACTGTCACCCCAAGCCTTGGAGGCAATAGATATATGTTGGTGTTGATTGAAGATTACACCAGATATGTCTGGGTGTATTTTCTGAAAGAGAAGTCGGAAGCCTTTGCAAAGTTTGTGGAGTTCAAGGAGCTGGTGGAAGGTCGGTTAGGCCTGCGGGTGAAAAAATTGAGAACTGACAATGGTGGGGAGTTCACCTCTGGTGAGTTCTCAAGTTTTTGCAGGAAACACGACGTTCGGAGAGAGCTCACTTGTGCCCATACTCCACAGCAAAATGGCGTTGCAGATAGGAAGATCCGTCATTTGACGGAAACCTGCAAATGCTGGCTTCATGCCAAGAGTATCCCAAAGTCCTTCTGGGCGGAGGGAATGTCATGTGCGGCTTACATCATCAACAGGATGCCTCTAAGTCCTATCAACATGAAGACCCCTCACGAACTGATGTTCAAGGAGAAGTCGAGTGTTGCACACCTTCGGGTGTTCGGGTCAACCTGTTATGTGCATATTCTTGATGCTCTTCGGACAAAGCTAGATGCGAAAGCAAGGAAGCTAGTCTTTGTTGGATATGATGAGCGGAAGAAGGGATGGAGATGCATGGATCCTGAGACTCGAAGATCCTTTGTATCTCGGTATGTGGTGTTCGATGAGGTGACTTCCTACAAGGGGAGTTCAGGAGTTGAACTGCCGGAGAACATGGTTGATAAAGAAGGGAAGGCTGCGGAAGATCTTCAAGTGGAGTTGCATGTTTCACTAGGAGCTCCTGTTGTGTCAATCTCTGAGATGGAGGCTTCAGGTTCTGGAAGCAGGGGGAGCGATGCTCCAAGTTCATCTGGAAGAGGAGCTAGCACAGAAGAAGCAGCTGAGGAGGTGGTTAGTCAGGAGCAACCTCTTAGGAGGTCGAAGAGGACTATCAAGCCACCGGATCGATACACAGGAGGAAACATGGTGAGCTTCGTCTCTTGTTTCTTCACTAGTCCCTTGGATGAGAGGGAGCCATCGAGCTTTGAGAAAGCCAAAGGCGTGAAGCAGTGGGATATTGCTATGCAAGAGGAGATGGATGCTCTCAAGAAGAATGAGACTTGGTCTCTAGTGCCCAGGCCCAAGGGCATTACCCCTGTGACATGCAAATAGGTTTATAAACTCAAGAAGAAAGCTGACGGTACGATCGAGCGATACAAGGCTCGCCTTATAGCTCGCGGGTTATCACAGCAGTATGGTGAAGATTATGATGAGACGTTTAGTCCAGTGGCAAAGATGACTTCGGTCCGATTTGTTATTGCTTTGGCGGCATCTTGTGGATGGGAGATTTGGCAGCTCGATGTGAAGAATGCTTTCTTATACGGAGAGATTGACAAGGATATCTTCATGATCCAGCTGTCGGGTTTCATCTCGGAGGATCGTCCGGACTACGTCTGCAAACTGAAGAAGGCCTTATATGGTTTGAAGCAAGCGCCTCGGGCGTGGTATGGAAAGATCGCGGAGTATCTTCTATTCTGCGGGTTCTTTGCTTCAGACTCTGATTCTAGCTTGTTTGTCAAGAAGGAGGGGGCACTTCGGGTCATTGTTCTATTGTATGTGGATGATATGATTGTCACGGGGAACTCGAAGGAGGCGGTAGCAAGGCTGAGAGCTGAGCTTGCTATCAGGTTCGAGATGAAGGATCTGGGGGAGCTTCGCCATTTCCTTGGACTCGAGGTTCAGAGGCGGGAGAGCGGAGTGCTCGTTTCTCAGGAATGATATGCGGAGCGGATTGCTCAACGATTCGGCATGGAAGAAGGGAAGAGCAGCTCTATACCTCTGGAACAGCATCATAAACTTCAGAAGGATGAGGGAAGAGTTTTATCTGATCCGTTGGTGTTCCGAGCTCTGGTTGGGAGCTTGATTTACTTGACCATCACGAGGCCTGATATTGCTTATGCAGTTGGCAAAGTGAGTCAGTACATGGCGGAGCCACGGAAGCCTCATCTTCTGGCGGCAAAAGGAATTCTGAAATATGTGAAGTCGACCTCTGATTTGGGTCTCCTATTTAGGAGAGGGTCAAGCTTGGAGTTGCATGGATACATGGATGCTGATTACGGGGGAGACGTGGATGATCGGAGATCAACGTCTGGTTTTGTCTTTATGACGGGCCCCACAGCTATTTCATGGTGCAGTAAAAAGCAGGACTCGGTGTTCGTATCTACCACAGAAGCGGAATACAAGGCTTCGGCCTTAGCATCTCAGGAAGCCATTTGGCTCAGGAGGTTGGTGGAGGACGTTCATGAGGAGGTTCGAGGTCCCACTATGCTACGCGGGGACAATGAGAGTGCTCTCAAGCTGGTTAATAATCCAGTCTGTCACGCGAGGACCAAGCATATTGAGATTGAGCACCATTTCATTCGTGAAAAGGTGTTGGGATGATCTCTTATGGTCGAGCATGTTTGGAGTGCGAACAATGTCGCAGACATCATCACAAAGCCGCTGGCGAAGGGATCGTTTACACGGTTGCGGAGTTTACTCGGGCTAGTCTCCACTTCCCACTTCAAGGGGGAGTGTTGAAATTTTGAAGTGAAGTGGAGGTGACCAGGCGGTCTGTTTTTGGGTGACCGCCGAGACCGCACGGTCTGTGTTTGTATTCTGCCGGTCTGGCTCTGCCGGTCTGTTCTGGCGGTCTGCTGATTCTGCCGGTCTGTTCTTGATAGCTGCGGGCTGTTCCCGAGTTAGTCTGCTGGTTGGCCTGTCTTCTTTGTTGGAAGACCGGGCAGTCTGTTCTTATGTGACCGCCTGTCCAGGCGGTTTATGCTTGGCGATCTGGCGACTTGTCTGAAGTCGGCCAGATGGTTCTGGTTTGCTCCTTGTGGTCTAAGGAAGGAGTACACTTGTGTCCGTGCGGCTTGTGCGCGGTCTCGTGTTTGCGCGACTTGTGCGCGATCTGCCTGCTGTTCTGCGGTCTTGGACGGATGGTCGTCCAAGTGGTCTGATCGCGCGGTCTGCCTTATGAGACCGCTGGCGATCTGACGGGTGGTGACTGTATCCCGGTTTGTGCGGTGATGACATCCGTCTACCCGCCTATAAATAGGGGTGCATGGCCCGTCATTTATAATGAGAACTGTAAGAACTAGAGCCTGGGTTAATTCGTGCGGTCTCAACTTTGAGGTCGGACAGTCTCGGAAGCGAGTTGACTATTTGTTGTGTTCGCAGGTTTGCGGTCAGCAGGTTGCGGTCTCCTTCCTTGGTGATTCCCAGCGACTTGAATAAACAGTTCGGCAGCGGTCTGTCTGCGAACTGGTTTATGTTCGTTCTTGTGCTGTTCGCAGCGAACTCGGCGATCAGGCGACCTTCAGCGGTTAGGCGATCTGAGTTGCGGTCTGGCGACAGCTTCAGCTCTTCGTTCCAATAAAGCTCCAGTTCGTGCAGTCTGAGGTGGCGGTCTTGCAGTGCAGGCGGTCTGTCTGTTTTCTGTTCGCGCGGTCTCAAGATAAGCCGGGCGACCTCTGGAGTCGAGCGGTCTGTGCGGTCTCAGCTTGTCTAGCCACCAGATTTGTTTTGGTAAGTTTTGTTCTTCTCTCCTTCGCGATTCTTATGAATCATGTCTCGCCATGTATGTCTCGCACTGTAAATGAAGTTTGTGATTCAATAAAGTTTCTTGTGTTGCTTTGTGGCATTGTGGTTGTTTGGCTATAATTCAGTTGATGCAACTCCTGCTTACTCCTAAACGATTCAAATCAAAAAATTTAATAGATATCGTTGACATCAGTCTTTACTTAGCCTTTTCAACGACAAGTCTTCTTTACGACGATACCTGTCTTGTTCAGCCTTATCGACGACATGCCTCTTTTACGACGATATATGTTCTTCCTTAGCCTTATCGACGTCAAGGCTTCTTTTCGACGATATTCGTCAGTTCGACATTCTATGAACTTGTCTTCTACTGAGATGAAAAAGCTAAGAAGATAAATAAATACATTGTGAAGTTCTCTTGAATTGGTGACTTCTCCAAATCAGGAATCATGAGGGCAAGATTCCCAACACTAAGACCTGCCAGTTTGGGCAGGCACTCATGCTTATAAATAGAGGAGAGGGGGTACTCAGAAGAGGACCTGGGGGAGTTTCCATCCCCTGCTTATGACCTGAGTGGTCTCAAATTTTCAGACCGCAGTGACCAGGCGGTCTCGCCTCTGTCGAACAGTCTCCTTCATCGCTCAGCGACCTCGACGACCTCCTTCTTGATCGACAACTCTTTTCTTCAGGCCTTTGTGCTATTTTCTTTGTATCTCAATGTAACTTCGGTTATAGCTCTGATTTTATATGAATAGCATTGCCCGCCGCAAAAGTGACATTCGTCGCGGCGGGTAGATCTGGTCTTGCCGCTTGCTCGCGGCGATCTCTTTTATTCCTCTCTCACTCCTTCACTCGTGGCTCAAAGTAACCGGCTACTCAACAATCACCCTCCACATCCTTCAGCTTGTGCAAGTGTGGACTTGGTACATTTTTTATGCCAACAAAATTATTGTCCCCGGGTTGCAAGACATTGACTCACTCTCATTCAATACTAACATCACATTGCTAGAGATAGCAAGAGGGAGGAGAGGAGTCATCTTTTCTTCTTCATCACGATCCTGTTGGAAAATTTTTTCTTATATTTCTATATTATTATATATATTTAGGATTTTGAAAAAACTCTTATAATAGAATTACAGATCTTTAATAACAAAATACTAAAGAAAACTTCGATTTTGTAAAAAAAAAAGATTTTGACAAAAGTTAAAAACAGAGAGGTGAGGAATAAATGAAATCAGAACACTTATATATATATATGTATATATATATATTTAACTACTATATACAAGAAGTTGCCTTTGGTGCAAGATTCAAAATTGACAAATATAGCATCATTCTTTTACTCTAATGATTTAACATATATTATGAAAAAAAATGAAAATTCATAAAATATAATGGCTCTTTCGTTTTGTCGGTTAAGAGGAAGGAGGTCGTCGGTGCTCGCAAGGGAGAAGGCCTTCAGCGCCGCTCAAGTTTTCCACCGCACCCGATTCTCTGCTTTCGCTCTTGCTGCAGCCGATCGGAGGGAGAAGCCGCGCGGGTTTCTCCGTCGTCGCCGATCGTATAGGTTTCCAGTTCCTCGTCGTGGATCGACGTTCTTGTGTTGTCAAATAGATCCACGCTCTTGTTCTTCTCGGCCGAGTTGTCGGCTGGTAGGAGAGAACCACCTCGTCGTTGGTGCCGACGTGTAGATCTGCAAGAAGGAGAAGCCCTGTTGCTGCTCGCCAGATTCGAAATCGCGACTTGCTGGATCTCGCTGTTTTCTGTGAGACTTTTCTCCCTTCGCCGTTGTTGCTCCAGTGCCAGGGAAAATCGCTGGAAAGAAAATCGCGACTCCTGCTCTCATTGGTTTTTCTGGATCTGCTGCGCCGCCAGGAAGACTTCTCCTGTGGCATATCGCTGAAAGGGAAGCCAGATCTCGTCTCTAATCCTATAGGAGAAAGCTGCTCCGGCTGCAGTGCCGCCTCTGGATGCAGATCTGCCTCTTCAGACATTCCTTTTCTTTTTCACCTGGAGGAAGGAGGACATCGTTTACAAGAGGAATCTGTGTTGTTAGACTCATTTGGATAAATTCAGCTTATGTTTGCCTCTTTCCAAGAGCCACGAGGTTGAGGTTTGAAAGGCCGTGCACTATATCTTCAGTGTTTTGCAAACAAATAACTTTTTTCTGGATTGGATCCGAAGACCGCGACTCGTCTCTGCGCAGCTCAGGTGATTTCTTTTCAGTTGTTCTGTCTATAGCTTTAGCGAGATGTCGAAGGTTACACCCTACGACATCGTCAAGCTCCAGTCATTTGATCTCTCCGACTTCCATGCTTGGAGACTGCACGTCCAGCTCGGAATGAAGGAACGAGAGATATTCTACACCGTTTTGAGTGATTTCGACACAACCGAAGAGGACGTGGATGATTATCAATGGAGAAAAGACGAAGATTTCTGTAGAGACTACCTCCTTAATTCACTCAACCCTAGACTAGCCTTGACCTACAGCGGTTATAAGACCGCAAAGGAGATTTGGGACCGCTTAAATGCGAACTTCCAGAAGGAAGAGAGATTGTCGAGGACTCTCATCGGAGAGAGATTCTTCAATATGAAATTTAATTTGAACTCGACAATCACCTCCCAAATAATTGAACTGGAAGGCCTGCGTCAGAAGTTGGAGGATGATAAGTCCGGTATCTCTGACAATCTCTTAGTGTGTTCAATTTTAAGCAAGCTACCTCCTGAGTGGTCGACCTTCAAGACTGAAATGCACGGACTGAAGGAAAAGATCTATCTCGATGAACTCAAAAGGTTCATCCATATCGAGGATCAAAACATTGCAGGGAAGAGACAGGAACAAGGTGGGCAGTCCTCACAGACTGTCAACTTTGTGTCTCGGCCCAGCAAGCCTCGTAGGAAGCCACCAGCGCCCAAAAGTGATGCCTCTACCCAGTTAGAGCCTAAAAAGCCCTCTTTCAAAAAGAAGAGGGGCAAGTGCCACAACTGTGGTAAGTGGGGACATTGGGCGGCTGATTGCAAGGCTCCAAAGAAGCCAAAGGAGGAAGCCACACAAAATGTGGTAAACATGCTGGCAGATGCTTCAGATCCCAAGTCCTTCGAGGCTATGATCGGGAGCAGTCACCACAGTTCGTCTGCTGAGTGGTGGCTGGATAGCGGTGCTACCTGTCATGTAACGAATGACAGGGGATTACTGACTGAGGTTAAGGCGGTTAAGGAGAGAGTGGAGAACTGCAATGGAGGAGAGACTCAGGTGACCCATGCTGGGACAGCCGAGCTGGTTCTCTCGTCAGGTAAAAAATTATTTTTAAATAATGTTAAAGTAGTTCCTTCTTTAACTAAAAATCTGATTTCAATAAGTCTACTAGACAAAGCTGGGATGACCTTCACAACTCAAAACGGTAGAATGACCCTTATGGTAAATTCAATTATTTTGGGTGTGCGTATCTGATCAACGGAATGTATAAACTTAGCTTAAACAATGATAGCATTAACCAGGTTAGTTCAAACCTCATAGATCCTAAGTTGTTACATAACAAACTTGGACATGTGAACTATAGAAAGATGCTAGATCTAGCTAAGAGTCAAAACATCCCCTTAGATCTGTCGATTCGTTTTGACAAGTGCGAGGTGTGTGCTCAAACCAAAATCACTAGAAAGCCTTTCAAGTCAGTTTCTAGGAGAACAAAACTTCTTGAATTGATACATTCAGACCTCTGTGATTTCCGTAGTCATGCCACCAGAGGGGGAAGGAAGTATCTAATTACTTTCATAGACGACTTTTCTAGATATTGTCATGTGTATCTGTTGAAATCGAAAGACGAAGCGTTTGAGGCGTTCAAGACCTTTAAGTCTCATGTTGAAAATCAGTTAAA